>CM038145.1:53611736-54212317 GCA_021437245.1 Aegilops speltoides | reverse complement strand
AAATTCAAAAGAAAATAGAAAACCTTCTCATTGTGTCACCAAAATGTGAACGAAGTTACGTAAAAAATAACAAACATGGAAAAATATAAATATCTTCAAAAGGTGTAGTGAGAAATGAGTTTTCTTGCAAAATAAACATTTTCCATTTTTCGAGAGCCCGAAAATGAGGTTTTTTTGTGAAGGACCTACCATATATTTGTTGCAAAATTGTACCAAATCATTTTTATAAAATATTAGGACATATTTAATGCACAATTGACAAAATTGTTGGTTGTCAAAAGTTTTGATCCACCTCTGGTGAAAAAGACAAATTCCCGCCGATTCACTAGGAAGCAGGTCAAATTTGAACTGCAGCTGCCTCATAGTTTGCTATTTATTTTTTCCAAAAATCATTTCTAGGTACATAAGTATCTATTTAATCATAGAAACACCAAAAAAATTCCAAGATTCAACCACTAGCTAGGAACGGTCAAGCCCGCCGTTTTGACCGCATTTTGAAACGGGCATAAAAAATTCAAAAAAAATCAAAAAATTGGAAAACCTTCGCATTGTGTCATTATATGTGACCAAGTTTCCGGAAAAATAATAAACTTGTAATACGGTAATTATTTTAAAAAAGTGTTCTCAGAAATGAGCTATCAAGTGTGAGGATTCATGGCTTTCAAGCCAAATGACCAATCTTATGGCCACATCCATGGCATAGTTTGTTCAAATGATCTCATATTGTGCACAAGGGTGCATTTTGGAATGGCAAACAATGTTGCCTAAGGAAGTTTTCATTTTCGTTGCACGGAAAATTCATTTTCCATTTTTCGAGTGCCCAAAAGGAGGTTTTTTTGTGAAGGACCTCCCAAATAATTGTTGCAAAATTAGACCAAATCATTTTTCTAAAATACTAGGCCATATTTAATGCACAATTGACAAAATGGTTGGGTGTAAAAAGTTTTGATCCACCTCTGGTGAAAAAGACAAATTCCCGCCAATTCACTAGGAAGCAGGTCAAATTTGAACTGCAGCTGCCTCATAGTTTGCTATTTATTTTTTCCAAAAATCATTTCTAGGTACATAAGTATCTATTTAATCATAGAAACACCAAAAAAATTCCAAGATTCAACCACTAGCTAGGAACGGTCAAGCCCGCCGTTTTGACCGCATTTTGAAACGGGCATAAAAATTCAAAAAAACAAAAATTGGAAAACCTTCGCATTGTGTCATTATATGTGACCAAGTTTCCAGGAAAAATAATAAACTTGTAATACGTAATTATTTTAAAAAGTGTTCTCATAAATGAGCTATCAAGTGTGAGGATTCATGGCTTTCAAGCCAAATGACCAATCTTATGGCCACATCCATGGCATAGTTTGTTCAAATGATCTCATATTGTGCACAAGGGTGCATATTGAATGGCAAACAATGTTCCCTAAGGAAGTTTTCATTTTCATTGGACTAAAAACCATTTTCCATTTTTCGAGTGCGAAAGGAGGTTTTTTGTGAAGGAACTACCAAATTATTGTTGCAAAATTGGACCAAATCATTTTTATAAAATACTAGGCCATATTTAATGCACAATTGACAAAATGGTTGGGTGTAAATTTTTTGATCCACCTCTCGTGAAAAGACAAATTTCCGCGATTCACCGAAGCGGGTCAAATTTGAACTGCAATGCATCATAGTTTGCTCTTTATTTTTTCAAAAATCATTTATAGGTAAATAAGTATCTATTTAATCAGAAATACATGGTTTGATGGAGAGACATCGAGGTTTGGACAAGGGCCGAGGGCCCGAACTCTAGAGCGCGTAAGCTCAAGATGCCCATCGTGGTGGTCATCAAGTGACCGTGGCGTTACCATGTGTTCTGGTGGCCTAGTCATGTCTAGTGGGTTGGGCACTCCCCATGTAGGTGCTAGGAAGAAAATTACAACATAAGATTCTCACGAGGATACCGATCGGTGCTCAAACATGAATTAGCACCAAGTGTTTGATTAGCGGTGCAGAAATGTACATGGCTAATGGGCGTGAGTTTTGGCTGAGGATGATCAGCCATTAAGAAGACCGTCTTCACAAATTTTCAGCTCAAAAGGAGGAGCCTAGCTGGTACTCTCTTTGCAAACCACCACATTTGGACATAAATACGAATGTTGAAGCTTGGCTGAAAATAATGAATGGATTGAGCTGGCATTTGGTGGAGGATGGTTATTTGGGCATAGGAAAGCATCAGAGAAAATAGATACTATTTGGACATGCCAAAGTGGTACTTCCTTCACAAACTGTTACTATGAATGAGAATAGGAAAATGAATATTTTTGAATTATTTTTGAACTAGGCAAGGAAGGTTTTTACATATTTGACGAAGATATGACCCAAAGAATTTATGAGATTTTTTGGGAATTTTGGGAATGATAGAAATATAGGTTGCTTCACAACCTAGGGCAAAAACTGCCACATGGACATGCCACATAGGCAAAACTGATGAGGTGGCGCCTAGTCATAGCAACCCACCACAATTTACAAGGCTATGACCATCTATATTGGTCGTTAACAACTAGAAATAAGGCAGCGGACTAGCGCTATTTGCTTTATGACCTTTTCGTGTGAGGAAATTACGACCTTTCTGACCAAAATGGTCGCAATGGTTTAGGGTTTGGAGCCCCCCGAACAGCTTTTGACCAATTGGTCTGAAATGGTCATAAATTTATGACCAATTCTTCGAGGTCACTGACAGAAGGTCATAAGTTGACATATTTCTTGTAGTGTGAAAATACAAATTAGTTGTCAATTATTTTTGAATAAACAATATCAAAGACATAAATATGGTTGAGAAACTTACATAATGGTATAACTGGAGGCATTTGCACATTGACCCAGATGTCGGTATTACCTTCAATATCATCTTCCGGATGAATATCAAAGGTGATAACCATACCAGGCTCAAATGCATAAGTCTTGCATAGTGCTCGCCGTGTTTTGCATCCAAAATAGGTGTAGTCGTCTGAATTGTATAACTTCGCATGGAAAATATAACCATGCTCGGTCTTCAAGTAAACTTTCTTTTCCTCCATACTATGACTGAAACCTATCTTATCCAATACAAAAACTCTTGCATGGCAGGGGATACGCTAGTAGAATAGTAAAAAAAATAAAAGTTGAAGCAAATAAAAGCAGATGTCATGCTTAATTACGAAAAAAGACTTGTCGTTGTGACTTCATCAGATCCACTTCAAGTTCTCGTCCAGCTTGATGCTGAAGCGCCTATCATCATCTAGGAAGATTCCGTCGCACAGGCCGCGCTCGTCTTCGCAGTATTTGTGTAACGACCCGAACCTGATAAGATTCGATGTCTCTGTGCTCACAGTGCTAGTCCCTGGATCAACTCGCTAGCACACACAGTACATATGAATATCAAATAACAAGTGCATCATTTACCATAACGTATGATCCAGAAGTTATAAAGTATTACAAACTGAATAGCACATGGCTAACTTATTCAATAATAACAGCGGAAAGGCAGCATAATAAACGATGAGTCCAAATAATGCCCACTGGCGAAGATGTTGGGTGAAGACTCGCGACCCTATCAGATCTCATTGATCATCGAAAATCCTGCAACATGATAAGTTGCAGCCACAAAGGGTCAATACATTGAATGTATTGGCAAATCACACAATATGATATAGCAAACCTACATCCACAAAGCAATGTATGACAAACAAAACACACAAGTTAGTTCGGAGAAGAATGTCTTCACCTACCTCCACTACCTGAACTCACAACCGCCTCTAATTTACTCGCCAAGATAACCCAAAGATTCTAAATAAACATGACAAGAACTTCGAAGTATGTCTCAAGTGCGCTCTGTCGTTGGCGCATTCTCTAGGAACAATAGAGCTTCGCCAAGGATGCATTCACCGATTTAAGTTCAAAAACTATACCTCGCCTCAAGTGCACTCTGTCAATGGCGCATTCTCTAGGGACAATAGAGCGCTCTGCTAGTGACGCATTCACCTGGTTAATTATCCCGAGCCTACGGCTATAAACACTCACCACTTTCATGGATCACTCGACACATGCCCGCGTCTACCATAGCAATAAGTTGATCACACCATCACATAACACAATCAATACCAACACGTAATACACATATCGTGCCAAACATATATCATAGCATAAAACCACACATGCATAGCAGAATATAGGATGAGCAAAATCAAATGTGCAAACTTGCCTTGAACGGTGTTGAAGTACTCTAACGATCAATTCGATCCGCTTCACACTCGGACAATCTATACGATAACGAAGGCACCGATAAATAAACCATACTCACATAACAATCACAATAAAGCCAACAACAAATAATTCAAATCATACTTAAATAACAGAACATATCAATAGGTATATATTATCTACATGCAAGTAGGATCACAATGCAAAAAGAATCAACTAATTTGGATCAACGGTTTAAAAGATATGGCCTCCAGAAGTTTGAATTCAAATTTAAACAAATTTAAATTTGAATAGTTCAAAATGTGAATTTTTGGTTCTACAATATTCTCCTGGTCACTATGAGTACACAGGAAAAAGAATCAATGAATTTGGAGTTATGTATCTCAAGATATACCTAAATGAACATTTGATATGGAATCTGCCAAAATAAACTGTGTCAAAATAGATTTCTGGAAGAACTGCTGCGGCAGCTGTGGATGTGCCACGTGGCGCACTGTGAAAGGCTAGAGGTTGTTTGCTGCTAGGCTTAAGCAACGAATGGCCGGTAACTAGAGAAAAACGGTTCGGCCTTAAATAAAAACAACATATCTAATCTTGGCCATTGGAGAGGGATCGGACGGTGCAAGGCGACTCACCGGAGAAGAACAGAGGCTGGCCGTCGGACTTGAGGAAGAACGGCGCTGGGCGGCTCGGGCGGCGATGGTGGCGCCTACTCGTGGGTGGAGGAAAGGACGGCGATCGCGAACTCTCTGTGAAGACAAAGGGGCCTCGTCGGGAGGATCACGCCTGTGGTGGCGCTCGATGGGCGATCGAGCGACGGAGGCGGTGCTCGCTTCGGTCGAGGTTGTAGCGCCGGTTCGGTGAATCCTGTGCCACTAAGAGGTGAGGTCGAGACAAGCTCGAGGCGATCAAGAAAAGGTTAACGGAGGTGCTAGGAACCGACGGTGGCGTGAAGCGACGGCAATGAGGTCAACAGCGGTGGAACTCCGGCGAGATCGCGAAATCGACCTAGGGCACGGAGGCTACGATTTTGCCCAAAATCGGTCGAGCCGGACGTGGGGAGTATTTATATGGAGGTGGGAGGCGAGAGCTGCAAGATCCGAGCCAATCCACCGAGGATTTGATCGGGATTGGCCTCCGTGAAGAACACGCTGGAGGTAGGGGATGAGGGAAAAAGAACAAGAAGGCTGCATTTGGGCTGTCCCGCTATGCGGAAATGGACCAAAGGCTGCTAGCGGCTGCCGCTGCCTTGAGCAGCGGCAAGGAAAAAAAAAGCTGCTTGTATTGGTTAAATTGCTCTTGTGCAGCCCAAACGCACAAGAAACTCGACTAAAAACTATCTTGGACATGACAATGATTGGCTAAAATAAAATATCAAAATCACTCCACTAAATTACCGTAAAATACATGAAAACTATTATTGCTATTATATAAAATAGTGAACATTTTTAAGAAACAAATTCACTTATAACAAATACATATATTATGCAATACAAGCATATAAAGGGCATTATAACAACTATAAAATAAATTTGAGTATCTATAAAGACAAAATAATTTAGGTAGACACCAGAATATATTCTTAGTGTTTCCAAACATAATCAATAGGGGAGAAGTCATATTATCTCCACTCCAAATATATTGCCTTGTTGGAAAATTCTTTGAATAATCAGAAAATTCTAATATGCATGGAAATCATGATGAAAAAGAATGATCCTATTAACATACCAAATCTAAAAACTTGGGATGTTACAAATCTACCCCCCTTAAAATGAATCTCGTCCTCGAGATTCGAGTTGGCTAGCAAAGTTTAAAGATGGGTACTTGATATAATCCATATTCCAAAGTTTCAATGCTTACTCATTGCATAATTCCTTCACATGAATAGATATGATGCATCAATACTGAAAGAACGGTCACAATACTTTGATCTTAATTAAGAATCTTACCAAAGACTGATGCATTATCTGGTCTTCCTACCCTTGTGTAATTCACATGTCCACTTTCGAAGTGATCAATCTCCTTCTCTCCAGAATTCCCATTGTCATAATTCATTTTCTTCTCAGGACAGTTTGTTGAATAGTGTCACAGGTTCCTCGTCTCCGTGAAAAAAGTAACTGGCTTAGATCCTTCTTTGTGGGCCTCGAAAGGTCGTGGTCGTTGTTGCCATTCCTCCGGGCATTGTGGTTGTGTCCATTGTTGTTGTGATGATTATGCCCATCATGGTTATGGCCATTATAAATGTCCACTTCGAATCATAGTACTCGGAAGATGTTGATGAATTACGATGCTTCCGTTGTCCTCCGTAATTGAACTCGTGTCACTCGCCTTCCTCTTGCGGTTCTCCACCTCTAAAACTTGCCTTCAAGTACAATAGCCTTATCAATAAGCTCCTGACAGTTGTTGAATGTCGCCACTGTCAACTGAATACTCAACTCATCATCCAGTCCTTCAAGAAACTTCTCCTGTCTAGCTGCATCAGTGTTACATCATTAGGTGCACACGTGCAAGATTATTGAATTCCTCCACATATGCATTCACAGTGCGACCTCCCTGACGCAAGCTGCGGAACTCTTTCTTCTTCAGACTCATGGCACCAGCAGACACATGTGCGGCGCGAAAACCTGCCTGAAACTGCGCCCAAGTGATAGTAGCAATAGGATAAGTGACCAAGTAATTGTCCCACCATGCTGCGGCTGGTCCTTCTAACAAATGAGAGGCAAACCGCACTCTCTCTGCATCAGTGCAACCAACTGTCTCCAAATTCCTATTAACCGAGCGAAGCCAATCATCAGCCACAATAGGTTCAGGGGTGCTAGAAAACCTCTGAGGATTCAACCTCAAGAAACGAGTAAGTGCATCAACTGGGGGTGGTGGTGGATTATTGTTATTGTTGTTGTTGTTCTGGTTCTGAACAAGTAACTGGATCAACTGAGTCTGTCCCTGAAGCAGCTGCTGCATGTATGGCGGTATGTCATTGTTGTTGTTGTCTCCTGAACCACTGCCTCTAGAGTTACGCCTCGGCGGCATCTGATGGGTAAGCAGGGGTGAGATATAGACAGAAATAGATCTAAGGGGAAAACACTACCCATATGCTCATGCTAGCAACTAAAACTCCAACAACAACAAAAACAAACACTAAATTCACACAATTCACACAAGTCACCAAAATTATCCTAAAGTAATCACATCAAAGAGCATATATGATCAATCAAAGCACCCAATTGCATAATATAAACAGCCCACGAAATAAGAAAACACGGAAAGCAATGACCAACCAAACATATGACATATCACACAACACAAGCAAAACCTACAGGTAAGGTCACATCCATAAGAGATATGATCTCATCATACTACCGCAAATCGTTTATCGAATACAACTTAGGAATGGTGGTGCCAACTAAACTCCTTAAATAACACTAATATAATTCGGGGGTTTTGAAAAGTAAAGATATGAGTACAAGAGTATGAACTAACAAGTAGACAACAAGTTGTAAAGTAAGATTTACACTCCTATGGCTTTTCTAATCCGTTTTCTAGGGTCACGACCTACAATCAACACACTGCTCTGATACCATATGTAACGACCCGAACCTGATAAGATTTGATGTCTCTGTGCTCACAGTGCTAGTCCCTGGATCAACTCGCTAGCACACACAAGACATATGAATATCAAATAACAAGTGCATCATTTACCATAACATATGATCCGAAGTTATAAAGTATTACAAACTAAATAGCACATGGCTAACTTATTCAATAATAACAGCGGAAAGGCAGCATAATAAGCGGTGAGTCCAAACAATGCCCATCGGCGAAGATGTTGGGTGAAGACTCACGACCCTCTCAGATCTCATTGATCATCGAAAATCCTGCAACATGATAAGTTGCAGCCACAAAGGGTCAATACATTGAATGTATTGGCAAATCACACAATATGATATAGCAAACCTACATCCACAAAGCAATGTATGACAAACAAAACACACAAGTTAGTTTGGAGAAGAATGTCTTCACCTACCTCCACTACCTGAACTCACAACCGTCTCTAATTTACTCGCCCAAGATAACCCAAAGATTCTAAATAAACATGACAAGAACTTCAGAAGTATGTCTCAAGTGCGCTCTGTCAGTGGCGCATTCTCTAGGAACAATAGAGCGCTCTGCCAAGGACACATTCACCTGATTTAAGTTCCGAAAACTATACCTCGCCTCAAGTGCGCTCTGTCAATGGCGCATTCTCTAGGGACAATAGAGCGCTCGCCAGTGATGCATTCACCGGTTAATTATCCCGAGCCTACGGCTATAAACACTCACCACTTTCATGGATCACTCGGCACATGCCCGCGTCTACCATAGCAATAAGTTGATCACACCATCACATAACACAATCAATACCAACACAGAATACACATATCAGGCCAAACATATATCATAGCATAAAACCACACATGCATAGCAGAATATAGGATGAGCAAAATCAAATGTGCAAACTTGCCTTGAACGGTGTTGAAGTACTCTAACGATCAATTCTGATCCGCTTCACACTCCGGACAATCTATACGATAACGAAGGCACCGATAAATAAACCATACTCACATAACAATCACAATAAAGCCAACAACAAATAATTCAAATCATACTTAAATAACAGAACATATCAATAGGTATATATTATCTACATGCTAGTAGGATCACAATGCAAAAAGAATCAACTAATTTGGATCAACGGTTTAAAAGATATGGCCTCCAGAAGTTTGAATTCAAATTTAAACAAATTTAAATTTGAATAGTTCAAAATGTGAATTTTTGGTTCTACAATATTCTCCTGGTCACTATGAGTACACAGGAAAAAGAATCAATGAATTTGGAGTTATGTATATCAAGATATACCTAAATGAACATTTGATATGGAATCACCAAAATAAACTGTGTCAAAATAGATTGAAGAACTGCTGCGGCGTAATGTGGATGTGCCACGTGGCGCACTGTGAAAGGCTAGAGGTTGTTTGCTGCTAGGCTTAAGCAACGAACGGCCGGTAACTAGAGAAAAACGGTTCGGCCTTAAATAAAAACAATAGATCTAATTTTGGCCATTGGAGAGGGATCGGACGGTGCAAGGCGACTCACCGGAGAAGAACAGAGGCTGGCCGTCGGACTTGAGGAAGAACGGCGCGGGGCGGCTCGGGCGGCGATGGTGGCGCCTGCTCTGGTGGTGGAGGAAAGGACGGGCGATCGCGGAACTCTCCTGTGAAGACAAAGGGGGCCTCGTCGGGGAGGATCACGCCCTGTGGTGGCGTCGATGGGCGACTGGAGCGACGGAGGCGGTGCTCGCTTCGGTCGAGGTTGTGGCGCTTCGGTTCGGTGAATCCTGTGCCACTAAGAGGTGAGGTCGAGACAAGCTCGAGGCGATCAAGAAAAGGTTAACAGAGGTGCTAGGAACCGACGGTGGCGGCGGAAGCGGCGGCAGGGAGGTCAACAATGTGGAACTCCGGCGAGATCGCGAAATCGACCTAGGGCACAGGAGGCTACGATTTTGCCAAAAATCGGTCGAGCCGGACGTGGGGAGTATTTATATGGAGGTGGGAGGCGAGAGCTGCAAGATCCGAGCCGAATCCACGGAGGATTTGGATCGAGATTGGTCTCCAGGAAGAACATGCTGGAGGTAGGGGACGAGGAGAAAAAAAAAAGAAGGATGCCGCTGGGCTGTCCTGCTGTGCGGAAATGGGCCGAAGGCTCACTAGCGGCTGCTGCTGCCCTAGCCAGGCAAGGAAAAACAAAGCTGCGCTTGGGTTAAAATGCTATCTTGTGCAGCCCAAGCGCACGATGAAACTCGACTAAAAACTATCTTGACATGACAATGATTGGCTAAAATAAAATATCAAAATCACTCCCTGAAATTACCGAAAATACATGAAAACTATTATTGCTATTATATAAAATAGTGAACATTTTAAGAAACAAATTCACTTATAACAAATACATATATTATGCAATACAAGCATATAAAGGGCATTATAACAACTATAAAATAAATTTGAGTATCTATAAAGACAAAATAATTTAGGTAGACACCAGAATATATTCTTAGTGTTTCCAAACATAATCAATAGGGGAGAAGTCATATTATCTCCACTCCAAATATATTGCCTTGTTGGAAAATGCTTTGAATAATCAGAAAATTCTAATATGCATGGAAATCATGATGAAAAAGAATGATCCTATTAACATACCAAATCTAAAAACTTGGGATGTTACAATTTGCAAATACCGAAATCCTTCTCGTCGTCAGACATTTCCTATGTTCATAGTTAAAACATTAATTGAAAATCGATCGAAGACAACTACCAAGATACTGAACACACAAATCCGGGGCACTCGATATTTCCTACATATATATTCTAGCACAAGTCATGCTAAAATTCACGGAAAAATCCGGCATGACCTTTGCTAAAATAGGACATATCGAGCGCTGAAATTTGCCGAACGAAATGAATCAACACTCCGCAAAACATAGGCCACTCGGAGGTGTAACCTGCAAACATGACCGTCCACTTGGATATTGAGCAACACAAGATATACATTTCAAAATATCTTATAGGACTCAAATTAGCATGCATTCAATAAGCAAAAGTAGATCATCTCATGCATTTCAAAATATTGTCACTAATACATCACGAATAGTGTCATACATATAACATCACTAATACAACTAAAACTCTAGCACACGACGGTATTAGCGGGCGGTGGACACCCACAGAGAAGGCACCATCACGGATCATAGCTCCAAGTGAGATCCCAGAGAACCTGCCAGTATTGGAGAACGGCTGTGCTCCAACGCAAACAAGTAGCGACGGACGTCGCGTCCTCCTCATCGACACGGTGACGCACCACCTCCATGGAGTCCTCGAGCCTCGGATCGCCATCGCCCACGCGACGCCACCAAGCAAGGTTCGGTCAACGACAGTGGCTCCTCACCAACCTCGCCCCGGTGAGTAGCGCCTCCAGTACCACCCGGCGGAGCCCAGTCCCAACATGGCCGATCTGGTCAAGCGGTGTAGATCCTCCGCCGACTCGACGACGAGGATGCGGATAGGCATCGCCCACGCCGAGGCGGAAAAATTGCTTTTAACTAAAAAATAGAAACAAGTTCTTACTAACTAGTTCTATTAATTCAACTAGTTCTTACTAAAAATAATACTATAAATAAAAATATTTTAGTACCTAATTAGTACCTAATTCTTACTAACTAATTAGTACCTAGGAACTACTGCCCTAATTACCATCTAAGTAATTAACTAACTAGCACTAAAAATAGCCTAGGGTTCATACTAACTAGCACTAAATACCTAGGGTTCATACTAAGCAGAAGAGGGATCGGAAGGGGAGAGAGGGATCGGAAGGGGAGAGTGCTTACAGAGGGCGGGGAGAGAGATGGGGTCGGGGGAGACGGCGGCACCGAGGCGCGGCGAGGCGGCCGGTCGGGGGAGACGGCGGCGAGGCGGGGTCGGGGAGACGGCGGCAGGGCGGGTCGGGGAGACGGCGCAGGCGGGTCAGGGAGACGGCGGCACCGAGGCGCGGCGAGGCGGGTCGGGGAGACGGCAAGGCAGGGGGTCGGGGAGACGCCGGTGGCGTGGCGGGTCGGGGTTGGGGAGGAAGCGGAGGAGAGGGAATCAGGCGGGCGGGCGGTAAGGTGAAGTAGCTTTAATCAGAAGTGGGAAGCAAAACGCTGCTGCTAAATACCATAGTAGTAGCGCTGTCCGCGAAGGGCGCTATTACTATACCTACCACGCCGAGAACGGTGTGGCAATTGTAGTAGTAGCACTTTTCGCGAGGACAGCGCTCTCGCTAATCTGTAATCAGAAGCGCTGTTCTCGCCAACGCTCTCAAGAAAGTAGCAGTAGCGCCTCATTTTGACAAGCGCTACTGGTAACATTCTGTGTATAAGGTTTTCCCTAGTAGTGTATGATTAACCCCTATTGCAAGCATCCGCAACTACAAAAGAAGTATTAAGGTAAACTTAACCATAGCATGAAACATATGGATCCAAATCAGCCCCTTACGAAGCAACTCATAAACTAGGGTTTAAGCTTCTCTCAATCTAGCAACCCATCATCTACTTGTTACTTCACAATGCCTTCCTCTAGGCCCAAACAATGGTGAAGTGACATGTAGTCACATTCATATAACACCACTAGAGGAGAGACAACATACATCTCATCAAAATATCGAACGAATACCAAATTCACATGACTACTTATAGCAAGACTTCTCCCATGTACTCAGGAACAAACGTAACTACTCACAAATCATATTCATGTTCGTAATCAGAGGGGGTATTAATATGCATAAAGGATCTGAACATATGATCTTCCACCGAATAAACCAACTAGCATCAACTACAAGGAGTAATCAACACTCATCGGTAACCCACGGTACCAATCTGAGGTTTTGGGACAAAGATTGGATACAAGAGATGAACTAAGGTTTGAGAGAAGATGGTGTTGGTGAAGATGTTGATGGAGATTGACCCTCCCGATGAGAGGATCGTTGGTGATGACGACGGTGATGATTTCCCCCTCCGGGATGTTTCCCCGCGTAACAGCTCGCCAGAGCCCTAGATTGGTTCCGCCAAGGTTACGCCTCGTGGCGGCGGTGTTTCTTCCAGAATGCTTGCTTATGATTTTTTCCAGGGTAAAAGACTTCATATAGAAGAAGATGGACACCGGAGGACTGCCAGGGGTCCCACGAGGCAGGGGGGCGCGCCCCCCACCCTCGTGGCTAGGGTGTGGGCCCCCTCTAGTACTTTCTTCGCTCAGTATTTTTTATTAATTTCAAAAATGACTTCCGTGGAGTTTCAAGACTTTTGAGTTGTGCGAGAATAGGTCTCTAATATTTGCTCCTTTTCCAAATTTCGAATTCCAAATTAAGCATTCTCCCTCTTCTTGTAAACCTTGTAAAATAAGATAGAATAGGCATAAATATTGTGTCATAACGTAATAACAGCCCATAATGCAATAAATATCGATATAAAAGCATGATGCAAAATGGACGATCGGTCTACCAACAGTGGTGGTATAAAGCTCCCGCCGTGCGGCGACCATGCGGCAGAGGTGGTTGATTGCGCCTAATGGGGAGAAGTAAGTGCATTTACTCTATTTTAACCTTTTGCCTTCGTGTTTATTCAAATTAATATCTAATGCATTGGCCTTGTCATACTGTAGACGTTGGAAGCATAGCCCTGGTGCCGCAAGCCCAACCAGGTCCTTGGTGTGATTTGCCGACAGAACATCCCGGGGTGGGTCATGTTGCTCGGTGAGGGTCGGGTTCCATAGCTAGCACTGAGCTGGGAGCTGTACTTGGCTACCCTGGCCCCGCCGGAGGAGTGGGTCAATGGTGTCTTGTGTGAGACGGTGCCGACATTGTGATCCAAACGTTTTGGGTAATTTCTCCTTTACAGAATTAAAAATCAAAAGTACCTAGTGATTGTACTAATCAGTGTTGTCTTGTTTGATTGCAGACCTTCTACAGGTGTCTTGAGGGACAGGAGGAGGCCGCCGCTATGGCTATTGAAGCCGAGTGCAAGCGCCTACTTTGGAACTTACAACACGAGGCTCGGGTGCAGGCTGTTCGAGACTACTATGCCTCGACTGGTATTAAAAGGTCCAAGATGAAGTACTGCGGCAAGTTTTTGAGTAAGGAGAAGTACATGAAGGTAATTACCTATTCTTAAGGCCTTGTACTTAATTAGTTTCCTTGATTTGATTCGTAGGTGTAGCGCTGAAATTTCTCTTGACTAACTTAGGTGCCCCCGAGATGGTGTGTGGATAGGATGGACTGTTGGGAGGCATTGGTGGATGAGTGGTGCTCTCCCTAATGGCTAGTCATCCACAAGATGGCCAAGGATAAGCGTGCCCAAATGGTTGGTGTGACACACCATCAAGGAAGCTCCAACCTATATGAGTACGGGGATAACTGTGTATGTGGTTTGCTTCATTATTCATGCAATTTCAATCTTCATGCTAGCTTGAGCCCTTAAGTAATATTTTGTTCCTCTCTTTTAGGCACGATACATCAAGAAGCACATGCCAGGGGTGTTCGACCTCTATGCCATGGCCCATACTGCCCCGTACAAGAAGGCCAAGGCATTCTCTGAGTTTGACCTCGATCATCCAGAGAGCCTCACCAACATATCCTCCCACCACAAGTTCGTGAAGTACAGAAACGAGGGGAAGACGAGGAAAGGGGAGGACATTAACCCGAGCCAGTGTCCTTTTGATCCAGAGCTGGTGATGATATCTAGTGGCCGGAGGTCCCATGGCTCAATAACCATCAGGGGATGGACTGATACGTTGTCCTAGCACTCTCCCGAAGATCAAGAAGCACCAGATGGGCTCTGATCCTGAGATAAGGCCTCGCCCACGGCCAATGGAGCTCGCCATCGAGGTTAGTTATACGGACTCGATACCTTTCCTCCATTCCATTGTGTGTGCGGCCGTCAATGATTACAAGGCTAACGAGGAGTGATATTGCATGTTGTTCTTGAGAAAGAGAGATTGAACACATAGGCGCTTCAAGGCGGCAAACAAGCAAAGGCGCGGAGAGGAGAGGGACCTAGAGGAGAGGACGGCTAGCTTTGTTGGAGGAGGAGAGGAACCGAACGACGCTGCCTCACCGGCCCTATACAAGCTCCTCGTGGTAAGTTTCTCCTACATATTAGCCAAATCATGAAGGTAATGTTTGTTTCGTTACTAACTAATATGATTGACTCGTGAAAACCAAATGTGCAGTCTGTGTGCCAGGCCAACAGTCAGATCCCTCCGCTGATGCCCCAGATTGCTCCGGCGACCACTATGAGTTTCATTTGAATGGTCATTAGTTACTAGTATTCACATTTGAGTTGCATCATGGTAACGAGACATTGCAAATGATCTTTGGTGCACCGTGCCTCCCGACAAGCATCGACCGATCCTTCTCCGTCTGCCACTGGCGCGACCGCTCATTCACCTCCGTGATGAAGGTAAGTTTTCCCAAGTGTTTTGCTTAACAAATGCATACTTAGCTTAAGAAATAACCTTACTTAGATCCAAAATGACCTATTTTACCTAGATTAGCTCTAAAATGACCTATACTTAGCATTTTTTTCCTCCAAAATGACTTAATATGCTTAGTTTGCTAAAAAAATGGCATAACTACCTAGGATAGCTCAATAATGACCTAAACTTATCTTAGCTAGTTCATTTATGACATAATTAGCTTACTTAGGTAAAATGGCATAATAACCTTGGTTTAGCTCCAAACCGACCTATACTTAGCTTATTTTCCTCGAAAATGACATAATAACCTTATTTAGCTCCAAAATGACCTATTTTACCTAGGTTAGCTCTAAAATGACCTGTACTTAGCATTTTTTTCCTCCAAAATGACTTAATATGCTTAGTTAGCTAAAAATGACATAACTACTTAGGATAGCTCAATAATGACCTAAACTTAGCTTAGCTAGTTCATTTATGACATAATTAGCATACTTAGGTCAAAAATGGCATAATAATCTTGGTTACCTCCAAAATGACATATACTTAGCTTATTTTCCTCGAAAATGACATAGTAACCTTACTTAGCTCAAAAATGACCTATTTACCTAGGTTAGCTCTTAAATGACCTACACTTAGCATTTTTCCTCCAAAATGACTTAATATGCTTAGTTAGCTAAAAATGGCATAATTACCTAGGTTACCTTAGTTAGAAGAAGAAGAAGATAGGGACAATTGCATTTTTACCCCTAGTTGGTTCCTACCCACGGGTTTTGCCCTTACTTTTCGAGCTTGCTCAGTTTTGCCCTTACTTTTTCCATCGAGGTCCCTCAAATGCCCTTTGACCGTTTGACCAAAACTTTGAAAATTCATAACTAATTCATATGAACTCAGAAAAATGCAAATAAGATATCAAAATGTTCATATAAGCATTACATTTATGGGCATATCATTTGCATTCAGGACAAAAGCATCGTTTAAACTACTCGAGATAATTAATGTTATTAACATTATTAAAAATAAATAGGTATAAACAATATTTTTTTCATGAATAAAATTATATGCAAATGTAGGTGATGTTTTCTAAACATTCGATACCTTATTTGCATTTTCTGAGTTCGTATCAACTTTTATGAAGTTTCCAAATAATGGTCAAAGTTGTTAGAACATTCATAACAAGTTGATACAAACTCAAAAATGCAAATAAGTTATCGGGATGTTCGAAAACATCACCTACATTTGCATGTAATTTTATTCATGAAAATAATATTGTTTATACCTATTTATTTTAATAATGTTAATAATTTATTACCTCGTGGTTTAAACGATTCTTTTGTCCTCGAGTGCAAATGATATGCCCATAAAGGTAATGTTTATCTAACATTTTGATATCTTATTTGCATTTTACTAAGTTCGTATGAATTAGTTATGATTTTTCAAAGTTTTGGTCAACGGTCAAAGGCCATTCGAGGGACCTCGATGGAAAAGTAAGGGCAAAACTGAGTTAGCTCGAAAAGTAAGGGCAAAACCCGTGGGTAGGAACCAACTAGGGTAAAATGCAATTGTCCTAAGAATATAAAGAAGAGGAGAAAAAAGAGAAGAAAATTCTTCTTCTTCTTTTCTTTCTTCTTCTTCTTCTTCTTCTTCTTCTTCTTCTTCTTCTTCTTCTTCTTCTTCTTCTTCTTCTTCTAGTCTTCTTATTCTTCTTCTTATTCTTCTTCTAGTCTTCTTCTTCTTCTTCTTCTTCTTCTTCTTCCTCTTCTTCTTCTTCTTCTTCTTCTTCTTCTTCTTCTTCTTCTTCTTCTTCTTCTTCTTCTAGTCTTCTTCTTCTTCTTCTTCTAGTCTTTTCTTCTAACTTTCTTCTTTCCCAATTTGCAAATTTGCTTCAGATCACGGAAGCTTGCACTGATGGAGTCTACTCTTATCCTTGTCCTTCCTTTTTGTTTTGATTTTGTAGGATGAACAATGTGAAACTTGCTACCTATATATGTATGTATGGATGAAACCATTATATATGGACTTTTTGCTTAATTGTTGGATATGAACTTTTGATTTGGTATATATATATATATGTGTGTTGGATGATCATATCCATATGGCATGGATATGTATGCTTGTTGGAAGTATTTTGAAATGAATATATATATATATATATATATATATATATGTGTGTGTGTGTGTGTGTGTGTGTGTGTGTGTGTGTGTGTGTGGAATTGATTGAATTTAAGAAAAAACAGAATTAATAGGGGCAATACAGGCACTTTGCCGTCTGCCAGTGGATGGCAAAGCAGTCACGTGGCGGCTACCTGTGCAACCTGGGGGCACCTGGGCTGGCCTATTTGGACACTTTACCGTCCGCTGGCAGACGGCAAAGAAGCAAAGGTCTTTGCCATCTGTCAGCAGACGGCACATAACGCGCACCTGGGCTAGCCTATTTGGACACTTTGCCGTATGTTGACAGACAGTAAAGACCTTTGCTTATTTGCCGTCTGCCAGCAGATGGCACAGCAGGCCATTAGCCACCTAACACACCTAACCCTATCCCTCTACCGTCCAGGTCTTGTGCCGTTTGCTTGGTTAGGATGGCTGACGGCAAACTTCTTTGTCGTCCGCTTTATTAAAGCAGACAGTAAAGCTGTTGGGGAACATAGTAATTTGAAAAAAAATCCTACACACACGCAAGATCATGGTGATGCATAGCAACAAGAGGGGAGAGTGTTGTCCACGTACCCTCGTAGACCGAAAGCGGAAGCGTTAGAACAACGCGGTTGATGTAGTCGTACGTCTTCACGGCCCTACCGATCAAGCACCGAAACTACGGCACCTCCGAATTCTAGCACAGGTTCAGCTCGATGACGTCCCTCGAACTCTGATCTAGCCGAGTGTCGAGGGAGAGTTCCATCAGCACGACGGCGTGGTGACGATCTTGATGTTCTACCCTCGCAGGGCTTTGCCTAAGCACCGCTACAATATTATCGAGGAGGACTATGGTGGAGGGGGCACCGCACACGGCTAAGAGATCAAGAGATCAATCGTTGTGTCTATGGGGTGCCCCCTGCCCCCGTATATAAAGGAGCAAGGGGAGGAGGCGGCCGACCAAGGAGAGGCGCGCCAAGGGGGAGTCCTACTCCCACTAGGAGTAGGACTCCTCCTATTTCCTAGTAGGAGTAGGAGAGGGGGAAGGAAAGGGAGAGGAGGAGAAGGAAAGAGGGGTCCCGGCCCCCTTGCCCTAAACCAATTTGGTTTGGGCCTTGGGGGTCGCGCCCCACACTCTCCTTGCTGCCCTCTATTTCACTAAGGCCCATGTAGGCCCATTAAGCCCCTTGGGGGGTTCCGGTAACCCCCCGGTACTCCAGTAAAATCCTGATTTCACCCGGAACACTTCCGACATCCAAATATAGGCTTCCAATATATCAATCTTCATGTCTCGACCATTTCGGGACTCCTCTTCATGTCCTTGATCACATCCGAGACTCCGAACAACCTTCGATACATCAAAACTCATAAACTCATAATATAATTGTCATCGAAACCTTAAGCGTGCGGACCCTACGGGTTTGAGAACTATGTAGACATGACCGAGACACGTTTCCGGCCAATAACCAATAGTGGAACCTGCATGCTCATATTGGCTCCTACATATTCTTCAAAGATCTTTATCGGTCAAACCGCATAACAACATACGTTGTTCCCTTTGTCATTGGTATGTTACTTGCCCGAGATTCGATCGTCGGTATCTCAATACCTAGTTCAATCTCGTTACCGGCAAGTCTCTTTACTCGTTACGTAATGCATCATCCCGCAACTAATTCATTAGCCACATTGCTTTCAAGGCTTATAGTGATGTGCATTACTGAGAGGGCCCAGAGATACCTCTCCGACAATCGGAGTGACAAATTCTAATCTCGAAACGCCAACTCAACGTGTACCTTTGGAGACACTGTAAAGCTCCTTAATAATCACCCGATTACGTTGTGAAGTTTGGTAGCACACAAAGTGTTCCTTTGGTAAACGGGAGTTGCATACTCTCATAGTCATAGGAACATGTATAAGTCATGAAGAAAGCAATAGCAACATACTAAACGATTAAGTGCTAAGCTAACGGAATGGGTCAAGTCAATCACATCATTCTTCTAATGATGTGATCCCGTTAATCAAATGACAACTCATGTATATGGCTAGGAAACACAACCATCTTTGATCAACAAGCTAGTCAAGTAGAGGCATACTAGTGACACTATGTTTGTCTATGTATTCACACATGTATTATGTTTCCGGTTAATACAATTCTAGCATGAATAGTAAACATTTATCATGAAATAAGGAAATAAATAATAACCTTATTATTGCCTCTAGGGCATATTTCCTTCAATCTCCCACTTGCACTAGAGTCAATAATCTAGTTCACATCGCCATGTGATTTAACACCAAATTCATATCGTATATGATTAACACCCATAGATCACATCATCATGTGACCAACACCCAAAGGGTTTACTAGAGTCAATAATCTAGTTCACATCGCTATGTGATTAACACCCAAAGAGTACTAAGGTGTGATCATGTTTTGCTCGTGAGAGAAGCTTAGTCAACGGGTCTATCATATTGAGAGCCGTATGTATTTTGCAAATATTCTATGTCTACAATGCTCGCACGGAGCTACTCTAGCTTAATTGCTCCACTTTCAATATGTATCCAGATTGAGACTTAGAGTCATCTGGATCGGTGTAAAAGCTTGCACCAATGTAACTGCTTTCTGACGGGCTCTTTTATCACCTCCATAATCGAGAAATATTTCCTTAGTCCTCACTAAGGATATTCTTGACCAATGTCTAGTGATCTACTCCTAGATCACTATTGTACTCCCTTGCCAAATTTAGAGCAAGGTATACAATAGGTCTGGTACATAGCATAGCATACTTTATAGAACCTATGACTGAGGCATAGCGAATGACGTTGATTCTCTTTTCTATTTTCTGCCGTGGTCGGGATTTGAGTCTTACTCAATTTCACACCTTTGCAACACAGGCAAGAACTCTTTCTTTGACTGTTCCATTTTGAACTATTTCACAATCTTGACAAGGTATGTACTTATTGAAAAACTTATCAAGCGCCTTGATCTATCTCAATAGATCTTGATGTTCAAGATGTAAGTAGCTTTACCGAGGTCTATCTTTTAAAGAACTCCTTTCAAATACCCTTTATGCTTTCCGAAAAATTCTACATCATTTCGATCAACAATATTTTACTCACATATATTTATCGAAAAGGCGGTAGTGCTCCCACTCACTTTATTGTAAATACAGGCTTCACCACAAGTCTCAGATAAAACTATATGCTTTGATCAACTTATCAAAGCGTATATTCCAACTCTGAGATTCTTGCACCAGTCCATAGATGGATCGTTGGAGCTTGCACATTTTTTTAGCACCTTTAGGATTGACAAAATCTTCTGGTTGCATCATATACAACTCTTCTTTAAGAAAACCATTAAGGAATGCAATTTTGACATCCATTTGTCAGATTTCATAAAATGTGGCAATTGCTAACATGATTCTGACAGACTTAAGCATCGCTACATGTGAGAAAATCTCATTGTGGTCAACACCTTGAACTTGTCGAAAACATTTTTGCGACTGTCTTCCTCTTGAAGATCCATTTATACAATATGGCTTGCCGATAATCGGGCAACTCCACCAAAGTCCACACTTTGTTCTCATACATGGATCCCATCTCAGATTTCGTGTCCTCAAGCCATTTCGCGGAATCTGGTCTCATCATCGCTTCCTCATAGTTCATAGGTTCATCATGGTCTAGTAACATGACTTCTAGAACAGGATTACCGTACCATTCTAGTGCGGACTGTACATTGGAAGACCTACAAGGTTTTGTAGTAACTTCATCTGAAGTTTCATGATCATCATCATTAGCTTCCTCACTAATTGGTGTAGGAATCACTGGAACAGATTTCTGTGATGAACTACTTTCCCATTCGGGAGAAGGTAAAAATTACCTTATCAATCTCTACTTTCCTCCCACTCACTTCTTTCGAGAGAAACTCCTTCTCTAGAAAGGATCCATTCTTAGCAATGAATGTTTTGCCTTCGAATCTATTATAGAAGGTGTACCCAACAGTTTCCTTTGGGTATTCTATGAAGACTTCTCGATTTGGGTTCGAGCTTATCGGGTTGAAACATTTTTCACATAAGCATCGCAACTCCAAACTTTAAGAAACGACAGCTTAGGTTTAGTGCTGAACCATAGTTCATACAGTGTCGTCTCAACGGATTTAGATGGTGCCCTATTTAAAGTGAATGCAGCTATCTCTGATGCATAACCCCAAAACAATAGTGGTAAATCGGTAAGATACATCATAGATCGCACCATATCCAATAAAGTGCGGTTACAACGTTCGGACACACCATTACGCTGTGGTGTTCCATGTGGCGTGAGCTGTGAAAATATTCCGCATTGTTTAAAAATGAAGGCCAAACTCATAGCGCAAATATTCATCTCTACGATCAGATCATAGAAAATTTATTTTCTTGTTACGATGATTTTTCCGCTTCACTCTGAAATTCTTTGAACCTTTCAACTATTTCAGACTTATGTTTCATCAAGTAGATATACGATATCTGCTCAAATCATCTGTGAAGGTCGAGAATTACGATACCCGCCACAGTATCAACACTCATTGGACTGCATACATCGGTGTGTATTATTTCCAACAAGTTAGTAGCTCGCTCCATTGTTCCGAGAACGGAGTTTTAGTCATCTTGCCCAAAAGGCACGGTTCGCAAGCATCAAATGATTCATAACCAAGTGATTCCAAATGTCCATCTATATGGAGTTTCTTCATGCGCTTTACACTGCTATGACCCAAACGGCAGTGCCACAAATAAGTTGCATTATCATTATCCACTTCGCATCTTTTGGCATCAATATGTGTATCACTACGATCGAGATCCAACAAACTATTTTTATTGGGTGTATGACCATCGAAGGTTTTATTCATGTAAAGAGAACAACAATTATTCTCTGACTTTAAATGAAGCCGAGGGGCCAGTGTTTTGCCGGAATGTTGATTCATTTCCGTTTCGGCAAATTTCAGGTTCTCGATTTGTCCACTTTTTAGCAAAAGTCATGCCGAAATTTTCCGTGAATTTCGGCATGACTTGTGCTACAAACTAGGACATATCGAGTGCCCGGGATTTGCCACACCGGGAAGGAGTCAACGTTCCTGCATGTCATTATTCATTTTATTAGGTCTAGTATTAATTACTAGATTTAATCATAGGAAACATGGCTAGCAACCATGAAGGACAGGGTTACGGTCATGCGATAACGCTCACCGGCGGCGAAGAATTTTTGAGGGACGCCGACGATCAAGAGTTGATGTTTGTGGGTCCACCGTCACATCGGAGATTGAGTCGACATCAAGGTCGGTCTTGAGATCGAGACCGCATCGAGACCGGTCTGAGACTAAGACTGGTGCCGAGACTAAGCGGAGCCGTATAGAACCGAAAGCAAAGAGGCAACGACTTCCTAACAAGCTCAGGACTACTAGACTGGTGGTCACGGAGGTGGACGATGGCAATTTTGAGCCAATCGCACCCGAGGAAGCACGTGCGTGCTACAGCAATCAAGTAGGCTGCATCATACAGACAACCGCCACCATCAACGATGCGAAACTAAAGAAGATAGATAATATGAGGCCCTCCTCCTAAAGAAGCTGCACCAGATATTCTTGTTCCTGTGTCGGAATGAAAAGGATTATAAAGATCCGGATAAGGACCCGCAATGAAGAAGATAAACAAACACGCCATGACCAGGTTTAGTGACGCTTGGCACACCGAAATCAAGGGTGAAATATCGGATCGTCATCAAAAAGGAACCCTACTCCGAGATTATAAAGGATAATCCGATAATCATGGAAGAGCTCTTTCAAATATTCAAGGCGGCTTGCGAGGCCGAAGCTGCCAAAAAAAAGTCGAAGTACATGAAGGGGCTTCAACAGAGGAACATTGGGAGCCACCACCTCGGAAGCCGTGGTTACGACGGGAAAAGGTCCATATGGGCCAAGAAGGACGCGGAAGCCGCGAGTCTGGGCACCCCAGACCCCTTGGCGGAGTTCACCGTCCCGCAGGAGCGTGACGTCCTCACAGCCCGACACCGTTGGAACCAAGTGAAGAAGGTTTTCGAGATGGACGGGGTCACAACGAAGTTCATGAGACTGCTGGTAATTTTAGTTTATGATCAATTCGACTGCACGTTAGTCATATTTGTAAACGATCCTTGTGCATTTTGCAGAGAGAGCAGCACAGGATTGCGGCTGAAAGCGACTCGCCGTCTGAGGCGTTGGCGAGGCCTAAGTGGGACACTCCATTCAACCCGGCGTTGAACATATTGAAAGGACTCCCGGTGGAGAATCGACCGTCGTATGGACGTGTGCACGGTGTCGGAGGCAATGCCACGTGGAAGAAGTACTACCGTGAGACCATGGAGGAGAGAAAGGAAAGACGGAGGTTAACTGAAGAAAAATCGACAAGAAGGTTGAGATTGCGGTTGAGAAGAAATCATCCGAGACAATCAGAATAGCGGTAGCTGCCGCCAAAACAGGTGGTTGTAGATATATCTACTACCTTGGTTCCGCCGCTTTCAATTGGACCAGTAAAATCCAGGAAAAAGTGCAGCGGACTTTCCCCTTGCTGACTTCTTCGGGAGCAGCTCGACTAGCGTTGCACTAGCACCTACAGCTGCACTGCCCCTGCTGACTCCCCGCACTGCTCCCTTTTGAAAGACTGCACGGACATGCTCGGCGATGCTTCGTCTTTGGCTGAGCTCAACGCGCTCACGGTATCTGTCACACCGGCCCTCTTCAATAAATGTACAATCTCCCGTTTTCGTTGCCTTTCGGATGTCTCACGTCGCAGACTTCTCTTTGCAGGCTGACGAAACCCCGTGCACCTTATTGTACACCATCGGCGACTAGAAGGTGGACTTGGGGAAGGCGACGACAATGGAGCCGAAGGAACCATTGTTCCATAGCCGGCCGATCCCCCCGGACGTCTTCAAGGTTTCCGTGGCCAGTGTCAAACTAGGCCACAAGAATTTGGCTCCTCTGGTACTAGTGGGGGATGACAATGAGACCCCGCGGCAGCTTGGTGATTGTTGCAATGGTGGGTCCTATTGTGGCCAAAGAGTCTGCTTCATCTGGAGGCGGCCGGGAGCACACCAACGAGCACGTAGTTAGGTATGAACATCAACACCTCACCTACTCAATTAGCATCGGCTGTCGTGCTGGGTGATAGCGGAGGGGGTGAGGAAGAGGCTCCATTAGTCGTTGGTGACGTCGCCATAGATGAGGATGACGATGACGATGACACTCAACAATAGGTCAATACTGGCGCCTACTTAGGGTTTGAGCATCATGAGTCGGTGCCTGAATTTTCACCTCCGGAGTTTGAACGTATTATGGACAATCTTCCGGTACCAAAGAAGTCTAGGAAGAGACGGAGGAAAGGCAAAAAACCTAATTCTATGATCCAGCCGCCTCAGCAGCCTCGGGTTCAAGACCGTATAGATATCCCCGGTGCGGCAAAATGGGATATCGCCGGTGAACCAATCCTACCTGAAGCAGCGATAGGGGCCAGATTCGGCGATGTAAGGAGACTTCATGATGATGTGCTGCGAAGAGAGAAAGGCCTCATCGCCTCGAAAAATCCAGGATACCCACTCTACGTGGTTAACGTGCCGCAGCAATTATCGTACGTCGACACATTCCCGCAAACAAGTTCTTCCTTCGATTCGATTCGTCTTCGACATGTATCACTTTGGGCGAAGCTTGATTTTACGCTTGTTTGCCTTATGCCTTGCACATGAACTACCTCATCGGGGTTGAGCAGATACCTTTTATCTGTGTCACTAACCCGTAATTCATGCACGAGAGCTTCTTGGCAGTCTGCGCAAAGCATCGTGATTTCACGAGGGAGTACCTTGTCAATTTCATGCTCGCAAATAAGGACAAGGAGGCGATTCTCGTGCCTTATCATCCCCTGTAAGTCATCCGCGCAGATATCCTTCCTTCGATTTCAATCATTCATTTGCACAGTGGAGGCTAATTAATTTGAGGTGTACTTATTTTGTGTAGCGGCGGGCGCGCCATCCTCATCATCCTCTACCCCCGATACTCCCACGCTCTTTACTTGGACTCGTCGAAGAACATTACCAAAAAGCATTACACCCACATCAAGTCTGTTCTCGATAGTGCTATCTTTTACTACGGCAAAGAGGGTGGAGAGGTCATCGACAAGAAGACAAGGCATGGCAGGCCCGCCTTCAGCCATAAGACCGACTTCTGCTGCATCAAGCAAACGAGTGATTCTCTTAATGATGGATTCTATGTCCTACACCACATGCTGGAGTATAGACGGGATCACCAGAAACTTCGCATGTCACCTAAATCCGGTGATGCCCATATTCTGATTTGGGCAAAGCACATAGGAGATATCGAGGATCATCGACTTCGAGCTGGGTTTTATCACATCCAGCACGAACTTGCCCAAATCATCATGAAGGAGGTCCTTGAAAAACCAGGGATGTTCTATGAATAAGGAGAAATGTTGCGGGAAGACATCTGAACACGCGTAGCCTCTCAGCGTCTCGACATTAAGCCTTTCACTAAGCTCAAGGACTTTCTCCCTGACATGGATGGATGGCACAACATGTTGGAGTGATTGTCGATATATGACAATGTGTCCATTTAGTCCATACTTTATGTATGACAAAACTTTGAGTTATGCACGGCAAAACTTTATTTGTGATGTAATTAAACCGTCCTCCTCCTCCTTGACTAGCGAAGATCACTCTAGTTAGGGCATTTTGGGTACGATGAACTTTGTTATTTATGCTTATTATATGTTGCTTCTATTTTTGCCAAGTCTGTCTCTTTATGTTGCTCAACTATATATGTTGCATATCATCGACTCATGTGACGATGCAGGTGCATAGATCATCGATGGCGAAGAAGTGATATGCCAGGAGTATACGACGAGTGGCTGGAGTGTCAGGCCCAGGTGTACCGGTTTCCGGTTTCCCAGCGACAGCCAGTAGTTAGTTTAGGTTCACGCTAATGCCAGAGAGGGATACGAACTCATGTACTTCATAGTTCCACTCTCACTCACAGTGTAGCTCTTCTCGCGTATTGTTTAGATGGATGACGATGTAGTTGCAAGTAATCAAGACTTGTATCACTATTTTCGAGATTATGTCGAGAGACCACTTTGTGTTGGATGACGATTATGATGATGACATGATTTGATGAGACTATTTGTATGTATATGCTATGATTACATTTGTATGTGTATGATATGCTAAAGATTACTGTATAAAGCCTATTCAAATACAAAAACAAATATGCATAAAAAACAGAAACTAATAAAACTAGAAGTAGCGAGGGGAACAAAGTTAGCAATAGTGCTCCCTTACCAGTAGCGCTTACTTCTAAAAAGCACTACAGATATTAGTAGCAATGCTCTTACCTAAAACGCGCTACTGCTAGCCATGTATAGCAGTAGCATGGGACGATAGGCGTTACTGCTACACGTTAGCTATAGCGCCTTATCAGTAGCGCGACGTCCCGCGCTACTGATAGGCAAAATACCCGTGCTACTGCTAGTGTTTTCCCTATTAGTGAGGGTTCACTAGATATGAAACTATGTGAACACAACCTATATGACAACCAAGCTTAAAGCTAAATATGATAGGCAACAATCTAATTAGCAAGCCAAAAAGAATACAAGGAAAAGTAAAGTGCGGGAAAGGATTAACCACAAGCAAGGCGAGGACGCGGATTTTATCCCAAGTTTACTATTGCTTGGGGAAGAGCTACTCTCTGTTTACAGCAGTGCCAGAGCCAAGGCTTGCGGAACGCCACAAAGTCTCAACATAATCTCTTTCAAGTCACCCCCAATGGATGAGCCTCGAATCACTCAGGATTGGTTGTGAAGGCGACCACCACACCTTTACAAACTTCTCTGGAGCACACCACAAGCAAGGAAGCTTCTAGAGGAACATCTAACTGCCTAGGAGCCCAAGCTCCAAGAGTAACAAGTCAATAGGGAAGAAATGTTGCTGGGAACGCGATTTGGTTTGGTAAAGATGTAGATCGGGTCTTGCTCTCCCAATCCCCAAAGTTTCAACAAGTTTGGGTGGAGGGATTGAGAATATTGAGCAAAATGGGGTGTAGCAATGGTGGAGCTCAACAAGACATTAGGGTTAGAGATGGAGGAGGAAGAAGGGGGGTTTTATATTGTTCTTGGTTGGGTGGCCGTTTCTGCCTGTTGGACCTCGTTGTCGGTGGGAAACGACACCTATGGGATCACTGGAATCCCTACTATGGTCGGCGGGCGCGAGGTTGTGGAAAGAGCAGGTCTAGGAGCCAGCACAAAGATCGTTTACCGAGGTTCGGGCCGTGAGGATGCGTAATACCCTAGTCCTGCTTTGGTGTATATTTGAGTGTTCTTGTGTTCTTGAACTAGCTATGGCGCGTGCGTAGTCCAAAAGATACGAATCCTTTCTCAGTATGCCTCGGACCTCCTTTTATAGGTCAAAGGAGACGCCACAGTGGCACACAGGAGGTGGAAAGGGTGTACGGTGTACAAGCTTATCGCCTGACATCACAGGACAAAACACATTAAATGCGCTACTTAGGTGTCCTCTTGCTTTATCGCGGATGGCAGTGAAGCCCATCACATCCATCGCCGCCTTGCCTTGCTTCGACACGCGCCAAGCCAACGAGGCGTGCAGCGCCATGTAAGCTGGCAAGCTGCTGAGCTGGCGCGGTGGCAGTGTCTTCACGTAGATCTGCATACCACAACGCAGGTGCTTACTGAGTTGGTCTAGAGGCCGCACGTCGGCACGTAGGTGCTCGCCTAGCTGGCTGGGCTGGCAGTTGCATGGGAATGGCGGTGGAGTCTTGGCAAATGTGGACCTGGCCGCTGCCTCGTTGATGTCCTCGGCAAGGGTCTTGCCGGGGTCCGGGCAAGGGTCTTGCCGTGACATCGTGGTTGTCCCCGGCAAGGATCTTGCCGGAGGTCTCGTGGATTTCCTCGGCAAGGATCTTGCCGAGGATAGTCGTCTTCTGGTCCTCATCTGATCTTGTGTGTCTATGATCTTCACGAAGATCTGCATGCCACCATGGAGGTGCCTCCTGAGCCTTGGTTTCAATGTGGTCGATGGCGCTGGACCCCTCGGGCTCAAGGGTGGCGCGCTCTGCTGGCGCTGGGCAAGTTGCCCCGGCAAGGCTCTTGCCTGGGCTGCGGCGGCTGCCCCGGCAAGGGTCTTGCCGGGGGAGTCCACCTTGCCCTATTGCTTTTTGTGTCTCTGGTCTTGGCGTTGCTTTGATTGTCTTGCGCCTTTGGCTTCCCTCCTCTGCCATACTTAGTGTGGCCGTGGGCGCGGCTCTGACTGCCCGTGCACAAGTAAAGGGGTACAAAGGAGAGCCCCTACTTTTGTACACTGACAGGAACCCCCGGGACTGGGCCACACATAAGCGCGACACATTGTTGGGCTAGGCCCAGAACGGTGCGCGGGCAGCTGGGGCGGATTCTTACCGCGGTAACTTCTTCGTCCGCTGCACTTCCCCACGACCCGTGTTGAATGCACGACATGGTGGGTCATGCATGACGTGGGGGTCATGTGCAGAATGACCGCGGCATGCTTGCATCATCCGTGGTGAACAGTAAAGAGGCGGCTTGCGTGTTCCCTTGGAACGGCAGAGCCGCCGCTCATTTACTCTCTCTGTCTTGGAACTGTCGTTCCACGTTTCCCACTATGCCTGCTCCTTAAGCCACGTACGCCGCATGCACAGCATGGGGTAGGTGACAGACACATGGAATATGGGAAGGCGTGTGTGGGCCTATACTCACACGCCTTCGATTGGGCGGGGAGGACGGTCGATGGCCTCGCTTGCTGCCACTTTAATGAGCCGGATTCGAGCGGGCTCTTTAGGGTCGTAGGGCTAGTCCTTCGACCTCCCCTTCCCAACTATAAAAAGGGAACTCAGGGGCAGGAGGGAAAGCATCTCCCTGCATCCCCCCTTGTCCCATCATCTGCATCGCCAGCTCCTTGAACTTCTCAGGGTCGTCGCCTTGGGCAGCTGGCATGGGAAGGGCGGAGAAGACGAAGAAGGCGGATGGCGGGCCGTCAAGTCGGAGTATGATGGCACCGATGCCTTCGCCTCAGATTGCCGCCCGCTGCCTCATCTTCGGCTCTTCTCCGGCACCATCATCACCAGCCCTCTTCCCGGACGGCCACCGGATGTTCTCTTGTTGTCTCCTGCTGCTCGTACGACCTAGGCACTCCTTTTCCCTCCTGCCATCTTGTTCCGTTTCATGGGGAGAGGGACAAGAAATTGATTATGGGCATCTTATCTCTTTTTAGTTTGTAAGCCTATGGGCCTTAGTTAAATTTAAAACTTGTAATCCCCTTGCTCATGTTTACATTCCGTATGAACTGTACCTGTATGGGACGTATTAATGAAAAAAGGGTGCTTGTCGGGTTCTTTGTGCGTGAGAGAAGCCCATGCCAAGGAATGAATCCTTGTTATTTTTAAGATAAACATTGTCGCCCGGCAACAGGCCTTGTCGTCCCCATACTTCATTCGACCATACTCACGCTCTTGGCGGAGGCAGGGGCAAAGTAGGGTTAGGCCCTTTGTTTGCTTCCTTGTCACTGCGACTACAACCAAGTGAAGGAAATATGCCCTAGAGGCAATAATAAAGTTATTATTTATTTCCTTATATCATGATAAATGTTTATTATTCATGCTAGAATTGTATTAACCGGAAACATAATACATGTGTGAATACATAGACAAACATAGTGTCACTAGTATGCCTCTACTTGACTAGCTCGTTTATCAAAGATGGTTATGTTTCCTAACCATAGACATGAGTTGTCATTTGATTAACGGGATCACATCATTAGGAGAATGATGTGATTGACATGACCCATTCCGTTAGCCTAGCACTTGATCGTTTAGTATGTTGCTATTGCTTTCTTCATAACTTATACATGTTCCTGTAACTATGAGATTATGCAACTCCCGTTTATCGGAGGAACACTTTGTGTGCTACCAAACGTCACAACGTAACTGGGTGATTATAAAGGTGCTCTACAGGTGTCTCCAAAGGTACATGTTGAGTTGGCGTAATTCGAGATTAGGTTTTGTCACTCCGATTGTCGGAGAGATATCTCTGGGCCCTCTCGGTAATGCACATCACTATAAGCCTTGCAAGCAATGTGACCAATGAGTTGGTTACGGGATGATGCATTACGTAACGAGTAAAGAGACTTGCCGGTAATGAGATTGAACTAGGTATTGGATACCGACGATCGAATCTCGGGCAAGTAACATACCGATGACAAAGGGAACAACGTATGTTGTTATGCGGTTTGACCGATAAAGATCTTCGAGAATATGTAGGAGCCAATATGGGCATCCAGGTCCCGCTATTGGTTATTGACCAAGAATAGTTCTAGGTCATGTCTACATAGTTCTCGAACCCGTAGGGTCCGCACGCTTAAGGTTTCGATGCGATGCTTATATTATGAGTTTATGAGTTTTGATGTACCGAAGGAGTTCGAGTCCCGGATGAGATCGGGGACATGACGAGGAGTCTCGAAATGGTCGAGACGTAAAGATCGATATATTGGACGACTATATTCGAGTTCGGAAAGGTTCCGAGTGATTCGGTATTTTTGAGTACCGAGAGTTACGGAATTCGCCGGGAGAAGTATTGGGCCTTTTGGGCCTCAAGGGAAAGAGAGAGGGCTGCCTAGGGCAGGCCGCGCCCTCAAGGCCTAGTCCGAATTGGACTAGGGGAGGCCGCACCCTCCTTCCTTCCCTTCTCTCTTCCCTTCCTAGTCTCCTACTCCTACTACATGGAAGGACCCCTAGTTGGACTAGGAAGGGGAATCCTACTCCCGTGGGAGTAGGACTCCCCATGGCGCCCCCTAGGGCCGGCCTCCTCCTCCCTCCCTCCTTTATATACGGGGCAGGGGCACCCCATAGACACACAAGTTGATCTACGGATCGTTCCTTAGCCGTGTGCGGTGCCCCTTCCACCATATTCCACCTCGGTCATATCGTCATGAAGCTTAGGCGAAGCCTGCGCCGTAGAACATCAAGATCGTCACCACGCCGTCGTCTTGTGACGAACTCTCCCTCGACACTCAGCTGGATCGGAGTTCGAGGGACGCCATCGAGCTGAACGTGTGCTGAACTCGGAGGTGCCGTGACGTTCGGTACTTGGATCGGTCGGATCATGAAGACGTACGACTACATCAACCGCGTTGTCATAACGCTTCCGCTTACGGTCTATGAGGGTACGTGGACATACACTCTCCCCTCTCATTGTTATATCATCACCATGATCTTGCGTGTGCGTAGGAATTTTTTTGAAATTACTACATTCCCCAATAGTGGCATCCGAGCCTAGGTTTTATGGTTTGATGTTATATGCACGAGTAGAACACAAGTGAGTTGTGGATTTATAAGTCATACTGCCTACCAGCATGTCATACTTTGGTTGGCGGTATTGTTGGATGAAGCGGCCGGACCGACATTACGCCAGACGCTTACGCGAGACTGGTTCTACCAACGTGCTTTGCACACGGTGGCTGGCGGGTGTCGGTTTCTCCAACTTTAGTTGAACCGAGTGTGACTACGCCCGGTCCTTGCGAAGGTTAAAACGGAGTCTATTTGACAAACTATCGCTGTGGTTTTGATGCGTAGGTGAGAACGGTTCTTGCTAAGCCCGTAGCAGCCATGTAAAATTTGCAACAACAAAGTAGAGGACGCCTAACTTGTTTTTGCAGGCATGTTGTGATGTGATATGGTCAAACGTGATGAGATATAAGTTGTTGTATGAGATGATCATGTTTTGTTGAAGTTATCGGCAATCGGCGAAGCCCTATGGTTGTCTCTTTGTTGCATAAGATGCAAGTGCCAAATAATTGCTTTACTTTATCGCTATGCGATAGCAATAGTTGCAAGAGCAATAGTTGGCGAGACAACCATGTGATGACACGTTGATATAGATCAAGATGATGAAGATCATGGTGTCGTGCCGGTGACAATAGAGATCATGACAGTACTTTGGAGATGGAGATCAAAGGCGCAAGATGATCATGGCCATATCATGTCACATATTTTGATTGCATATGATGTTTATCTATTATACATCTTATTCTTGCTTTGATTGACGGTAGCATTTTAAGATGATCTCTCACTAATTATCAAGAAGTGTTCTCCCTGAGTATGCACCGTTGCCAAAGTTCGTCGTGCCCAGACACCACGTGATGATCGGGTGTGATAAGCTCTACGTCCATCTACAATGGGTGCAAGCCAGTTTTGCACACGCGGAATACTTAGGTTAAACTTGACGAGCCTAGCATATGCAGATATGGCCTCGAAGCACGGAGACCGAAAGGTCGAGCGTGAATCATATAGTAGATATGATCAACATAGTGATGTTCACCATTGAAAACTACTCCATCTCACGTGATGATCGGTTATGGTTTAGTTGATTTGGATCACGTGATCACTTAGATGACTAGAGAGATGTCTGCCTAAGTGGGAGTTCTTAAGTAATATGATTAATTGAACTTAAATTTATCATGAACTTAGTCCTGGTAGTATTTTGCAAATTATGTTGTAGATCAATAGCTTGCGTTGTTGCTTTCATATGTTTATTTTGATATGTTCCTAGAGAAAATGTGTTGAAAAATGTTAGTAGCAATGATGCGGATTGGATCCGTGATCCGAGGTTTATCCTCATTGCTGCAGTAAGAATTATGTCCTTGATGCACCGCTAGGTGACAAACCTATTGCAGGAGCAGATGCAGACGTTATGAACGTTTGTCTAGCTCAATATGATGACTACTTGATAGTTTAGTGCACCATGCTTAATGGCTTAGAATCGGGACTTCAAAGACGTTTTGAACGTCATGGACCATATGAGATGTTCCAGGAATTGAAGTTAATATTTCAAGCAAATACCCAAGTTGAGAGATATGAAGCCTCCAACAAGTTCTATAGCAAAAAGATGGAGGAGAATCGCTCAACTAGTGAGCATGTACTTAGATTGTCTGGGTACTTCAATCGCTTGAATCAAGTGGGAGTTAATCTTCCAGATAAGATAGTGATTGACATAATTCTCTAGTCACCATCACTAAGTTACTAGAACTTCGTGATGAACTATAGTATGCAAAGGATGACGTAAACGATTCCCGAGCTCTTCGTGATGTTGAAATCAACAAAGGTAGAAATCAAGAAAGAGCATCAAGTGTTGATGATTGACAAGACCACTAGTTTCAAGAAAAGGGCAAAGGGAGAGAAAGGGAACTTCAAGAGGAAAGACAAGCAAGTTGTCACTCCCGTGAAGAAGACCAAAGCTGGACCAAAGCCTGAAACTGAGTGCTTACACTACAAAGGAAATGGTCACTGGAAGCGGAAATGCCCTGAATATTTGGTGGGTAAGAAGGATGGCAAAGTGAACAAGGGTATATTTGATATACAAATTATTGATGTGTGCCTTACTAGTGTTTATAGTAGCCCCTAAGTATTTGATACTTGTTCGGTTGCTAAGATTAGTAACTCGAAACGGGAGTTGCAGAATAAACAGAGACTAGTTAAGGGTGAAGTGACGATGTGTGTTGGAAATAGTTCCAAGATTGATATGATCATCATCGCACACTCCTTATACTTTCGGGATTAGTGTTAAACCTAAATAAATGTTATTTGGCGTTTATGCTGAGCATGAATATGATTGGATCATGTTTATTGCAATACGGTTATTCATTTAAAATCGAGAATAATTGTTGTTCTGCTTACATGAATAAAACCTTCAATGGTCATACACCCAATGAAAATAGTTTGTTGGATCTCGATCGTAGTGATACACATATTCATAATATTGAGGCCAAAAGATGCAAAGTTAATAATGATAGTGCAACTTATTTGTGGCAATGCCGCTTGGGTCATATCGGTGTAAAGCGCATGAAGAAACTCCATAAAGATGGATTTTGGAATCACTTGGTTATGAATCATTTGATGCTTGCAAACCGTGCCTTTTGGGCAAGATGACTAAAACTCCGTTCTTCGGAACAATGGAATGAGCTACCAATTATTGGAAATAATACATACCGATGTATGCGACCAATGAGTATGAAGGCTCGTGGCAAGTATCGTTATTTTCTGACCTTCACAAGATGATTTGAGCAGATATGGGTATATCTACTTGATGAAACATAAGTCTGAAATAGTTGAAAGGTTCAAAGAATTTTAGAGTGAAGTGGAAAATCATCGTAACAAGAAAATAAAGTTTGCGATCTGATCGCGGAGAGGAATATTTGAGTTACGAGTTTGGTCTTCAATTAAAACAATGTGGAATAGTTTCACAACTCACGCCACCTGGAACACCACAACGTTATGGTGTGTCCGAACGTCGTAACCGCACTTTATTGGATATGGTGCGATCTATGATGTTTCTTACCGATTTACCAATATCGTTTTGGGATCATGCATTAGAGACAGCTGCATTCACGTTTAAAAGGGCACCATCTAAATCCGTTGAGATGACACCGTATGAACTATGGTTTAGCAGTAAACCTAAGCTGTCGTTTCTTAAAGTTTGGAGTTGCGATGCTTATATGAAAAGGTTTCAACCCGATAAGCTCGAACCCAAATCGGAGAAGTGCGTCTTCATAGAATACCCAAAGGAAACTGTTGGGTAATCCTTCTATCACAGATCCGAAGGCAAAACATTCGTTGCTAAAAATGGATCCTTTCTAGAGAAGGAGTTTCTCTCGAAAGAAGTGAGTGGGAGGAAAGTAGAACTTGATAAGGTAATTGTACCTTCTCCCTTATTGGAAAGTAGTCCATCACAGAAATCTGTTCCTGTGACCACTACACCAATTAGTGAGGAAGCTAATGATGATGATCATGTAACCAGAGTGAGATCTGCACCAGAGTGGTACGGTAATCCTGTTCTGGAAGTCATGTAACTAGACCATGATGAACCTATGAACTATGAGGAAGCGATGATGAGCCCAGATTCCGCGAAATGGCTGGAGGCCATGAAATCTGAGATAGGATCCATGTATGAGAACAAAGTGTGGACTTTGGTGGACTTGCCCGATGATCGGCAAGCCATAGAAAATAAATGGATCTTCAAGAGGAAGACGGACACTGATAGTAGTGTTACTATTCACTAAGCTCGACTTGTTGCAAAAGGTTTTCAACAAGTTCAAGGGGTTGAATACGATGAGATTTTCTCACTCGTATCGATGCTTAAGTCTGTCCAAATCATGTTAGCAACTGCCGCATTTTATGAAATCTGGCAAATGGATAAACAAAACTGCATTCCTTAATGGAGTTATTAAAGAAGAGTTGTATGTGATGCAACCAAGAGGTTTTGTCAATCCTAAAGGTGCTAACAAAATGTGCAAGCTCCAGCGATCCATCTATGGACTGGTGCAAGCATCTCGGAGTTGGAATATACACTTTGATAAGTTGATCAAAGCATATAGTTTTATATGGACTTACGATGAAGCCTCAGATTTACAATAAAGTGAGTGGGAGCACTACAGCCTTTCTCGATTAGTATATGTGAGTGACATATTATTGATCGAAATGATGTAGAATTTTTCTCGCAAAGCATAAAGGAGTGTTTTAAAGGAGTTCTTTAAAAAGAAAAGACCTCAGTAAAAGTTACTTACATATTGAGCATCAAGATCTATTGAGATAGATCAAGACGCTTGATAAGATTTTCAATGAGTACATACCTTGGCAAGATTTTGAAATAGTTTAAAATGGAACAGTCAAAGAAAGAGTTCTTGCCTGTGTTGCAAAGGTATGAAATTGAGTAAGACTCAAATCCCGACCACAGCAGAAAATAGAGAGAGAATGAAAAGTCATTCCCTATGCCTCAGTCATAGGTTCTATAAAGTATGCTATGCTATGTACCAGACCTATTGTATACCTTGCTCAATTTGGCAAGGAGTACAATAGTGATCTAGGAGTAGATCATCGGACATTGGTCAAGAATATCCTTAGTGAGGACTAAGGAGATATTTCTCGATTATGGAGGTGACAAAAGAGCCCGTCGTAAAAGTTACAATGATGCAAGCTTTTACACCAATCCAGATGACTCTAAGTCCCAATCTGGATACATATTAAAAGTGGGAGCAATTAGCTAAAGTAGCTTCGCAAAGCATTGTAGACATAGAATATTTGCAAAATACATACGGCTCAATGTGACAGACCGTTGACTAAGCTTCTCTCACGAGCAAAACATGATCACACCTTAGTACTCTTTGGGTGTTAATCACATAGCGATGTGAACTAGATTATTGACTCTAGTAAACCCTTTGAGTGTTGGTCACATGACGATGTGAACTATGGGTGTTAATCATATACGATATGAATATTGGTGTTAAATCACATAGCGATGTGAACTAGATTATTGACTCTAGTGCAAGTGGGAGATCAAGGAAATATGCCCTAGAGGCAATAACAAAGTTATTATTTATTTCCTTATATCATGATAAATGTTTATTATTCATGCTAGAATTGTATTAACCGGAAACATAATACATGTGTGAATACATAGACAAACATAGTGTCACTAGTATGCCTCTACTTGACTAGCTCGTTTATCAAAGATGGTTATGTTTCCTAACCATAGACATGAGTTGTCATTTGATTAACGGGATCACATCATTAGGAGAATGATGTGATTGACATGACCCATTCCGTTAGCCTAGCACTTGATCGTTTAGTATGTTGCTATTGCTTTCTTCATAACTTATACATGTTCCTGTAACTATGAGATTATGCAACTCCGCTTATCGAGGAACACTTTGTGTGCTACCAAACGTCACAACGAATCGGGTGATTATAAAGGTGCTCTACAGGTGTCTCCAAAGGTACATGTTGAGTTGGCGTATTCGAGATTAGGTTTTGTCACTCCGATTGTCGGAGAGGTATCTCTGGCCCTCTCGGTAATGCACATCACTATAAGCCTTGCAAGCAATGTGACCAATGAGTTGGTTACGGATGATGCATTACGTAACGAGTAAAGAGACTTGCGGTAACGAGATTGAACTAGGTATTGGATACCGACGATCGAATCTCGGGCAAGTAACATACCGATGACAAAGGGAACAACGATGTTGTTATGCGGTTTGACCGATAAAGATCTTCAGAGAATATGTAGGAGCCAATATGGGCATCCAAGTCCCGCTATTGGTTATTGACCAAGAATAGTTCTAGGTCATGTCTACATAGTTCTCGAACCCGTAGGGTCCGCACGCTTAAGGTTTCGATCACGCTTATATTATGAGTTTATGAGTTTTGATGTACCGAAGGAGTTCGAGTCCCGGATGAGATCGGGGACATGACGAGGAGTCTCAAATGGTCGAGACGTAAAGATCGATATATTGGACGACTATATTCGAGTTCGGAAAGGTTCCGAGTGATTCGGGTATTTTTCGAGTACCGAGAGTTACGGAATTCGCCGGGAGAAGTATTGAGCCTTATTGGGCCTCAAGGGAAAGAGAGAGGGCTGCCTAGGGCAGGCTGCGCCCCAAGGCCTAGTCCGAATTGACTAGGGAGGGCCGCACCCCTCCTTCCTTCCTTCTCTCTTCCCTTCCTAGTCTCCTACTCCTACTACATGGAAGGACCCCTAGTTGACTAGGAAGGGGAATCCTACTCCCGTGGGAGTAGGACTCCCCATGGCGCGCCCTCCTAGGGCCGGCCTCCTCCTCCCTCCCTCCTTTATATACGGGGGCAGGGGCACCCCATAGACACACAAGTTGATCTACGGATCGTTCCTTAGCCGTGTGCGGTGCCCCCTTCCACCATATTCCACCTCGGTCATATCGTCGCGAAGCTTAGGCGAAGCCCTACGCCGGTAGAACATCAAGATCGTCACCACACCGTCGTGCTGACGGAACTCTCCCTCGACACTCAACTGGATCGGAGTTCGTGGGACATCATCGAGCTGAACGTGTGCTGAACTCGGAGGTGCCGTACGTTCGGTACTTGGATCGGTCGGATCGTGAAGACGTACGACTACATCAACCGCGTTGTCATAACGCTTCCGCTTACGGTCTACGAGGGTATGTGGACATACACTCTCCCCTCTCGTTGTTATATCATCACCATGATCTTGCGTGTGCGTAGGAATTTTTTTGAAATTACTACGTTCCCCAACACCAAGTTCCAACCCAGGGCTTGGGTATAGGAAAAGGGGAGCACGGTGGCCTAGGAATAAAACGAGGTTTCATACGTCCCAATTCCATACGGAAATGCACAACAGGGTATAAAGGACTTATCTGAAACTACAGCCCCTGGCAACCTTGGCTTGCCATGGTTGGACCCTTTTGTCTGCAGCCCCCGACAACCTTGGCTTGCCGGGACCGGAGCGCCGACTTGTTCTCTGTCTTCCAAATAGCTCAGCAGAAATGTCCATGTACCCTGCGAACCAAAGAGGACGGAAAGGAACAGAGAGACGCACACTCGACCTCTATGCTAGGGGTTAGTCACCGCTAAGCACTATCAACCCTAACCGAGGGAGAGACTCAACCTAGCATCCATGCTATAACTTAGGGCGCCAGCGCTTCATTTATTTATGCTCAGGGTCTGCGCCTGGCTTTGTACAGAGGGTTGCATGCCTTGCCGGCAAGGCTTGTACAAAAGGTGGTCTGCCAGGGGTCCCGGCAACCGCGCCTTATGGGTAAAACTTGCGAAGATGCTTGATGTTCCAGAAGTTACTCACTAGAATGGCATCTTCGGTCTCCACGCGGACTGCGCCAGGGCTAGTGACTCGTATTACCCGATAAGGGCCTTCCCACTTTGGCGTCAACTTGTTGGATTTCTTGGCTGATTGAACGCGCCGAAGAACAAGGTCTCCTTCCTCAAAGCTTCGGGCATGAACCTTGCGGCTATGGTAGCGGCGCGAGGCTTGCTGGTAGTGTGCTGCTCTCACAGCTGCCCAAAGACGATCTTCTTCGAGGAGCATTGCGTCATCTTGCCGTAATCGCTCTTGCTCAAGCTCGTCATAAGCGAGCACTCAAGGTGACCCATATGTGAGTTCCATGGGGAGAACTGCATCTGCCCGTATACCAGGGAAAAGGGTGTCTGGCCGGTGGCTTGATTTGGCGTCGTTCTAATCGACCAAAGAACCGCCGGGAACTCATTAATCCAGCGCCTTCCACTCTTCTGCAGCCTGTCAAAAGTCTTTGTCCTCAGGCCTCGCAGTACTTCAGCATTTTCCCTCTCAGCCCGGCCGTTGCTCAGTGGGTGTGCCACGGAAGTGAAACAGACCTTGCTGCCGAGGTATTGGGTGTATCGCATGAAGGTGCGGCTTGTGAACTGTGTGCTGTTATCGGTGATGACTCTATTTGGCACACCAAAACGGCAGACTAGCCCCTTAAAGAATTTGACTGCTGACTACGTTGTCACCTTCCTCACTGCTTCCACCTCTGGCCACTTTGTGAACTTGTCGATTGCAACGTACAAGTACTCAAAGCCCCCGAGGGCACGGGGGAAAGGGCCCAGTATGTCGAGCCCCCAGACCGAAAATGGCCAGGAGAGAGGGATTGTTTGAAGGGCTTGAGCTGGCTAATGAAGCTTCTTTGAATGGAACTAACACGCTTCACACTTGGTTACTAGTGCCGTTGCATCCTGGAGGGCAGTGGGCCAAAAGAAACCTTGCTGAAAGGCCTTGCCGGCAAGGGCCCTCGACCCTATGTGGGAGCCACATATGCCTCCATGTATCTCTACCAACAGCTCCAGTCCTTCCTCCCAGGGAATGCACTTCAATTTCACACCGTTTGGTCTTTTTCTATACACAACGTTGTTAACGAACTGATACATGGCAGAACGACGGGCTACTTTCTCCGCTTCTTCCTGCTCCTCAGGAAGCTCCCCTGTTTGGAGGAATCGAATGGTATGTTATGCCCATGCTGGAGCCTAGGGCTCGACGGCAAGGACTAAAGGCATTTCCTCTGCCATGGGAGCGGTTGTCTCTACGGCCAGGGCTTGACGCCCTATCAGAGTCGGTTGCCCCATGGCAGGCTCAACGTCCACGGCAACATCTTTGCCAGTGGCTCCTGGGAGCTCGGTGGGAAAGTACTTGTCGGGGCCTGATTTCCTCTGCTTGTTCTGCTTTGTCGATGGTTCAACGGATGGTTGAGTTAACCGAAGCACAAAGGTACCTGGTTCCATAGGTAGTTTGAAGGCAGTGCGCTTCGACAGGTAGTCGGCGATGTCGTTCTCCACTCGGGGAACATGCTCCACCTGTATATCGTCAAAGCGCTCCTCCAGCTTCCTGACCTCATCTATGTAAGCCTCCATCTACGGGCTTTGATAATCCTTGTTGACTTGCCTGACGACAAGCTGTGAGTCACCCCTGACGATGAGCTTCCTGATCCCGAGGTCTGCCGTGATCCTGAGACCGGCAAGCAATCCCTCGTATTCATCAGTGTTGTTCGTCGACATCTCCCTGGGAAAGTGCATCTAGATTACATACTTGAGGTGCTCTCTGATGGGTGCGACGAGCAGCACACCAGCACCGGTGCCTTGCAGCGAGAAAGCCCCGTCAAAGTACATAATCCAGTTGCGACTTGTTTCCTTGCCGGGAAGAGTAGTCTCCTAGATCTCTTCGTCGGGCTTCGAGGTCCACTCTGCAATGAACTCTGCCAAGACTTTGCTCTGGATCTTCGAAGTACTTTCAAACTTCAAACCAAAGCTTGACACCTCCAAGGCCCATTTCACAATCCTCCCGATTGCGTCTGGGTTATGCAATATCGTTGCAACGGGAGGCGGGTGACGACAGTGATCTCGTGCGCTTGGAAGTAATGACGCGGCTTCCTCGAGGCCATAAGGAGGCTGAAGAGAAATTTCTGCACACCGGAGTACCTTGACCTAGCCCCCTGCAAGAGGCAGCTGACAAAGTAAACTGGGTGTTGCATCATCTTCTTCTTCTGCACCACTTCATTTGGTAGCACAGGCCCTGTCCTGCCAGCGACAGACCCTGCTGAGGGCCTTGCCTTGCCGGTACCAGGCCCTGCCGAGCGGAGCTCTGGCTCGCCATCCGCCAGTCCTGCTGTTGCCATTGCCCCTTCATCGACCTCCCTCTGCGCCACTAGCACGGCGCTGACCACTTGATTTGTTTCCGCTAGATACAGTAGCAACGGCTCTTGTGGTTTAGGCGCAACCAGTATCGGCGTGGAGGAGAGGTATTTCTTCAAATCCTGCAGCGCTGCTTCGGCCTCTGGGGTCCATTCCATTGGGCACGCCTTTTTCAAGATTTTGAAAAATGCAAGGGCACGCTCAGCAGACTTGGAGATGAATCTGCTCATGGCGGCAACGCAGCCAGTGAGCCGACGCACATCCTTGATCCGCCTAGGTCCCTCAATTTGCTCAATGGCCTTGATCTCTTCTGGATTCTCCTCGATCCCACGATGTGAGACAAAGAACCCGAGAAGCTTGCCGGATGGAACACCGAAGACACACTTCTCAAGGTTTAGCTTGAGGTTGATCTTGCGCAAATTTGCAAACGTCTCTTCCAAATCTTGTATAAGTGTTGCCTTGTCCTTGGTTTTGACCACTATGTCATCCATATAAGCTTCCATATTTCTATGTAGTTGGGGCTCAAAACCAATTTGGACTGCTCTTGCAAACGTTGAGCCAGCACTCTTCGACCCGAAAGGCACCCATAAAAAGCAATACGTACCACGTCTTCTTCTCATCTTCTCTCGTCATGAAAATCTAATGGTATCCTGAGTAGGCGTCGAGGAATGATAACAGGTCACACACAGTCGTGGAGTCAACAATCTGGTCAATGCGCGGCAATGGGAAAGGGTCTTTTGGACAGGCCTTATTGATATCGGTGTAATCAATGCACAGCCTCCACTTCCCATTTGCCTTGCGCACCACCACCGGATTGGCCAACCACGTCAGATGTAGTACTCCTCTCACCAAGCCTGCCGCTTCCAGCTTCCTGATCTCTTATGTGACGAACTCCTGCCTTGCCAAAGCTTGCTTCCTGACCTTCTGCTTGACGGGTCGCGCATGAGGACAGACAGCAAGATGGTGCTCAATCACCTCCCCTGGGAATGTCGGGGATATCGGATGCTTGCCATGCAAACACATTAACATTCGCCCACAGGAAAGTGGCGAGTGTGCCTTCCTATTTGCTATCGAGGGTGGAGCTTATGGTGGAAGCCCCTCCCGTGCCATCCTCCTTAACGGACACCTTCTTGGTCTCTGGTGGTGCAGCTCTAGATTTCTTGCTCTTGCCGGTGGAGCTCTCTGGCATGTCCTCGATGGGAGCACAGCACTCCGGAGAGGTGCGCTTGCCAGAGTGGGTCGAGAGGTCTTGCCGGTCTTCTTCCCTCCCGAGGCTTCGGCAGTAGGAGCAAGTGCCTTGGTGGCAGTCACTGCAACTACTTCCCGGTAGAGTTGGTCAGCGCAGATCAGCGCATCCTTCTTGTCAGAGGGTCGGTGATGATGGTCATCGGCCTAGGCATCTTCAGCGTGTTATAGGCGTAGTGTGACGCCGCCATGAACTTGGCTAGTGCCGGGCGGCCGAGGATCCTGTTGTAGGGCAAGGGGATCTCGGCTACATCGAAGATAATCCTCTCCGTCCTGTAGTTCAACTCGCCTCCAAACGTCACAGGCAGCATGACCTTACCCATCGGCTGACTCCTTCCCAGTTAACCCCTTGAAACGTGCCCGTCTCTTCGAGGTCTTCATCAGGAATATGCATCCTTTTGATCACAATAGACGAGATCAAGTTCAGACCGGCCCCGCCGTCAACTAGCATCTTCCTCACCTTGAGGCTGAGTATCGTTGGTGAAACCAACAACGGCAGACACCCGACCGCAGTTGTGCGATCAGGGTGGTCCTCGGTGTCAAAAATGATAGGCGTGCTGGACCACTTCACTGGCTTCTGAGCGTCGAATGATGGCTCCGCCGCTGCGATCTCACGCGCCCACTGCTTGAGCTGGTGGTGAGAGGTGTGCAGCGAGGCACCACCATCGGCGCACATGGCCTTTGTAGCTTTTTGAAACTCGTGGTCACCGGACTCGTCGTCCTCGTCATGATCATCGTCTTCCTGCTTCTTGTCACGGCCCCGGGGCGGGCCTCTCTTGCTGGTTATCCTTGCCGCCGCGGCCTCCTTGGCCGCCACGCTTCTTGTCGGATCCTTCGGCACCGTCCTGACCCTTCTCCTTGTCCCACCTCTCATACTCAGCTTTTTTCTTCTCAGCAAGCAGCACTTGTCGGCAGTTCTGGAGGTCGTGGCCCTTGGTGCGGTGGATCTTGCAGTACTGCTTGTCGGAGCTTCCTGGCTTGTCGGCAGCCGCCAAGGCCTGGCAAGCGGCGCACATAGCAATTTCCTTGCCGAGGTCGCTTGCCTTGGCCTTCTTGGCAGCGCCGGTGTCGTCGGATCCCTCGACGGCAAGCACGGCCTTGCCCTTGCGCTTTCTGTTGCGGCTTCGGCCCTTCTTCGTCAGGGCGGCGGTGTCTTCATCTGTGGAGTCGGTTTCCGCACCAGCATCCTCATCGGGATACTTCCTCCCTTCAGCTCGAGCGCACCTATCGGCCAAAACATAAAGTTTGGCCACATCTTTGACCTTGTTCATCGCCAGCTCTTCATGCATCTTGCGGTTGTGCACATTCTGATGGAATGCGCTGATCACAACGGTGCGATGAGCATCTGGGATGTTGTACTGCACCCGGCTGAACCTCTGTATGTACTTGCGCAGGTTTTCACCTTCCTTCTGGGGAATGATATGCAAATCGCTTGCCTGGCCATGAGCTTGATGGCCCCTAGTGAAGGCTCCAACGAACTCATGACACAAATCCGACCAAGAAGAAATGGAATCCGTCGGCAAGTGCATCAACCATGACATGACATTGGGCTTAAATGCCAACATGAAGTAATTGGCAAGCACCTTGTCGGCGCGGGCTCCAGCAGCTTGCATCGCGATGGTGTAGATGTTGAGGAACTCTGATGAGTGAGTCTTGCCGTTGTACTTCTCGCCAACGTTGGGCTTGAACGTGCGGTGGGAGGGCCACTAGAACTGCCGCAGCTCACGGGTAAAGTGAAAGCACATTTGCTCCCCGGGTGGTTTTGGTAATTAATGACAACATACTTTGTGGTTGGACTAATGCTTTTATCAAGTATGTTTCAGGAAATTCAATCACATTGGCATGGCAAAAGGACTAAAGAAGTGGACCCCTCAAAATGCTAAGGCAAGCATTGGCAAAAGCTCAAGACTCCATTTTTGGTTTAGTGATCCAAGATCACATTGAGTCCATAGGAAAAGCCAATACTATTAAAAGGATGAGGTTATGATGATGATCTGGTTGCTCAAGTGCTTAGTGATACATCTCCTAAACTATCGCAACTTTCACCGCCATATACACTCATAAGTAGTCTCGGTCCCATCGATATTCCAAACTCACCACACCGAGATGAACCACCTCAGCCATAAGCCAAACCCTAGTAAACTCGGATTTTCCGATTCTCAACTCGGTCTCACCGAAACATGAGTTGCCAAGTTTCAGAAACCTTCATCATCAAATCGGTGTCACCGAGATGATGAAGTCGGTCCCACCAAACCGGCATGCTCTTGTCATTGCACGAATCGGACTAACCGAGATTGTATATTCGGTCCCACTGAAAATCCCAACGCTCACATTATTTGAACTATCGGTCTCACCGAGTTGTCCACTTCGTCCCACCGAGATTGCTCAAATGTGTGTAACGTTGGATTTTGTGTGGAGGCTATTTATACCCTCCACCCCCTCTTCATTCGTGGAGAGAGCCATCGAAAGAACTACCACTCCTACCTTACATTTCGAGAAGAGAACTACCTACCCTTGTGTTGAGATCAAGTTGCTCCACTCCCACCATATGAAGCTTGATCTCTAGCCTTCCCAAGTTGCTTTCCACTCAATCCTTTCTTCCACCACAGCCAAATCAGTGAGGAGAGTTGAGTGTTGGGGAGATTATCATTTGAAGCACAAGAGCAAGGAGTTCATCATCATCTACAACATCTATTACCTTTTGGAGGGTGGTGCCTCCTAGATTGGTTAGGTGTCGCTTGGGAGCCTCCGCTCGTTGAGATGTGGAGTTGAACCAAGAAGTTTGTAAGGGCAAGGAGATCGCCTACTGTGAAGATCTACCCGAGTAAGGCTAGCCCTCCGTGGGCGAGAGCCATGATGGAATAGACAAGGTTGCTTCTTCGTGGACCCTTCGTGGGTGGAGCCCTCCGTGGACTCTCGCAGCCGTTACCCTCCGTGGGTTGAAGTCTCCATCAACGTGGATGTACGATAGCGCCACCTACCGGAACCACAGGAAAAATCATTGCGTCTCCAAATTGCGTTTGATCTTCTCCACTTCTCTTTACTACTTGTGCAATTTACTTTCCGCTGCCCATACTCTAGAATTGCATGTGTAGTGTGCTACTTGACTTGTGTGTTATGCAAAATATGCCAAAATCTGTCCTTGATAAAAGACAGAATTTTTATCTTGTCGAGTAGTCTAATCACCCCCCCTCTAGACACTCTCACCTTCTTCGATCCCTCAATTGGTATCAGAGCTTTGGTCTCCATTGCTTTGGTTTACACACCATTGGAGGAAGATGGACGTGTCACGCTTGGGAGTGTTAGCCATAGAGTGCCTATTCTTAATGGAGTGTCCTATAACTCGTGGAGGATTGAAATGCTTATTATCTTTAAGACGTACAATTTATGCAAATATGTTGAGACCCCTATGTGCCTCCATTTGACCCCTTGCACCCTACCATGGATGAAGAGCTTGATTTGCTTCAGAACCTTAGGACTGTAAATCTTATCATTAGAGGGTTACCCGATAACTTGCTTGAGCTCGTTACAAACTTTGAGTGCGCCTATGCTATGTGGAAGTTCTTGGAAGAACTTTATCCGGACTACTCTTTGAGAGGTCTTGATGAAATTCTATACAAGACTATTGAATTTGATATGATGCGCCCAATGATCCCAACTTTGATAAATGCTTCTTTGAGCTTCGTGATCTTATGAAAAAGAAGGGTGATCCCGGTCTTATCAATGTTCTAATTAGAAATGCTCTTGTATTGCATTCCGATGATTATTGTCACATTGACAAAACTAATGCAAGTAGTTATCAAATTGACCTAGGTGTTGATGATGAACAATCTATGGGTCAATATGATGATGAGCATGAGCATGATGATGATTACTCCGATTCGACACCGAGCTAGACAAGATCATGAAGAGTCTCAATCTTATGGCAAATCGAGAGACTACATGTCCGGCGGAAAAGAGTGGATTCTTGATAGTGGATGCACCGACCACATGACCGGAGACAAAGACATGTTTCGAGAGCTTGCAAAGAACGATGGTCCACGCAAGTATGTGACTTTTGGAGACAACTCCAAGGGTAAGGTACTTGGCCTTGGTAAGGTGGCCATATCTCATGATAGCTCTATTCAAAATGTCATGCTTGTAGAATCTCTTGGATACAATTTACTTTCCGTGTCTAGATTAGCTGACTTTGGATTCAATGTGCTATTCATCAAGTAGATTGCCAAGTCTTTCGTCGTGACAATCATAACATGGCGTTTACGGTATCCGTAGAGGTGATCTATATATTGTTGATTTCACTAAGAAAGCCCAACCTAGAGCTTGCTTCATTGCTAAATCCTCTAAAGGTTGGTTATGGCATAGAAGGCTTGGACATGTTGGTATGCGTAATCTAGACAAGCTGATCAAAGGTGATCATATTCTTGGCGTTAAAGATGTTTTCTTTGACAAAGATAGACTTTGTAGTGCTTGTCAAGCAGGAAAACAAGTAGGTGGAAGTCATCCCGTGAAGAACATCATGACCACAAGGAGACCGCTTGAGCTTCTTCATATGGATCTCTTCGTCCCAATGCTTACAAAAGCCTTGGTGGTAACTCCTTTGGTCTAGTTATAGTTGATGATTATTCCAGATTTACGTGGGTATTTTTCCTTGATGACAAATCGCAGGTTCAGAGAATCTTCAAAACCTTTGCCAAAAGGCCCAAAATCATTTTGAGGTGAAGATCAAGAAAGTTTGGAGGACAATGGAACGGAGTTCAAGAACGCCAATGTAGACTCTTTTCTCGATGAGGAAGGATTCTACATGAGTTCTCGACTACGTACACTCCTCAACAAAATGGAGTTGTTGAGAGGAAGAACCGAACGCTCATAGAGATGGCGAGAACAATGCTTGATGAATACAAGACACGAAGCATTTTTGGGGGAAGCGGTCGAGACAGCTTGTCATGCTATCAACAGCTTTATCTTCATAAGCTCCTCGGCAAGACATCATACGAGCTCCTCACCGTAACAAACCCCAAGTGGGATACTTTCGTGTCTTTGGTTGAAATGCTATATCCTTGATAAGCATCGTCGGTCTAAATTTGCTCCTAAAACTCATGAAGGCTTTTTCTTGGTTATGGATCAAACTCCCACACCTACCGTGTCTACAATAATTTCACCCAAAGGTTGAAGAGACGGTAGACGGAAGTTTGATGAATCTAATGGCTCGCAAGTAGAGCAAATGCCTATTGATGTAGGAGACAAGGACCCATCGGAAGCTATCCAAGATTTATCTATTGGAAAGATCCGTCCCATGGAGGTGAAGGAGAGTACCTCATCTACATATGTGGAGCCCCCTACCTCACGGCGAGATGAACCTCAAGGCAACATGGAGGCCTCCACAAGTGGAACTCACCAAGATGAGGAAGTGCAACAAGAAGATCCACCACAACCTCCTTCTCCACCGCCTCAAGATAACACCAACAACAATGAAGAAGAAGAAGAGGAAGATGAAGATGATGAGGAAGCTCAGCCACAACCTCAACAAAAGCTATCCCGAGTCCGAGCAAGAGTCAAGAAAAATCATCCCGTGGAACAAATGATGAACGACATCAACGCCGGGAGAATTACTCGCTCTAAAACTCGCTTAGCTAACTTTTGTGAGCATTACTCATTTATCTCTAGTATTGAACCTATGAAGGTAGAAGAAGCACTTGAAGACCCGGATTGGGTGAACGCTATGCACGAAGAACTACACAACTTCGAGAGGAACAAGGTATGGACTTTGGTAGAGAAGCCCAAGGATGATCAAAACGCTCATTGGAACCAAATGGGTGTTTGGAACAAGCAAGATGAAGATGGACAAGTCATCCGCAACAAGGCTCGCCTCATAGCTCAAGGTTACACACAAGTCGAAGGTATGGACTATGGTGAGACCTATGCCCCCGTTGCTAGACTTGAGTCCATTCGCATTCTTCTTGCTTATGCCAATCACCATGATATTACTCTCTATCAAATGGATATCAAAAGTGCTTTCCTAAATGGTGAAATTGAGGAGGAAGTATTTGTGAAACAACCTCCGGATTTGTGAATCCCAAAAGCCTAATCATGTTTACAAGTTGCACAAAGCTCTTTATGGTCTTAAACAAGCTCCTAGAGCTTGGTACAAATGCTTGACTAGCTTTCTTCTTGAAAAAGGCTTTGAGATTGGAAAGATAGACTCAAGGCTGTTCACGAAAAGGGTTAATGGTGAACTATTTGTGTGCCAAATATATGTTGATGATATTATCTTTGGTTCAACTAACCCTCATTTTAGCAAGAAGTTTGGAAAGCTCATGTCAGAGAAGTATGAGATGTCCATGATGAGTGAACTCAAATTCTTCCTTGGGTTGCAAATCAAGCAATCTAAGGAGGGTACCTTTGTCTCACAAACAAAGTACACCAAGGATCTCTTCAAGAAGTTCAACATGCAAGAAAGAAGGTATGAGAACCCCCATGCCTACAAGTGGACATAATGACTTGACAAAAGATGGAGAACCCGTTGATCAAAGGGTTTACCGATCTATGATTGGTTCTCTACTATATCTTTGTGCTTCTCGTCCTGACATAATGTTGAGTGTATGCATGTGTGCTCGATATCAAGCAGCCCCTAAAGAATGTCATCTTAAAGCTGTTAAAAGGATTGTGAGATATTTGATACACACACCAAACTTTGGCATTTGGTATCCTAAGAGGGCCTCTTTCGACCTTGTTGGCTATTCCGACTCGGACTATGCCGGTGACAGGGTTGATAGAAAGTCAACTTCGGGTACGTGTCAATTCCTTGGTCGATCCCTTGTATCTTGGTCCTCCAAGAAACAAAATTCGGTATCATTATCCACTGCCGAAGCGGAATATATTGCTGCTGGTTCATGTTGTGCTCAATTGCTATGGATGACACAACCGCTTAAGGATTATGGGATACATGTGAGACATGTTCCCTTGCTTTGTGACAATGAGAGTGCGATTAAAATTGGACACAATCCCGTGCAACACTCTCGAACTAAACATATTGAAGTTCGTCACCATTTCATTCGTGATCACATTGCCAAGGGTGACATCAATCTTAAGCATGTTCGATCGACAAACAACTCGCTGATATCTTTACAAAACCTCTTGATGAGAAGGTGTTTTGTCGCTAAGGAGTAAGTTGAACATCATTGATGCTTCAAACTTGGAGTGAGAACTCCATTGATGCATGCAAGGCATGAGCCCACTTGACTAATCCTTGATATTTCTCTTATGATGGTGATCATATGTCTTGGACACATTTGCCTCCTTGTATTGCATCTAACTCCTTGCAGTGTACTTGGATGATCTACATTCCACAAGATTACCACACACTCAAATCATGAGTAATCTTGTCATTGACCAAGTATCTAGCCCTTTGGGATGTTGAGTTCAAGGAACAAAATTCCACATATCCTTTTGACATCTTTTACATCTAGTATTTCACTCTTGTCATCTTGGATATCCTTGAGTATTTCCTTGCTTGCCTAACCCATGTAGGAAGATGAACTACACAAGTGGAAATGGCGCCCAACTTCACATTCAATGAGCACCTACATCAAGTTTACCTACATGAGCAAAGCAACAACAAGCCCAAGGTATGTTCTTCACATCTTTAAGGAGCTTTGCTCAAAGTCATGAGTACAAGCAGCTTCATAAGATGTGATCACATCGAATGCTTGATCGAAAATGGCAACCCCATTTTGAGCTTAAATGATGAGTATGACCTATGATCAAATGTCCTCATTCGACTCCTAAGTCAATATACTCAAACATAGGTGACCTTGTCATGACCTTTATCTAGATGAAGTACATATGTTTTGGAGTCTTTCTATTTTCTCTTATGTTCTCTCATTGAGTTTTCATTAAAAAAACTTCATCTAGGAATCTTTTTCATTTCTATTCTTCTGTCTTTGTGAATATCCTTCGCTCGATCAATTCCTCGAAAATCATTCACAAATTCATTGCAAATCCTTTGAAACATTCCTCATAAAGTGAGCTGAATTATTTCTGTATTTCCTTGAATTAAACTCAAGGCCACCGATTTAAATATTTCGGTCTAACCAAAAGGATCTACCCTAAGTCCCCGACTTTCGGACCCACCGATCCATCTTAATTCGTGTCACCGATTTATTTCTTCCAGGATATCATCTTCTGCAGCTCCACTCAATGATTCTCTATGCATGTTCCTTTTTGCCTGTTGTGATTCTTAAGGATCCCACTTCTTTCTTTCCATCTTCCCCGACCTTCCTAGTTTGCTGTCCTTTTCGGCACTTGATGTCAAAGGGGAGAAGACTTAGGGGAGAAGAGAAGATTTAGGGGAGAAGAAGAGCAATTTTACCTTAAGGGGAGAGAATCACATCAAAGCTTTGCTGTTTTTCCTTATAAGAGAATTTCTTGCCGTGTTTCACATTGGACATTACAATTGGCGTCATTCTCATTTGGCATCATTCTTTTGATTTTGCTCTTTCCATCAAACCCCTTGATCCGAGAGAACTCAAAGGAGAGGAATCTTAACAATTGATATCTTATGGAAAGCAAAATCTCTCGAGTTCATTGAAAATCTTTTAGTTTCGAGACATGTTTGTTGATTCAAGCTTGTGCTCAATATGAGACACTCTTTATACATGTCATCCCTGGCTTGGTACTCTTGATGTTCTTGTAGTTGGTTAAAGAAATACTCTTGTGTTATCTAACCTTGTTTTCCCAAGTTTATCTCTTCAGGTACAATGCCAAGGAACCTCAAGGTAAGTATATGCACTTTGCAGAATGTGCATGATGGTGACTTGCTTGTGAATACTTGTTTGCAAGAAATCACCATGCACATATGCATTATCACTCACTTCTTTTCATCTGCTCTGATGCATATAGCCAAGCTGCATGTAGCACATCTTGCTTATCTCTCTTGTGTGCTTGTGGTAGTCCAAACCAATAATTTATGAAAATCTTGCACACTTGTAGGGGGAGCCTGTGTACTACATGTTTGTCAAAGCTTTCGTGATAATTCTGTCTTTCTTTCAATAAGCTTTGATGTCTTGTTTAGTGTGTTGCCATCAATTACCAAAAAGGGGGAGATTGAAAGCACATTTGTTCCCCGGGTGGTTTTGGTAATTAATGACAACATACTTTGTGGTTGGACTAATGCTTTTATCAAGTATGTTTCAGGAAATTCAATCACATTGGCATGGCAAAAGGACTAAAGAAGTGGACCCTCAAAATGCTAAGGCAAGCATTGGCAAAAGCTCAAGACTCCATTTTGGTTTAGTGATCCAAGATCACATTGAGTCCATAGGAAAAGCCAATACTATTAAAGGGATGAGGTTATGATCTGGTTTCTCAAGTGCTTAGTGATACATCTCCTAAACTATCGCAACTTTCACCGCCATATACACTCATAAGTAGTCTCGGTCCCACCGATATTCCAAACTCAGTCACACCGAGATGAACCACCTCAGCCATAAGCCAAACCCTAGTAAACTCGGATTTTCCGATTCGAACTCGGTCTCACCGAAACATGAGTTGCCAAGTTTCAGAACCTTCATCATCAAATTGGTGTCACCGAGATGATGAAGTCGGTCCCACCAAACCGGCATGCTCTTGTCATTGCACGAATCGGACTAACCGAGATTGTATATTCGGTCCCACCGAAAATCCCAACGCTCACATTATTTGAACTATCGGTCTCACCGAGTTGTCCACTTCGGTCCCACCGAGATTGCTCAAATGTGTGTAACGGTTGGATTTTGTGTGGAGGCTATTTATACCCTCCACCCCTCTTCATTCGTGGAGAGAGCCATCGAAAGAACTACCACTCCTACCTTACATTTCGAGAAGAGAACTACCTACCCTTGTGTTGAGATCAAGTTGCTCCACTCCCACCATATGAAGCTTGATCTCTAGCCTTCCCAAGTTGCTTTCCACTCAATCCTTTCTTCCACCACAGCCAAATCAGTGAGGAGAGTTGAGTGTTGGGGATATTATCATTTGAAGCACAAGAGCAAGGAGTTCATCATCATCTACAACATCTATTACCTTTTGGAGGGTGGTGCCTCCTAGATTGGTTAGGTGTCGCTTGGGAGCCTCCGTCGTCGAGATGTGGAGTTGAACCAAGAAGTTTGTAAGGGCAAGGAGATCGCCTACTTCGTGAAGATCTACCCGAGTAAGGCTAGCCCTCCGTGGGCGTGAGCCATGATGGAATAGACAAGGTTGCTTCTTCGTGGACCCTTCGTGGGTGGAGCCCTCCGTGGACTCTCGCAGCCGTTACCCTCCGTGGGTTGAAGTCTCCATCAACGTGGATGTACGATAGCGCCACCTATCGGAACCACGGGAAAAATCATTGCGTCTCCAAATTGCGTTTGATCTTCTCTACTTCTCTTTACTACTTGTGCAATTTACTTTCCGCTGCCCATACTCTAGAATTGCATGTGTAGTGTGCTACTTGACTTGTGTGTTATGCAAAATCTGCCAAAATCTGTCCTTGATAAAAGACAGAATTTTTATCTTGTCGAGTAGTCTAATCACCCCCCCCCCTAGACACTCTCACCTTCTTCGATACCTCATAAAGGCTGGGCAACCCACCTCGTAGGTGGGCCACCATAGCCTCCCGGTGCTGGGTGGTCCATAGTGGGGCCCTACCCGCCTATCTGACTGGTGGCGCGCATCACGCCGGCGTTCGATGGTGGTTTGAGCGTGTTCAAGGGCTCGCTCCCGGAGAATTTGGCGCTGATAGCGGTGGGTCTGTGGGCCGGACGATGCTATGGAAATGTTATCACAAGCGTCATCATGACGAACCGACACCCACGGCAACTGACGTGGGGGAGGAGAGTGCACCGTGGCTGCATCTCCTCCGGCCCTTCCACCACTGGCATGTGGTGGCTCGATGGAGTGTCGGCCTAAGGGGCCTGCTGGTCGCGGCTCATATTTGTTGGCAGTGCCGACAAGGCTCCGGATGGTGGCTCTCCACTTGTCGAGCTTTTCTGCAGCAGGAAGAAAGTCAAGGAGCAGCTGCGCGCGCGCCAAAGCTTCTGCCGACGCGGGCGGCGGCGAAAGCTGCGTGGACCGTGACATGCTCCGACTTCTAACCACGTTAGAAGGAGCTCTATCACGGCCTTGCGACTGTACGCCATTTTCGCCAGCACTTCAGCATGCAAGCTGGCCTTCTTCGTCCAGCGAAGGATGCGTAGGACTCTTCCCACGGCGGCGGCCGGGGTCACCAGCGTGGTGACGCTGCTCATCACACACAACTTGGGAAGAGCGTGTCGTAGGCGCTGGCATGGTGTGTTGGAGGTCGCCGCGCCACCGGTAGGTGGCATGGCCCCGCCCTTAGATGGCCCCGCGCCGCCTGCGGGGTGTCCAACTCCGTCTTCGGATTTGGCGGCGTGCAGCCCATTGTCCTGTGCACGAACGACGCTGCTCGCCAGGCTTTGACTGCCAGAGCGATGTGGGTGTTCGCGGGCCGCGCCTCGACTTCCATCCGCGACCATCCCGCCACTTGCCCGCACAGGTATGGTCCGTCTGGCTCCGGATGAACCGATCGCCATCGTCATCTTCCTCTTGGGAGCCATGACAACGAAGAACTGCTAGACTAGCTGCTAGACCGGATTTTCACAACTGCGCCCCCTACCTGGCGCGCCAAAGATGTCGGTGGGAAACAACACCTATGGGGTCACTGGAATCCCTACTACGGTCGGCAGGCGCGAGGTTGTGGAAAGAGCGGGTCTAGGAGCCAGCACAAAGATCGTTTACCCAGGTTTGGGTCCCGAGGATGTGTAATACTCTAGTCCTACTTTCGTGTATATTTGAGTGTTCTTGTGTTCTTGAACTAGCTAAGGTGCGTGCGTAGTCCAAAAGATCTGAATCATTTCTCTGTATGCCCCAGGCCTCCTTTTATAGGTCAAAGGGGACGCCACAGTGGCACACAGGAGGTGGAAAGGGTGTACGGTGTACAAGCTTATCGCCTGACATCACAGGAAAAAACGCATTAAATGTGCTACTTAGGTGTCCTCTTGCTTTATCGGGGACGACAACGAAGCCCGTCGCATCCGTCGTGGCCTTGCCTTGCTTCGACATGCATCCAGGCCAACGAGGCGTGCACCGCCATGTAAGCTGGCAGGCTGCTGAGCTGGTGCGGTGGCAGTGTCTTCACGCAGCTCTGCATACCACAACGCAGGTGCTTGCTGAGTTGGTCTAGAGGCCACACATTGCCACGCAGGTGCTCGCCCAGCAAGCTGGGCTGGCAGCTGCATGGGAACAGCGGTGGAGTCTTGGCACATGTGGGGCTGGCCGCGTCCCTGTTGATGTCCACGGCAAGGATCTTGCCGGGGTCCGGGCAAGGGTCTTGCCGTGACATCGCGGTTGTCCCCGGCAAGGATCTTGCCGGCGGTCTCGTGGATTTCCTCGGCAAGGATCTTGCTGAGGATCATCACCTTCTGGTCCTCATCTGATCTTGCGTGTCTATGATCTTCACGAAGATCTGCATGCCACCATGGAGGTGCCTCCCGAGCCATGGTTCCAATGTGGTCGATGGCGTTGGAACCCTCGGGCTCAAGTGTGGCGTGCTCTGCTGGCGCTGGGCAAGTTGCCCCGGCAAGGCTCTCGCCGGGGCTGCGGAGACTGCCCCGACAAGGGTCTTGCCGGGGGAGTCCACCTCGCCCTCTTGCTTTTTGTGTCTCTGGTCTTGGCGTTGTTTTGATTGTCTTGTGCCTTTGGCTTCCCTCCTCTGCCCTACTTAGTGTGGTCGCGGGCGCGGCTCTGACTACCCATGCACAAGGGGTACAAAGGAGAGCCCCTACTTTTGTGCACCGACACCCATGCGCATGGGCTAAGTGGGCCACGTGCGCACAGGGTACTCAGGGATAAATGCACCACCCCGTGCGCACAGGGTCAAAAGACCCCGAGCACATGGGGTCCCAGGGAGTTACACGTACCCCGTGAGCACGGGGTGCCTAGGAGGTTACGCAGACCCCGTGCGCACGGGGTACCCAGAAACATTCTGTTGCAAACTCTCTGAGTACCACACGCAAGCACACTACGGATTCAAGTGGTAGAAACGGGTAGGCTGGTGTTTATGTTTCAGCAATGGCATTCCCACACAACACATATCCACATCAACCCCTCTTAATAGTGCGGTCTTTCCTACGACTCGAATGGAACCAAAAGAAAAAACCTTCGAATCGCTGGTAGACTAAGCCTTTGATATTTTTGAATTGGGGGGGCGCACATCTCCATAAAGAGCAATATGGAACCAATATCTTGAGATAAACTTTAGCAACCAATATTAGTTCCACTAACCACATTGTCATCACCCCAAAATATAGTTTAAGTGCCAACTGCACTTTCAATCTCCCCCTTTTTGGTGCATTGATGACAACGTGCTTAGAACATGGCATCAAAGATATGGTAAATTAAATAGCCATGAGACAAAAGATTGATCATGGGAGCTCCCCCTATATGTGTGCAAAGAAAAGAATATTCTTGATAATGCATCAAGCACACACATATGAGGCTCCCCCTAGATCAATATTGTCAAGATATGAGATCAACATAATAAACCTATAATGGTGCCTAGATCTCATGAAATGGTGTAGTGAGCAAATATCATGAGACAACATAATAAGCACAATATGATCATACCATATAAGGTTCAAGATAAATACTAGAGTCTCACAAGCTAACACAAGTACTCCCTCTGTTCTGATTTACTCGTCGTGGTTTTAGTTCAAATTTGAACTAAAACCACGACAATAAATCGAACACGTGGAGTAGCTCACAACCACACCAAGGAAGGCAAATAAGAGTATCTCAAGCCAACTAAAACATCAACAAAGCAAAATAAACCATGAGGCTTGAGATCTCAACACACTCCAAATAGAAACACACACACCCCCCCACACACACACACACACACTTCTCCCCCTGTGTCATCAAGACAACAAAAAGGGAAAAGGCAACACAAAGACCCACTAGACAAGAGGAGGTGCGCTCGAAGCTTCATCATCATCATCATCATCAAAATGCCGCCCTGCCATTCGAAAGGAAGGGGCCATGGCCTCACTGTCATTGTCCTCATACCCTGGGGCAACTGCCTCACCAGCTGCAACATGCACTGCCTTCTGCTGACGCCTCACAAGCTTGTCCTTGTTGATCTCCTTGACCTGACGATGCTGGATAGACTGGCCCATCTTGAACAAGTTCCTCATGGTCTTGAATAAGGACTTCTTCTCTCCTCTGGTGAAACTAACCTCAGAGTCTAGCTTCTTACCCTTGCCACAAGGAATCCGAGCAGTGGAGGACATACCCGGAGTGCACGTGGCCCGACCTTCAGGCCTAGGATTGCGCCCCTTCTTGGGAGGCACATATGGAGCAGGAGAAGCAGGGATCCAGTTGGAGTTGCACTTGGAAACTAAAGTCTTGTACTAAGAGATGTACTTAGCTGGGCAGACGGACTCAATCAATGCCTGGATAATGGAGCATAGGTCAAGGACTTGTTCTCTTGCACACACTGATGAAGCTCATAGAACATGAAGTCCAGAACATCCACTTTCTTCTTCTTATGTAGGTACACAAACACATCCAACATAGAACTCTGCACATTGTGAGAATCACCGACCTTAGGTGTGAGAGTGTACCTTAGGATATGGCGCGTAGTATCATAGATAGGCACGAGGTCTTTGATGGAACCGGTGACAAAAGACTTCTCTTGTTTGTAAGAAAATGCAATCTCATCCTTGTAGCGCTGCTAGACTCATGAACACGGGCAAACTCCTCGTTTGCTTCATCTTCATCAATGAACAATTAAGGAATGATATCTGAAAACTTCGCCATAGAAACCGATGTATGGAAAACTTCGCCACGAAAACGGTTCGGCCTATGTATGGAGAACCTGTACGCAGAGGGGCGCTCCTGCGATCGGCAACGCCCTTGTTCTGTTTCGGGCCGCAAAGATGCGGAAAACCCTACAATCCTGCTTTGGTGGATGTATTTAGTGTTCTTGAGCTCTTGAACTAGCTCTGGGTGCTGCTAGGTTTGAAAGAGCCGAATCCTTCTCTAGTGCGCCATGGGCCTCCTTTTATAGGTGAAAGGGGCTGCCACAGTGGCACACAGGAGGTGGAAAGTGCTACAGCGCTATGAGCTTATCGCTGGTATTATAGGACAAAGTGCATTTAATGCGAGGCTTAGGTGTCCCTTCACTTTATCGGGGACGGGGGCGAGGCCCGTCCCGTCTGTTGCCGCTCCTCCTTGCTTTGACACGCGCCCTGGCTAGTGATGCATGCGGTGCCATGTAGGCAGGCAGGCAGCTGAGGTGGCGTGGTGGTGGAGCCTCCATGAAGGGTTGCATGTTGCCAAGCAGGTGCCTGCCCAGCTGGTTGGGTCGGCAGATGCATGCGAACGGCGGCGGAGACTTGGCTGGCGTGGGCCTGGCAGTGGCCCTGTTGGCGCACTTGGCGAGGGCCTTGTCGGGTGGCCCGGCAAGGGTCTTGCCGTGGCGCATAGGCGTCCCCGGCAAGGATCTTGCCGGGGGTCTTGTGGGTTTCTTCGGCGAGCATGGTTGCTTTCCTATCCTCATTTGATCTTGACTATTCTTTGTCTTCACAAAGATCCACATGCCACCACGGAGGTGCCTCTCGAGCCTTGTCCCAACGCGTTTGTTTAGCGTTGGTGGGCTCAAAGGTGGCTCACTCAGCTGGTGTGGGCGAGCTGTCCCGGCAAGGGTCCTTGCCGGGGAAACCTGCTTCGTCCATCCGATCTTTGTGGCCTTGGTCCTTGTCGTTGCTTTGTTTGTCTTGTGCCTTCGGCTTCTCTCCGGCTTCCCTTTCCTGCCCTGTTGTGCGTGGCCATGGCGGGTGGCTCTGACTGCCCGTGCACAAGTAAAGGAGTCAAAAGGAGAGCCCCTACTTTTGTACACCGATAGGAGCCCCCGGGCCTGGGCCATAGATAAGCGCAGCACGTTGCTGGGCCAGGCCTAGAACGGTGCGCGGGCAGTTGGGGCGGATTTTACCGCGGTAACTGCTCCGTCCGCTGCGCTTCTCCACGACCCACGTTAAAACGCGTGACGTGGGGGTCGTGTGTGCATGTGTGACGTGGGAGGCATGTGTGGTACATCGTTCGCACGCATGCGTCATATCGCAGTTAATGGGAAAGGAGGCGGCCCGCGCCTTCCCCATAAAAAGGAATAACCGCGGGCGTGCTGCTCACTTTATCCCCCCCTCCCCCCCCCTTGCGCCTTTCTCCAATCTGAGAACCACCGCCCTTTCCTCCTTCTTCTCGGGCCTCTCTGCCTTCGTCCATCGCCGTCGTGCCTCTGCCATCCCCTGGTCTTTTGCTTCCCGCAGTCGCCATGGCGCCCAAGTCCACCAAGAGCAAGGGAGCGATGAAGGACGCCGGGGTGTCAGAGCAGCCGGAGAGCAAGCTGGTGGCGTGACGGGCGCAGTCTGCCTATTTTCCCTCGACGCTTGGCATGCCCAAGCTCCGGGAGATGTTCAAGGATCTGTGGGGAGTGAAGACGGGGGGAGAGAAGACGGGGCATCCAGCCACGCACGTCATCCCCGCCAGCACCGAGCCCTCGCCACATCGGTATCCCTTCTTCGTCAACTATTTCTCTTGCAGGCTCTGTCCCCCCTTTTCCGATTTCTCCAAGGATATCATGCACACCTACGGCTTCTGCCTCTTGGATTTCACCCCGAATGTCGTAGAGTGCATGGCTCTCTTCGCACATCTCTGTGAGGGCTTTGTCGGGGTGCACCCCAGCACGGCGCTTTTCCGCCATTACTTCTCCCCTCGGATCCAAAAAGGGGGCGCCATCGCCGGCTGCGTCGCCTGGATCCCGAGGGCCAAGGGGGCGTACCTGGACGGTGCCACGAATGAGAGGTGGGATGAATGGCGGGGCCGGTGGTGCTGGATTGAGGAGGAGGACCCACCAGCATTCTGCGAGGTTCGCCAAAAGCCGTCGGTCCGTGGGGGTGATTGGGGCGACGTCAATGCTGACGACGCGAAGCTTATCATCGCCACCACCAGGATTCTTCGGCTCACCCAGGCCGGGCTCACCCTCGAGATGATCGGGGCGGACTTCATCTGCCGCCGGATTTCCCCTCTGCATGACAAGGGGAGGCCAGCCTGGCTCTTCGTGAACGCCACCGAAATCATGAGGCTCCGCCCCGGCCTCGACAACAACCTGACGGTGCTGAGGCATGCCCACCTCTGCCAACGGATCTTTCAGCTCGAGGTTGACGACGAGGGCGAGGTCGAGCGGTCCGGCAAGCTTGCCAAGGCCGCCGCGAAGGCCGGCAAGGTCGACAAGGAGCCCGTTTTCAAGCTGCCGGCAGGAGTGGTCCCGCTGAGCAACAACTCTCGCCGGAATGAGATCATTGCCATTATGCTGCTCTTCAACGCGCATGGACTTGACCCGAACTGGGTTGAGCCGGACGGTCTCGTGGTGCAGGAGTTCTTCGACACCTTGCATGAGGTGTACGTCACCACCGAGCCACGGCTTATCCAGCACACCTCTCCGGCGGAGTTGGACTATATCGCCGCCAGGGTGGAGGAGGCGAGGCTTGCCGAGGAGGAGGCAAAGCTTGTTAGAGAGGCCGGCAGTGCCGACGGTGTGGTGGACAAGGCCGCGGCGGAGGCGGAGGAGCGGGAGCTCGCCCGGTGGGTAGCAGCCGCTGGGAAGGCCAGCGGCGCCGACACCGGGGCTCCCCTCGTTGAAGATGCCGCCGACGGGTCGTCGGAGCAGGAGGATGAAGGGGCGAAGATCGCGACCGTCAATCCTCTGATCGCCGGAAAAGGGCGGGTCCTACGGCGGGCCATCTCCGGCGAGCCGGTCCGCCTCGACCGGGCCGCGCTGCCTCGGCAAGCCCAGGAGGCTCCTGCACGCCAGACAAGGGTGCTGGCAATGAAGAAAGCGGCGAAGGTCGTGGCATCAAAAAAGAAGACATCTGCTTCTTCGTCGTCCAAGCGCGCCCGGACGCCATCGCCTCCCCCTCCCTCCCCCCCGGCAAACATCGGCGTGGGGATTGCGTTTGACTTCGGGCCCCTTAGCCAGGAGAGAGAGCCCGGGCCTCTCAGCCCGGAGAGAAAAAGGAAAGCAACAGAGGAGGAGGAGGCAGGGAACAAAGAGTAAGCTTCTGCTTTCCTCCCTCATTCCTCACACTTCCCCTGATGGCGTTGCTCACTTGCCTTCATCTTGCAGGGATGTGGAGACGCTGGCCCAGAGGATAAAGAGGGCAAGGAGTTCGGCAAGTGGCCAGCCCTTGGCAGGCACCTCCAGTACGCCACTAGTGGTGTCGAGCAGCCCGGACAGCAGCCCCCAGCCCAGCCCCAAGTGTAAGTCCATCACCCATATCTTGTCAATGTGCGTAATGCACGACACTTTGGTACTGACCCTGCTATGGATGTAGGAGGGGAGAAACACCAAGGGGAGCCGCAGGGGGCTTCTCCTATCATGCCGCCCCCGTCGACCATGCCGCCCCGAGGGGCGTCCCCGGCAAGGGCACCAAGCGTCGAGGCCATGCACACGGAGGAGGAGGGGGAGAACACGGTCGCCGGTGGCTTCGCCTCGGCGCCAGACCTTGGCGGAGAAGGGACTTCCGCCTCACGGCCCGGCACGGCTAAGCCACTCGCTCTCCACTTGTGCTTGCATTCTTCCTTTCCTCTTTTCCTTACTATCTTTCGATCTTGGCTCCGCCCTGTCTCTTTCTTGGCGCCCGCACTCTCCTCGTGAGGACGCCGACACCACCATCATGACGCCGCCATGATAGCGCCAAGGGAGGCGGAGAAGATTGCGGCTGAGGAGAGCTCCAGGGGCGCCGCCGAGGATGCCGCCAAGGGGCCTGCCGAAGAGCCCGGCAAGGGGCCTGCCGGGGAGGCCAGCAAGGCTGCTGCCGAGGAGGTGGCGTTTGATGACCTACCCTCCTCCTCCACCGCCTCTGGCTCCGGCAGGTACTTGTGGGTAAGCGACGACCTCTTCGTCCATCTCCTTGGCGCGTCAAGCACCAGGGCTCCCTTTGAGGGAGAGGTGTTCGACGAGGAGGCGCTTGCCGCCGTCGGGCTCGAGGTCGTTGATGAGCCGGGCATCGATGGCGCCCGCTCCCAAGAGGAGCGGCTGCTCCAGGCCATGGGTGCCAGCTTCCGGAAGCTTCAGGCACTCCACCGCGCCCGCCTAGAAAAGGTGAAGTCCAGGACGGCGATGGTGGAGAAGGCGGAAGGCGGACTTTGGGGGGTGTGTCGCCGAGGCGCAAGACTGGTTCCGCCAGGCCGAGGACGAACTGAAGGTCGCCCAGGACGAGCTGGCCAACTGTGAGGTGGAGCTCGCCCTGAAGCTGGCCGACGTCGAGAAGGCCCAGGAGACGGCGAAGAAGTTGGCCGACGGCCGGGCCGCCCGCACTCCAAAGATGAGGCCGCATCAAGACCCAGAAGAGGACCTTGCCAAGAGGAGAAGCTTGCCGCCACGCTCCGTGGCAAGGACGAAGAGGTGGGCAAGCTCATCCTGCAGCGGACCCAAGAGCTGGAGCGGAGGCACCAGGAAGCACTCAACGCCTAGGCTCAGGCCTACGCCAGCAGGGTGCAGGAGCTAGAGGGGCAGGCTGTGAAGCTGGCCCACGAGAGGGATACGCTCAACGGCGCCCTGACGGAGGCGCAGGGCGAGGTCATCAGCAAGGCTGGAGAACTCTCTGAAGCAAACATCTCCATCAAAGACCTCAAGCTGAAGCTGGGAGAGCTCGAGGAGATGTTGTCGGAGGCCAGAACCTGGGAGGGGATCCTGACCAAGGAGTTGGAGATGGAGAAGCAGCTGCTGATGAACGAGACCACCAACCTCAAGGACCACGAGGCGGGCAAGAAACGTTGGCTCGAGCGCCTTGCCGTCGTTGCTAACTCGGTCGCCGATCAGCTGGCCATTATGGGGATGCCGGAGATGAGGTACGCCCCGGAAGCGAGCTTGAGCCCCAATGCCAACCTGACCATATACTTTGAGACGGTCGTCGGCGCCCTAAGGCGGCTTCATTCCAACCGGGCGGCCTCCCTGGCCGAGTAATCCCGGATACTCTGCCGGGGGACCATGACCAGGGTGCTCACCAAGATTGCGCACTGGCACCCAGACCTCGATTTCGAAGTTGTGCTGAAGAGCTTGCCAGAGGATGCCGACATCGCGGCACTCAACGAGCGTGTCCAGCCCATCCTCAGCCGCGTCGACAAAATCAAGAGGTTGGAGGGCCAGCGCCAGGACTAGGCACCCCGTTCTCCGTAACTGCTACAGGTTCATGACCAAGACAATGCTATCTTTAGTTAGAACCGCGGCGGCAATTTGTGTAATATAACTCTGCAGTGCCCCTTAAATTATGCATGTTATTTTCCTATTCGATTCTCCTTTGTATGTCCACCCCTTGTCGACCGGGTAGGCTTGCCGGCATGTAAACCCAGGGTGGCGCTTTGAGGACGGATCCTCATTAGCCTGTCGGGTGTGCTTGTTGTCGGGCAAAGCACCTTATCGCCCTTGGCGAGGCCACTCGATCTGTCGGGCTTGACTCGAGTCAGAACCGAGAGCGTTGCCGATGGCAAAAGGCTACCCTGCCGCTCTCGACGCGGCCGCTTGAACTGCTGAGCGGACTCGAAATAGAACAAGGGCATTGCCGATTGCAAGAGGGCCCCTCTGCGTACAGGTTCTCCATACATAGGCCGAACCGACGAGGATAATAACCTTATATTTAAGGAGAAAAAACTTAAAATTCAGCATGACTTAGCTATCTCGTCGCCGCCTTAGTGTCCCTCGCGCCCACGGGCAGCGCCGCCTTATTGGCCGCCTTCTCCGCAGGAGCCGTGGCGATGAAGAACAGCTAGGTCGACTGCTAGGCCAGATTCTCACAATTGCGCCCCCTACCTGGTGCGCCAAGGATGTCGGTGGGAAACGACACCTATGGGATCAATGGAATCCCTACTACGGTTGCGGTGCGCGGGGATCGTGAGAAGAGCAGGACTAGTACACAGCACAAAGAGGATTTACCCAGGTTCGGGCCGCAAAGATGCGTAAAACCCTACGATCCTGCTTTGGTGGATGTATTTAGTGTTCTTGAGCTCTTGAACTAGCTCTAGGTGCTGCTAGGTTTGAAAGAGCCGAATCCTTCTCTAGTGCGCCATGGGCCTCCTTTTATAGGTGAAAGGGGCTGCCACAGTGGCACACAGGAGGCGGAAAGTGCTACAGAGCTATGAGCTTATCGCTGGTATTACAGGACAAAGCGCATTTAATGCGAGGCTTAGGTGTCCCTTCACTTTATCGGGGACGGGGGCAAGGCCCGTCCCGACCGTCGCCGCTCCTCCTTGCTTTGACACGCGCCCTGGCCAGCGATGCATGCGGTGCCATGTAGGCAGGCAGGTAGCTGAGGTGGCGCGGTTGTGGAGCCTCCACGAAGGGCTGCATGTTGCCACGCAGGTGCCTGCCCAGCTGGTTGGGTCGGTAGCTGCATGTGAACGACGGCGGAGACTTGGCTGGCATGGGCCTGGCAGGCCTATTGGCGGCGGCTTGCAGGGCCTTGTTGGGTGGCCCGCAAGGGTCTTGCTGTGGTGCATGAGCGCTCCCTGCAAGGATCTTGCTGGGGGTCTTGTGGGTTTCTTCGGCAAGGATGGTTGCTTTCCTATCCTCATTTGATCTTGACTATTCTTTGTCTTCACAAAGATCTGTATGCCACCACGGAGGTGCCTCCCGAGCCTTGTCCCAACGCGTTTTTTAGTGTTGGTGGGCTCAAAGGTGGCTCACTCAGCTGGTGTAGGCGAGCTTCCCCAGCAAGGGTCTTGTTGGGGCCGCTGAGGCTGCCCCGGCAAGGGTCCTTGCCGGGGAAACCTGCTTCGTCCATCCGATCTTTGTGGCCTTGGTCCTTGTCGTTGCTTTGTTTGTCTTGTGCCTTCGGCTTCTCTCCGGCTTCCTTTTCCTGCCCTGTTATATGTGGTCGTGACGGGTGGCTCTGACTGCCTGTGCACAAGTAAAGGGGTCAAAAGGAGAGCCCCTACTTTTGTACACCGATAGCTTGGTGGCTGCACGCCGAGCATGACCCTTCCTTGACCCTGACCCCTGGCCAATGCCCTCAGATGGCTGGCGATGAGAAACAGTGAACTCCTTGGAACTTGCCTTTGGGCGCTTGCAATGGAGCTCTGCCCTCTTGTCAGTGGAGTATGAAACACACAAGCACCCAAAAACACAACACACAAAGGGAACACAAATAAGTACAAGTGCCTGAGATAAATGGCAAGGAAAGGAGCATAACAGAATTAGAGTGACAGCTCTGTGTACCCCGTGAGCATGAGGGTTAGACCCCGTGGGCACGAGGGCCCATGCACATGGTATACGACCGTGGACACGGGGGTTCCCCAGCAGCAGCCACTTTCAGATCGAAATCTGTGAGTGAGTGCGATAGAGGTACCTCAATAGATCTGCACTAGGATTTATTCTACACACGAAGAATGGTAGCCCTAGACTAGATTTCTAGGAGGAACCCTAAAACCTAGAAGTGAATCAATGGCGTGAAGAGAGAGAGAGAGAGAGAGAGAGAGAGAGAGAGAGGTGGGAGATACCAGAGGAGGAACCCATCTCGAAGACACTCCATGGAGCAACGGTCCCAGACGGCCCCCTGAGGAGCACCAGCGAGGGGAGGCGGCGGTGGTGGCACTGGAGGTCCCTAGGGTGTGGAGGAGGCAATGGGTGGAAATGAACCCAAGCCCCCCCCTGTCGGTGTCAAAACCGGCGGATCTCGGGTAGGGGGTCCTGATCTGTGCGTCTAAGGCTAATGGTAATAGGAGGCAAGGGACACGATGTTTTACCCAGGTTCGGGCCCTCTCGATGGAGGTAAAAACACACTTCCTGCTTGATTGATCTTGATGATATGAGTATTAGAAGAGTTGATCTACCACGAGATCATAGAGGCTAAACCCTAGAAGCTAGCCTATGATGATTATGATTTTGTCTCTAAGGACTAAACCCTCCAGTTTATATAGACACCGGAGGGGGCTAGGGTTTACACAGAGTCGGTTACAAAGAAGGAAATCTATTATCTAGATCGCCAAGCTTGTCTTCCATGCAAAGGAGAGTCCCATCCGGACACGGGACGAAGTCTTGAGTCTTGATTCTTGTATCTTCACGGTCCTATAGTCCGGCCAAAGTATATAGTCTGGCTGTCCGGATACCCCCTAATTCAGGACTCCCTCTTTAGCCCCTGAACCAGGCTTCAATGACAATGAGTCCGGCGCGTAGCTTGTCTTCGGCATTGCAAGGCGGGTTCCATCTCCGAATACTCCAAAGTATCTATTGTAATGAACAGTGTCCGGCTTCCCATCAATGTTGTACTCCTCGGCTTCTATGCTTCAATAATGGCCATCTCCACGTGTCGAGCGAATACGAGGAGCCGGGACATTTTTGCATTTGCCACCCCGGCCCTGCAGGCAAACCGTCTATTTGAAGGGACGGGGATTCGCAGATCCAAGCCTCACCTTCTTCCCTTGAGCGAGCACCCAACAGAGCACGCCCAGAAAAAACCATTCCAGCATGGCCGGTCGCTGCAGCTCCTCCTCTCGCTCCCTGAGCTCTAAGCCGGGTGATTGTGAAGAATGTTCCGTTCCTCAAAGCCATTTAATAGAGTTGCAGACCCAAGGATTTCTTCCACCGGCGTTCATGGTCCCCGTCCGAGCCGGACTACCCACCTATAATGGCGGGGAGCAAGCGGAGGGATCTCCTAATCCATCCCCGGGGAAGCGAATATGCCTCATCCCGCATCAGCTAAGAGGCGTCGGGTTTCCAATCCACCCATTCCTTCGCGCGCTCCTGGAGTTCTACGGCCAGTTGCACAACTTCACCCCTGCCTCCGTGCTGCATATCGCAGGATACGTCGCCCTTTATGAATTATTCTTGGGCTGTGAGGCTCACTTCGGGTTATGGAAGAAGTTGTTCTGCCGTGTCCCTCGCAACCAGGGGAATTCATATGCCAAGTGGGCGGAGCCAAAATATGGCGCGTTGCCGAGACCGGATACCTATCCGGTACTCCCAAGAAGGCACTTGAGAACTGGCCCTCGGAGTGGTTTTATGTTGATGGCGTTCCCCTTCCGGATCTAGTCCGGGCGGGCCTCCCTGAGTTCAATAACGCTCCGCCGAAGGCACGCCGAAGTTGGCGCCCTCAGGGCCCCCAAGAGGAGGATACCGGAGAAGTAAGCTTTCTGATGAGCAGGATAAAGATATTGGCCAAATCAGGGCTGACAATAGTCAAGGTTATAGCGATATGCATAATGTGGGGGGTGCAGCCGCTTCAATATCGGGGGAAGCCCATGTGGCACTACAACGGGGGAAATTATGCCACCCGCTGCGGTCGTAAAGGTCCGGACTCCGCCACGGCTCTAGCGAGAATACTATCCGATTTGTACAAACAGGAAGAAGAAGAACTCCTTCGTATTAAACCGCGGGATGGATTTTCCATGTACAACCCCCCAAGCTGGGTAAGTCGTCACTCTTTCCCCCGCTCCATTCATTCTGGCGTTCTTCATCACGATTATTTACCTCGGTATTTCTGAGCAGGAACTAAGGAGGGCCATGGAAGGATTCAACAGCCCCTCCCCGCAGCCAGAGGACCCCGGAAGGGCCTTCGGTCCAGGACTCGAAGAAGATCCGTATATTACTGTGGAGCTTGTCAACGGGACATTTTATCAGGCCAGCTGCGATGGCGCCTTGGTGGCTATTACCGCCGACTATCCCGGACTGCTACCTGCATCGCGTGTAAGCAAAGTCGCAACCTTATCCTCTGAAGAGGATTCCTTTCTGATATCATGCCTTATGCATAAAATATCATATTTTTATAGAAATGACCATCGGAATGCGACGCCGAGCCCCTGGGGGCTCGTCGGCAAAGGACGTCTGGGTCCGTTAGGCTTAAGAGGAAGGCAGTTAGGGCCGAAACGCCATTACAGAGGTATGGTAAAAACCTGCTCTGTGATTATTGTGTTTGAAATGTAACAGCGTCCTTCGTGTTCTGGCAGAAAGAGGAGTCACCGGACTATATCCGGAGATCCTGCCGATCACGCCTCCACCAGCCGGATTCCAGAGTCAGCCTCGAGAGAGGAGGCCAATGCGGGGCCGATGCCGAATTTTCCTCCGACAGAGGATGCGGATATGCTCTCCGCCACGAATTCCAAAGTAGAGAGTGCCATGAATCACCAGCGCCGACGGGCCGTACTTCGCAATAGCATCTTTTCCGAAGAGGCATTTAATGCTTTCAATTCAGGAGACGCATACATTCGAGCTGCCCAAGGCAGGCTCGCACGGGTGACGGACCAGTATGCAAAAGATATACGGGTAAGGAAATTTGATAAGCATGTATAGCAGTAGCCCCTGAGACTTGAAATGGTTGGAACAACTGATTTAAGGATCATTTTATGCACAGTTTCTTGTAGATAAGAATACCCACTTGTCTCAAGAGCTGGAGGAGTGCAAGACCCAGCTGAGGGCCGCTGAGGGAGTCCTAGATTAGGGGGTATCCGGACAGCCGGACTATATACATCGTCCAGACTATTGAAGCGTGAAGATACAAGACTCAAGACTTCGGCCCGTGTCCGGATGGGACTCTCCTTTGCGTGGAAGACAAGTTGGGCGATCCGGATATTGAGTTCCCTTCCTTGTAACCGACTCCATGTAAACCCTAGCCCTCTCCGATGTCTATATAAACCGGAGAGGTTGGTCCTTAGAAGGCCGATCACAATTACAATCATACCATCATAGGCTAGCTCCTAGGGTTTAGCCTCTACGATCTCGTGGTAGATCTACTCTTGTACTACCCATATCTTAAATATTAATCAAGCAGGAAGTAGGGTTTTACCTCCATCGAGAGGGCCCGAACCTGGGTAAACATTGTGTCCCTTGCTTCCTGTTACCATCAGCCTAGACGCACAGATCGGGACCCCCTACCCGAGATCCGCCGGTTTTGACACCGACATTGGTGCTTTCATTGAGCGTTCCTCTGTGTCGTCACCGCAAGGCTCGATGGCTCCTTCAATCATCATCAACAACACGGTCCAGGGTGAGACTTTTCTCCTCGGACAGATCTTCGTGTTCGGCGGCTTCGCCCTGCGGGCCAATTCGCTTGGCCATCTGGAGCAGATCCGCAGCTATGCCCCTAGATATCAGATCAGGTTCGGAAACCTGAACTACACGGCGTACATTCGCGGAGACTTGATCTTCGACGGATTCGAGCCTATGCTAGGAGCACCGGACAGTCACGACGAGCACGGCTTAGACCTGCTTTCGGACAAAGCTCGGGGTATCATCCCCGCAGTAGCCTCAAACTTAAATCCGGGGCAGGCTGCGCTGCCTAAAGACGGAGGGCTAGACCCCGCCCCGTAGGCTGCACACTCATCGGTGCTGGAGCCAAACACGGGTCTCACCTCTATGGTGGCCTGTGACTCCGGACCCCCGGATTCGCATCCAGATGTTGGTTCCTGTCTGCGCACTCCCGAGCACTCTCCCTTTGGCGAGCACTCTCCAGGTTGGGCTCCAGTAATGGAGTTCACCGCTGCGGATATCTTCCAGCACTCTCCCTTTGGCGACATGCTGAACTCATTAAAAATTCTCTCTTTGATAGAAAATTCCGGGCCGAACTATGTCCGGCTCGAGTGGGAAGCATGCGACGAAGAAATTCGTTACCCACCCACAACCCACTTCATAGCCACGGTAGATGATTTAACCGACGTACTTGACTTCGAATCCGAAGGCATCGACGGTATGGACGACGATGCATGAGAATATTCAAAATCTATGGGGTGCGGGACTTCCGCCTCGTCACACGACATATACATGGTGGATACACCCAAGGAGGACGACACCGACAATCCAGAAGATAAAAACCCCCGTGCAAAAGCCAAAGCGACGACGCAGACGTCGTTCCAAGTCCAGCAACAGTAAAAATAACAGCAAGAGCGCCAGAAGGATCGATACTCCGGTCAACCCCGAAGGCAACAACGACCATACGGAACCAGCGATGGAGCAGGACGAGCCAGTCACGCCAACACAAAGGCGGAGCAGACGCCCGATGACAATGATCCAGAGGGACGAGTTCATCAAACCGGCCCAGGACAAGAAGACAGTCCGGACGATGATGCATTCATCATCCCGGAAACACGCGTGGAATGAGATAACCTCCACCGAAAGCTTAGGGCCATTGCAAGAAGTCTAAAGAAGCAGAAGCAATGGCTCAAAGCCGCACAGCAAACGCTCAATCGCAGATGAAATAAAGTGCTAGACACTGAAGAAAGATACGGCGACGATCGCCATACAAAGAGCTATCCAAAACGCAAGCTACTGCCAGAATTCGACGACGAGGCCGCTCCACCAAAGAGTAACACGACCAGGAGGCCAGACGTACCACTTCATAACCGCAACAAAGTGGCTACCGACGCCGCGCATGATCTACGTGAGCACCTGGATAAGAAAGCTGGCGCAGCTAGGTCCATCTACGAATCTAAAGGACACACCCCGGCAAGGGACTGTGGTCACCAAAACGATTATGCTAATCGAATAGCAGTTCGGAATAAACACCGGACACAACAACAGCCGACGGCATGCCACAGCACGTCCAGATACAGAGGGGCTGCTCACCCCCTGTGCTTCATAGAAAAAGTACTGGACCATGAATTTCCATAGGGCTTTAAACCTGTGAACATAGAGGCATACGACGGAACGACAGACCCAGGGGTCTGGATCGAGGACTTTATCCTGCATATACATATGGCTCGTGGGGATGACCTCCACGCCATCAAATACCTTCCCCTCAAACTAAAGGGACCAGCTCGACACTGGTTGAAAAGCCTCCTCACAAATTCAATTGGGAGTTGGGAGGAACTCGAGGATGCTTTCAGGGCCAATTTTCAAGGGACTTATGTTCGGCCTACGGATGCTGACGATTTAAGTCACATAATCTAACAGGCCGGAGAGTCCGCCCGCAAGCTTTAGAACAGATTCCTCACTAAAAAGAATCAAATTGTCGATTGCCCGGACACCGAAGCCTTAGCGGCATTCAAACACAGCATCCGCGACGAGTGGCTCGCCAGACACCTCGGCTAAGAAAAGCCAAGGACAATGGCAGCCCTAACAAGCCTTATGACCCGCTTTTGCGCGGGTGAAGACAGCTGGCTAGCCCGTAAAGGCACCAGCGACCCCATCACATTCGAAATAAGGGATGGCAACAGGAAGCCATGGCGTAATAAAAACAAACGCCAAAACAAGGAAGAGAGCCCGGATAACACAACGGTTAATGCCGAATTCAGGGGCTCACGGCCCGATCAGCAAAACAAGCCATCTAAAGGTAGTAAAGAGGGACCGTCCGGTCTGAATAGAGTCCTAGACAGACTGTGCCAAATTCATGGCACCCCTGACAAACCTGCGAACCACACGCACAGAGAGTGCTGGGTCTTCAAGCAGGCCGGCAAATTAAATGCCGAACACAAGGGAAGGGAAACACCAAGTGAAGACGAGGGTGAACCTCGCCAGCCGAACACTGCGGGACAGAAAAAAATCCCGCCAGATGTTAAAATAGTAAACACGATCCACGCAACTCACACATCCACGAGAAGGCACGAACGCGCGCTCAGAAACGCGTGCGCCATAGAGCCTAGCATACCCACACCTAGTTACTAGATGACTAGTCCGATCACTTTCAGTCACACAGACCACCCGACTAGTATTCAGCGCGAAGGATTAGAGGCATTGGTGCTTGACCCAATAATCGATGGATACCATCTCACCCACGTCCTCATGGACGGCGGCAACAGTCTCAATTTAATATATGAGGACACTGTCTGCGGGTTGGGGATAGAACCATCCAGAATTAGTCAAAGCAACACCACCTTTGAAGGGGTGATACCAGGCATTGAAGCCTACAGCAGGGGCTCCGTCGTGCTGGAGGTAACATTCGGCTCTCCAGGCAACTCCAGAAGAGAAGAACTACTCTTCATCATCGCACCCTTCCAAAGCGACTATCATGCATTGCTTGGAAGAACGGCCTTCGCCCGCTTCAACGCATTGCCGCACTATGGCTACCTTACACTCAAGATGCCTGGTCCACGTGGCGTCATCACCGTTAGCGGAATCACAGAGCACTCTTCACACGCAGAGGAACACACGACGGCCCTGGCGGCCGGACTATAAGAGGCCTCCAATATCATAAAACATGATTGGTCATTAAGACCACAGACACGGTTAGACGAGTCCGGTAGCCCGGACAAAATTGAACCAGGGCACCGTATATGTAACCCCATAGCGGACACCAGGGGCTATAAATATTTAATACAGCCCCACACTTGGCTCAACCTTATTGGCAGGCCAACATCTTACACTTTTACTATCCATCGCATACTTACGTTGTACTCTCCTACGAGTTTTCTTTTTTTCCCACAGACAACGTTCGCGCGATACCCTTCTAGGATACGGCATAACGGAGACAAAGGCGCAGATGTGCAGCAGGGCCCCGTTCAACAGGTTTCTTTTTAGATTAATCCCCTGTGTAAACCTTTTCTATTGCCTCTTGTTGTTTAACCATCCCATGGGTTCCATACCCATAGAGGATACTACCGTTATTGGCATTTCGCCACGATAGATTAACGCACGTACCTGGAAACACAGGGTTTATAATGAATGGGCATTCTTGAGCCCATCGTCTGTTATAAAGTCCGAATACCTTCGGGACTGTTTGGCATCACGAGTTTGGCCTTATATGCATCAGCTCCGAATCATGTCTTTGGTCAAATGTTGGGTTTGCCCGGCTCCTGGGTTTGCTGCCTTATGTTCCATTATTATCGGCTAAGGTGGCCAAAGGAGAACTACTGCGATTGTGCCCTAGTTATTCCGGACGAGCACCTCAGTAGAGAAAGCCGAAAACTGACTGTCATGATACAACGAGAGACTGTTCAACCACTCAAAGACTTATCGGAATCTTTAGGATCCCTCCGCATTAACGAAGGACCGTTTCCCGGTCATGTACACACGCGCCCGTATTCGGATGCAAGCGAAGGTACCAGGGGATACATAGTAGCCCCACCATTAGACTCCCATGGCTAAGCGAAAGCGTTACAGCTATATAGTCCGGTTGCCTAGTTCGACGTGCGATCACCTCCTTAATGGACCAAGACGTTGGATCAAGTGTGATTATGCATATTTTTCTCGAACACCCCAAAGATTATATGCGTGGGCCAACGATCGCTAACTTTCGGATTACATGTATATATATACAAAAAACGGCCGCACAGGAGACACAATAATACTTTCAGGCAAAAAGTATAAATATAGCCTTATAACCAAAATAACATTGTTTTTACAATGATCTGATTTGTCACTCGAACAAGACATCCTTCGAGCACTACGCCTCTATTAGGCGGGCACCTTCTGTTATCTGTGCCAAATAGTGCTCGGCCGGATATTGGCCTTCCTCCGGATCCTGGGTCACCACAATGGTGGCCTCCATACCTGTCCAAAATGCTTTAACGCGGGCAAGGGCCATCCGCGCACCTTCTATGCACGCCGACCTTCTCATGGCATCAATCTGGGGCACGGCCCCAAGGAATTGCTGCACCAAGCCAAAATAATTGTCCGGCTTAGGCCCCTTCGGCCAAAGATGGTCTATTACAGACAGCATTGCAAGTCCGGACAGCCTGTGAAGCTCCGCTACAGCAGCCATCTTGTCACTTAACGGCAGCGGGCGAGTGGGAGCATTGAATTGCGACCAGAAAAGCTTCTCCACTTCCTTATCACCCTGATCCTCGAAGAACTTGGCAGCGTCAGCTGTACTCTTCAACAAATCCGCATACGCGTCCGAAGGACTCTAGCGTCCATCCAGGGGGAGCGTACTTCGGATCGAAAAACTTCGTCCGCAGCAAGTAGGAGCCCCCAGCCGCGATTTTACCGGCCTGTTGAAGCTCCTCCCGCGCACCCCTGAGCTTGGTCCGTATTTCCTTGGTGGCATTAAGTGCCTTGTTCAGGTCGGCCGAACTATCCTTATGCTCCTTTTTAAGGAGCTCATATCGGTCAGCAGCATTTTTTAACTCCACAGCCATTTCGGCTCTCTTTTCCTCGCTTCGGCGATGAGCTGCCTGTTCGGCTCTCAAATCTTCGGCCGCTTTTAGGGCAGCCGCATTGCTAACCCGAGCTTGCTCCTTGGCCTGTGCAAGTTCCACCCTCAGGGCCTCCACGACAGCAACACCATCTGCAGTCGAAACATACCACATTAATATCATGCCGCCTTCATATTTTCCTATACAAAGGAAGGAAGAGCACCTACCTTGTGATTTGTCCAGCCGCTCGTTCACCAGCGTGATATCGGCATCAATCGATCCAATCTGCCTCGTTAGTTCGGCAACTTCAATGGACTGGTCGGCGGCCGGACCCACAGGTACTTGCACGTATTTACAAAGCAATCATTGGTTTATGATCCCCCGTTTGCCGCCTAGGATGGTCAACCAGAGTCTCAGGGGCTACTATCTATATGGAGCACACCTAGCGTGTGCCTCGCAGCTAGGGGTGGAAAGTGGTAGCGGATAATCCGAAATATCCGATATTCGTATTCGACAAAATGCCTGTTCGTATCCGAAACATCCGCATCCGAACCAAAATGGAAATGGAAATTATCCGTATCCGAATTTATTAAACAAATAAAAAATAAAATATGGTAGGAGATTTTAACACAAATATGGATATGGAAGTGGATATATCCGTATCTGAATAAGATTATGAGGGGTAATTTTCAAAATTTGGGACCCAATATTCCAATTATCCAACATAAAAGCCAAATAAGTGGTCAAATTTTACTCTTTATATGATTAAACTTATAAATTATTATGCATTACAATAGTATTTATTCATAAACCTATTTATCATTGACTTATTGTATGTCACAAGTTGATTATTTCAGGTCACACAGCTATCGACTAATATACTTAAGCAATATGTCGATATTATTCGTATCCGTTCCGAATCAAGAAAATAACTGATACGTATCCGTATTCGAATAATATCCGAGCCGCATCCGCATCCGATAACATCCGGATTCGGATTCGTATTCGTTTTGAAAATATGGAAATGGAAGTGGTAAGAGCACTATCCGATCCGCATCCGATCCGTTTCCACCCCTACTCGCAGCCATAAAATAGTGTATTTTTCACTACATACCTCAAAGCCTCTGAGCAGGCTTGCAAATGCTTCATTCAAACCGCTTCTAGCGGATGAAATCTTCTTGAGCACCTCGCTCATTAATGAGTAGTGCTCCTCCGAGAGCACAGCTCGCTCCAGGAGGCCTATCAGTACGTCTGGCCGGACATTGAACTGTGTCGGACCCTTCCCATCGCCCCTCGTGTGAGCCAAACGCTCCGGGCTCAGGGCGGCTGACGCATTGGCTTCCGGCTTCGGTGGATCTGGACTCCTCCATGACGACACTTCGGTGTCACCTGCTTCATGAGGCGGAGAGGTGGGTGGGGTTTCACTCTCCATCATCTCCGGAGGAAGATCCCCCGAAGACGAACTCTGTTGAGAAGAGCTGCTAGCCGGACTGCAAAAGACGAATCCTGGTTATTGATCTAGGAGAAACACAGTACCTTCGAATTAACGATTGACTTACAGCTCGGTGGAGGGCTGGCCCGTTGGCGGGCATAATGCGGTGAGGGTGCCCGTTGGGGCAGGGGGCCCTGGGGATACCTTTTTCCCTGGCTTGGGCATCTCCATCTCCAAGTCTTCGAAGGCAGCCCTCTTCTTCCCGCGCGGGAAGGAGGCCTTAGCCTCCCCTTCCCGACTATCCTCCTTAGGGGAGGTAACAATTCCCCCGGTTCAGATGCGTAGCGTGTGAAGTTCGGTTTCTTCGTTCTTCCCCTTGTCTTTCCCTGAGGGCATTCTGCTGAGTACCTGATCAAGCATCTTGGCCATGGCGGGACCAGGCGAGCCTTCGGGAAGTGGCGCCGGACACCTAATTCTCTCCGCCTTACTGAGCCATTCCTGGCCACGGATGATTTTCAGAATAAACAATTATGACAAATACAAAACAAGGTGTCCGGTATCAAAATTACTTACTTGGGTATCTAGGCGATTACAGCTTAGGCCCGCATCCTCAGTGGTGTCCGGACACTCTACTTTCGGTCCGAAGAATAATTTGCACATCCCTTCGAGCTTCAAGCCTAAGAAGTGCTTAACAGTCTGCGGGCCCTCTGGATTGAACTCCCACATCCGGAGAGGACGGCGTTGGCACGGCAACATCCGCCGGATTAACATCACTTGCATTATGCTGACAAGGTTAATGTCCCTCTCAAGAAGCTCTCGAATGCGGCTCTGCAGTACTGGTACATTGCCAGCAGGCCCCCAATTCCATCCTATGTCGGTCCAAGATGCTAGTTCTGACGGAGAGCTCGAGCGGAACTCGGGGGCGGCCACCCACTTTGTGCCTCTGGGAGCCATGACATAAAACCACCTCCGTTGCCATACATCGGATACTTCTGGAAAAGAACCCTCTGGCCATGGGGCATCGGCGTTCCTGCTTATTACGACACCTCCACACTCCGCATATCGCCCCCCGATCATCTTCGGCTTCACATTGAAGGTCTTGAGCCATAAGCCGAAGTGTGGGGTGACATGGAGGAAGGCCTCGCACACTATAATGAACAACGAGATATGGAGGATGGCGTCCAGAGCTAGATCATGAAAATCCAACCCGTAATAGAACATGAGCCCCCTCACAAAAGGATCGAGGGTGAGGCCCAAGCCACGGAGGAAGTGAGGAACAAACACGACGCACTCATTGTGCTCCGGCATAGGGATGACCTGCCCTGGAGCAGGAAGCCTGTGCTGGATGTCGGCGGTCAGATATCCGACCTCCCTAAGCTTCGCAATGTCTTCCTTTTGAATCGAGGAGGCCACCCACTGACCTTGAGGGTTGGATCCGGACATATTGGAGGATCTGGGGTGTTGGAGCTTAGGTCTCGGGTGTTAGAACTCGAGGTGCGAGACGGCGCGAGGAAGGTGGAAAGGAGGCATAGGCCTTGGCCCCTTTTATAAAGGGGGTGAATATCAAGAATCCTTAGGGTGGCCGCTTGAGGTTTACTTGACACCACACGGAGTCATATCAACGGTCGTCATGGGGCTACACACGCCCGCATTAATGGAAGATCCCGCAATAAGAGGAACACGATCTCTGCCTCGACAGGACGTGCCAATAAAACCGCCTCGCAACGTGAGTCAAGGTGGGGCAAGAAACACCGGTTCGTGTTGGACCAGGCCATGATGCAAGGGCACGACGTACGATGATTGCCAACAGATCATATTTACGCTATGTTCCCTACAATGGTATGTGAAGATCATCTTGCAGATCCGGACACGGTTTGAGTGTTCGATAACTACTTTGGAGTATTCGGACAAGGAACCCGCCTTGCAATGCCGGACTCATCGTCATTGAAGCCTGGTTCAGGGGCTACTAAGGGAGTCCTGGATTAGGGGTATCCGTACAGCCGGACTATATACATCGTCCGGACTATTGAAGCGTGAAGATACAAGACTCAAAGACTTCGGCCCGTGTCCGGATGGGACTCTCCTTTGCATGGAAGACAAGCTTGGCGATCCGGATATTGAGTTTCCTTCCTTGTAACCGACTCCATGTAAACCCTAGCCCTCTCCAGTGTCTATATAAACCGGAGAGGTTGGTCCTTAGAAGGCCGATCACAATTACAATCATACCATCATAGGCTAGCTCCTAGGGTTTAGCCTCTACGATCTCGTGGTAGATCTACTCTTGTACTACCCATATCTTCAATATTAATCAAGCAGGAAGTAGGGTTTTACCTCCATCGAGAGGGCCCGAACCTGGGTAAACATTTTGTCCCTTTCTTCCTGTTACCATCAGCCTAGACGCACAGATCGGGACCCCCTACCCGAGATCCGCCAGTTTTGACACCGACAGCCGCGGTTGCCAAACTAGAGGAATCCCAGAAGGCCTCATCTGGTAACATTTGTCTCATTAGAGAAATTTTAAAGGAATATACCAGTTAGCAATTGGCTTGCTTCATAAGTCTAACAGAAAATTCTGCAGACAATCCCGGGATGAATCCGGAGATCGTAAAAGATAGCGAGTTGCATCTTCAAAGACAGCTCAAGGCTAGCGAGCGTGTGCTTACGCAGGTTAGGCAGGAGAAGAACAATCTCCAAGATGCCAATGTCCGGCTGGGCGTCGAATTATCAGATGTTCGAGCTCAGCTGGCGGACTCCATGAAGGAGAACAGAAGGCTTCATCGCGGCATGTATGGTAAGTGCCTAAACAAACTGCAGTACAGTTTGGTGAGGAAGCGTATTAAAAGAGTTTATATCTGTAGGTATGTTGACGGGCCGTCCTGAAGAGGAGATGCTCGCGTCCGTAGGCGATTTGCTGCAAGACCTCTCACAGTTGCACGAACGAGTTCGGCAGGTGATGTAGGGTATTGCCCAGGCCTTGTGGCCATCCGCTTCTCCGCCAAAAGGCATGGGGGAGCTCGTGGATATGCTCCAAGGAGCACAGCAGCGTTTCCGGTTGTGGAAGATGTCGGCCTGCCGACAAGGTGCAAGGGAAGCCTGGGCCATGGTGAAGACGCGCTACACCAAGCTTAACCCGAACCATATGGCCGAAGTCGGACCGGCGGGGCCATATGGGCAAGAAATTCCCGTGAGTCTGGTGTATGACCAGGTAGCGTTAGCCGCAAAGTATTCCCAACAGGATTGGAAGCTAGATAGCCTGTTGGACGGTATAGAGGAAGAATATAGTCAGTCCAAGTGACTATGTAATTCAATGGACATATGTAGTCCCTAGCCAGATTAAAAAATCATTTGTCATGGCGACCCTTTTAAAATTTCCCCGGATCCGACAGTCCGGGTGTATCCGAATACCCTTCGATTATGCGAACCGGGTATGTGTGGAAACTAGGCGTAGGGGTCATAAGTGCTTGAATGACAAGTACCCAACTAGTTATGTTATATTACATGGGTAGTAAGAAACATCTTCCGGGAGAATAGTTCCATTAGGGTTCCTTTCCTGAGTGCGCATGCATCGATGTACATGTCGCATCACGATGTAAATGCAAGATACAAAACTTCTGGGGATTCACGTTGTAATAAACGAAAGAAACATCTTTTGTTCACCGACCGAATATTCCCTTAAAAATGCTAGCTTTTGGCTTCACCCAGTCTGAGGTACACATCCGGCTGAACTGGCGGTAACAATCGCAGAGGTGCTCCCCTTATGCCCTAGCCGAATTAACGGGAACGTAGGGCATAAACATAAGAGCAAGGCAACCCAGCATGGCCGCATCTTAAGTCATATCGATGCATATAATGGTGAAGAAAAGGCACGTATGGAAAAAAGAATGCATATGTGATAGGCAAGACGCCATGAAAGTAATTATATTTAGCTTCCGTATAGGAAGCCCCCAGGTATGGTTTACACACGTGGTGCGGCCGGAGTGATCCGAGTATCCGCACTGTATTAAATAGTTTGTGTGAAGAAGGAAAAAGGCCGAGAAAGGAAAAAGGGGAGGAACATAATTAAAAGGGGCGGGGGTAAGGAGACGAACACTGAGTTCGGCACTAGGCGTAGAATCTCTGGAGTCTGGCCGCGTTCCATGGGTTCAGCTCGAGTCTGTTATCGGATGCACTACGCAGGCGGTATGCTCCTCCGGTGAGAACTTTATCAATAATGAAGGGACCCTCCCACTTAGGTTTGAGCTTGTCCTTCTTCTTCTCCGGTAGGCGTAGAACGAGTTCGCCAATATTATAAGTTCTGGCCCACACTTCTCTGCTTTGATACCGTCGAGCCTGCTGCTGATAGAATGCGGAACGGGCTTTTGCGACGTCGCGCTCCTCCTCTAGGGCATCTAAGTTGTCCAGCCGATCTAACTCGGCTTCCTTCTCTTTGTACATGCACACGCGAGGTGAGTAGTGGATTATGTCGCAAGGTTGTACTGCTTCTGCGTCGTACACCATAAAAATGGTGTGTATCCGGTGGTGCGATTCAGCGTGGTCCGCAGCCCCTAGAGTACGGAGTCGAGCTCCTCGACCCAGTGCGTGTCCGATTCCGTCAAGGACCGCACTAGTCTGGGTTTGATGCTGCTCATGATGAGACCGTTTGCATGTTCGACCTGGCCGTTTGTTTGGGGATGGTATACGGAGGCGTAATCGAGCTTAATGCCCATGTTGTCGCACCAAGTTTTCACTTCATCGGCTGTGAAGTTTGAGCCATTGTCAGTGATGATGTTGTGGGGGACGCCGTAACGGTGTACAACCCCTGATATGAAGTCTATCACTGGTCCGGATTTGGCCGTTTTAACTGGTTTGGCTTCTATCCATTTCGTGAACTTGTCCACCCTGACCAATAAGTATTTTTTTCTTATGGCTTCCCCCTTTAAGAGGTCCGACCATATCCAGCCCCAAGACCGCGAAGGGCCAAGTAATGGGGATTGTTAGGAGAGCGGTAGGGGGCATATGGCTCTGATTGGCAAAGAGCTGGCAACCGACACAGTGTTGGACAAGGTCCTGTGCGTCTGCTCGGGCTGTCGGCCAATAAAAGCCTATACAGAAGGCCTTGCTGACAAGTGCCCGAGCCGCAGTGTGGTGCCCTCCGACTTCGGCATGGATTTCAGCCAAGAGATACCGCCCTTCCTCTTCGGAGATGCATCTTTGGAGCACTCCGGTCGCACTTTTCTTATAGAGTTCTCCCTCATGTACTTTGTAGGCCTTGGAACGCTGCACAATACAACGTGCTTCATTTTGGTCCTTGGGGAGCTCCTGCCTATTTAGGTAGGCCAAGAAAGGCTCGGTCCATGAAGCGATTACAGCCATGATTTCGTGGGCCGAAGGTGTTATTTCGGTGGCGGAGCCTCCGATTATGTCAGATGGTTCGGAATCTGGGGTTGTATTTGGATCCGGGCTAGTATTGCCGGACTCCCCTTCCCATACCACGGATGGCTTGAACAGCCTTTCCAGGAATATGTTGGGTGGGACAAGGTCGCGTTTAGCGCCGATGCGGGCGAGGATATCCGCCGCTTGATTTTTTTCTCGAGCCACATGGTGGAATTCGAGCCCCTCCAACCGAGCTGACATTTTGAGGACGGCATTACGGTAGGCCTCCTTTTTCGGATCTTTGGCATCAAAATCTCCGTTTATTTGTTATATTGCGAGGTTTGAATCCCCGCGCACCTCCAGGCGTTCAATGCCCATAGAGACTGCCATCCGAAGACCATGCAATAGAGCCTCGTATTTGGCTGAGTTGTTGGAGTCTGTGTATAATATTTGGAGTACGTATTGGACTGTGTCTCCGGTGGGGGAAGTCAGGACTACACCTGCTCCCAATTCGGCCAGCATTTTAGAGCCATCGAAGTGCATGATCCAATTAGAGTACGAGCCGTACTCTTTAGGGAGTTTGGCTTCTGTCCATTCGGCGACAAAGTCAGCCAATACTTGCGACTTAATGGCCCGTCGTGGTTTGTATGTTATGTCGAACGGAAGGAGCTTGATGGCCCATTTAGCAATTCGTCCCGTAGCATCGCGGTTGTTTATTATGTCGTTCAGTGGTACTTCGGAGGCCACCGTAATCGAACACTCCTGGAAGTAGTGTCGTAGCTTCCGGGATGCCATGAAGACCGCGTATGCTATCTTTTGATAGTGTGGGTATCGGGATTTGCATGGGGTGAGGACCGTGGACACGTAATATACCGGCTTTTGGAGCGGGAATTTGTATCCTTCTGCTTCTCGTTCGACGACGAGCGCTGCGCTTACAACTTGATGTGTTGCAACTATGTACAATAGCATAGGTTTTCCAATATTTGGCGCTGTCAGGACTGGATTACTGGCCAATAAGGTCTTTATTCATCCAGTCCGGCTACGGCTACATCCGTCCACGCGAAGTGTTTGGTGCGTCAAAGAAGGAGGTAAAGAGGTTGTGCCTTTTCTCCTAATCAGGAGATAAAGCGGATTAAGGCAGCCACGCATCCAGCTAGTTTCTGGATATGCTTGAGGTCTGTTGGGATAGCCAATTGCGACAGAGCTCGGATTTTTGCCGGATTTGCTTCGACTCCTCTATTGGAAACAATGAAGCCGAGCAACTTCTCGGAGGGTACGCCGAAAACACATTTTTTCGGGATTAGCTTGATGTCGTATGTTCGGAGGTTATCGAACGTAAGCCTCAAGTCATCTATTAGGGTTTGGACGTGTCTTGTTTTTATGACCACGTTGTCCACATATGCCTCCACTGTTTTGCCAATTTGCTTTTCCAGGCATGTTTGAATCATGCGTTGATAGGTTGCGCTAGCATTTTTAAGCCCGAAAGGCATAGTGTTGAAGCAGAAAGGACCATATGGCATTATGAAGGCCGTTGCGGCTTGGTTGGACTCTACCATCTTTATTTGATGGTATCCAGAGTATGCGTCGTGGAAGCATAATGAGTCATGTCATGTGGTGGCGTCGATGATTTGGTCGATGCGAGGAAGGGGGAAGGGATCCTTGAGGCAAGCCTTGGTGAGGTCTTTGAAATCCACGCATAGGCGCCAGGATTTGTTCTTCTTTGGTACCATTACCAGGTTTGCCAGCCAATCCGAATGCTTTATATCTCTCATGAATCCGGCCTCAAGCATAAACCCGGGAATGGGCAGCCCGGCCCGACGACCCAGCCCGAGCCCGGCCCGAAAAACCTGGGCCGGGCCAGGCCGGGCTTGACATTCGGTCCGGGCTCGGGCTTCGTTTGGCAGCCCAAAAGATAGTTCGGGCCGGGCTCGGGCTTCAATTTTTCCGTATTTCGGGCCGGGCTTGCACGTGCGCGTACTAAAAAACAGCATTCGGGCCGGGCTTTCAGGCTTCGGGCTTGATTTCGGGTCGGGCTCGGGCTTGAAAATATGGAGTATTTCGGGCTTTGGGCCAGGCTCGGGCTTGAGAAATGAAGGTCGGGCTTTTATAAGACCGGCCCGAAACCTGGCCCGGCCCGACGTTTGCCCAGGTTTACTCAAGTAGTGTAATGCCCCGGATGCAACTTTCCATATTCGTAACTCCAACTCTTGCCTTTTCCGGAGATGCCATATGTTATTTTCCTCCGTGGTTGGGTTTTTGTTTTTTGTTTGTTTTTGTCTTTTGTTTTGCATTTTGTTCATGTCATGCATCTCATCTCATTGCATCATTTGCATTGCATCATGTCTTCATGCAACCCTTTTATAACTCGGTTAAATAAATTGCATAGATCGTTGATCTATTTAAATCGAGGGAATTCACATGGTGATTTCTCTTTATAACATATCGTCCTAAATATTTATGGAGCTATTATAAATATTCCATTAGTTTGGAATTAACCGTAACACACTTGCAAAATTCCCATGCTCTTCAAGTTTGGTCCCCAAGCTTTGCCAACAATTCTTTCTCCATTTATTGTGGCTCCTCCTAAATTCTCAACATTTTTGGACACTTCTAAATCCTTGTCCTTGTTCAAACCATTTGAATTAAATTCAGATGACTTTGAATTTAATTCTTGCAATCTTGCCCACACCATTTTTCTTGGAACAAGCTCATTTTTATGAGTCCAGAAAAGTTGTCTTTGTTCTCAAAATCTTTCCCTAACCCTCTCTTTCTTTTTCTTTTCTCTAATTTCTTTTCTGCTAAATAGTTAAAGAAGAGAAGGGAGAGACCCAACTAGGCCTCTGTTAGCCCACCAGGCCTCTAGCCATTTTCCTCTCCAGTGGGCTGGCCTCCAAAGGCCCAGCCGCGCTGCTACCTAACCCTAGCCTCCCCTCCGCTCGATCTCCATCTCCCTCGTCCTCCCTCCAGCGCTGCATCGCTCGTACCCAGCGCCCGATCCTCATCTCCTCCTTCGCGCCGCCATCTCCCTCGCTTGACCCCCCTCGGCCTCCTCCACCCCATCGCCGTTCGTAGTCGCGCCCGTCCCTGTGCACTGGCACCATGGCCAGCACCACCGCCTCCGCACCCGGCCACATGCGGCCTCCTCCTCTGTCGCCCGCGCCATCCAGCTGCGCCGCTCCCCAAGCGCCCGCGCCCGATCTGCTCGAAGCCGCGCCGTCGGCCATGCCTTCGGCCGGATCCTGCAGCCCCGCGTTCTCCATCTCGTGGATCGTACCTCCCCATCTTCCCGGTGTCCTCTGCATCCCCTGGCTGCATCGAACAGCAGCAGCTCATCGCTCAAGTCTTGACGCTCCTGCAACCCAAGTCCATCGCCACCTCGTCAGAGAACCCCGTCCTCGCCTGGATCTTCGTCGCCAGCCCCAAGCCTCACCGCTGTTGCCTCCATTTTGCCTGAACCGCGCCCCTGCTTCACCTCGAACAGCAGCAGCAGCTCGCCCGCTCGTCCTCGTGGACTCGATTCAGTCAAACGACAAGTCCACGGGTCGGGGCCGACTCCCTTTCCTTTTGCCATGCCTCCTGTTCACGTTGACCGGAAGAACGCAAGAGCCCTCTTTGCCTCCTGTACACTATTGGTCACCAGTTGATGCACCCCAAGTACCACAACTACGACCGATGCCCCGAGGACACCGAGTACGACTACACACGACGATGCGTCAAGTTCCACCATCGTCGACTCCATGGACGTCAAGTTCCTCTATGACCCTGTGTACGACTACGTGGATTCACCAAGTACTCTTTGGATACGCCAAGTTCGACTACATGGATACGACAAGTTCCTCTCCGGACATGTACGACTACCGTAAAAAAGATTGCGCGTACCTCTACCGTCGCCATGTACCACTACTTCCACTACCGCCGCCACGTGAACGTCTACTTCCTCTAGGCTCCGAGCTCGAACCGCCCCGAAACGCACGCTTCGAAGGTATAACCCCGAGATGACCACCCGTGGACCGACTGCATGTTGTATGAGATGCTCGTGTTTGCACCGTGCCCGTTTGCTTCATGCACGTTCCTCCTCGTTTGTCATGCCACCGACATGTGGGACACCCGGTATCCGGGATCGCTCCCCATCTCTTGCGTGTTCCACACATCCGCACACTTCTCGTTTGCATCGGTATCTCAATCAAGTTACGGAACCGATATGTTGTCGTGGCATCATTTTCGGATTCATTGCCGTGGCAACTGTTTTGTTCCGCCACGGTGACAAATGCTTCATTACATGCTCATGTCAACATTTTCATAATAATTGCATAAACCTTGCATATGTCATCCGCATCATGATAACAACAATTAAAATGTTTAAAGTTGTTGTTGCATTAAATTACTAAATGACACATGGGGATTTTTCGGATTTCTTGTTTGTTATATCCGGCCCCATTTAAATTGCCTAAATAGTTAGTTTTATTATGCTTCACCTCTTGCCATGTTTAACAACATTTAATATTGTTGTGTACCTAAACCGCGAGAGAACTAAATAATTGATGTGGTGTTTCGTCAATATGCAACTCGTTGCATATTGAGCTCCACTTAACTTGTAGTGTTGTTTGTTGCACTTTTCCATGCCATGCCTCATTAAACCGGTCATGCATCATACTTGTTTGTGCATCATGCCATGTTTATGCTTGTGTATTTACCATGTTGTTTGCTTCTTTACGGTTTACTTCTCTCGTTAGTTTCGGTTTCGTTCCGGAGTTGTGAGGATTCGTTCGACTACGTCCGTTCGTCTTCTTCATGGACTCGTTCTTCTTCCTTGCGGGATTTCAGGCAAGATGACCGCTACCCTGGATCTCACTACTATCATTGCTATGCTAGTTGCTTCGTTCTATCGCTATGCTGCGTTACCTATCATTTGCTCTTCAAGCCTCCCAAATTGCCATGAACCTCTAACCTTTGACACCATTCCTAGCAAACCATTGTTTGGCTATGTTACCGCTTTGCTCAGCCCCTCTTATAGCGTTGCTAGTTGCAGGTGAAGTTGAAGATTGCTCCATGATGGACAGGGTTATGTTGGGATATCACAATATCTCTTATATTAGTAATGCATCTATATACTTGGTAAAGGGTGGAAGGCTCGGCCTTATGCCTGGTGTTTTGTTCCACTCTTGCCGCCCTAGTTTCCGTCATACCGTGTTATGTTCTGGATTTTGCATTCCTAACGCTGTCGGGTGATTTATGGGACCCCCGACGGTTCGCTTTGAATAAAACTCCTCCAAAAGGCCCAACATTGGTTTTACCATTTGCCTCACCTATTACCTTTTTCCCTTAGGAGTCACGCATCCCAAGGGTCATCTTTGTTTTAGCCCCCCGGCCAATGCTTGTCTAAGTGTTGGTCCAAACTAGAGCCACTTGCAGCGCCACCTCGGGGAAACTTGAGGGCTGGTTCTAGTTCTACGTACTGCTCATCCGGTCGTGGCCTGAGACGAGATATGCGCGGCTATTATCAGGATGTCGGCACGCCGGGAGGTCTTGATGGTCTTGTTTTACCATAGTCGAAGTGTCTTGTAAACCGGGATTCCGAGACTGATCGGGTCTTCTTGGGAGAAGGTCTATTCCTTCGTTGATCGCGAGAGCTTGTCATGGGCTAAGTTGGGACACCCCTGCAGGGTTTAAACTTTCGAGAGCCATGCCCGCGGTTATGTGGCAGATGGGAATTTGTTAATGTCCGGTTGTAGATAACTTGACACCAGATCCGAATTAAAACGCATCAACCGCGTGTGTAGCCGTGATGGTCTCTTCTCGTGGAGTCCGGAAGTGAACACAGTTTACGGGTTATGTTTGACGTAAGTAGGTGTTCAGGATCACCTCTTGATCATTGCTAGCTTCACGACCGTTCCTTTGTTTCTCTTCTCGCTCTCATTTGCGTATGTTAGCCACCATATCATGCTTAGTCGCTGCTGCAACCTCACCACTTTACCCCTTCCTTTCCCATTAAGCTTTGCTAGTCTTGATACCCATGGTAATGGGATTGCTGAGTCCTCGTGGCTCACAGATACTTCCAAAACCAGTTTGCAGTGCCGATGAAACCGTGCGGTGGCGATCCGAGCTCAAGGAGGAGCTCGATGAAGATCTTGTTCTTTGTGTTGTTTTGTTTCAGTTGATCAGTAGTGGAGCCCAGTTGGGACGATCGGGGATCTGTGTAGCATTTGGGGTAGTCTTCTTTTATTTTGGTTCCATAGTTGGACCTTGATTGTATCTGTATGATGTAATGCTTTACTCATGTATTGTGTGAAGTGGCGATTGTAAGCCAACTATGTATCTCTTTCCCTTATGTATTACATGGGTTGTGTGAAGATTACCTCACTTGCGACATTGCTTTCAATGCGGTTATGCCTCTAAGTCGTGCTTCGACACGTGGGAGATATAGCCGCATCGAGGCGCTATGTTGGTAATCGAGCCTTCCCGACCTTAGGAGCCCCACCGCTTGATCGCTTTTTAGCGGACGAGTTGTGTCTAGAAAAATGTTTTGAGTCATTTAGGATTATATATATCGGAGAGTTAGGAATTCTTTTTACTCCCCAGTCTCTTCATCGCTCTGTAAGGCATCCCGACGAGAGTTTTGACTCTTCTCTTCTCAAATTTCACTAAAAAATTTAGGATCACGGGTATCTGGAATCGTTCCGATGGTTTTATGATGAGAACATTGTCTTGGTGCCTCCTGTCAGGGGTTTAGTGGAAGTGTCTCGGGGAGTTGAGCTCTGAGGTGTTGTCGTCATAATTTTATCGTTGCAGTTCTGGAATACCTGAGTTTAGTACACCGACATCGAAAATCTCTTTTATGCAGTTGTTGGTGAGATAACCCCGATAACCCAGTACTGAGGTGAGTACGGGAGTATTGCCATGACTCGTATAATGGATGCTTTTCGAAGGTTGAGGTACACGATTTCCGAAGGTTTCTTGGTTATGTGTTGATGGATGGATACAGCTTGGATGTAGGTATTGTTAGTTTGGGTGAGATATATTGCTTCCCATGTATCCCCAACACCAGATTGCATAACCAGAAAGTTTCGGGAGTTTATAGGTGGGAATTCAAGTAGCTCCTAGAATATCTTTCCAACAGATGCATGATATGGGATTGGGTAAATCTCTATCATATGTATTTGTTCCGGCTTATTCTGCAAGCCAAATCCTTTGTTTTGTGTTATATGTGGTATTCGAGTTGCTTCGATGTCAAATGTTGAATCCATACCTTCCCTAATTGGTGTTCTCATACTTCTATGTGAGTGTTAATCCTTCTTGATCATTGAGGTTGTCATGTTAATTCTTTTCCTACCGGCGTGCTTCTCTTCAAGTGGATCCGATCATTCTCCCCATCCGCAAGATCATTTCTAAGTTTTCTCAACGGTGTTTGTTTCATCCGTCCCAAGTTGCCTTTGTTTTCCCGCCCTCCCACCCTTTTTCCTCAAGGACACAGATTTCTTAATCAAGTATCCATTTATTCATGTGAAGTCTCTTCATTCTTTTCAATCAATGTTCTTATCCGGTAATTTCCCATGAAGATGCTCAACAGTTTCAAGTTCATCATCCTTCATTGTTGTTTCTTCTCCGGTGGATCCTATTCAAGCTTTCGATATTCATCATATGCCTTTCCTCGTTTCTAATGCTTTCTCATACCGATGCACCTCTTAATCATTCACTTCCTATTCATTTGTTCTGGAGTGCTGAAGATATCTCACAAGACTTGTGTTTCCATTCTCAATCGCTTCAAGATATTCCGAGGTTGTTATCTCATTCAAGCCATTTAATTCAACCGGTGCAATTTCTCTTTAAAATCATTTCCAACGGTGTTTTCTTTTGAGTGGGCCCTAACCCACAGGTCTTTTCCCAGGATCTTACCTGACTCTTCTAATTATTCCGGAGCTATCCCAAATTCTTTTCCAAGTTTGATGTAAGAATGAATTTTCATCAGTCACATGCCTTCTCCAAGATCTTTCAAATTATTTTTCATTGTTCGCTCAACAACCTTGTTTTTTTTCATTCTCCCGGAGTATCTCAACAACTAATGGTGGTTCTCATCTTCATTCTCAACATGTGAAGACCGAAGAAGGATTTCTCTTAAATCTTGCTCCATTCTCTTCAAGATTCATGGTTCTAGCTTCATGCCATCCTCATAATTGTTTTTGATTGTGACAATTCTTTTCTTACCATCCGGAGCATTTCATGAGTTGTTTCCATTTCTTTCCTCCGAAGGTCATCATGTCATAATTCGTCATTCTCAGCGTGTAGCTATCATTCTCCAAATCTTACCGGTGAATCGTTCAAATATCCTCTAATCAGTTCATGTTCTCTTCATTCTCATGTATCTAAATCCCCTCAAGTATCTTCATTTGTTTTCCAATTCTTCCCGGTGAATGGTGCCTTTGCTACTTTCATTTTCAATTCTTACGGTGGTTCATTCAAGATTTCTCTTCCTTTGTTATCGTATCAATTCATTCATTCTTTCGTTGTTTCAATTCCACCGGTGGTCCCATCAATAACTTCTTCAAGTTGGCGCTATATCTCTTTTCAATCCCTCAAGAAGAATAAGTAGTATGCCAAATCCGTTGCTTGTCATCAATTTAAATTGGTGATGGATGGGCATAACGTAATTCTTATTATTGTTTCATCCAAGTGATCTAGTTTCTTCTTTCCAGAGTTATTCATCGTGTCACATTTCCCGGTTTGAGATGTTTCATCTTTTCTTTTCCGGAGTTCCAAGTTTTCCACTTTATCTCGTCGCGAAGCTCCATCTAAATCATCGCAAGGCTTCACCTTGTGTTTTCAACTTTCGTTTCGTTTGATCATTATTTTATTACCGGAGTTCTTCAGGAGGCTCTACATGGTGGTTCATCAAGGATTCTTTTCATTCTTCAATTGTTCTTCAAGATTTCTCTCGAGGTGTTGATCCGCCAAACTATACCCAAAATTAAACATGGTGCTCAACACATGTTTTGTTTTGAGGCGTTCGAATATTCTTCTTCCTGCATTCCAAAGTGCAATTCATTCTACCTTATCATTTGAGATGGTGTCATGTCATTCTTGATATTTTGAGTTCGCGTTTCACAATTCACATGTTGTTAAGAATGAGGTATTTTAAATCCATCAATCTTTTCCTGGAGTTATATTGGGTTATATCTCACCTACAGCCTTCCCTAAGGAATGTAGCTATTTGTGGTGCTTATCAATGGTCCAATTTTCTCCTTCTCATCTCGGTGAAGAAGTTTTTCATCTCTTTGGTGCTCTCAATCTAAACAATGGTTTCCATTAGTGGCCGGTTGTCACCTCATAGTCTCGAGATGTTTTCCATAAGCCCACAACAAGCTTGTGCTTCTCGTTGTTGATTTTCCAACAACTCCGTTCGATTCTTCTTTGCAAGGATGCTTTCCAAGTTCACTTGTGGCAAAAGTTGTCATTTTCTTCTCCGTCCCTTTATCCCAACAATCTAACTTCTATTCTTTCGTTATGGAGGCATTGTGATGTTGTGCTCTTCACCCATCACCTCGTTTTTTTTAGGATCGTGTTCTTTTCTTGCTTATCCATTTAACCGGAGTGTTGTATCATCTCTTCAATATCTTTTCATCTCATCAAGTTTTCTTCTCTTTTCTACCGGAGTGCTGTCCAAATTTTGCCATTCTTGTTCCTTGGCTATCTCATTATACCGAGGTGGTCATATTCTTTTCGTTCGTGAAGCTCTTATTTCCATGTCTTTCAATCTTCAAATTCTCGTAATACTCCTTGTTCCTCTTTTCTACCGGATTGTTTGCAATCTCGTTCATCTCTATTGTACTCTTTCTTTTAAATTGCTCAACCTCTCAAGGTTCATGGTTTTCACTCTTTTGTCGAAGAAGCAACTCAGTTTTACCTCTTCTCTTCCTTTTCCGTTTTCCCTCCGGTGCCATCCTAGATCTCGGGATGAGATCCTCTCGTAGTGGTGGAGTGTTGTAACGCCCCGGATGCAACTTTCCATATTCATAACTCCAACTCTTGCCTTTTCCGCAGATGCCATATGTTATTTTCCTCCGTGGTTGGGTTTTTGTTTTTTGTTTGTTTTTGTCTTTTGTTTTGCATTTTGTTCATGTCATGCATCTCATCTCATTGCATCATTTGCATTGCATCATGTCTTCATGCAACCCTTTTATAACTCAGTTAAATAAATTGCATAGATCATTGATCTATTTTAATCGAGGGAATTCACATGGTGATTTCTCTTTATAACATATCCTCCTAAATATTTATGGAGCTATTATAAATATTCCATTAGTTTGGAATTAATCGTAACACACTTGCAAAATTCCCATGCTCTTCAAGTTTGGTCCCCAAGCTTTGCCAACAATTCTTTCTCCATTTATTGTGGCTCCTCCTAAATTCTCAACATTTTTGGACACTTCTAAATCCTTGTCCTTGTTCAAACCATTTGAATTAAATTCAAATGACTTTGAATTTAATTCTTGCAATCTTGCCCACACCATTTTTCTTGGAACAAGCTCATTTTTATGAGTCCAGAAAAGTTGTCTTTGTTCTCAAAATCTTTCCCTAACCCTCTCTTTCTTTTTCTTTTCTCTAATTTCTTTTCTGCTAAATAGTTAAAGAAGAGAAGGGAGAGACCCAGCTAGGCCTCTGTTAGCCCACCAGGCCTCTGGCCATTTTCCTCTCCACTGGGCCGGCCTCCCAAGGCCCAGCCGCGCCAGCTACCTAACCCTAGCCTCCCCTCCGCTCGATCTCCATCTCCCTCGTCCTCCCTCCAGCGCCGCATCGCTCGTACCCAGCGCCCGATCCCCATCTCCTCCTTTGCGCCGCCATCTCCCTCGCTTGACCCCCCCTCGGCCTCCTCCACCCCATCGCTGTTCGGAGTCGCGCCCGTCCCTGTGCACTGGCACCATGGCCAGCACCACCGCCTCCGCACCCGGCCACATGCGGCCTCCTCCTCTGTCGCCCGCGCCATCCAGCTGCGCCGCGCCCCAAGCACCCGCGCCCGATCTGCTCCAAGCCGCGCCGTCGGCCATGCCTTCGGCCGGATCCTGCAGCCCCGCGCCGTCCATCTCGTGGATCGTGCCTCCCCGTCTTCCCGGCGTCCTCTGCATCCCCTGGCTGCATCGAACAGTAGCAGCTCATTGCTCAAGTCTTGACGCTCCTGCAACCCAAGTCCATCGCCACCTCGCCAGAGAACCCCGTCCTCGCCTGGATCTCCGTCGCCAGCCCCAAGCCTCACCGCTGCTGCCTCCATTTTGCCTGAACCGCGCCCCTGCTTTACCTCGAACAGCAGCAGCAGCTCGCCCGCTCGTCCTCGTGGACTCGATTCAGTCAAACGCCAGGTCCACGGGTCGGGGTCGTCTCCCCTTCCTTTTGCCATGCCTCCTGTTCACGTTGACCGGAAGAACGCAAGAGCCCTCTCTGCCTCCTGTACACTATTGGTCACCAGTTGATGCACCCCAAGTACCACAACTACGACTGATGCCCCGAGGAAACCGAGTACGACTACACACGACGATGCGTCAAGTTCCACCATCGTCGACTCCATGTACGTCAAGTTCCTCTATGACCCTGTGTACGACTACGTGGATTCACCAAGTACTCTTTGGATACGCCAAGTTCGACTACATGGATATGACAAGTTCCTCTCCGGACATGTACGACTACCGTCGCCAAGATTGCGCATACCTCTACCGTCGCCATGTACCACTACTTCCACTACCGCCGCCACATGAACGTCTACTTCCTCTACGCTCCGAGCTCGAACCGCCCCGAAACGCACGCTTCGAAGGTATAACCCCGAGATGATCACCCGTGGACCGACTGCATGTTGTATGAGATGCTCGTGTTTGCACCGTGCCCGTTTGCTTCATGCACGTTCCTCCTCGTTTGTCATGCCACCGACATGTGGGACACCCGGTATCCGGGATCGCTCCCCATCTCTTGCGTGTTCCACACATCCGCACACTTCTCGTTTGCATCGGTATCTCAATCAAGTTACGGAACCGATATGTTGCCGTGGCATCATTTTCGGATTCGTTGCGCGGGCAACTGCTTTTGTTCCGCCACGGTGACAAATGCTTCATTACATGCTCATGTCAACATTTTCATAATAATTGCATAAACCTTGCATATGTCATCCGCATCATGATAACAACAATTAAAATGTTTAAAGTTGTTGTTGCATTAAATTACTAAATGACACATGGGGATTTTTCGGATTTCTTGTTTGTTATATCCGGCCCCATTTAAATTGCCTAAATAGTTAGTTTTATTATGCTTCACCTCTTGCCATGTTTAACAACATTTAATATTGTTGTGTACCTAAACCGCGAGAGAACTAAATAATTGATGTGGTGTTTCGTCAATATGCAACTCGTTGCATATTGAGCTCCACTTAACTTGTAGTATTGTTTGTTGCAGTTTGCCATGCCATGCCTCATTAAACCGGTCATGCATCATACTTGTTTGTGCATCATGCCATGTTTATGCTTGTGTGTTTACCATGTTGTTTGCTTCTTTCCGGTTTACTTCTCTTGTTAGTTTCGATTTCGTTCCGGAGTTGTGAGGATTCGTTCGACTACGTCCGTTCGTCTTCTTCATGGACTCGTTCTTCTTCCTTGCGGGATTTCAGGCAAGATGACCGCTACCCTGGATCTCACTACTATCATTGATATGCTAGTTGCTTCGTTCTATCGCTATGTTGCGTTACCTATCATTTGCTCTTCAAGCCTCCCAAATTGCCATGAACCTCTAACCTTTGACACCATTCCTAGCAAACCGTTGTTTGGCTATGTTACCGCTTTGCTCAGCCCCTCTTATAGCGTTGCTAGTTGCAGGTGAAGTTGAAGATTGCTCCATGATGGACAGGGTTATGTTGGGATATCACAATATCTCTTATATTATTAATGCATCTATATACTTGGTAAAGGGTGGAAGGCTCGGCCTTATGCATGGTGTTTTGTTCCACTCTTGCCGCCCTAGTTTCCGTCATACCGGTGTTATGTTCCCGGATTTTGCGTTCCTAACGTGGTCGGGTGATTTATGGGACCCCCCTGACAGTTCGCTTTGAATAAAACTCCTCCAGCAAGGCCCAACATTGGTTTTACCATTTGCCTCACCTATTACCTTTTTCCCTTGGGAGTCACGCATCCCAAGGGTCATCTTTATTTTAGCCCCCCGGGCCAATGCTTGTCTAAGTGTTAGTCCAAACTAGAGCCACTTGCAGCGCCACCTCGGGAAACTTGAGGGCTGGTTCTAGTTATGCGTCTTGCTCATCCGGTCGTGGCACGAGGCGAGATCTGCGGCTATTATCAAGATGTCGGCACGCCGGGAGGTCTTGCTGGTCTTGTTTTACCATAGTCTAAATGTCTTGTAAACCGGGATTCCGAGACTGATCGGGTCTTCCTGGGAGAAGGTCTATTCCTTCATTGATCGCGAGAGCTTGTCATGGGCTAAGTTGGGACACCCCTGCAGGGTTTAAACTTTCGAGAGCCGTGCCCGCGGTTATGTGGCAGATGGGAATTTGTTAATGTCCGGTTGTAGATAACTTGACACCAGATCCGAATTAAAACGCATCAACAGCGTGTGTAGCCGTGATGGTCTCTTCTCGGCGGAGTCCGGGAAGTGAACACGGTTTCTGGGTTATGTTTGACGTAAGTAGGTGTTCAGGATCACCTCTTGATCATTGCTAGCTTCACGACCGTTCCTTTGTTTCTCTTCTCGCTCTCATTTGCGTATGTTAGCCACCATATCATGCTTAGTCGCTGCTGCAACCTCACCACTTTACCCCTTCCTTTCCCATTAAGCTTTGCTAGTCTTGATACCCATGGTAATGGGATTGCTGAGTCCTCGTGGCTCACAGATACTTCCAAAACCAGTTTGCAGGTGCCGATGAAACCGTGCAGGTGACGCATCCGAGCTCAAGGAGGAGCTCGATGAAGATCTTGTTCTTTGTGTTGTTTTGTTTCAGTTTATCAGTAGTGGAGCCCAGTTAGGACGGTCGGGGATCTGTGTAGCATTTGGGATAGTCTTCTTTTATTTTGGTTCCGTAGTCGGACCTTGATTGTATCTGTATGATGTAATGCTTTACTCATGTATTGTGTGAAGTGGCGATTGTAAGCCAACTATGTATCTCTTTCCCTTATGTATTACATGGGTTGTGTGAAGATTACCTCACTTGCGACATTGCTTTCAATGCAGTTATGCCTCTAAGTCGTGCTTCAACACGTGGGAGATATAGCCGCATCGAGGGCGTTACAAGTAGCTTGGCTAGCTCTTCTCCCATGGCTTGCCGTTTAGGCTCTGAGAAGCGCCTAAGAGCCTGTTTGACTGGCTTGTATCCTTTCAGTATATTGAGGCTATGTTCGGCCAGCCTGCATGGGATGCCCGGCATGTCTGGAATTGAGGTTCGTCACTGGAACTGAAGGTTATAGCAGTGTCGCTCCACGGATTTATTTTTGCCACGTGGCTGATTTCAGCGAAATTCCAATGAGCTCGCTTGCGCCTATTATTTGAGGCAAAAGTCTCGAAGACTGTCGGTACCGCATTGTTGTCTTCGGCGGGATGTTGCTCTGCTTTATGGTTTACAAGAAGATCCTCGTCGCTTCTTGCTACCTGCCGGAGTATCCAACATGCTCTAAGGCTATGTGTTGGCGTAGTGTCCGGCGTGCTGTGAATTTTGCGTGGCCCATTGAGCCATTCTTCCAATACGGTTCCACGCCGTGGAGTGAGCTTTGGTTTCTTGGGAATTGAATCGGGTAACTTACGAGAGTTTATCCGTTTAACTCGGACAAAGGTTTTACTGAGAGCCGGATTATCCCAAAATTCTATTTGGGTTTTCCAGGCGCTTTCCATCGCACAGTACTTCTATATTATGGCTACTAAGTCAGCAAAGTGTACTATGTCACGGCGACTTATAGCATTAAGGATCCCTTTGTTCGTGTAGTTTTTGCAGAAAAGTGAGATTGCGTCTTCCTCACGACAGTCCTTGACCCTGTTTAGCACAAGGAGGAATCTGGCCCAGTAGCGATGTACTGTCTCTTGGGGCTCTTCTCTGATAGGTAGAGACGGTTTAAGTCTAGGTGTGTGGGTGTAGCTAAATCTGGGTTCTGATCCAATCTAACGCCCAGTGGCAGAGGAGCTTCCAGGCTTGACAGCTCGGGATCCGGTGTCGCTGATTTTTCGACCCGATACCCGATTCTAAGTCCGGGTCTGGTCATGTCCTCCATGAAGGGTATCCGGCTCAGAGAGCTCGGTAATCTGGACATAATTCGTCCTCAAAATAGAGGGATAATCCATGTGTGGCTCTTCCACTACCGCTATCTCATGGGTGATGGTGGGGATTTAATATCCCTTTGGTCGGGTTTAAGCCCAATCAGATCATAGTCTGTAGCGACTCCCAAAGCAGCAATGTGATCCAAGAGCTCATTAAGGGAGGAGAGCTCTATTGGATTCATCTGTTCGGCGAGTTCCGAATTGACGTGGAGGCTGTTTTTGATGACCCGAGAGGTCATCGTCGGCGCGGAAGCCGATCGGGCGGCCATGACGAAGCCGCCTAGTCGGAGAGTTTGGCCTACCGCCAATGCTCCCCCAGAGGTGATGTTGTCCTTGACAACGAGACGGGCCATCGAGCCTTGCAGCGATGACACAGGGGAACTCCTAATGAAAGCACCAATGTTGGTGTTAAAATCGGCGGATCTCGGGTAGGGGGTCCCGATCTATGCGTCTAAGGCTAATGGTAACAGGAGGCAAGGGACACGATGTTTTACCCAGGTTCGGGCCCTCTCGTGGAGGTAAAAATCTACTTCCTTCTTGATTGATCTTGATGATATGAGTATTACAAGAGTTGATCTACCACGAGATCGTAGAGGCTAAACCCTAGAAGCTAGCCTATGATGATTATGATTGTGTCTCTAAGGACTAATCCCTCCGGTTTATATAGACACCGGAGGAGGCTAGGGTTTACACAGAGTCGGTTACAAAGAAGGAAATCTATTATCTGGATCTCCAAACTTGTCTTCCACGCAAAGGAGAGTCCCATACGGACACGGGACGAAGTCTTGAGTCTTGTATCTTCACGGTCCTACAGTCCGGCCAAAGTATATAGTCCGGCTGTCCGGATACCCCCTAATCCAGGACTCCCCCACCCCCCACACCCCACCTCTTCAGTGCTAGGAACCACAGACCCCGTGCGCACAGGCTAAGTGAACCCCATGCGCATGGTACATGTTGGGGAACATAGTAACTTCAAAAAATTTCCTACGCACACGCAAGATCATGGTGATGCATAGCAACAAGAGGGGAGAGTGTTGTCTACATACCCTTGTAGACCGAAGCGGAAGCGTTCACGACGTAGAGGAAGTAGTCGTACGTTCTCCTCGCGATCCAACCGATCCTAGCGCCGTTACCCCGGCGCCTCCGAGTTCTTGACACACGTACAGCTCGGTGACGCTCCTCGGGCTCCGATCCAGCAAAGCTCCGGGGAGAGAGAGTTCCGTCAGCACGACGGCGTGGTGACGATCTTGATGTTCTACCGACGCAGGGCTTCGCCTAAGCACCGCTACGATATGACCGAGGTGGAATATGGTGGAGGGGGGCACCGCACACGGCTAAGGAACGATCTCAAGGATCAACTTGTGTGTTCTAGGGTGCCCCCCCTGCCCCCGTATATAAAGGAGCAAGGGGGAGGGCCGGCCGGCCCTAGAGGGCGCGCCAAGGGAGGGGGAGTCCTCCTCCTAGTGGGAGTAGGACTCCCCTTTCCTAGTCCAACTAGGAAGGAGGAAGGGGGAAGGAAGGAGAGGGAGAGGAGAGGAAGGGGCGCCCCCCTCCTTGTCCTATTCGGACTCCCCATGGGGGCGCGCCACCACCGGCGCAGCCCTCTCTCTCTCCCTCTTGGCCCATTAAGGCCCATTACTTCCCGGGGGTTCCGTAACCCCTCCGGCCTCCGGTTTTCTCCGAAACTTCCGAACCTTTCCGTGTCGAATATAGCCGTCAATATATCAATCTTTATGTCTCGACCATATCGAGACTCCTCGTCATGTCCGTGATCACATCCGGGACTCGAACTCCTTCGGTACATCAAAATACACAAACTCATAATATAACCGTCATCGAAACCTTAAGCGTGCGGACCCTACGGTTCGAGAACAATGTAGACATGACCGAGATCGTCTCGGTCAATAACCAATAGCGGGACCTGGATGCCCATATTGGCTCCTACATATTCTCGAAGATCTTTATCGGTCGGACCGCATAACAACATACATTGTTCCTTTGTCATCGGTATGTTACTTGCCCGAGATTCGATCGTCGATATCAATACCTAGTTCAATCTCGTTCTTGGCAAGTCTCTTTACTGGATTACGTAATACATCATATCGCAAGTAACTCATTAGTTGTAATGCTTGCAAGGCTTAAGTGATGTGCATTACCGAGAGGGCCCAGAGATACCTCTCCGACGATCGGAGTGACAAATCCTAATCTCGAAATCGTCAACCCAACATCGCCTTTGGAGACACTGTAGTACTCCTTTATAATCACCCGATTCGTTGTGACGTTTGGTAGTACCAAAGTGTTCCTCCGTAAACGGGAGTTGCATAATCTCATAGTTATAGGAACATGTATAAGTCATGGATAAAAGTAGTAGCAACATACTAAGCGATCGTGTGCTAAGCTAATGGAATGGGTCATGTCAATCGATCATTCAACTAATGATGTGACCTTGTTAATCAAATGACAACTCCTTTGTCTATGGTTAGGAAACTTAACCATCTTTGATTAACAAGCTAGTCAAATAGAGGCATACTAGTGACACTGTTTGTCTATATATTCACACATGTATTATGTTTCCGGTTCATACAATTCTAGCATGAATAATAAACATTTATCATGATATGAGGAAATAAATAATAACTTTATTATTGCCTCTAGGGCATATTTCCTTGAGTCTCCCACTTGCACTAGAGTCAATAATCTAGATTACACAAGAATGATTCTAACACCCATGGAGTCTTGGTGTTGATCATGTTTTGCTCGTGGAAGAGGCTTAGTCAGCGGTGCGCAACATTCAGATCCGTATGTATCTTGCAAATCTCTATGTCTCCCACGGACTAGATCCGGATGGAATTGAAGCATCTCTTGATGTGCTTGGTCCTCTTGTGAAATCTGGATTCGCCGCTAAGGCAATCGCTCAAGTATTGTCACGAAGATTTTCATTGGACCCGATGCACTAGGTATGACACCTAGATCGGATATGAACTCCTTCATCCGCACTCCTTCATTGGCTGCTTCGAAGCAGCTATGTATTCCGCTTCACATGTAGATCCCGCCATGGCGCTTTGTTTTGAACTGCACCAACCGACAGCTCCACCGTTTAATGTAAACACGTATCCGGTTTGCGATTTAGAATCGTCTGGATCAGTGTCAAAGCTTGCATCAACGTAACCATTTACGATGAGCTCTTTGTCACCTCCATATCGAGAAACATATCCTTAGTCCTTTTCGTGTACTTCAGGATGTTCTTGACCGTTGTCCGATGATCCACTCTGGATTACTTTGGTACCTCCTGCTAAGCTAATAGCAAGGCACACATCAGTCCGGTACACAGATTGCATACATGATAGAGCCTATGGCTGAAGCATAGGGAACATCTTTCATTTTCTCTCTATCTTCTGCGGTGGTCGGGCATTGAGTCTTACTCAACTTCACACCTTGTAGCACAGGCAAGAACCCTTTCTTTGCTTGATCCATTTTGAACTTCTTCAAAAAATTTGTCAAGGTATGTGCTTTGTGAAAGTCCAATTAAGCGTCTTGATCTATCTCTATAGATTTTGATGCCTAATATGTAAGCAGCTTTACCGAGATCCTTCATTGAAAAACTCTTATTCAAGTACCCCTTTATGCTATCCAGAATTTCTATATCATTTCCGATTAGTAATATGTCATCTACATATAATATCGAAAATGCTCTGAGCTCCCACTCACTTTCTTGTAAATACAGGCTTCTCCAAAAGTGCAGATAAACCCAAATGCTTTGATCACACTATCAAAACATTTATTCCAACTCGAGATGCTTGCACCAGTCCATAAATGGATCGCTGGAGCTTGCACACTTTGTTAGCTCCTTTGGATCGATAAAACCTTCGGTTGCATCATATACAACTCTTCTTCCGTAAATCCATTCAGAATGCAGTTTTACATCCATTTGCCAAATTTCATAATCATAAAATCGGCAATTGCTAACATGATTTGGACAGACTTAAGCATCGCTACTGGTGAGAAGGTCTCATCGTAGTCAATCCCTTGAACTTGTCGAAAACCCTTTGCGACAAGTCGAGCTTTAATGAGATAACATTACCGTCGGCGTCGGTCTTCTTCTTGAAGATCCACTTGTTTTCTATTGCTTGCCGACCCTCGGGCAAGTCAACCAAAGTCCACACTTTGTTTTCATACATGGATCTCATCTCGATTTCATGGCCTCAAGCCATTTTGTGGAATCTGGGCTCACCATCGCTTCTTCATAGTTTGTAGGTTCATCATGATCTAGTAGCATGACTTCCGAACAGGATTACCGTACCACTCAGTGCGGATCTTACTCGTTGATCTACGAGGTTCAGTAGTAACTTGATCTGAAGTTTCATGATCAACATCATCAACTTCCTCACTATTTGGTGTAGATGTCGCAGAAACCGGTTTCTGTGATAAACTACTTTCCAATAAGGGAGAAGGTACAGTTACCTCATAAAGTTCTACTTTCCTCCCACTCATGTCACACCCTGATTTTCATGGCACAACACTTAAGTCAATAATCATGCTAAAATGTGGTTTGACAAAAACTTTTGAGTGTTTTGTCTTTGCTTTGATTGAATGTTTGACTGCTGTTTGCAAGTGCTCTAAAAATCAAATAAATCCTCCAACTCCTATACTTCATCTCCTTGCTCCAAAAACCTTTCCCAATGATCATGCCATGTGTATAGGATATAAAAATAATTTCTTGCAAAAATAATTTGGCCAAAAAGTATTTTCTCAAATTAGTTTTCCAAAAACCCCTGAATTGAGGTTTGCACTGCAAGTACTTAATTAAGGGCAGTAAAAATCTTTATAAAAATATTTTTGACTCCTATTAGATATAGGATACCAATAAACCACAAAAATATAATTTTAAAAGTTATTTTACTATTTTATTTAAAAGCTTTTTCTTAAGGCCAGAAATGGTCTTTAATAGGGAAAATTATTTTATTGTTTTAAAAATATTTGACAAAAATCAGGGAAACTCAGTGGACACATATTGTCCATATATAAGAGTTTCAACACATGGTCATGTTCAAAATATTGGTCAAATCCCTCAAAAACCCTTCCTGGATATTTCAAGCTTTTGAAATATTTACAAGGGAAATATTCTCCAAAAATTCCAAGAAAATTCTATCATGTCACATATGACATATTTGGTGATCTTGCCAAGTATCATGTCTTGGAGAACAATATAACATCATCAAATCCTCTCAAAACCATTTCTGTCCATTTTAAAGTTTGAGCAACTTTACATTGCCAAACATGTCCAAATATTCTCAAACCTTGTGAACATTCTCCAATGGTCTAATTACTCATCTAGACCAAGTGGCACAAGTTGGAGAACAAGTTATATTGATCAAAGTGCCCCAAAACCCTCTCTGACCAGAACCAAATTTGAACAACTCTAGATTGGCAACTTTCTCCTTTTGATCTCAACTTTTGTGGTCATGTTCATAGCCTCTAATTATGGCACTAAACCAAGTGGTGCATCAAGGAGAATATATTTGCATGGCTAAATCTTGGAAAATCCATTTCTGTTCATTTCTGGGATTCACAAAAGTTGCATTGTCAACTTTGCCCAAATATGCTCAAATTCTGTGGAACACCCTATTTCTAAGTGTCTTTCCACCCTGTTGAGTATCATGGCAATTGGAGTTCATTTGCCTGCCCAAAACATTATCAAACACCTTCTGACATTTTGCAAAAACCCCTATTTTGACCCCTTCCACTATTCTTGGAGAGCTCAAATTTTTACCACAGCTCTTCCTAGCCCCCTTTCACCTCTAGTAACAATGGAAAATCCATAGCTCACTTATTGGATGGGTAAAACCCCTCTTTCTCTCTCTAGACAGCCCACTTCTCCCTCTTTCTCACCTCCCTCCTCACTCCATTGGTTCCACAAGGCATCCAAGGCTTCCCCTTGCTATCCTAATACCTCCTGGCACTACTGGACACAAGTGGCCGCGCCCACTCCCCTTTCTTAATGCCATGGCATGCCACGGGCGCACCCTGGAGCGCGCTACAGTGCACCAGGGCACTGTAGCCGCCCTCTGCCCGATGCTCCCGTCGACCTTGGGCGCCGGGAACGTGTCCCCCGAGGCCGCCTCGGCGTGCGTGACATGCTACGAGGCCGGGCCCCTCCTCCTTCTCTCTCCTTTGAGCCCGTCGTTGCATGCCCGAGCACCGCCCGACTCGGCCACTTCCTGGCCACGCGGCTGGCCCGCCTCTGGCATCGCCCCGCTCCCCCTCTCACCTCCCTCGCTCCTGGACGAACTCCACGAGCGCCACTGACCATCCAGGAACCCTCCCTCGACCGCCACCGCGACTTCCGCGGGCACCCGTGAGCTTGGCTCACGGTGCACCATGGCATCGCCTTATAGGGCCTCCCCTGGTCTCTCCCTCATCTCCATTCACTCTCTCCCCCTCCCCTAGTCCTTCTGGATCAGCCCTCTCTCTCTCCCGCGTCCCCTATCCTCCTCCACAGCCAAAGGATCGCCGCCGGCCGCCGCCAAGATTCGTGACATCCCGAGGTCCTCCGCGGGTGCGAAGAACATGGACGGGATCGGCACGCTGCGCGGAGTCGTCCGGTGTGCTGGGCACCATCGCAGGTGACCGGAGCCGCCGGGACGGGCGCCGGTGCCGCTCGGCCGTGCCTCCCCTGTTGCTCCTCTCCCTCAAGCGCGAGGTAGTGGACGACCACCCGCCAGCTGGCAAGGGGGCCCGCCCGTCAGCGGGAGAGGTGACCAAGCCGGCCCACCTGTCGGGTTAAGTGGAAACGGCTCCTAGCCGATCCGCTTGCCCCGCTGGGTGGCGCTCTCCCGTAGTGCGCCTTCGGCGTCACCCCTTCCCTCGCGCAGCTGAGACACTGGGCCGAGCCCAGTAGGCGCTGTTTAGCTGGGCTTGGCCCAGTGCGCGTTATAAGGTTGATTCCTTTCCTCTTCTTATTCTTTTCCAGGAATATTGTAAGATCCATAAAATATTCATATTAACTCCAAATTTGATGATTCAAATTTCTAGTAGCTCATAAAATCATGATCTATCTCATGGTGCAACTTGCACATTTTTCCAGAAACTTTTTCTTCACAAACATTTATCAAATCTTGTTTTTCCATTTCTGTGATGAACTTTAGAAAATCACAGAGAGCCCATTTTTGATCCAAATTCCATGATTCAAAATCCTAGATGTCTATAAGTTCAAAACTTAATTTTTGAACATTTTTACTAATACTTTCTGTATCACCTCAAATAATGGTCTATTTCTTTATATATAGCCAACTTTGCAAATTCATAGGAAAATCATCTCAACTCCAAATCCAGTGAAACCAATTCCTAGATGCTTCTAAAATCATCCTTTGTTAAATGGGTGCCCTTGCTCATTTTTCAAAAATATGTTTCTGTACACTTCTTACAAACCCATTAATCCCTTGATTCCATCATATTGAAATGTTCAGAGATGTCCATTGATCAAATCCTAATGAAACCACTTTGGTCATCCCTCATATGACCAGAGGTATCCCAGAAAAGTCCAACTCATATTTTTAGAGCACTTTTATTTCCTGCCTTGTTGTGTTGCTTATTATGGTTGCTTTCGATGATAGTTGACGAAGTAGACGAAATGCTCGGAGTTGGACCAGAGATATTTGAAGACTTGAAGACTCTGAGGAACTAGGCAAGCAGCCCTTTGACCATGACTATGGCACCTTTTTATGCATGTCATATATTACCTAATCGTTGTTGCAACGGAGTCATGATGGGGTGATAACAACTTCGATGGTTGCCACCGTACCTCCTCGTTGATACCTGCATTGTGCATGACCCTACCTTCTTATGAGGGTTATGCCGGTGGGAGTAGATAGGATGCTAAGTAGTTTGCTACGCAAAAAGGGACGGGAATATGCATGTGATGGAGACAAAGTATTTTCAAAAGTCTTTTCGAAAACCCCGTCGGGTACCACTTATGCCCGAGGGAGATGATGAGATGGGTAACCACTTGATGACGAAGTGGTGTACCGAGGCAAGTGTGTGTGTTGTTTTCGAAAACGGATTGGTCGAAGTTGCGACCGTTATTCCAACCTTACATGCGCAACCACTCTACCCTTATATGGGAAAGGGCATTATTGATTACCTAGGCTGATACTAGCTTGGAGCCCGCATTACTATTGACGGGGGAGAGTTGGTGCTCTCTCTCGGGACGGGGTCGTGCCAGGTAGGGCGGCCATGACTGTTTTCACAGGGCACCGAACACACCGTTGGTACCCCGTGCTTGTGGTATATGATGAATATGGGAGCGAGACTCCACAACTTTATGATGTGAAATGTTGGGCACGGAGGTTACTACCAATCGAGTGGACTCCATGTTAGTGTCGTCTAGGGAAAGGTAGTGATCGGGTGCTTACCCCGGGTACTTGAGGTACCGTGGGTCGTGGATGACACGAAAGTTCCCCGGATCTTGTGGGTACAGTGTGCAACCTCTGCAGAGTGTAAAACTATTCGAATAGCCGTGTCCACGGTCAAGGACAGTTGGGTAACCGCTCTTGGGCTACGTCCACTTGTTTACAAACCAAGTGTGTGTGTTGACAAAGTGACATGGGTCAAGTCAAGGGACTTGACATGATTGAGATGGGTTGGTGCCCACTCTATTTATGTTAGATGGGTTGGTGCCCACTCTATTTATGTTGATATCTGTAACCTGTCCTCATGGTTGCTTGAACTCTCTTGATGCATGCCTTACAAAGATGTTGAACATGTCATTGCACTCAAAACTAGCTTTCTGCAAAAGTTTACCTATATCATGCTTTGTTGTATCTTGAACCAAAACATGGGTTGCTTGCGAGTACATTCAAAGTACTCATTGGCTTGCCACTGGTTATTTAATTGACCAGGAATGGAAGAACAAGATGTGATGAAGAACACTTCGGTGACGAACATGCGAGCTAGGACGCTTCCCAGTCAGAATGCCTGTAGGGTTAAGGCAGATGGCATGGGTCCAAGTTATCGACGAAGATTTCCGCTGCGATGTTATACTCAAGACATGACCATAATGGTCCTACTTGTGTAAAACGGTATGTATGGATGTAAGACTCTTGCTATTCAGCTTTTGTGTGTTCAGTGAGCATTGATCTCTGGGATCACTGTACACGTGCATTCGGTGATCACGACTTATGAGTCGGGGTCCCCACAACTCACTTCTTTTGAGAGAAACTCCTTCTCTAGAAAGGATCCATTTTTAGCAACAAATGTCTTGCCTTCGGATCTGTGATAGAAGGTGTACCCAACTGTCTCCTTTGGGTATCCTATGAAGACACATTTCTCCGATTTGGGTTCGAGCTTATCAGGTTGAAGCTTTTTCACATAAGCATCGCATCCCCAAACTTTAAGAAACGACAACTTTGGTTTCTTGCTAAACCATAGTTCATAAGGTGTCGTCTCAACGGATTTTGACGGTGTTCTATTCAGCGTGAATGCGGCCGTCTCAAGAGCATAACCCCAAAATGATAGCGGTAAATCAGTAAGAGACATCATAGATCACACCATATCTAGTAAAGTGCGATTACGACGTTCGGACACACCATTGCGCTGTGGTGTTCCGGGTGGCGTGAGTTGCGAAACTATTCCGCATTGTTTCAAATGTAGACCAAACTCGTAACTCAAATATTCTCCTCCACGATCAGATCGTAGAAACTTTATTTTCTTATTACGATGATTTTCAACTTCACTCTGAAATTCTTTGAACTTTTCAAATGTTTCAGACTTGTGTTTCATTAAGTAGATATACCCATATCTGCTTAAATCATCTGTGAAGGTGAGAAAATAACGATATCCGCCACGAGCCTCAACATTCATCGGACCACATACATCTATATGTATGATTTCCAACAAATCTGTTGCTCTCTCCATAGTACCGAGAACGGGTTTTAGTCATCTTGCCCATGAGGCACGGTTCGCAAGTGCCAAGTGATTCATAATCAAGTGACTCCAAAAGTCCATCGATGCGGAGTTTCTTCATCGCTTTATACCGATATGACCTAAACGGTAGTGCCACAAATAAGTTGCACTATCGTTATCAACTCTGCATCTTTTGGTTTCAACATTATGAATATGTGTATCACTACTATCGAGATTCATTAAAATAGACCACTCTTCAAGGGTGCATGACCATAAAAGATATTACTCATATAAATAGAACAACCATTATTCTCTCGATTTAAATGAATAACCGTCTCGCATCAAACAAGATCCAGATATAATGTTCATGCTCAACGCAGCACCAAATAACAATTATTTAGGTCTAAAACTAATCCCAAGGTAGATGTAGAGGTAGCGTGCCGACCGCGATCACATCGACTTTGGAACCATTTCCCACGCGCATCGTCACCTCGTCCTTTGCCGGTGTTAAGCAATCCGTAGTCCTGTTTGAGTTGCAAATATTAGCAATGTAACCAGATCAAATACCAGTGCTACTGCAAGCTCTAGTAAGGTACACATCAATAACATGTATATCACATATACCTTTGTTCACCTTGCCATCCTTCTTATCCGCCAAATACTTGGGGCAGTTCCGCTTCCAATGACGATCGCTTGCGGTAGAAGCACTCGGTTTCAGGTTTAGGTCCGGACTTGGGTTTCTTCTCTGAGCAGACAACTTGCTTGCTGTTCTTCTTGAAGTTCCTTCTTCTTCCCTTTGCCTTTCTTCTTGAAACTAGTGGTCTTATTGACCATCAACACTTGATGCTCCTTCTTGATTTCTACCTCCGCAGCTTTTAGCATTGCGAAGAGCTCGGGTATAGTCTTTACTAACCCTTGCATATTATAGTTCATCACGAAGCCTTTGTAGCTTGGTGGCGTGATTGAAGAATTACATCAATGACACAATCGTTTGGAAGATTAACTCCCGGTTGACTCAAGTGATTGTAATACCCGGACATTACGAGTATGTGCTCACCGACAGACCCATTCTCTTCCATCTTGCAGCTATAGAACTTATTGGAGACTTCATATCTCTCAATCCGGGCATTACATTTGGAATATTAACTTCAACTCCTGGAACATCTCATATGCTCCATGACGTTCAAAACGTCGTTGAAGACCCGGTTCTAAGCCGTAAAGCATGGCACACTAAACTATAGAGTAGTCATCAGCTTTGCTCGCGGGACGTTCTTAACGTCGTCGGTTACATCGATGCGAGCTGGCACCCAGCGGTGCTTCCAGGGGCGTAACTCTTACAGGCAGCAATGAGGATAATCCTCGATTACGGACCCGATCCGTGTAATTGCTACCATCATCTTTCAACTTTGCTTTCTCAAGGAACGCATTAAAATTCAACGGAACAACAAAGACGAGCCATCTATCTACAAACAAACATAGATAAGCAAGATACTATCAGGTACTAAGTTCATGATAAATTTAAGTTCAATTAATCATATTACTTAAGAACTCCCACTTAGACAGACATCTCTCTAGTCATCTAAGTGATCACGTGATCCAAATCAACTAAGCCATAACCGATCATCACGTGAGATGGAGTAGTTTTCAATGGTGAACATCTTATGTTGATCATATCTACTATATGATTCACGCTCGACCTTTCGGTCTCCATGTTCCGAGGCCATATCTGCATATGCTAGGCTCGTCAAGTATAACTGAGTATTCTGCGTGTGCAAAACTGGCTTGCACCCGTTGTAGATGGACGTGAGCTTATCACACCGATCATCACGTGGTGTCTCGACACGACGAACTTTGGCAGCGGTGCATACTCGGGAGAACACTACTTGATAATTTTAGTGAGAGATCATCTTAAAATGCTACCGTCAATCAAAGCAAGATAAGATGCATAAAGGATAAACATCACATGCAATCAATATAAGTGATATGATATGGCCATCATCATCTTGTGCTTGTGATCTCCATCTCCGAAGCTCCATTGTGATCACCATCGTCACCGGCGTGACACCTTGATCTCCATCGTAGCATCGTTGTCGTTTACGCCATCTATTGCTTCTACGACTATCGCTACCGCTTAGTGATAAAGTAAACCAATTACAGGGCGTTTACATTTCATACAATAAAGCGATAACCATATGGCTCCTGCCAGTTGCCGATAACTTCGGTTACAAAACATGATAATCTCATACAATAAAATATAGCATCACGTCTTGACCATATCACATCACAACATGCCCTGCAAAAACAAGTTAGACGTCCTCTACTTTGTTGTTGCAAATTTTACGTGGCTGCTACGGGCTTAGCAAGAACCGTTCTTACCTACGCATCAAAACCACAACGATAGTTTGTCAAATAGACTCCATTTTAACCTTCACAAGGATCGGGCGTAGCCACACTCGGTTCAACTAAAGTGAGAGAGACAGACACCCGCCAGCCACCTTTAAGCACGAGTGCTCGTAGCGGTGAAACCAGTCTCGCGTAAGCGTACCGTAATGTCGGTCCGGGCGCTTCATCTCACAATACCGCTGAACCAAAGTATGACATCTTTGGTAGGCGGTATGACTTGTATCGTCCACAACTCACTTGTGTTCTACTCGTGCAAAACATCAAACCATAAAAACCTAGGCTCGGATGCCATTGTTGGGGAACGTAGTAATTTCAAAAAAATTCCTACGCACACGCAAGATCATGGTGATGCATAGCAACGAGAGGGGAGAGTGTTGTCTACATACCCTTGTAGACCGAAGCGGAAGCATTCACAACGTAGAGGAAGTAGTCGTACGTTCTCCTCGCGATCCAACCGATCCTAGCGCCGTTACTCCGGCGCCTCCGAGTTCTTGACACACGTACAGCTCGGTGACGCTCCTCGGGCTCCGATCCAGCAAAGCTCCGGGGAGAGAGAGTTCCGTCGGCCGACGGCGTGGTGGCGATCTTGATGTTCTACCGGCGCAGGCTTCGCCTAAGCACCGCTATGATATGACCGAGGTGGAATATGGTGGAGGGGCACCGCACACGGCTAAGAGCGATCTCAAGGATCAACTTCGTGTTCTAGGGTGCCCCCCCCCGTATATAAAGGAGCAAGGGGAGGGCCGGCCCGCCCTAGAGGCGCGCCAAGGGGGGAGTCCTCCTCCTAGTGGGAGTAGGACTCCCCTTTCCTAGTCCAACTAGGAAGGAGGAAGGGGGAAGGAAGGAGAGGGAGAGGGAAAGGGGGGCCGCGCCCCCCCTCCTTGTCCTATTCGGACTCCCCATGGGGGGCGCGCCACCTCCTGGCGCAGCCCTCTCTCTCCCCTCTTGGCCCATTAAGGCCCATTACTTCCCCGGGGGGTTCCGGTAACCCCTCCGGCACTCCGGTTTTCTCCGGAAACTTCCGGAACCTTTCCGGTGTCCGAATATAGCCGTCCAATATATCAATCTTTATGTCTCGACCATTTCAAGACTCCTCGTCATGTCCGTGATCACATCCGGGACTCCGAACTCCTTCGGTACATCAAAATACACAAACTCATAATATAACCGTCATCGAAACCTTAAGCGTGCGGACCCTACGGTTCGAGAACAATGTAGACATGACCGAGATCGTCTCGGTCAATAACCAATAGCGGGACCTGGATGCCCATATTGGCTCCTACATATTCTACGAAGATCTTTATCGATCGATCCGCATAACAACATCGTTGTTCCTTTGTCATCGGTATGTTACTTGCCCGAGATTCGATCGTCGGTATCCAATACCTAGTTCAATCTCGTTCGGCAAGTCTCTTTACTCGTTCCGTAATACATCATCTCGCAACTAACTCATTAGTTGTAATGCCCGCAAGGCTTAAGTGATGTGCATTACCGAGAGGGCCAGAGATACCTCTCCGACGATCGGAGTGACAAATCCTAATCTCGAAATCGTCAACCCAACATCGCCTTTGGAGACACTGTAGTACTCCTTTATAATCACCCGATTCGTTGTGGCGTTTGGTAGTACCAAAGTGTTCCTCCGTAAACGGAGTTGCATAATCTCATAGTTATAGGAACATGTATAAGTCATGGATAAAAGCGGTAGCAACATACTAAGCGATCGTGTGCTAAGCTAATGGAATGGGTCATGTCAATCAGATCATTCAACTAATGATGTGACCTTGTTAATCAAATGACAACTCCTTTGTCTATGGTTAGGAAACTTAACCATCTTTGATTAACAAGCTAGTCAAGTAGAGGCATACTAGTGACACTCTGTTTGTCTATATATTCACACATGTATTATGTTTCCGGTTAATACAATTCTAGCATGAATAATAAACATTTATCATGATATGAGGAAATGAATAATAACTTTAGTATTGCCTCTAGGGCATATTTCCTTCAGTACAAGCCCGTGGACACGGGGTACTCGGGAACTTTTGACCACATATATATCTTGAAGGCATGGCTGAGTGGAAACTCTTACCAAGCCTTTAGGAGCATATTAGTCTATGTTTCCAAATACATTGCATGTGAAATCCAACACTACTAGAAGGGTATATGTGGAGCACTTGCACTAGATGAGAAAAATAACAAGCAACAAAACACAAGAGAACCACAAACACGGAAGGGACAAAAACAACACACACAAGAAAACGAATTTAACCTCCAAAGGAGGGCAGTGGCCGAAGCCACCATGTTTGAGTTTGTTTGGTATGGCACCGCGAAGATATAAACCATGGGCCCAAGACCAACACTCATATTTGAAGCACAAGTGACACCTAAAAGTGGCTATTCTGAAAGATTTTGTTCAATTTATGCATTTCTAGGATGAGGTAACTCATGAGTTGAGCTAGCTCCCCCTAGACATGTGCCTATGTCTAAACAAGATATTACATGAGTATGTGTGAATGAGCAAGAATCTCAACCCAAGTTACTTATATCCATGAAATTTAGCTCAAGCCTTAACTCGCGGAATCTCGCTTCATCAAGAGGCTTGGTGAAAATATATGCAAGTTGCTTCTCGGTGCTGACATGGAATAAATCAATGTCTCCCTTGGTCACATGATCCCAAATGAAGTGATGACGAATCTAAATGTGCTTGGTCTTGCTATGTTGCACTGGGTTTTTGGCGATCTTGATTGCACTTTCATTGTCGCACAAAAAGGCACTTTGTCACATTTGACACCATAATCCATTAAGGTTTGCCTCATCCATAATAACTGTGCACAACAGCTTCCGGCGGCAATGTACTCGGTTTCGGCGGTTGAGAGAGATATACAATTTTTCTTCTTATTCGAAGACCAACTTACCAAAGATCTCCCTAGGAATTGACATGAACTGGAAGTGGACTTATGGTCAACCTTGTCTCTGGCCTAATCCGATTCCAAGTATTCCACTAACTTAAGAGTTGATCCTTTGGGATACCAAAGGCCCGAGTTTGGGGTATGAACCAAATATTGAAGGATTATTTTCACCACTAAATAGTGGCTCTCCTTAGGAGCGGATTGAAATCTTGCACACATACACACACCCAACATAAAATCCGGTCTAGATGCACAAAGGTAAAGCAAGGAACTGATCATGGAGCAATATACCTTTTGATCCACTTCTTTACCATTGGGATCAAGATGAAGTTGGCCATTTGTGGGCATGGGTGTCTTCATGGGCTTGCCATCTTGCATTTTGAACCTCTTGAGCATGTCTTGAATATAAAGAGATTGGTTGATGAAGGTTCCTCCTCTCAATTGCTTCACTTGAAAACTAACGAAGAACTTCAACTCTCCCATCATGCTCATAGCAAATTCCTTAGTCATAAGATTCTCAAACTCAACGTTAGAATCATGATGAGAGGCATAAGCAAGCAAGCTGCGAATGGATTCAAGACGGGCAATGGAGGCAAACATTTTGCCAAAGTCCAAACCTTCAACTTGGGTGAAACCATGTGACACTAACTTGACCATGTTCATCTTGTTTGTTATTGAAGATCCACTTTGTTCCAATAACATTATGATGCTCTTTGGGTCGCCCCACAGGAGTCCATACTTTGTTGCGAGTGAAGTTGTTGAGTTCTTCATGCATGACATCTACCCAATCCGGGTTGTCAAGTGCATCTTCAACCCTAAGGGGCTCAACATGAGAGACAAATGAGTGATGTTCACAAAAGTTTGCCAAGCGTCTATGAGTAGTTAACCCCTTTTTATGCTTCCATAGATGTTCTCATTGAGATATTGAAGATGCTTTAACTTGGCAGCCACTTTTTGCTCTTTGAGTGCAAGCTCTTCTTCACTTGGTTTTGGGCTTGATGGAGAAGCTTGTCCTTGAGATTGTTTTAGCCTTGGAGACACCCTTCTCTTCACAACCACAAGTTCTTGTTCATTTGGAAGTGACGATGATGAAGACACTTGTGGTTGGGGTTGATCTTGATCTGGAACTTGAGCCTGATCTTGAGCCTCAATATTGGTTCCTCACCATTTGAAAGAGGTTACCCTTGATCTTGCTCGGGAACATGAGGGACTTGATCTTGTTCTTGGATAGGTTCATGATCTCCATAGCATCTTGTACAAGTGGTGATTGTGATGTCTTCCCTTGTGGAGACTCCACAAGAGGGGCTCTTACTCCTTCTTCTTCTACTTGAACTTGGGGTGTTTCTTGTGGAAGAATTTGGCCTATCCCCATAGTCCTTATAGCTTGTGAAGGAGCCTCATCACCTACAACACTAGGAATAATTTTCTCCACACGGGAACTGTTATCTTCATCAAACTCCACATTCACCATTTCCACAATGCATCCGGTGGATTTATTGAGGACTCGGTAAGCATGAGATTTTGATGCATATCCAACAAATATGCCCTCATAAGTTTTAGGCTCAAAACTTATCTAAACGGGATTTTTTGTTTAGAATGAAACACTTAAACCAAATACCCCAAAAGTATTTGACGTTAGGCTTTCTCCCGATTAGGAGTTCATATGGTGTCTTTTTCTTGAGCTTGCGAAGATAAAGCCAGTTTGAAGCATGACACACGGTGTTGATGGCCTCGGCCCAAAGCTTGTATGGAGACTTATACTCGTCAAGCATGGTCCTAGCCATTTCAATGAGAGTCTGATTCTTCCTCTCTGCAACACCATTTTGTTGGGGAGTATATGGCGCAACATATTGATGCTTTATCCCCTCTTGACTCAAGAACTCATCCATCATGTAATTCTTGAACTTGGTGCCTTTATTACTTCGAATTTCCTTGATCTCACAATTATGTTGACGTTGAGCTTCTTTGGCAAAGTTTATGAAGGTTTCTTGAGTTTCATCTTTGGTCTTGAGAAAGAACACCCAAGTATATATTGTGCAGTCATCGACAGTGACAAGGAAATACCTCCTTCCTCCCAAAATATCATAAGTTGGAGACCCAAAGAGACCCAAAGAGATCCAGGTGATGATAGTCTTCACTTTATGAGCTTTTTCATGTAGTTTTCTGGCAGTGCAAGCACTACAAGGACGATCTTTGGCAAAGGACACATTGGTTAGTCCAAGGATGTGCTCCCCCTTTAAGTGAGCTTGTAAATTTCTCATGCCAACGTGGGCGAGCCGTCGGGGCCATAGCCACCCCACGTCGGCCTTGGCCATTAGGCATATTGCAAGATGAATTTTCTCTTTTGAGAAATCAACCACATAAAGGTTGTCTTCAACATGCCCAACAAAGACCACTTTGAGATTGCTTCTCTCAAAGATGGTCACATGGAATTCACCGAAATGAGAATCATAACCGGCACATGCCAATTGAATTGTTGAAAGTAAATTGTAGTGAAGGGATTGGACAAGCATGACATTTGAAAGTGATGAATCGTTAGAGATTATCTCCTTGCCGAAACCCAAAACCTTTCCCTTGCAATTGTCACCAAACGAGATGTTATAAGAAGCCTTGAGTGAATCAACGAACTCCACAACCATCTCCCTCTCTCCGATCATATGATTGGTGCGTCCACTATCGATCACCCATTGTTTTCCACCGGAGACATAGTCCTATAAGAATCAAGCTTTGGTTATAGGTACCCATTTTGCAATAGGTCCTAGAGAGTTAGCAACAAGGGTCTTAGGAATCCAAATAGTTCAAGCATAATCATCATAGGTAGTGCCAACAAATTTTGCAAATGTGTAACCATCATCTCCTCTCATGAGGACATCATATGGATTGTTCTTGCCGGCAAAACCCTTCGAATGGACATGTCCCTAGTGACCTTGTCGTTCCCAACAACCCCTTTTCCTTCTCCTTCTACTTGTGACCTTCTTGCACAAACACTACTTTTGGGGGGGGGAGGAGTCGGACCAATCTTCTTCTTGTTCTTACCTTTCTTAGATGTGGGGTCAAACCCAATTCCCTCCTTGACAACACACTCCTTTTGGTTACTCAAGAGGTCATTGAGGTTTTTCTCTCCTTGAATGCATGACACAAGCCCATTATCAGTTTGGGCCTTTAACTTCTTATTCTCCTCTTGGAGAAAGATTCAATCATGAACAAAGTTAGCCATACAAGATTCATCATTCAACTCCATATGAGGTACGGAAGTAAGGACCTTAGTGGTTGTAGCTTTAAGTTGAGCATAAGACTCGATGAGAGAAATGAGGTCACCTTTGACAACCTGGGAACTAGCCACAAGAAGCTCATGTTCCTCAACAAGTCTCGTGTGATCAACTAGAAGCTTCTAAACTCTAACATTAAGGGCATCCTTCTTCTCAGGAGAGGGTTGAAAAGCATCATTGGTTTTAGCAAAGTCAATTTGATGAGCCGACAAGGCTTCCTCAAGTGATGCTCTCATGACATTCTCTTCATGTAGTTCCTGCTCGAGGAGTTTGACTCTCTATTTTTCCTCTATGAGGAGGTTTTCAACGTTCTCAATAAAATTATTGCGTTCGGCGAGTGACTTAAGGAGATCGCCAAAATGAGCACGAGCTTCACCATGAAGAGTTTTCATGAAAGCCATCAAGGATTCCTCATCATTGTCCACGCCCTCTTCACACTCATCCTCCACTATATCCCATGAGACATTGGGAGTGTGAATGGCGGGTTTTTTAGATTTGCACTTTGTTTTTACCTCTTTGGCCATAAGGCACCGATGAGTGAAAGCCTTGTCCTCGTTTGGAGAGTCGAAGAGGACGGTGGTTAAGGAGGAGGTAGTGGCGTGCACGGCAATAGTGGCTATGCCCACTTGATCATCATCACCGTCATCTTCATCTTCGTACATGTACTATTCATGGACTAGAGCCTTGTCATCTTTCCTCTTTGAGAACTTGGTGAACTTCTTTTTTCTTGAGCACAAGCTTCTCAGACTTGTCTTCACGTCTCTCATACGTACAATCATGCACAAAATGTCTTGGGCTATCACAATTATAACATTTTCTCCGACCAAAAGATCTTCCTTGAAGTTTCTACCTTTGTTGGCCATGGTCCTGGAGTACTTTTTCACTAAGAGAGCCAAGTCTTCCGCAAAGTCATTTGCCAGACATGAATTGTCAACATCATCCTCACAAGTCTCACTCACTTCTTCATCCCTTGAAAATTGACTAATCACATTCTTGGCTTTCAAGGCAAGATTAGAGTTCTTGGTTGCTTGAGCAATTGCAAAGGTCTTCTTGGACTTGGTCTCCAAAAGAACATGAGTGGAGAAGGTGGAGACAACTTGAGCCGCGGTTAACTTGTGATAATTCGGACGTTGATGTATCATTGTGACCATGGTATGTCCCGTGAGAACCATAGCATCTATGAACTTGTCCTTGATGAAATCATCATTTGCCCAAGTGCATCCAAAGGTTCTCAAGTTGAGCACAAGGGACTTCAATCTCCGGTCGACCTCTTCTGTGGACTCACCCTCACTTCTCACAAAGAGATTTACTTCTTACTTCAGCAAAGCCAACCGATATCTTCGAATTGCTTCATCCCCTTCGAGGGCTTACTCAAGGCAATCCCAAATTTCCTTGGCGGTCTTAAGGAGAGCAATGGAGTCATTGTAGTCATCGGTCATTGCGGTGCGCAACATGTTGTGGGTGGTTGCATTGAGTTGATCATCAACCGCTTCTCTTGGAGTGAGATTAGTCGGGTCCTTGGGATTGAATCCATTGACCACATTCCAGCATAGTTGAGTTGAACCACTGCTAATATGAGACTCCATATCTAGCTTCCATTTAGCAAACGCATTAGCTTTCAAAGGGGCGGAGGCCCAACAGGATTAATGCGAGGGTGTTGCAAGGGTTGGGGTGAGTAAAATGGTTCCATGACATTGTACTTAGGAACTTGAGTGCAAGCTGGAGATCCAAGAGGTTCTCTCGAATCATCTGCATCATGAATGGCATTTGGATCAAATGAGTTTGATGCGGAAGTTGAGGGTTTTGAGCGAGCATCAATTTAATCCTTGACCGAGGAACGAACTTCTTTCAACATGGAGGTTTTGAGGTCCGCAAACATTGAAAGAATGTCGGCCACGGTCAAGGGGGCACCGTGTTAACCGGTGCGGCGGGAGCAACGACCGGAGCACCAAGTGCATCCAGCGCGGCGGGGGGTAGGTTTTCACCATCCTCCGCAAGGGGTGTGCTGTTGGGGATCGTTGCAGAAATTAAAAAAATTCTACACATCACCAAGATCAATCTATGGAGTAACTAGCAACGAGAGAGAGGGGAGCGCATCCTCATACCCTTGAAGATTGCGACACAGAAGCGTTACAAGAACGCGGATGAAAGAGTCGTACTCGTAGTGATTCAGAACGCGGTGGATTCCGATCTAAGCGCCGAACAACAGCACCTCCGCGTTCAACACAGGTGCAGCCCGGTGACGTCTCCTGCGCCTTGATCCAACAAGGAGGGGGAGAGGTTGAGGAAGACAGCTCCAGCAGCAGCACGACGGTGTGGTGGTGGTGGAGCAGCGGTTCTCCGGCAGGGCTTCGCCGAGCTCAAAAGGAGGAGGAGAGGTATTTGAGAGGGGGAGGGCTGCGCCTTGGATGTGATGCGGCTGCCCTCCCTCCTCCCCTCTATTTATAGGGTGAAGGGGGAAGGGGGCCAGCCCCTCTAGATGAGATCTAGAGGGGGCGGTGACCAAGGGGAGGGGGCTTGCCCCCCAAGCCAAGGGGGCGCCCCCTTTAGGGTTCCCCCCCCCCCAACCCTAGGCACATGAGCCCTAGGGGGTGGCGCCCAGCCCACTTGGGGATGGTTCCCTTCCACATACAGCCCATAAGGGCCCTCCGGGGCAGGTGGACCCTCCTGATGGACCCCCGGAACACCTTCGGTGGTCCCGGTACAATACCGGTAAACCCCCGAATACTTCCGGTGACCGTATGATGACTTCCTATATATAAATCTTCACCTCCGGACTATTCCAGAACTCCTCATGACGTCCGGGATCTCATCCAGGACTCCGAACAGTATTCGGTAACCACGTACAAACCTTCCTTATAACCCTAGCATCATCGAACCTTAAGTGTGTAGACCCTACGGGTTCGGGAATCATGCAGACATGACCGAGATAGCTCCCCAATCAATAACTAACAGCAGGATCTGGATACCCATGTTGGCTCCCACATATTCCATGATGATCTCATCGGATGAACCATGATGTCGAGGATTCAAGCAATCCCGTATACAATTCCCTTTGTCATTCGGTGCGTTACTTGCCCGAGATTCGATCGTCGGTATCCCAATACCTCGTTCAATCTTGTTACCAGCAAGTCACTTTACTCGTTCCATAACGCATGATCCTGTGACCAACTACTTAGTCACATTGAGCTCATTATGATGATGCATTACCGAGTGGGCCCAGAGATACCTCTCCGTCATACGGAGTGACAAATCCCAGTCTCGATTCGTGCCAACCCAACAAACACTTTTGGAGATACCTTTAGTGCACCTTTATAGCCACACAGTTACGTTGTGACGTTTGGTACACCCAAAGCATTCCTACGGTATCCGGGAGTTACACAGTCTCATGGTCTAAGGAAATGATACTTGACATTAGAAAAGCTTTAGCAAACGAACTACACGATCTTGTGCTATGCTTAGGATTGGGTCTTGTCCATCACATCATTCTCCTAATGATGTGATCCCGTTATCAATGACATTCAGTGTCCACAGTCAGGAAACCATGACCATCTATTGATCAACGAGCTAGTCAACTAGAGGCTCACTAGGGACATGTTGTGGTCTATGTATTCACACATGTATTACGGTTTCCGGTCAATACAATTATAGCATGAACAATAGACAATTATCATGAGCAAGGAAATATAATAATAACCATTTTATTATTGCCTTTAGGGCATATTTCCAACAGTCTCCCACTTGCACTAGAGTCAATAATCTAGTTACATTGTGATGAATCGAACACCCATAGAGTTTTGTGTTGATCATGTTTTGCTCACGGAAGAGGTTTAGTCAACGGATCTGCGACATTCAGATCCGTATGCACTTTACAAATATCTATGTCTCCATCTTGAACATTTTCATGAATGGAGTTGAAGCGACGCTTGATGTGCCTGGTCTTCTTGTGAAACCTGGGCTCCTTGGCAAGGGCAATAGCTCCTGTGTTGTCATAGAAGAGAATCATCAGGCCCGACGCATTGGGAATAACTCCTAGGTTGGTAATGAACTCCTTCATCCAGATTGCTTCATGTGCTGCCTCCAAGGCTGCCATGTACTTCGCTTCACATGTAGATCCCGCCACAACGCTTTGCTTGCAACTGCACTAGCTTACTACCCCACCATTCAAAATATACACGTATCCGGTTTGTGACTTGGAGTCATCTAGATCTGCGTTGAAGCTAGCATCGACGTAACCCTTTACGACGAGCTCTTCGTCACCTCCATAAACGAGAAACATATCCTTAGTCCTTTTCAGGTACTTCAGGATATTCTTGACCGATGTCCAGTGTTCCATGCCAAGATTACTTTGGTACCTTCCTACCAAACTTACGGCAAGGTTTACATCAGGTCTGGTACATAACATGGCATACATAATAGACCCTATGGCTGAGGCATAGGGGATGACACTCATCTTTTCTCTATCTTCTGTCGTGGTCGGGCTTTGAGCCAAGCTCAATTTCACACCTTGCAATACAGGAAAGAACCCCTTCTTGGACTGATCCATATTGAACTTCTTCAATATCTTATCAAGGTATGTGCTTTGTGAAAGACCTATGAGGCGTCTCGATCTGTTTCTATAGATCTTGATGCCTAATATGTAAGAAGCTTCTCCAAGGTCCTTCATTGAAAAACACTTATTCAAGTAGGCCTTTATGCTTTCCAAAAGTTCTATATCATTTCCCATCAATAGTATGTCATCCACATATAATATGAGAAATGCTACAGAGCTCCCATTCACTTTCTTGTAAACACATGCTTCTCCATAAGTCTGCATAAACCCAAACGCTTTGATCATTTCATCAAAGCGATTGTTCCAACTCCGAGACGCTTGCACCAGCCCATAGATGGAGCACTGGAGCTTGCATACCTTGTTAGCATTCTTAGGATCGACAAAACCTTCTGGCTGTATCATACAATTCTTCCTTAAGGAAGCCGTTAAGGAATGCTGTTTTGACGTCCATTTGCCATATCTCATAATCGTAGAATGCGGCAATTGCGAACATGATTCGGACGGACTTCGGCTTCACTACGGGTGAGAAGGTCTCATCGTAGTCAACCCCTTGAACTTGTCGATAACCCTTAGTGACAAGCCAAGCTTTATAGATGGTAACATTACCATCCGCGTCCGTCTTCTTCTTAAAGACCCATTTATTTTCTATCGCTCGCCGACCATCGGGCAAGTCTGTCATGGTCCATACTTTGTTTTCATACATGAATCCTATCTCGGATTGCATGGCTTCAAGCCATTTGTTGGAATTTGGGCCCGCCATCGCTTCTTCATAGTTCTAAGGTTCACCGTTGTCTAACAACATGATTTCCAGGACAGGGTTGCCATACCATTTTGGTGTGGAACGTGTCCTTGTGGACCTATGAAGTTCAGTAGCAACTTGATCCGAAGTACCTTGATCATCATCATTAACTTCCTCTCTAGTCGGTGCAGGCACCACAGGAACATCTTCCTGAGCTGCGCTACTTTCCGGTTCAAGAGGCAGTACTTCATCAAGTTCTACTTTCCTCCCATTTACTTCTTTCAAGAGAAACTCTTTCTCCAGAAAGGAACCATTCTTGGCAACAAAGATCTTGCCTTCGGATCGGAGGTAGAAGGTATACCCAATGGTTTCCTTAGGTTATCCTATGAAGACGCATTTTTCCCACTTGGGTTCGAGCTTTTCAGGTTGAAGTTTCTTGACATAAGCATCGCATCCCCAAAATTTTAGAAACGACAGCTTAGGTTTCTTCCCAAACCATAATTCATACGGTGTCGTCTCAACGGATTTAGACGGTGCCCTATTTAAAGTGAATGTAGTTGTCTCTAAAGCGTATCCCCAAAATGATATCGGTAAATCGGTAAGAGACATCATAGATCGCACCATATCCAATAGAGTGTGATTACGACGTTCGGACACACTGTCACGCTGAGGTGTTCCAGGCGGTGTGAGTTGTGAAACAATTCCACATTTCCTTAAGTGCGTAACAAACACGTGACTCAAATATTCTCCCCCACGATCTGATCATGAGAACTTTATTTTTCTGTCACGTTGATTCTCCACCTCACTTTGAAATTCCTTGAACTTTTCAAAGGTATCAGACTTGTGTTTCATTAAGTAGACATACCCATATCTACTTAAGTCATCAGTGAGGGTTGAGAACATAACAATAGCCACCGTGAGCCTCAACGCTCATTGGACCGCACACATCAGTATGTATGATTTCCAACAAGTTGGTTGCTCGCTCCATTGTTCCGGAGAATGGAGCCTTGGTCATTTTACCCATGAGGCATGGTTCGCATGTGTCAAATGATTCATAATCAAGAGACTCCAGAAGTCCATCTTCATGGAGCTTCTTCATGTGTTTGACACCAATGTGACCAAGGCGGTAGTGCCACAAGTATGTGGGACTATCATTATCAACCTTACATCTTTTGGTATTCACACTATGAATATGTGTAACATCATGTTCGAGATTCATTAAGAATAAACCATTGACCAGCAGGGCATGACCATAAAACACATCTCTCATATAAATAGAACAACCATTATTCTCAGATTTAAATGAGTAGCCATCTCGCATTAAACGAGATCCAGATACAATGTTCATGCTCAAAGCTGGCACTAAATAACAATTATTGAGGTTTAAAACTAATCCTGTAGGTAAATGTAGAGGTAGCGTGCCGACGGCGATCACATCGACCTTGGAACCATTCCCGACGCCAAGATCGTCACCTCGCCCTTCGCCAGCCTCCGCTTATGCCGCAGCTCTGTTTTGAGTTACAAATATGAGCAACCGCACCGTATCAAATACCGTGAGCTACTACGAGTATTGGTAAGGTACACATCGATAACATGTATATCACATATACCTTTGGTTTTGCCGGCCTTCTTGTCCGCTAAGTACTTGGGGCGTTTAAGCTTCGATGACTGTTTCCTTGCAATAAAAGCACTCGATCTCGTGTTTGGGTCCATGCTTTGGCTTCTTCCCGCAAGCGGCTTGCCGGGCACGGCAACTCCCTTGCCCTCCTTCTTGAAGTTCTTCTTACCCTTGCCTTTCTTGAAACTAGTGGTTTTATTGACCATCAACACTTGATGTTCCTTTTTGATCTCCACCTCCGCTGATTTCAGCATTGAATATACCTCGGGAATGGTTTTCACCATCCCCTGCATATTGAAATTCATCACAAAGCTCTTGTAGTTGGGTGGAAGCGACTGGAGGATTCTGTCAACGACTGCGGCATCCGGGAGATTAACTCCCAGCTGAGACAAGTGGTTGTGTAACCTAGACATTTTGAGTATGTGCTCGCTGACAGAACCATTCTCCTCCATCTTACAACTGTAGAACTTGTCGAAGACTTCATATCTCTCGACCCAGGCATGAGCTTGGAAAACCATTTTTAGCTCTTGGAACATCTCATATGCTTCGTGCTGCTCAAAACGCTTTTGGAGCCCCGGTTCTAAGCTGTAGAGCATGCCGCACTGAACCAGGGAGTAATCATTACTACGCGACTGCCAAGCGTTCATAATGTCTTGAGTTGCTGGGAAAACGGGTGCTTCACCTAGCGGTGCATCTAGGACATATGCTTTCTTGGCAGCTATGAGGATGATCCTCAAGTTCTGGACCCAGTCCGTATACTTCCTACCATCATCTTTCAGCTTGATTTTCTCTAGGAACGCGTTGAAGTTGAGGGCAACATTAGCGTGGGCCATTTGATCTAAAAGACATATTGCAAAGATTTTAGACTAAGTTCATGATAATCAAGTTCATCTAATCAAATTATTTAATGAACTCCCACTCAGATAGACATCCCTCTAGTCATCTAAGTGATACATGATCCGAGTCAACTAGGTCGTGTCCGATCATCACATGAGACGGACTAGTCATCATTGGTGAACATCTTCATGTTGATTGTATCTACTATACGACTCATGTTCGACCTTTCGGTCTTGTGTTCCGAGGCCATGTCTGTACATGCTAGGCTCATCAAGTCAACCTAAGTCTTTTGCATGTGTAAATCTAGCTTACACCCGTTGTATTCGAATGTTAGAAACTATCACACCTGATCATCACGTGGTGCTTCGAAACAACGAACCTTCGCAATGATGCACAGTTAGGGGGAACACTTTCTTGAAATTTTTTATGAGGGATCATCTTATTTGTGCTACCGTCGTTCTAAGCAAATAAGATGTAAAACATGATAAACATCACATGCAATCAAATAGTGACATGATATGGCCAATATCATTTTGCTCCTTTTGATCTCCATCTTCGGGGCGCCATGATCATCATCATCACCAGCATGACACCATGATCTCCATCATCATGATCTCCATCATCGTGTCTTCATGAAGTTGTCTCGCCAACCATTACTTCTACTACTATGGCTAACGGTTTAGCAATTAAGTAAAGTAATTACATGGCGTTATTCAATGACACGTAGGTCATACAATAAATTAAGACAACTCCTATGGCTCCTGCCGGTTGTCATACTCATCGACATGCAAGTCGTGATTCCTATTACAAGAACATGATCAATCTCATACATCACATATATATCATTCATCACGTCCTTTTGGCCATATCACATCACACGACATATGCTGCAAAAATAAGTTAGACGTCCTCTAATTGTTGTTGCAAGTTTTTATGTGGCTGCTATAGGTTTCTAGCAAGAACGTTTCTTACCTACGCCAAAACCACAACGTGATATGCCAATTGCTATTTACCCTTCATAAGGACCCTTTTCATCGAATCTGATCCGACTAAAGTGGGAGAGACAGACACCCGCTAGCCACCTTATGCAACTAGTGCATGTCAGTTGGTGGAACCTGTCTCATGTAAGCGTACGTGTAAGGTCGGTCCGGGCCGCTTCATCCCATGATGCCGCCGAATCAAGATAAGACTAGTAGTTGCAAGTAAATTGACAAAATTGACACCCATAACAACTTGTGTTCTACTCGTGCACAGAAACTACGCATCAACCTAGCTCATGATGCCACTGTTGGGGATCGTTGCAGAAATTAAAAGAATTCTACGCATCACCAAGATCAATCTATGGAGTAACTAGCAACGAGAGAGAGGAGTGCATCTTCATACCCTTGAAGATCGCGACACGGAAGCGTTACAAGAACACGGATGAAGGAGTCATACTCGTAGCGATTCAGATCGCGGTGGATTCTGATCTAAGCGCCAAACAACGGCACCTCCGATCCGCGTTCAACACATGTGCAGCCCGGTGACGTCTCCTGCGCCTTGATCCAGCAAGGAGGAGGGAGAGGTTGAGGAAGATAGCTCCAGCAGCAGCACGACGGCGTGGTGGTAGTGGAGCAGCGGTTCTTCGGCAGGGCTTCGCCAAGCTCAAACGGAGGAGAGGTGTTGGAGAGGGGGAGGGTTGCGCCTTGGATGTGATGCGGCTGCCCTCCCTCCTCCCCTCTATTTATAGGGTGAAGGGGGAAGGGGCCGGCCCCTCTAGATGAGATCGAGAGGGGGGGCGGCCAAGGGGAGGGGGCTTGCCCCCCAAGCCAAGGGGGCGCCCCCTTTAGGGTTCCCCCCCCCCAACCCTAGGCGCATGGGCCCTAGGGGGGTGGCGCCCAGCCCACTTGGGGCTGGTTCCCTTCCACATACAGTCCATAAGGGCCCTCCGGGGCAGGTGGACCCTCCCGGTGGACCCCCGAAACCCCTTCGGTGGTCCTGGTACAATACCGGTAAACCCCCGAATACTTCCAGTGAACGTATGATGACTTCCCATATATAAATCTTCACCTCCGTACTATTCCGGAACTCCTCGTGACGTCCGGGATCTCATCTGGGACTCCGAACAATATTTGGTAACCACGTACAAACCTTCATCATAACCCTAGCGTCATCAAACCTTAAGTGTGTAGACCCTACGGGTTTGGCAATCATGCAGACATGACCGAGACAGCTCTCCGATCAATAACCAACAGCGGGATTTGGATACCCATGTTGGCTCCCACATGTTCCACGATGAACTCATCGGATGAACCACGATGTCGAGGATTCAATCAATCCCGTATACAATTCCCTTTGTCATTCGGTAGGTTACTTGCCCGAGATTCGATCGTCGGTATCCCAATACCTCGTTAAATCTCGTTACTGGAAAGTCACTTTACTCGTTCTGTAATGCATGATCCCGTGACCAACTACTTAGTCACATTGAGCTCATTATGATGATGCATTACCGCAAGTGGGCCCAGAGATACTTCTCCGTCATACGGAGTGACAAATCCCAGTCTTGATTCGTGCCAACCCAACAGACACTTTCGGAGATACCTGTAGTGCACCTTTATAGCCACCCAGTTACGTTGTGACGTTTGGTACACCCAAAGCATTCCTACGGTATCCGGGAGTTACACAATCTCATGGTCTAAGGAAATGATACTTGACATTAGAAAAGCTTTAGCAAACGAACTACACGATCTTGTGCTATGCTTAGGATTGGGTCTTGTCCATCACATCATTCTCCTAATGATGTGATCCCATTATCAATGACATTCAGTGTCCACAGTCAGGAAACCATGAACATCTATTGATCAACGAGCTAGTCAACTAGAGGCTCACTAGGGACATGTTGTGGTCTACGTATTCACACATGTATTACGGTTTCTGGTCAATACAATTATAGCATGAACAATAGACAATTGTCATGAACAAGGAAATGTAATAATAACCATTTTATTATTGTCTCTAGGGCATATTTCCAACATGTGCCATCTCCCACATTCCCTAGGTCGGCCATATCCTCTAAGGTTGTAAAACCTTATATTAGAGCATGAGGCTCTGATACCAATTGAAATGATCGATACGGACGACTAGAAGGGGGTGAATAGGAGACTATAAATTTTAATCTTTCTTGTCAATTTTAAGGTTTAGCGGATAAATAGGGTTCACTAGATATGCAACTAGGTGAACACAACCTATATGACAATCAAGCTTGAAGCTAAATATGCTAGGCAACAATCTAATTAGCAAGCCAACAAGCATACAAGGCAAAGTAAAGTGCAAAAAAGGATTAACCACAAGTGAGGCGAGGATGCGGGTTTTATCCCAAAGTTCACTCTTCCTTGGGGAAGCGCTACTCTCCGTTTAGAGCGGTGCTGGAGCGAAGGCTTGCGGAACGCCATGAAGGCTCACTGTAATCTCTTTTGAGTCACCCCCAATGGATGAGTCTCGAATCACTCGGGGTTGGTCTTGAAGGCGACCACCACACCTTTACAAAATTCTCCGGAGCATGCCACAAGCGAGGAAGCTTCCGGAGGAACCTCTAACCGCCTGTGAGCCCAAGCTCCAAGAGTAACAAGTCAATGGGGAAGAAATGTTGCGGGGAACGCGATTTGGTTTGGTCAAGATGTAGATCGGGTCTTGCTCTCTCGGTCCCCAAAGTTTCAACAAGTTTGGGTGGAGGGATTGAGAGTATTGAGCAAAATGGGAGGTAGCAATAGTGGAGCTCAACAAGACATTAGGGTTAGAGATGGAGGAGGAAGAAGGGGGGCTTTTATAGTGTTCTTGTTCGGGTGGTCGTTTCTGCCGTTGGACCCCGTGTGCACGGGCTAAGTCAGCCCCGCGCGCACGGGGTACTCAGCAACAAACGCACCACCCCGTGCGCACGGGGTACCCAGGGAGTTACGCGGTACCCCGTGCGCACGGGGTACCCAGGAGGTTACGCAGACCCCGTGCGCACGGGGTACCCAGAAACTGTTGGGGAACGTAGTAATTTCAAAAAAAATTCCTACGCACACGCAAGATCATGGTGATGTATAGCAACGAGAGGGGAGAGTGTTGTCTACATACCCTTGTAGACCCGGCGAAGCGATCACAACGTAGAGGAAGTAGTCGTCGTTCTCCTCGCGATCCGACGATCCGGCGCCGTTACTCCGGCGCCCCGAGTTCTTGACACACGTACAGCTCGATGGCGTCCCTCGTACTCGATCCAGCCGAGTGTCGAGGGAGAGTTCCACAAGACGACGGCGTGGTGGCGATCTTGATGTTTCACCGCGCGCAGGCTTCGCCTAAGCTTCATGACAGTATAACCGAGGTGGAATATGGTGGAGGGGGGCACCGCACACGGCTAAGGAACGATCTCACGATCAACTTGTGTGTTCCAAGGTGCCCCCCTGCCCCCGTATATAAAGGAGCCAGGGGGGAGGGGGCCGGCGGCCAAAGGGGGTGCGCCAAGGGAGTCCTACTCCCTCTGGGAGTAGGATTCCCCCCCCCCCAATCCTAGTTGGACTAGGATTCCCGGAGGGGGAAAGAGAGAGGGGCGGCCCCTTCTCCTAGTCCTAGTAGGACTAGGGAAGGGGGGGAGGCGCGCGCCCTCCTAGGGCAGCCCCTTCTCCTTTCCACTATGGCCCATTGAGGCCCATTTACCTCCGGGGGTTCCAGTAACCTCCGGTACTCAGAGAAATTCCGTTTTACTTGGAACCATTCGAACTCCAAACATAGGCTTCCAATATATCAATCTTTATGTCTCGACCATTCCGAGACTCCTCGTCATGTCCGTGATCACATCCGGGACTCGAACTCCTTGGTACATCAAAATACATAAACTCATAATAACCATCATCGTAACCTTAAGTGTGCGGACCCTACGGTTCGAGAACAATGTAGACATGACCTAGAACTATTCACGGTCAATAACCAACAGCGGGACCTGGATGCCCATATTGGTTCCTACATATTCTACGAAGATCTTTATCGGTCGGACCGCATAACAACATACGTTGTTCCTTTGTCATCGGTATGTTACTTGCCCGAGATTCGATCGTCGGTATCCAATACCTAGTTCAATCTCATTACCGCAAGTCTCTTTACTCGTTCCGTAATACATCATCTCACAACTAACTCATTAGTTGTAGTGCTTGCAAGGCTTCATGATGTGCATTACCGAGAGGGCCCAGAGATACCTCTCCCACAATCGGAGTGACAAAACCTAATCTCGAAATACGCCAACCCAACATCGCCTTTGGAGACACCTGTAGTACTCCTTTATAATCACCCGATTCGTTGTGACGTTTGGTAGCACCAAAGTGTTCCTCCGTAAACGGAGTTGCATAATCTCATAGTTACGGAACATGTATATGTCATGGATAAAAGCAGTAGCAACATACTAAACGATCGTGTGCTATGCTAAGGGAATGGGTCATGTCAATCGATCATTCTACTAATGATGTGACCTTATTAATCAAATAACAACTCCTTTGTTCATGGTTAGGAAACATAACCATCTTTGATTAACAAGCTAGTCTAGTAGAGGCATACTAGTGACATGTTGTTTTGTCTATGCATTCACACATGTATCATGTTTCCGGTTAATACAATTCTAGCATGAATGATAAACATTTATCATGAAATAAGGAAATAAATAATAACTATTATTATTGCCTCTAGGGCATATTTCCTTGATCTCCCACTTGCACTAGAGTCAATAATCTAGATTACATAGAATGATTCTAACACCCATGGAGTCTTGGTGCTGATCATGTTTTGCTCGTGGAAGAGGCTTAGTCAACGGTCTGCAACATTCAGTCCGTATGTATCTTGCAAATCTCTATGTCTCCATCTGACTAAGTCCCGGATGGAATTGAAGCGTCTCTTGATGTGCTTGGTCCTCTTGTGAAATCTGGATTCCTTTGCTAAGGCAATTGCTCGATATTGTCACGAGAAGATTTTCATTGGACCCGATGCACTAGGTATGACACCTAGATCGGATATGAACTCCTTCATCCGACTCCTTCATTAGCTGCTTCCGCTGCTATGTATTCCGCTTCACATGTAGATCCCGCCACGACGCTTTGTTTAGAACTGCACCAACCGACAGCTCCTCCGTTTAGTGTAAATCGTATCCGGTCTGCGATTTAGAATCGTCGGATCGGTGTCAAAGCTTGCATCAACGTAACTGTTTACGATGAGCTCTTTGTCACCTCCATATCGAAAACATATCCTTCGTCCTTTTCGGTATTTCAGGGATGTTCTTGACCGCTGTCGATGATCCACTGGATTACTTTGGTACCTCCTGCTAGGCTTATAGCAAGGCACACATCAGTCCGGTACACAAGATTGCATACATGATAGAGCCTATGGCTGAAGCATAGGAACATCTTTCATTTTCTCTCTATCTTCTGCAGTGGTCGGGCATTGAGTCGACTCAACTTCACACCTTGTAACACGTGCAAGAACCCTTTCTTTGCTTGATCCATTTTGAACTTCTTCAAAACTTTATCAAGGTATGTACTTTGTGAAAGTCAATTAAGCGTCTTGATCTATCTCTATAGATCTTAATGCCCAATATGTAAGCAGCTTCACCGAGGTCTTTCATTGAAAAACTCTTGTTCAAGTATCCCTTTATGCTATTCAGAAATTCTATATCATTTCGATCAGCAATATGTCATCCACATATAATATCGTAAATGCTACTGAGCTCCCACTCACTTTCTTGTAAATCTGAGGCTTCTCCAAAAGTCTGTACAAACCCAAATGCTTTGATCACACTATCAAAGCGTTTATTCCAACTCCGAGATGCTTGCACCAGTCCATATATGGATCGCTGGAGCTTGCACACTTTGTTAGCTCCTTTGGATCGATAAAACCTTCGGTTGTATCATATACAACTCTTCTTCCGTAAATCCATTCAGAATGCAGTCTTTACATCCATTTGCCAAATTTCATAATCATAAAATGCGGCAATTGCTAACATGATTCGGACGGACTTAAGCATCGCTTCGGGTGAGAAGGTCTCATCGTAGTCAATCCCTTGAACTTGTCGAAAACCTTTTGCGACAAGTCGAGCTTTATAGACGATAACATTACCGTCGTTCGGTCTTCTTCTTGAAGATCCACTTGTTTTCTATTGCTTGCCTACCCTCGGGCAAGTCAACCAAAGTCCACACTTTGTTTTCATACATGGATCCCATCTCGATTTCATGGCCTCAAGCCATTTTGTGGAATCTGGGCTCACCATCGCTTCTTCATAGTTCGTAGGTTCATCATGATCTAGTAGCATGACTTCCGAACAGGATTACCGTACCACTCAGTGCGGATCTTACTCTGGTTGATCTACGAGGTTCTGCGATAACTTGATCTCAAGTTTCATGATCAACATCATCAACTTCCTCACTACTTGGTGTAGATGTCTCAGAAACCGGTTTCTGCGACGAACTACTTTCAAGTAAGGGAGAAGGTACTATTACCTCATCAAGTTCCACTTTCCTCCCACTCACTTCTTTCGAGAGAAACTCCTTTTCTAGAAAGGATCCATTCTTAGCAACAAATGTCTTGCCTTCGGATCTGTGATAGAAGGTGTACCCAACTGTCTCCTTTGGGTATCCTATGAAGACACATTTCTCCGATTTGGGTTCGAGCTTATCAGGTTGAAGCTTTTTCACATAAGCATCGCATCCCCAAACTTTAAGAAACGACAACTTTGGTTTCTTGCCAAACCACAGTTCATAAGGTGTCGTCTCAACGGATTTCGACGGTGTTCTATTCAGTGTGAATGCAGCCGTCTCTAGAGCATAACCCCAAAACGATAGCGGTAAATCAGAAGAGACATCATAGATCGTACCATATCTAGTAAAGTACGATTCTGACGTTCGGACACACCATTACGTTGTGGTGTTCGGGTGGCGTGAGTTGCTAAACTATTCGCATTGTTTCAAATGTAGACCAAACTCGTAACTCAAATATTCACCTCCACGATCAGATCGTAGAAACTTGATTTTCTTGTTACGATGATTTTCAACTTCACTCTGAAATTCTTTGAACTTTTCAAACGTTTCAGACTTATGTTTCATTAAGTAGATATATCCATATCTGCTTAAGTCATCTGTGAAGGTGAGAAAATAACGATATCCGCCATGAGCCTCAACATTCATCGGACCACATACATCTCAGTATGTATGATTTCCAACAAATCCGTTGCTCTCTCCATAGTACCGAGAACGGTGTTCTAGTCATCTTGCCCATGAGGCACGGTTCGCAAGTGCCAAGTGATTCATAATCAAGTGACTCCAAAAGTCCATCGAGATGGAGTTTCTTCATGCGCTTTACACCGATATGACCTAAACGGCGAGTACCACAAATAAGTTGCACTTTCGTTATCAACTCTGCATCTTTTGGTTTCAACATTATGAATATGTGTATCACTACTATCGAGATTCATCAAAATAGACCATTCCTCAAGGGTGCATGACCATAAAAGATATTACTCATATAAATAGAACAACCATTATTCTCGATTTAAATGAATAACCGTCTCGCATCAAACAAGATCCAGATATAATGTTCATGCTCAACGCAGCACCAAATAACAATTATTTAGGTCTAAAACTAATCCGAAGGTAGATGTAGAGGTAGCGTGCCGACCGCGATCACATCGACTTTGGAACCATTTCCCACGCGCATCGTCACCTCGTCCTTTGCCGGTGTTAAGCAATCCGTAGTCCTGTTTGAGTTGCAAATATTAGCAATGTAACCATATCAAATACCAGTGCTCTGCGAGCTCTAGTAAGGTACACATCAATAACATGTATATCACATATACCTTTGTTCACCTTGCCATCCTTCTTATCCGCCAAATACTTGGGGCAGTTCCGCTTCCGAGGACGATCGCTTGCGGTAGAAGCACTCGGTTTCAGGTTTAGGGCCAGACTTGGGTTTCTTCTCTGAGCAACAACTTGCTTGCTGTTCTTCTTGAAGTTCCCTTCTTCTTCCCTTTGCCTTTCTTCTTGAAACTAGTGGTCTTATTGACCATCAACACTTGATGATCCTTCTTGATTTCTACCTCCGCAGCCTTTAGCATTGCGAAGAGCTCGGTATAGTTTTCACTAACCCTTGCATATTATAGTTCATCACGAAGCTTTTGTAGCTTGGTGGCGTGATTGGAGAATTACATCAATGACACAATCATCCGGAAGATTAACTCCCAATTGTGTTAAGTGATTATAGTACCCGGACATTACGAGTATATGCTCACTAATGTAACTGTTCTCCTCCATTTTGCAGCTATAGAACTTATTGGAGACTTCATATCTCTCAATCCGGGCATTCTTTGGAATATCAACTTCAACTCTGGAACATCTCATATGCTCCATGACGTTCAAAACGTCGTTGAAGCCCCGGTTCTAAGCCGTAAAGCATGGCACATCGAACTATAGAGTAGTCATCGACTTTGCTCGCCAGACGTTCTTAACGTCGTCGGTTGATCTGCATCGAACTGTCACCTAGCGGTGCATCCAGACGTAACTCTTACGTGCAGCAATGAGGATGATCCTCAAATTACGGACCCGATCCGTGTAATTGCTACCATCATCTTTCAACTTTGCTTTCTCAAGGAACGCATTAAAATTCAACGGAACAACAAAGACGAGCCATCTATCTACAATCAAACATAAACAAGCAAGATACTATCGGTACTAAGTTCATGATAAATTTAGGTTCGATTAATCATATTACTAAAGAACTCCCACTTAGAAAGACATCCTCTAGTCATCTAAGTGATCACGCGATCCAAATCAACTAAACCATAACCGATCATCACGTGAAATGGAGTAGTTTTCAATGGTGAACATCTTATGTTGATCATATCTACTATATGATTCACGCCGACCTTTCGGTCTCCGTGTTCCGAGGCCATATCTGCATATGCTAGGCTCGTCAAGTATAACCCGAGTATTCTGCGTGTGCAAAACTGGCTTGCACCCGTTGTAGATGGACGAGAGCTTATCACACCCGATCATCACGTGGTGTGCAGGCACGACGAACTTTGGCAACGGTGCATACTGGGAGAACACTTCTTGATAATTTAGTGAGAGATCATCTTATAATGCTACCGTCAATCAAAGCAAGATAAGATGCATAAAAGGATAAACATCACATGCAAATCAATATAAGTGATATGATATGGTCATCATCATCTTGTGCTTCATGATCTCCATCTTGCAGCACCACCATGATCACCATCGCCACCGCGCGACACCTTGATCTCCATCGTAGCATCGTTGTCGTCTCGCCAAACTTATGCTTCTACGACTATCGCTACCGCTTAGTGATAAAGTAAAGCATTACGAAGCGATTGCATTGCATACAATAAGCGACAACCATATGGCTCCTGCCGATTGCCGATAACCGGTTACAAAACATGATCATCTCATACAATAAAATATAGCATCACGTCTTGACCATATCACATCACAACATGCCCTGCAAAAACAAGTTAGACGTCCTCTACTTTGTTGTTGCAAATTTTACGTGGCTGCTACGGGCTTAAGCAAGAACCAGTCTCACCTCGCATCAAAACCACAACGATACTTCGTCAAATAGACTCCGTTTAACCTTCTCAAGGACCGGGCGTAGCCACACTCGGTTCAACTAAAGTGAGAGAGACAGCACCCACCACCACCTTTAAGCAACGAGTGCTCGCGGCGGTGAAACCAGTCTCGCGTAAGCGTCTGCGTAATGTCGGTGCAGGCCGCTTCATCTCACAATACCGCTGAACCAAAGTATGACATGCTGGTAGGTAGTATGACTTGTATCGCCCACAACTCACTTGTGTTCTACTCGTGCAAAACATCAAACCATAAAAACCTAGGCTCGGATGCCATTTGTTGGGGAACGTAGTAATTTCAAAAAATTTCCTACGCACACGCAAGATCATGGTGATGTATAGCAACGAGAGGGAGAGTGTTGTCTACATACCCTTGTAGACCCGGCGGAAGCGATCACAACGTAGAGGAAGTAGTCGACGTTCTCCTCGCGATCCGACCGATCCGGCGCCGTTACTCGACGCCCCGAGTTCTTGACACACGTACAGCTCGATGGCGTCCCTCGTACTCGATCCAGCCGAGTGTCGAGGGAGAGTTCCACAAGACGACGGCGTGGTGGCGATCTTGATGTTTCACGGCGCGGGCTTCGCTTAAGCTTCATGACGGTATAACCGAGGTGGAATATGGTGGAGGGGCACCGCACACGGCTAAGGAACGATCTCACGATCAACTTGTGTGTTCAAGGTGCCCCCCTGCCCCGTATATAAAGGAGCCAGGGGGGGGGGCGGCGCCAAGGGGGTGCGCCAGGAGTCCTACTCCCTCCGGGAGTAGGATTCCCCCAATCCTAGTTGGACTAGGATTTCGGAGGGGAAAGAGAGAGGGGCGGCCCCTTCTCCTAGTCCTAGTAGGACTAGGGAAGGGGGCTTAGCGCCCTCCTAGGGCAGCCCTTCTCCTTTCCACTATGGCCCATTGAGGCCCATTTACCTCCGGGGGTTCCGGTAACCTCCGGTACTCAGAAATTCCGTTTTTCGCCTCGAACCATTCGAACTCCAAACATAGGCTTCCAATATATCAATCTTTATGTCTCGACCATTCCGAGACTCCTCGTCATGTCCGTGATCACATCCGGACTCGAACTCCTTGGTACATCAAAATACATAAACTCATAATAACATCGCCATCGTAACCTTAAGTGTGCGGACCCTACGGTTCGAGAACAATGTAGACATGACCTAGAACTATTCACGGTCAATAACCAACAGCGGGACCTGGATGCCCATATTGGTTCCTACATATTCTACGAAGATCTTTATCGGTCGATCCGCATAACAACATACGTTGTTCCCTTTGTCATCGGTATGTTACTTGCCCGAGATTCGATCGTCGGTATCCAATACCTAGTTCAATCTCATTACCGCAAGTCTCTTTACTCGTTCCGTAATACATCATCTCACAACTAACTCATTAGTTGTAGTGCTTGCAAGGCTTCATGATGTGCATTACCGAGAGGGCCCAGAGATACCTCTCCGACAATCGGAGTGACAAAACCTAATCTCGAAATCGCCAACCCAACATCGCCTTTGGAGACACCTGTAGTACTCCTTTATAATCACCCGATTCGTTGTGGCGTTTGGTAGCACCAAAGTGTTCCTCCGTAAACGGAGTTGCATAATCTCATAGTTACAGGAACATGTATATGTCATGGATAAAAGCGGTAGCAACATACTAAGCGATCGTGTGCTATGCTAAGGGAATGGGTCATGTCAATCAGATCATTCTACTAATGATGTGACCTTATTAATCAAATAACAACTCCTTTGTTCATGGTTAGGAAACATAACCATCTTTGATTAACAAGCTAGTCTAGTAGAGGCATACTAGTGACATGTTGTTTTGTCTATGCATTCACACATGTATCATGTTTCCGGTTAATACAATTCTAGCATGAATGATAAACATTTATCATGAAATAAGGAAATAAATAATAACTATTATTATTGCCTCTAGGGCATATTTCCTTCAGAAACATTCTGTTGCAAACTCTCTGAGTACCACACACAAGCACACTACGGATTCAAGTGGTAGGAATGGGTAGGCCGGTGTTTATCTTTCGTCAATGGCATTCCCACACAACACATATCCACACCGATCCCTCTTAATAGTGTGGTCTTTCCTACGGCTTGAATAGAACAAAAAGAAAAAACCTTGAATCGCCGGTAGACCACCCCTTTGATCTTTTCAATTGGCGAGGGGGGTCGCACATCTCCATCAAGAGCAATATGGAACCAATATCCTAAGATAAACTTTGGCAACCGATATTAGTTCCACTAACAACATTGTCATCACACCAAAATATAGTTTAAGTGCAAATTGCATTTTCAGCGGCGAACGACTTGTCGCGGGCAGTCGTCGCACTTTATGAGCAGCAACGGTGAGCCGACCAGCCGCTGGGCCAGCACCGACCCCGGACGACGGCCGGGCATATGTTTGTCGGCTGTTCCGGCGGGGTAGATCCGAGTGGCTAGAGACAGAGTCATGCTTGCATGCGGCGCATTGGTGTTGCCGGGACTGTGTGGTCCGGTGCCCGGCCAATGCATGTCTAGGCACAGCTCACCGGCGACCGGATGCGCACAAATGAGGTGGCCAGATGTGCTCAAATCTGGCGACCCAGCTGGACAACGACCCGGTCGACCGAGGGGTAGGGGTGGGGGTGGGCGGTGGTAGAAGGGGGTGCGCTGGGCTGGTGGGTGGCCGAGAAAATGGCGGCGGCGGCAATGGCAGGGTAGGGTTCAGGAGGGGGGTTGGGGCGGCTGGGGGAAGAAAAAGGGGCGCATGTGTCCCTGATGGGCGGGCCAGGGAAGGACACGGTCATGCGTCACGTCCGTCCACGTGTGTCCGTTTCAACGCAAACATGGCCCAAAATTAGGTTGAGAATGGGTCGAAAACGGACAAAATACAGACGTTCATCGGTTTGCTCCCGTACATTGTGCCGCGTTTTGTGTCTGTTTACTGCCAAATGAACGTTGGCCAGGCGATTTGGGACCGTGCGTTGAAGTTGCCCGGTGGTCTCTCGGACTGGTACGGTGTCTAATTCAACCTTATGATGCACAGCTCCTTAGCCAGTCCGCGCTGTTTTATCTGCCATCATTTCGAGACATCAAATTATGATCAATTGCATATTTGCTCAAAGCGTGCAGTAACACTTGATCATGACTCGGTTGAGTTGTGCTTACGAGCCCTCGAAGCGAATGGCCCGGCCGTCTCGTTTCACTGATTTTATCTAGATTTGGTGTTGACACTCGAACACGTCATGTGTATCCTCGATATCGGGGTGATGCACCGTAGCTCACGTCGAAGGAGAACCGACCGACAGTGTGATACGAGACAGTCGATGGGTGCTTTTGCAGACTCGAAAGCCCACACATCTGGAAGGGACCCCGTCAGGAAGTGCGGCGGCTATGGGCTCCCCTAGGTCGATTTGCTCGCCCCTAGACCTGGGGATTCGCAGCTCTCAAACACGAAGAACAGTGAAAAACGATGAAGGGATGAAACGTAGATGAAAAAGCGGTATATTGATTTATTCGATTGTGTTGTTTAATCGGCCGTCACCTCCAACGTGTATAAGAGGCGGTTGGACTTCCCGTACAAGTAAAAGATTCATCTAGTCTTTTCTTACACGAAAAATTACATCAATTCACGTTAGAGTCCTAGTTCTAGTCCAACCCGAATTCAGTCTGAATCTGGCCAAAACATGTGTGTTCCTCCTTGTGCGGACCGTCGAATTTGCATATGACCTCTGATCAAAACGGCCCAAACATCAAATTTGTGTGTCTCGACGAGACGAACAACTCTCATGTCGATCACTTTTTCAAACAAGGCCATCTTCAATACTCCACGACTGGACTCGGACTATCGAGTCTTGTAGCGATGTTGCATGCCGTATACTATCTCTGATGATGATGAGCCCAAAACCAAAGTTGATTGTTTCGATGATACGCACAACTTCCGTGTTGAACACTTCATCCGAGGTCATCCAGATAACCTTTCAGGCACATTTTCAGCTTCTGGTCGAAGCATTCAGATTCGAATCTCCACACTCGGATGTTAGGGTCCTTCACTCGGATCACCCAGCTAAATTTTTCCACTTGAATGACAAATTTTCATTTGGATGGCATATTTCATTCGGATCTTCAATATTTTCACTCGAACGACACACTCAGATGGCATCTTCTACTCAAATGACAAGCTTTCACTCGAATGACAATATTTCATTTGGATCTGCAATATTTTCACTCGGACAGCAATCTATTACTCAAACGACAAACTTTCACTCGGATGACAATATTTCATTCCGACCTGCAATATTTTCACTCGGACGGCAATATTTTAGTCAAACAACAAGCTTTCACTCAGATGGTCAACTTTACTTCAAAAGTCAAACATATCTAAAATAGTAAATAAATGAAATACAACTTCATGATGAATCTAATGATATTAATTATGTATACTGTGGGTGTTCATATTTTTTATATAAAATTCATCTAAAATAGACATGTTTTGACTTTAAAAATATATATACACTAGATTTTGGAACATTTTGAAACGGAGAGAGTACATTCATTAAGATTTAGTCACTGAAACAAAGAGATCACATAGGAAGAGGAAGAAGGACCAAGGAACTACTAGACAACAAACATATGCACATGCACATATATTGTTTCAACCGAAAAATGTTTCCAGAAAAAAGAAGGTATCTGAAGGAGTAACTTCTTTACGATGTCTCTTTTACTTTGCAAACGAAAAAATTATACATGCAGTATGCAAGCTCGACTTCACTAACACTGTAATTGTTCAGTGACATGGAGATGAAACAATCAGCATGGGACAACGACATTTCCAAACTATACTATACATTTGACACTAGAAGTTTTGCCAACAACAATCCAATACAATGACCTAACAGTAGGAGAAAAATTCTGAGAAAATATTTTGGCTCTGTATGTAATGATGCAACCAGTCACTTGCAGCACGTTAAGAAAGTACCAGTATGATCCCTAAACAAGCCTTCAGAGAGGAAACAGTTATGTGCTGCAGTAACAGGAAGACAACAGCAAGTCTGAATCCGTTGACGATTAAGGTTTCTTTTAAGAATAAGTGCTTCACTATCCAGATGGCCGGCGCTCCTTCAAGCGCCCAGAGGATTGTCGGCGGCCACTCCCAGGAGATGATCTGGCCTGCTTTTGAATCTGCATTAACGGTAGAGATTCACGTCGCCCTGGGGCAGCCCGCCTGACCCACCAGAGGTACAAGATGAAGATCAACAAAACGATGAAGAGAGCTGCAAACAAGATAAAAAGGATCTTGCTGCCATGTGAATTTGACAGAGGCCTCTCCATGACGGTCTCCTTACGAGGAGGGGCAATCTCTTTTCGTGAACAAGCTGAGTGGAAAAAGAAAACAAAATTATAATTCTTTGCAAATGTATAATAGAGCTTCCTATTCAATCTTTCTACTGATTTGTCTTGAGCAAATTGCATGACAAAAACACCACACCTTTGCCGCATACCACGACAGGAAATGACCATTTTGCAACAACAGCTCTGTCCTTTCCATGGCAAGAGATATATGTTGCTGCCAATTCAGGATAATGAAGCTTTGCCCTCATGAAACGGCATAAACAACACTTTCCATTCTCACCGCTAGCCGGCAACTCGTCAATTGCATGTATCAGTGCTTTGCAGCATGAGACTGAGGGTGACTTCCATGACTTGTCCGGTTGCATGCATGAGAGGACTGCAAGACTGATCATGTCATATCGACAAGTGCCCTCACTGAAACTTGTATCATGTCTGATGGAATGCACCCCAGTAGATAATAGAAGGATGGCAAGCAAAAAGACCAGCAACGGGTACATAGTACAAACTGTCAAAAAAGAGGAAAAAACTTATCATGCTAAAAAGATGCGGTAGGTAATCATAGTAGTAATAAACAGTACACAAATAAAGGCCGACAGAGAAAGATGCATCATCAATTCATCATTGTCTTATGCAATCTATGATTCGCTATGTGGCACAATGATTACAGCATGAAGAAGCCTGGTACAATTAAGTAAATGCAGTCAAGATTAACTACAAAACATGAAACTAAACGCCAACCCTGTAATGTAGGATGGATTCATACAAAAGGTAGCCAGATATAACAGCAAACCTCCTCAAGTTAAATATATTGTACTCCTCTGTTCCAAAATTATTGTCGTGGTTTTAGTTCAAGTCTGAACTAAAATCATGACAATAATTTTGGAACAGAGGGAGTACTTGAAAAGCACAAAGAGAAAAAGAAGTACTGTACCTCTCAGTAGTTCCATAATTGCTTTCATGGTTTGGCCTGCAGCTCGTGGAACATCTAACCCTGCATTACCAATCTAAAAATGTAGCTAGCTGTCAATTGCTCAATTATGATCTAGTATACAAAATGACTAAAGTGATGTCATTGGAATATAGAACTAGAATAGCTCAACTTCGCAAAAGAAGAAGCATATCCCATACATAGTTTTACATGCTCAAGGCATGTCAATCTCAACATACTTTACAGCATTGCGCACGGAAATACATGACCCCACCACCGCAGTTCCCAATCTGTATGTTAGGTGGTCTATCATTTAAATTAGCAAGATACCCTTTAGCTTGGGCCTTGAGCCAATTAGGGATGAGATCTATGAATTGTTGGATTGTTAGGCCTCTATATAAAAAGAGTAAAATGCATAAAACCACCACTTCAGCGTCATACCTCTCGAAAAACTACCACTTTACAAAACGTGACACTTTGCACCGCACCGAAAATTTGACAGTGGCAAAAAACATTGAACCAAAATTTGATCTCGTTTTGACGTGTCCAATCGCGCGCAGGCCGACAACGGTGACGGCGCGCCGCTAACGGCTGTTAACCGCTCTGTCTGAAGCGACTGGGCCGGCCCTCACTCCCCTCCCCCTCTCTCTCTCCCTCTCCTTTTTCTCGCGGGCATCGCGATGGTGGCAGCTCCGGGTCTATCGGCGAAGGAGTGGTGGGGACAAGGCGGTGAATAGAGCCAGTCACCTTGGCTGGCCGGCGTGGCAGGGGGGACCCGCAACGAGGGGGAAGATAGTGCTACAATCAAATTGGCCAGATTTTGGAGCAAAATTCGTTGATTTGCAGTCAAATGGTGTTGGTCGAGTTCTAGGTGAGCTGCCTCCCTCTCTCTATTAGCAAATCACTGCTTGTGTGCTTGTGTTCCAGATTTGCAAACTAGGGTTTGGTTTGGTGGAATTGGAGCAAATTTTTTTGTTAACTGAATCTTATTGTGACCTGAATGCAGTTAACTATATCTTCTGTTTCTAACTGAATCAAATTTTGATCTCGTTTGACATGTCCGATCGCGTGCGGGCCGACAACGGTGACGGCGCGCCGCTAACGGTCATTAACTGCTGTCTTTTTCTATTGCGCTCGTGACGAAGTTGCTGGGTCGGGGCGACGCGTGAGGGAGGGGTAGTTACTGTGCTAGGCTCGTTTGGGCTGCTGGGTTCAGTTAACTATATTCATTTTACAACTAGAATCAGTCAGAAACAGCAAGCTATAGTTAACTACATTCAGTTCACAATAAGATCCAGTAAACAAAAAAAATTGCTCCAATTCCACCAAACAAAACCCTAGTTTTCAAATCTGGAACACAAGGAATGATTTGCTAATAGAGAGGGAGGCAGCTCACCTAGAGCTCAACCAGCACCATTTGACTGCAGATCAACGAATTTTGCTCCAAATCTGGCCAATTTGACTGTAGCACAATCTTCCCCCTCGCTGCTGGTCCCCCTGCCACGCCGGCCAGCCAAGGTGACTTGCTCTGTTCAGCACCTTGTCCCCACCACTCCTTCGCCGATGGAACGGAGCCGCCATGGCCCCCCCCCCCCTCGCGTGCGCGTGAGAGAAGAGGGAGGGAGGGAGAGGGAGAGTGAGGGAGGGTTGGCCCAGTCGCTTCAGCCAGAGCAGTTAACGGCCGTTAGCGACGCGTCATCACCGTTGTCAGCCCGCGCGCGATCGGACACGTCAAAACGTGATCAAATTTTGGTTCAGTGTTTTTTGCCACTGTCAAATTTTCGGTGCGGTGGAAAGTGTCACATTTTGTAAAGTGGTGGTTTTCCGGGAGCTATGACGCTAAAGCGGTGGTTCTGTGCATTTTACTCATATAAAGGACCCCCTATGAGGAATAAAGCAAGAATAGAAGAATAGTTCTTCTATCTTGCCCCCAGGGGTGAGGGCTGCCCCCTAACACTAGTACACAACACACAACATCAGAACTTCTGTCCTATCAGAGAACGCCCAACAGCAGCTAGCCTAAAAGCTTGCTGGCAGCACAGCGACATAGTCCAAGTGGCAAACAATTGAAGTAGGATGTAGTATAAGCTATCTATGCATGTAAACAGAGTTCATGAATATGTGTGCTTTGTTGAGAACTTTTTACTCCATCGAAGGAGGACGGGGTATAAGCTATCTATAAGATGGGCAAAAAATTACTATTGTCTAAATAGAAAATACGAAGCAATCATGCATTAAACTTCAGGAGTACATACCGGAGGAGCATTGATTTTTGGAGAATTCACAGTTTTAATTGTCCCATCAACACTCCAATCTGGCAGAGATTTAATTGGTTTTGTCCTAGGGAATAGAATTTGAACAAGCTTGTGTCGATCACTATCTGCTGCTAGCTCGATGGGTATTGCTCCATGCTATAACATGAAACAAACAATAAGATGCTATACAATCCAGTGCAAAAATAACAAAGCGAGTAATGTCACTATATTTTCATTCATCAAGAAACTTATGATAAAATGATATATTACTTAATTCATCCCACAGAAAGTAACAGTCTTAGATACTGTTATATGAACAGAAAAGAAGTTGAAGTAAAGCTAGATACAGTACTCCCTCTCCAATTCTAGTCAGTGTGGTTAAGTATGATCATGGTCTTAGAGAAACAACAAAAGTGGAAGTCTAGGGACCTACTAGTATCATGTTTCTCAGATGAGATGTAAAAGCTGTTGTATAAAATTTTGTGACCTACCAGTATCCTGATTCTGCGATGAGATATGTAAAACATGTTGTGACACTTCGCACTGGAGCTGCAGTCTTGGGATGTCTGACTACGTCAATGCAGTACAAACTCTGAAGCAAACCAAAACAGATGCAACTAGAATATAAACCTACTGTAAAATTATTTACTTGACACATGAACAATCAGTACAATGCACTCATCTCCGCAGAGGCTTTAGCTAGATCCAACTCAGCATCAGACATGCGGGGAGAGAGGCGTCAAGATCACAACTCTAAAAGCATTAGAGCAGTAAACACAGGGACGAACAGAGCCACCTGGTTAGGGATGTTAGGGTTGGCTCCAGCATCTAGCAAGACCTTGACAAAGTCGGTTAAGCCATCAGCAACAGCCTCCGTAAAAGGAGTTGGCCCAGAGTAATCACAAGCGTTCACATCGGCACCAGTCTATAAATAAAAGTAGGGTAATCTTTAGAGGTAGGACTTATGCAGTAATCATGATAGTAAGTTCAATAGGAAAACAAGGCTGGTTTACTAATCTGGATTTTCTACCCAACAAGTTATGCTTAACAGCTTAAGGAATCAGAACACATTCAAATAGAAAAAAGAACATAAGAAAATGCATCAAGTCAGTAAGCTATTGGACCTCAATAAGTTGCCTCATGCATTTCAAGGACTTCCCACAGACAATCATCATGAGGTATGAAAATACGTGATGAACAGCTTTATTGGGCTGAAAAAGTAAATGAATCACGATTTTGAGAACATATAGTCAGATGGATATTGTTAACATGCCACCAAGTGCAATGATGCACCTCCAAGAATAAACCATTTGATCTTCAAGCCAAATGAAAAAAATTATAGCATTTGCATTCCCAATATATAGGGATATGTGTCCAGTTAGGTAACCATGAAATAAACAACTTACATCAGCCCCATGCTCCAGCAGAACCATTACAACCTGATCTTGGTCCTCCACAGCAGCCAAGTGTAATGGTGTCCCTTGGTAATGGATAGGATCCAGATTAACTCCTTTCGACAGCAATAGCCTTACAGTCTCGCAGTGCCCTGGAGGCACAACAAAATGCAGTACATATCCAGATAGATCAATGATCAGAACCTAAGCCAGTAAGCCTCGACGGGGTATATATATACAGTAGACAGTAATTGTAGGCAACTAATGTTTGTTTTTCCCTTTTTTGCCAAAGCTGTGCAAGCAATGTCATTCAGGGGCTGAGAGTGAACCCAGGAATGAGAAAGCGCACCTGCCGCTGCTGCATTGTGCAGCGGCATGGAGCCCCTCTCAACGGGCATCGCAGGGTCACCTCCATGATCAAGAAGGTACCTCGTAACCTCGACATTTCCCTGGAGTGCGGCGAGGACCATGGGTGTCACACCTGCAAGTGGAACACAGCATCTCAGTAGTAAGTAGTAACAGAAGGAGAAGAACTTCCTGCATGGATGCACAAGATTTCAACTAGCTGCATGCGAATATGCACCTGTCTTTGACTCCGAGTTGAGATCAAGCCCCGCCTCCTCCACCAGGAACAGGAACAGGCAGCTCACCAGGCAGCCCTGGCTCGAAGCGAAATGAAGCATGGTTTCCCCATTCGCGTCCTTGGCTCCCCGCAGGCCCTTCTTCTTTGGTAGTTCTAGCAACGGGGAAATCGCAGGAACAAACTGAAGTCAGACATCAGAATCATTTCAACGAGCAGAAGGGGGAGGATTAATTCAAGATGAAACTTGCACAGACGAGACACCAGATCGGGCCACTCGCCCCACTGATTTCGTGATGCGAGGCCACGAAGTCTCAGATTTGGGGTCTCTTCCTTCAGAACAACATTTGGGGGTTTCGCCTAATGAGCGAATCGAAGTTTCATCGGAAAACTCGCCGGGAGAGTGCGGATCTGAAGTTCGCAGGGGGACCACCCAACCCCAAATTCCTCCGCAATGCACAAGCACAACTCGAACGTTCGAAACAAGGAAGAATAATCGATCATACGGCATTCCATCAACGGCAGAGAGGGGGGAGCGGGCGGGGGGGCTCTTACTCTTGAGAGCGGCGTCGATGCTGGAGCGGGAGGAGGCCATGGTGGCGGCGGCGGAAGCTTAGCCGCCACTAGGGGTGTAGGGTTTCGGGGAGGGAGGGAGCGGGTGAAGGCGAGGCGACGGCGAGACGGGGAAGGAAGCGGTGTCTACGGCGCGAAAGGCGAAACGGCCGGGCTGGGGCGGGGAGGGAACGAAACTATGAAAGCAAGCAGCCGTCGCCTGGAGACTTATAGCATCTACGACCGGACCTTTTAAACCCGTCTCATACGTTTGGATGGGCTGCCCGATCATTGCCCGGTCACAAATTTTTTGATTTAGACGGACCTCTCAAACGGCCCTCAAACGCCGGACTGACCGGCACCCAGCTCAAATATGAGGCGGGTATCGGCCTGACGACGTGGCCCCACACAGACTCGTCGGAAAACCCGATGGTCCAACGGGCGCCTCGACCGTCGCCGCGGTGTAACCGTCGTGTGGCGCCGCCCGAGGCCGTAGCCGGCTATTTAAGCTGGCTGACGCCCCAGCCCTAGCACATCCGCCTCTTCCCTCCCTCCGCCGCCACTCGAGCCTGTTAGCCATGCCCCCACGCTCAGTGGCGGACCCAGGAATGAGCCAAGGCCCAGGCGAACTGGGGCAAGGCCCAGGCAGCTCTGTTGGCTGTATCAAATTACTGTAGCTACAGTGCGCAAGTATGTGAAGGACATGGGCCTCATGCCCTAGGCCGCCGCCCCTTCTGCCTGGGGCCTAAATCCGCCCATGCCCACGCTGCCGCTAGTACACGATCTAGCACCGTCTCTTCCTCCTTGAGCAGGTCCGGATCCATAGGGAAGCGAGGCTACCTCTGTAACCGGAGGAGGATTTTCGAGGAGGTTGAGGAGGAGATGCCGGGGAAGGAGGAAGGGGAGGAGGAGCAGGAGCCGACGGAGGAGGAGGAGCAGGAGCAGGAGCCGACGGAGGAGGAGCAGGAGCCCGCGGAGGAAGAGGAAGAGGCGCCGCCATGGATGTGGGAGAGGAGGAGGTGCCGACGATGGAAGAGAACGTGGGCGTGCTGTCGGAGCAGCACGCCATCGTGAACTGCATCCGCTCGGAGTCGGCTGCGGAGGCTAGACGTCGCCGTCGGCAACAGATGGAGGCGATGCTGGCGGCTCCAGCTCCGGCGCTGGCGGCTCCGGCCATCGTCGACAATGACGAAATTTGAATAGTATAAAGAAAAAAGTCCATTTTGAATCTTGAATTCGTAAGGGTTCGACGAAACGAACCCTCAAGTCGAAATCCCGGTCAATTGCATCCTGAACTATGCAATCCTGGTCTAAATTAAACCCTAGCAAAAGTCAACCGGGATTTGTCTACTATTGGACGAAGGAGCGGCATGTTGACCACTGTGTGTGCGCCGGTCCTTCGCGCTGGGCCAGTCCATTTGTTTTTTTATTTGCTAAAAAAAGTGTCTTTATTTTTCCGTCGCACGCACAGGCGTAAAACGTTAACTCAGTATTTGCAACAACAATGCGCTGGTACAACCAGCTGAGCGAGCGACCGAATGCGTTCATATGGCAACACAAAACAATAAGGGCCTGCTCGGTTCAAGGGAAAGGAAAGTGTAGGAGCGAGAAAGGGAAGGAGGTACAAAACATCGGAAAGAAAATTGATGTACGTGCATGCAGAGTTGCCCTTCGGAACAGAGGAAGGGAATCACACGAAATCAGCTGACGTGCGTTCCAAAGAGTGATGTTTAAATGCAAAAAGAGGAGGAAAGTGGGGCCAAACTGTGCACAGAACAACCACACATGTGTGCACATGAAAGTTTTTTTAAATTCACAAACAATTTTGAAACGGAAACATTTTTCAAACTCCTGATTTTTTATTGAAAACACAAACATTTATAGAATTTTATGAAATATAGGAATATTTTTTGAAACTCCAAAACAAAATTAGAACACACAAACATTTTTTAAATTTGTGAAGAATTTTTGAAACGGAACCAAATTTTAAAATCACAAACATTTCTTTAAAAATTTGTCAATAATATGGGACAAAAACATTCTTAACAATATTTTAATCTGGTTCATGAACAACTTTATATTATTTTGAAAATCTGGTTCACGGTTCTTATTTGTACGCTTATTTTTTGCAAATATGCAATTTCACAAATTAATGAAAAAATGAAAGAGGTGCGTGGAAAATTATTCGAACTCGCGGCAAATATATGATATTATTTTTGAAAAAAATATGAATAGATGAACATTTTTGTAGTATATGCTGAACAATTTCCGAATAAGTATTCAACAATTGTGCGTTATACCAGTTTTTATTTTTGAAATTCTAGTTCACAAGTTTCTTCTTTTTTCTTTTGTCATTTCCTACTAAGATAGCCACTGGTTTTTCCGATCAAACAGCCCAGCAGGCTGGGCGCGAACTTTTTTGTTTTTAACGAAAAAAATTATACGGGACAGCCCAGCAGGGGTGTAGCGCCCTTGGTGAATTTTTGTTTCTTAACAAAAAAAATTAGGGAGCTGGTGTGCACCCTCTGTGAAATGTTTCAATCCCGGCCATCCAAATGACCCGACGGTTCGATTTAGACCGGGATTGCATAGTTTAGGGTGCAATCGACCGGGATTTCGACTTGCGGGTTCGTTTCGCCGAACCCACACGAATTCAGGGTTTAAAATGGACTTTTTCCTAGTATAAAACGTAGTACGCAACTATATATTTTGCATGATTTTGCATGGATTTAGGGAATGAATATGGAAGAGTTGTATGTGAAGAAGGAAATATGAAGTATGCTCGGTCATTACCTATAGACGCGTCCAGGCGCGTCCGCGGGCGTTCGAGGGGCCGGATTTTCCAAGTCCGACTGTAGATGCTCTTACAGTTGGGTTGAGAATACCAGCGTTCGCGTTCGCGCGCTGGTTCGCTCATGACTCATGATTTTTCTACTCCCTCTTTCCATCTATATAGGGCCTAATGCATTTTTCGATGCTAACTTTGACCAAATATTAGAGCAATAATATATGACATGCAATTTACACAAAGCACACCGTTAAATTCGTGTGTGAAAGGAGCTTTCAATGATATAATTTTCACATTGTGCATGTCATGTACTATTAATCTTATGAATAGTCAAAGGCGGTCTTAAAAAACGCATTAGGCCCTATATAGATGGAAGGAAGGAGTATGCAGCATCTCTAACATGGTGTAGATGTATAAATAACCGACTTTTACATGTAAATGTATTTTTTGTATTTAAGTTTTGCTCTAGATGTAAAATACACCCTTCGATGATGTATATATGCATCACTTGGGCATCTGGAGTACAATTCGAGCAAAACGCACGGATCATTCCTGCGTCGCGCCTTACTTTTCGCCTTCCGTTGTCGTCGGATCCCTATGGACACCTCCTCCAACCCTGCGGCCGCCAAGGCCGTTCCAATGCTCCTTGCCATGTCCGCCTCTGCGTCTGCCGCGCCGCCGGTCCCGCCAAGGCCGCTCTCCTTGCCATGGCCGCCTCCGAGTCTGCCGCTAGTCCTCCACCATGCTTGTTCAAGTTATTAAAGAAACACAATTCTTGTTGTATATTTCTCTGAAAAATGATTATACCGTAGACATTAAGGTGTTCCTAACATGATATATACTATGACTAAATTTGTACACAAAATTACAGTGTCCTCCGCAATAAGTAAAGATTACCCTTTTATGGATTCTATGTTCGTAAACACATGAATTCCTAAGGAGGTATAGCTTTTTTTCCCCTCACGCAAGGCTAGGGTTTCTCTCCTCTCGGGCGACGCCGCCGCCCCTGAGTTTTCCATCCCGATCGATCTCCCTCCCCGAGAGCGGTTCCCTCGATCGGCCAAACCTCGCTCCTCCCTGCCCTCGCCAGCGATGGAGCATCCCACAGACGCCCTGTCAGGCACCAGCGCTGGCGGCGGCTCTCACGGAACGCCGGACCTTGGAGATTTCATGGAACAACTGAACCTGGAAGATGAGGACTTTGATGATCTGGTGATAGATGAGGCTGACCCGGAGATCAATGAAAGCGTGCGATGGCTCGCACTGGCTAGGGTTCATACTGACAAGACCTTCAGCCAAGCGGCCTTCTACAAGGATATGCGAGCGGCTTGGAACCCCGCGCAGCCGGTAAGGTTTCGCCCGGTTGGGCCGAAGCTCTTTGTTGTACAAGCAGCGTGCTTGGGTGATTGGGAACGAATGCTGCACCAAGGACCTTGGTTATTCAGGAATTTACTCGTGTTGATGGTTCCGTATGATGGTTTCACGAAGGCAGAGGAAGTTCCCATGGTGTTCATGCAAATTTGGCTTCAGATTCATAAGATTCTAGAGGGTTTTTGCAGGAAGAACATTGTGGAAAACTTGCTGAAAAACTTTGGCGAGATCCTGGAGATGAGACTTAACGGGAATACCCGTGGTGACTATATTAGGGTTAGGGTCCGGCATGACGTTCACCGGCCTCTCACTAAGTTTGTCAGTATTGTCAGGGGGAAAGAACGCCAAGTCTACTTGGTGCGTTACGAGAAACTGGCACGTTTCTGCAGTGTGTGTGGGCTAATCGGTCATGATTGCAAAGAGTGCGGATCAGGGGTGCATGAGGAGAAGGACAAGAAGTATGGGTCTTGGCTCTATGCTGATGGACTGAATAAACCACCGTCCAATGACAACTATGGTCGGGGAAGGAATCAGAAGCAACAAACGCCTCCATCTCATCAGCAGCAGTCGCCGGGGAAGACATTGGTCGACCCGGATATACTAGATACGGCTACAAGCCCTGCCAAGGCAACACACGTATCCAAGCAAGGAGATCCAGCAGCGCGCAAAAGGCTTGTCATGGAGGATGGTGCACAGGATGCCAATGCGTTGGTAGGGCCGAGTGGTGTACTAGCAATTACCTAGGGTATTGGTGAGGATGGTGCACAAGCCTCGCCTACCAGCAGTGCTAACAGTAAGAGAGCTCGTGTTGATTCATGCGGTTGTTGGGGAACGTAGCAGAAATTCAAAATTTTCCTACGTGTCACCAAGATCTATCTATGGAGAAACCAGCAACGAGGGGAAGGAGAGTGCATCTACATACCCTTGTAGATCGCTAAGCGGAAGCGTTCAAGAGAACAGGGTTTAAGGAGTCATACTCGTCGTGATCCAAATCACCGGAGATCCTAGTGCCGAACGGACGGCACCTCCGCGTTCAACACACGTACAGCCCGGTGACGTCTCCCATGCCTTTATCCAGCAAGGAGAGAGGGAGAGGTTGAGGAAGACTCCGTCCAGCAGCAGCACAACGGCGTGGTGGTGGTGGAGGAGCGTGGCAATCCTGCAGGGCTTCGCCAAGCACCGCGGGAGAGGAGGAGTACTTGGGAGAGGGGAGGGCTGCGCCAGAACTTGTGGTTAAGCTCCCATGCGCCTCCCCACTTTATATAGGGGTGGAGGGGCTGGTTTCTTGCCCTCCAAGTCCATTGGGGCGTTGGCCAAGGTGGGAGGAAAGAAATCCCATCATTCCCTTCCCCACCGATTGTTATTCCCCCTTTTTAGGGATCTTGATCTTATCCCTTCGGGATATGATCTTATTCCTTCTAAGGGGGGGTCTTGGTGCGCCTTGACCAGGGGTGTGGGGCCTTGACCCCACTACCCACGTTCATGTGGGTCCCCCCATGCAGGTGGGCCCCACTCCAGAACCTTCTAGAACCTTCCCGGTACAATACCGAAAAATCCCGAACATTTTTCGGTGGCCAAAATAGGACTTCCCATATATAAATCTTTACCTCCGGACCATTCCGAAACTCCTCGTGATGTCCGGGATCTCATCCGGGACTCCGAACAACATTCGGTAACCACATACAAACTTCCTTTATAACCCTAGCGTCATCGAACCTTAAGTGTGTAGACCCTACGGGTTCGGGAGACATGTAGACATGACCGAGACGTTCTCCGGTCAATAACCAACAGCGGGATCTGGATACCCATGTTGGCTCCCACATGTTCCACGATGATCTCATCGGATGAACCACGATGTCAAGGACTCAATCGATCCCGTATACAATTCCCTTTGTCTAGCGGTATTTTACTTGCCCGAGATTCGATCGTCGGTATACCGATACCTTGTTCAATCTCGTTACCGGCAAGTCTCTTTACTCATTCCGCAACACATCATCCCGTGATCAACCCCTTGGTCACATTGTGCACATTATGATGATGTACTACCGAGTGGGCCCAGAGATACCTCTCCGTTTGCACGGAGTGACAAATCCATCTCGATCCGTGTCAACCCAATGACACTTTCGGAGATACCGTAGTGCACCTTTATAGTCACCCGATTCGTTGTGACGTTTGATACACCCAAAGCACTCCTACGGTATCCGGGAGTTACACGATCTCATGGTCTAAGGAAGAGATACTTGACATTACAAAAGCTCTAGCAAACGAACTACACGATCTTTGTGCTATGCTTAGTATTGGGTCTTGTCCATCACATCATTCTCCTAATGATGTGATCCCGTTATCAACGACATCCAATGTCCATAGCCAGGAAACCATGACTATTTGTTGATCACAACGAGCTAGTCAACTAGAGGCTCACTAGGGACATATTGTGGTCTATGTATTCACACGTGTATTACGATTTCCGGATAATACGCTTATAGCATGAATAAAAGACAATTATCATGAACAAGGAAATATAATAATACTTTTATTATTGCCTCTAGGGCATATTTCCAACAGTCTCCCACTTGCACTAGAGTCAATAATCTAGTTCACATCGCCATGTGATTAACACTCACAGGTCACATCACCATGTGACAAACATCCAAAGAGTTTACTAGTGTCATTAAACTAGTTCACATCATCATGTGATTAAGACTCAATGAGTTCTGGGGTTTTGATCATGTTTTGCTTGTGAGAGAGGTTTTAGTCAACGGGCCTGCAACATTCAGATCCGTATGTACTTCGCAAATCTCTAGGTCATTCTGTAAATGCTGCTTCCACGCTCCACTTGGAGCTATTCCAAATGGTTGCTCCACTATACGTATCCATTTTGCTACTCAGAGTCATTCGGATAGGTGTTAAAGCTTGCATCGACGTAACCCTTTACGCCGAACTCTTTATCACCTCCATAATCGAGAAACATGTCCTTATTACTCCAAGGACAATTTTGACCGCTATCTGGTGATCCAATCCTGGATCATTCTTGTACCCCTTGACTGACTCATGGCAAGGCACACTTCCGGTGCGGTACACAGCATAGCATACTATAGAGCCTACGTCTGAAGCATAGGGGACGACCTTCGTCCTTTCTCTCTATTCTGCCGTGGTCGAGCTTTAAGTCTTAACTTCATACATTACATCTCAGGCAAGAACTCCTTCTTTGACTGATCCATCTTGAACACCTTCAAGATCATGTCATGGTATATGCTCATTTGAAAGTACCATTAAGCGGTTTTGATCTATCCTCATAGATCTTGATGCTCAATGTTCAAGTAGCTTAATCCAGGTTTTCTCTTGAAAAATACTTTTAAATAACCCTATATGCTTTTTAGAAATTCTACATCATTTCTGATCAACAATATGTCAACAACATATACTCATCAGAAATTCTATAGTGCTCCCACTCACTTCTTTGGAAATACAAGTTTATCATAAACTTTGTATAAACCCAAAATCTTTGATCATCAAAGCGCACATTCCAACTCCGAGATGCTTACTCCAGTCCTTAGAAGGATCGCTGGAGCCAGCATACCTTTTAGCATCCTTAGGATCGACAAAAACTTTCTGATTGCATCACATACAACCTTTCCTTACGAAGACCGGTAAGGAAACTCGTTTTGACATCCATCTGCCAGATTTCATAAATGCAGCTAATGCTAACATGATTCCGACGGACTTAAGCATCGCTACGGATGAGAAAATCTCATCATAGTCAACTCCTTGAACTTGTGAAAAACTCTTCGCCACAAGTCGAGCTTCATAGACGGTGACATCACCGTCCACATCCGTCTTCTTCTTAAACATCCATTTATCTCAATGGCTTGTCGATCATCGGGCAAGTCCACCAAAGTCCATGCTTTGTTCTGATATATGGATCCTATCTCGGATTTCATGGCTCCTAACCATTTGTCGGAATTTGGGCCCACCATTGCTTCTCCATAGCTCGTAGGTTCATTGTTGTCTAGCAACATGACCTTCAAGACAAGATTACTGTACCACTCTGAAGCAGTACGCATCCTTGTCACCCTACGAGGTACGGTAGTGACTTGATCCGAAGTTTCATGATCAGTATCATAAGCTTCTACTTCAATTGGTTTAGGTGCCATAGGAACAACTTCCTGTGCCCTGCTACACACTAGTTGTAGTGACGGTTCAATAACCATATCAAGTCTCCACCATCCTCCCACTCAACTTTTCGAGACAAACTTTTCCTCGAGAAAGGACCCTATTCAAGAAACAATCCTTATTGCTTTCGGATCTGAATTAGGAGGTACACCCAACTGTTTTGGGTGTCCTATGAAGATGCATTTTATCTGCTTTGGGTTCGAGCTTATCAACCTGAAACTTTTTCACATAAGCGTCGCAGCCCCAAACCTTTAAGAAATGACAGTTTAGGTTTCTCTAAACCATAGTTCATACGGTGTCATCTCAACGGAATTACGTGGTTCCCTATTTAAAGTGAATGTGGTTGTCTCTAATGCCTAACCCATGAACGATAGTGGTAATTTGATAAGAGACATCATGGTACGCACCATATCCAATAGGGTGCAACTATGATATTCGGACACACCATCAAACTATGGTGTTCCAGGCGGTATTAATTGTGAAACAATTTCCACAATGTCTTAATTGCATGCCAAAGCTCGTAACTCAGATACTCATCTCTATTATCATATCATAGACATTTCATCCTCTTGTCACGATGATCTTCAACTTCACTCTGAAACTACTTGAACCATTCAATAATTCAGACTTGTGTTTCATCAAGTAAATATACTCTACATCTACTCGAATCATCGTGAAGTAAGAACATAACGATATTCATCAGCATGCCTCAAAGACTCATTGGACTGCACACATCAAAATTTGTTACTTCCAACAAGTTGCTATCTTGTTCCATTTCTTTGAAAAACGAGGCTTTTTAGTCATCTTGCCCATGTGGTATGATTTGCATATCTCAAGTAATTCAAAATCAAGTGAGTCCAAACGATCCATCTGCATGGAGTTTCTTCATGCGTATACACCAATAGACATGGTTCGCATGTCTCAAACTTTTCAAAACGAGTGAGTCCAAAGATCCATCAACATGGAGCTTCTTCATGCGTTTTACACCAATATGACTTACATGGCGATTACCACAAGTAAGTGGTACTATCATTACTATCTTATACCTTTTGGCATGAAAATGTGTATCACTACGATCGAGATTCAATAAACCATTCCTTTAGGTGCAAGACCATTGAAGGTATTATTCAAATAAATAGAGTAACCATTATTCTCCTTAAATGAATAACCGTGTTGCGATAGACATAATCCAATCATGTCTATGCTCAACGCAAACACCAAATCTTGATGGTAGAGGGAGCGTGCGATGCTTGATCACATCAACCTTGGAAACACTTCCAACATATATCGTCAGCTTACCTTTAGCTAGTCTCCGTTTATTCCGCAGCTTTTATTTCGAGTTACTAACACTTAGCAACCGAACCGGTATCTTATACCCTGGTGCTACTAGGAGTACTAGTAAAGTACACATTAACATAATGTATATCCTATATACTTCTATCGACCTTGCCAGCCTTCTTATCTACCAAGTATCTAGGGTAATTTCGCTCCAGTGGTTGTTCCCCTTATTACAGAAGCACTTAGTCTCGGGTTTGGGTTCAACCTTGGGTTTCTTCATTAGAGCAAAGAATCGATTTGCCGTTTCATGAAGTATCCCTTCTTGCCCTTGCCCTTCTTGAAACTAGTGGTTTCACCAACCATCAACAATTGATGCTCCTTCTTGATTTCTACTTTCGCGGTGTCAAAACATCGCGAATACCTCAAGGATCATCATATCTATCCCTGATATGTTATAGCTCATCACGAAGCTCTAGCAGCTTGGTGGCAATGACTTTGGAGAAACATCACTATCCCATCTGGAAGATCAACTCCCACTCGATTCAAGTGATTGTTGCACTCAGACAATCTGAGCACAAGCTCAACGATTGAGCTTTTCTCCGTTAGTTTGCAGGCTAAGAAAATCGTCGGAGCTCTTATACCTCATGACGTGGGCACGAGCCTGAAATCCCAATTTTAGCCCTCGAAACATCTCATATGTTCCGCGATGTTTCGAAAACATCTTTGGTGCCTCAACTCTAAACCGTTTAATTGAACTATCACGTAGTTATCAAAACATGTATGTCTGATGTTCGCAACATCCACAAACGACGTTTGGGGTTCAAAGACACCGAGCGGTGCATTAAGGACATAAGCTTTCTCTCGTCCGCATAATCGCTCATCACAACTTTCAACTATATTTTCTCTAGGAACATATCTAAGCAGTGGAACTAAAGCGCGAGCTTCATTTACATAATTTGCAAAGATCTTTTGACTATGTTCATGATAATTAAGTTCATCTTATGAACTCCCACTCAGATAGACATCCCTCTAGTCATCTAAGTGATTACATGATCCGAGTCAACTAGGCCGTGTCCGATCATCATGTGAGACGGACTAGTCATCATCGGTGAACATCTTCATGTTGATCGTATCTACTATACGACTCATGCTCGACCTTTCGGTCTCCGTGTTCCGAGGCCATGTCTATACATGCTAGGCTCGTCAAGTTAACCTATGTGTTTCGCGTGTGTAAATCTGTCTTACACCCGTTGTATGTGAACGTAAGAATCCATCACACCCGATCATCACGTGGTGCTTAGAAGCGACGAACTTTAGCAACGGTGCACGCTAGGGAGAACACTTCTTGAAATTTTTGTAAGGGATCATCTTATTTACTACCGTCGTTCTAAGTAAACAAGATGCATAAACATGATAAACATCACATGCAATCAAATAGTGACATGATATGGCCAATATCATTTTGCTCCTTTTGATCTCCATCTTCGGGGCTCCATGATCATCATCATCACCGGCATGTCACCATGATCTCCATCATCATGATCTCCATCATCGTGTCTCCATGAAGTTGTCTCGCCAACTTATTACTTCTACTACTACGGCTACCGGTTAGCAATAAAGTAAAGTAATTACATGGCGTTGTTCAATGACACGCAGGTCATACAATAAATAAAGACAACTCCTATGGCTCCTGCCGGTTGTCATACTCATCGACATGCAAGTCGTGATTCCTATTACAAGAACATGATCAATCTCATACATCACATATCATTCATCACATTCTTCTTGGCCATATCACATCACATAGCATACCTGCAAAAACAAGTTAGGCGTCCTCTAATTGTTGTTTGCATGTTTTACGTGGCTGCTATGGGTTTCTAGCAAAACGTTTCTTACCTATGCAAAAACCACAACGTGATATGTCAATTGCTATTTACCCTTCATAAGGACCCTTTTCATCGAATCCGTTCGACTAAAGTGGGAGAGATCGGCACCCGCTAGCCACCTTATGCACCAAGTGCATGTCAATCGGTGGAACTCGCCTCACGTGGAAATGCGTGTAAGGTCGGTCCGGGCGCTTCATCCCACAATACCGTCGAAACAAGATTGGACTAGTAACGGTAAGCATATTGAACAAAATCAACGCCCACAACTACTTTGTGTTCTACTCGTGCAAAGGATCTACGCAATAGACCTAGCTCATGATGCCACTGTTGGGGAACGTAGCAGAAATTCAAAATTTTCCTACGTGTCACCAAGATCTATCTATGGAGAAACCAGCAACGAGGGGAAGGAGAGTGCATCTACATACCATTGTAGATCGCTAAGCGGAAGCATTCAAGAGAATGGGGTTTAAGGAGTCATACTCGTCGTGATCCAAATCACCGGAGATCCTAGTGCCGAACGGACGGCACCTCCGCGTTCAACACACGTACAGCCCGGTGACGTCTCCCATGCCTTTATCCAGCAAGGAGAGAGGGAGAGGTTGAGTAAGACTCCGTCCAGCAGCAGCACAACGGCGTGGTGGTGGTGGAGGAGCGTGGCTGTAACGCCCCGAATACGACTTTCCATATTCGTAACTCCAACGCTTGCCTTTTGTGGAGATGTTATATGAGACTTCCTTCGTGGTTGGGTTTTTCTCGTTTGTTTTGCATTTTGTTCTTGTTATGCATCTCATCTCATGTCATCATTTACATTTTATCATGTCATCATGTGCATTTCATTTTGCATACATGTTCGTCTCATGCATCCGAGCCTTTTCCCCGTTGTCCGTTTTGCAATCCGGCGCTCCTATGTCCTCCGGCGTCCCCTTCTTCTCTCCAGTTGTGAGCGGGTGTTAAACTTTCTCGGAATGGCCCGAGGTTTACCAAGCGGTCTTGGTATAACACCGGTAGACCGCCTGTCAAGTTTCGTGCCATTTGGAGGTCGTTTGATACCCCAACGGTTAACCGGGTAACCGCAAAGCCCTCTTTGAGTTGCAGCCAACACCCCTTCCAAAGTGGCCCAAAAACCCATCTAAGTCCCTTCCATACTCTCGGTCGTTTGATCACGATCGCGTGGCCGAAAACCGCTCCTCATTTGGACTCTCCTAGCTCCCTCTACCTATATATAGGCCCTCCCCTTCCATTTTCGCGGTCTAATCCCCCGAAACCCTAGTCTTCTTCCTCCACCGCGCATCCGGACGCGTCCACGCCGCGCCGGACATGTCCGCTCACCGCCGCCACATCACTCCGACCAATCAGAGCATGCCACGTCATCATCGCCGCCGCCCGCCAATCTGCTCCTCGCCACGTCGCTCCGCCGCCCGTTTCCACCGCGCGGGCCCATGAGCCCAGATCGGCCATGAGGCCCAACCCGCCGCCGCCGCCGCCCGAGGGCGCTGACCCCAGAGCCGCCCTGCCAGCCCGCCCGCGCGCCGCTGCCATCTCGTCCCCGTGTGCCGCCCCGCCGTCGCCGCAGCACCACCATCGTCGGAGCCCCGCCGCCGGTGAGGCCCTGTCCAGGTCGTGCCTCCCCATCTCGTCCTTCCTCCCCGTCTCACCTTCTCTCTTCCACTCATGGCCATGGCGCCGTTTCGTCTCGCAGGAACCACGCCGCCACCCCGATCCGCTCCCGCCGCCGTTGGAGTCCCTCTGAGCTCGGATCCGGCCCCCCCACCTCTAGATCCGTCCATTCCCGCAGCTCTCCATGGTGCCCGTCTGCCGGAGTCGCTGCCGTGCCGCCGTTGACCTAGGGCGCCGCCGTCCGTGTGTCCTGCTCGTGCGCCAGACACGAGGAGGACGACGCCCCACCCGCATGGGCCACCTTCTCTCCTCAGGCCCAGCGACACGAGAGCCGTGGCCCAGCCAAGCCTCTGCCTCCCCTTCAACCGGCCTCCTCCTCTCCAACTGGGCCTCAGCCCAAAGTGAGCAGCCCCTCTGTTTTTTTCCTGTTGTTGGGCCAACAGTTTCGGCCCGAGGTGTTTTTTTTTCCTGCTGCGAATTTGTCTAATTTCCAGAGAAAGACAGTTTTGCAGAAAAACCCTTCATGATCATGCATTTAATAACTCACAAACGGTGCATCGGATTAAAACAAACTTTATAGGTAAAATGCTTAGAATTTTATCTAGTTTCACAATATGCCACTTTCTTCCCATGTTAATATGTTTAAAATGCTGTTTGTTTAAATTTGCTAAATTGCCATGCTAAAATGATTTATTTCATAACTAATTAACCGTAACTCCGAATTTAATAAACTTTATATGTAAATGGGGTGGAAAAATGCCTAGTTTAACATGGTCCACTTTATTTTGCTGTTTAACAACATTAAAATGGTGTTTAGGGCAGAACAGTACCAAACTTGAATATTGCTCATGAGGATTTTCCGGACTTGTGTTCGTTGTTTCCGGCCTCATTTAAACTTGCCTAGTTAGGTAGTTTTGTTTTGCTTCACCCCTTGCCATGTTAATCAACATTTAACATTGTTGTGTACCTAAATGAGAGAGAACTAAATAATTGATGTGGTGTTCCGTCAATATGCAACTCGTTGCATATTGAGCTCCACTTAATTTGTAGTGTTGTTTGTGCATATTGCCATGCCATGCTTCATTAAACCGGACATGCATCATATTTGTCTGCGCATCATGCCATGATTATGCGGTGGTTGTTTACTATGTTGTTTGCTTCTTTCCGGTTTGCTCTCTCGTTAGCTTCGGTTTCGTTCCGGAGTTGTGAGGATTCGTTCGACTACGCATGTTCATCTTCTTGGACTCGTTCTTCTTCCTAGCGGGATTTCAGGCAAGATGACCGCTACCACGATGTCACTACTATCATTGCTATGCTAGTTGCCTCGTTCTTTCGCTATGTTGCGCTACCTATTACTGCTTGCCCAGCCATCCCATATTGCCATGAACCCCTAACCTTTGATACCTTTCCTATGCAAACCGTTGTTTGGCTATGTTACCGCTTTTGCTCAGCCCTCTTATAGCGTTGCTAGTTGTAGGTGAAGTTGAAGATTTCTCCATGGTGGATGTGGTTTATGTTGGGATATCACAATATCTCTTATATTATTAATGCATCTATATACTTGGTAAAGGGTGGAAGGCTCGGCCTTATGCAGTGTTTTGTTCCACTCTTGCCGCCCTAGTTTCCGTCATACCGGTGTTATGTTCCCGGATTTTGCGTCCCTTACGCGGTCGGGTGATTTATGGGACCCCCGACAGTTCGCTTTGAATAAAACTTGTCCAAAGAAGGCCCAACATTGCCTTTTACCATTTGCCTCACCACCACCTACTTTTCCTTGGGAGTAATTAACCCAAGGGTCATCTTTATTATAGCCCCGGGCGATGCTTGTCTAGCGTTGGTCCAAACTAGAGCACCGTCTTGGGACCATCCCTTGGCAACTTGGGTTACGTCGGTACTCAGACGCTTCGCTTATCCGGTCGTGGCACGAGACGAGATACTGTGGCGGCTACTATCGGGATGTCGACACGCCGGGAGGCTTTGCTGGTCTTGTTTTACCATTGTAGAAATGTCTTGATATACCGGATACCGAGTCGATCGGAGTGTCTCGGGTGAAGGTCTATTCCTTCGATGATCGCGAGAGCTTGTCATGGGCTAAGTTGGGACACCCTGCGGGGTTTAAACTTTCGAGAGCCGTGCCCGCGGTTATGTGGCGATGGGAATTTGTTAATGTCCGGTTGTAGACAACTTGACACTTGATCCGAATTAAAACGCATCAACCGTGTGTGTAGCCGTGATGGTCTCTTCTCGGCGGAGTCCGGGAAGTGAACACGGTTTCTGGGTTATGTTTGACGTAAGTAGGTGTTCAGGATCACCTCTTGATCATTGCTAGCTTCACGACCGTTCCGCTTGTTCTCTTCTCGCTCTTATTTGTGTATGTTAGCCACCATATATGCTTAGCCGCTGCTGCAACCTCACCACTTTACCCCTTCCTTTCCCATGAAGCTTTGCTAGTCTTGATACCCATGGTAATGGGATTGTTTGAGTCCTCGTGGCTCACGGATACTTCAAAACCAGTTTGCGGTGCCTATGTTACCGGCGGTGGCGCAATCAAGCTCAAGGAGGAGCTCGATGAAGATCTTGCCCTTTGTGTTGTTTCGTTCTAGTTGATCGTAGTGGAGCCCAGTTGGGGTTGATCGGGGACCTTTATCGATTTGGGGTTCTTCTTTTATTTTGGTTCCGTAGTCGGACCTTGATTGTATCTGGATGATGTAATGCTTTATTCATGTAATTGTGTGAAGTGACGATTGTAAGCCAACTATGTATTTCTTTCCCTTATGTATTACTTGGGTTGTGTGAAGATTACCTCACTTGCGACATTGCTTTCAATGCGGTTATGCCTCTAAGTCGTGCTTCGACACGTGGGAGATATAGCCGCATCGAGGGTGTTACAAGTTGGTAATCAGAGCCATCCCCGACCTTAGGAGCCCCACTGCTTGATCGTTTTTAGCGGCCGAGTTGTGTCTAGAAAACTGTTTTGAGTCATTTAGGAATTATATATCGGAGAGTAGGATTCTTTTTACTCCCCAGTCCCTTCGACCTTCTGGTGAGGTATCCTGACTTAGAGTTTTGACTCTTCTCTTCTCAAATTTCACTAAAAAAATTTTTAGGATCACGCGGGTATCTTGGGATCGTTCCGATATTCTTATGACGAGAACATTGTTCTTGGTGCCTCCTGACATTTAGGGGTTGTGGCGGTGTCCCGGGAGTTGAGCTCCGAGGTGTTGTCGTCATAATTTTATCGTTGCGAGTCTCGAATACCGAGTTTAGTACCGACATCGAAAATCTCTTTTATGCGAGTTGTTGGTGAGATAACCCCGCTAACCCAATCTTCGAGGTGAGTACGGAGTATTGCCATGACTCGTATAACGGATGCTTTTGAAGGTTGAGGTACACGATTTCGAAGGTTTCTTGGTTATGTGTTGACGGATGGATACAGCTGGATGTAGGGATTGTTAGTTTGGGTGAGATATATTGCTCCTCTGTATCCCCAACACCAGATTGCATAACCGGAAAATTTCGGGAGTTTCATAGGTGGGAATTCAAGTAGCTCTTAGGATATTTTTCCGACGGATGTATGATATGAAATTGGGGTTCGACGTCTAGTGGTCCGCCTATTCACGGTTGGTTTTACAGTGGTCTCGTTGTGTCTTAAAGAGTCCTTGGCTATGCCGACTCGGGGCGCTTCAGATGTCATGTGCCTTGCCTTGTACATGATGGTGTTGTGTCGATTGAGCCCGTGTAGGCCCCACCACGAAAACTTGGACGAAATCTCTATCATATGTTTGTTCCGGCTTATTCTGCAAGCCAAATCCTTTGTTTTGTTTTTTTGTGGTATTCGAGTTGCTTCAAAGTCAAATGTTGAATCCATACCTTTCCTAAACGGTGTTCTCATATTGCTATGTGAATACTAATCCTTTTGATCATTGATTTTGTCATGTCAACTCCTTTCCAACCGGTGTGCTTCTCTTCAAGTGGATCCCATCATTTTTCCCATCTGCAAGATCAATTCTAAGTTTTCTCAACGGTGTTTGTTTCGGTCATCCCAAGTTGCCTTTGTTTTTCCCGCCCACCCACCCTTTTTCTTCAAGGACACAGATTTCTTAACCAAGTATCCATTTATTCATGTGAAGTCTTTTCATTCTTTTCTTCCAATGTTCTTATCCGGTGATTTCCCATGAAGATGCTCAACAGCTTCAAGTTCATCATCCTTCATTGTTGTTTCTCCTCCGATGGATCCAATTCAAGCTTTGGATATTCATCATATTCCTTTCCTCGTTTCTAATGCTTTCTCATACCGATGCACCTCTTAATCATTCACTTCTTCCTATTCATTTGTTTTGGAGTGCTGAAGATATCTCACAAGACTTGTGTCTCCATTCTCAATCCCTTCAAGATATTTCGAGGTTGTTATCTCATTCAAGCCATTTAATTCAACCGGTGCAACATCTCTTTTAAATCTTTTCAACGGTGTTCTTTTGAGTGGGCCCTAACCCACAGGTCTTTTTCCAGGATCTTACCTGACTCTTCTAATTCTTTTCGGAGCGATTCTCAAATTCTTCTCCAAGTTTGATGTAAGAATGAATTTTTCATCAGTCAAATGCTTTTTTTCAAGATCTTTCAAATTCTTTTCATAGTTGGCTCAACCTCTTCGCTTTTGATTCTTCCGGTGTGCCTCAATAATTCTTGGTGGTGTTTCTCGTTGTCATTCTCATCATTTGAAGAACGAAGAAGAGTTTCTCTTTAATCTTGCTCTATTCTCTTCAAGATTCATGGTGCTAGCTTGTTGCCATTCTCTCATAATTGTTTTTGATTGTGAGAATCCTTTTCACCCATCAGGAGATATTCAAGAGTCTTCTCAGTTTGTCATCCGGAGTCCATCAATTCAGGTTTATTCATTCTCAGCTGTCAGTTATCATCCTCCAAATCTTACCGGTGCATTGTTCAAGTTTACTCTAGTCAGCTCAGGATCTCTTTGTTCTCTTGTTTCTAAATTCTGTCAAGTATCTTCATTCATTTTCCAATTCTTCCGGTGAATTGTGCCTTTGCTACTTTCATTTTCAATTCTTACGGTGGTTCTTTCAAGATCTCTCTTCCTTGTTCATCATATCAATTCATTTGTTGTTCCAATCCTACCGATGGTTCGTTCAAGACCTTCTCAAGTTTTGATATATCTCTCTTAATCCTTTCCACGAGAATAAGTAGTATGCCAAATCCGTTGCTTGTCATCAATTTAATTGGTGAAGGATGAGCATAATGTAATTCTTATTCTTGTTTCATTCAAGGTGATTCAATTCTTTTCTTTCGGAGTTTGTTCTTGATGAATAAATTCTCGGTTTCATTTGTTTCATCTTCTCTTTTTCCCGGAGTTCCAAGCTCTAATTATCATGGAGATCCATCTAAATTATTGCAAGGCTTCACCTTGTGTTTTCAACTTCTCTTTCTTTTTATCATCCTTTTATTACCGGAGTTCTTCATGGAGGCTCTACATGGTGGTTCGTCCAGAATTCTTTTCATTCTTCAATTGTTCTTCAAGACTTCTCTCGAGGTTATGATCCGCCAAGCTATACTCAAAATTAAACATGGTGCTCAACACATGTTTTGTTTTGAGGCGTTCAAGTTTTCTTCTTCTTGCATTTCGAAGTGCAATTCCTTCTATCTTATCTTTTGAGATGGTGTTATGTCACTCTTGACAATTTCCTTCATGTTTCATGATTCAAATTGTTGTCAAGAATGAGGTATTTTAAATCCATCAGTCTCTTCATTGGAGTTATCTTGGGTTATATTTCACCTAAAGCTTTCCCTAAGGATTGTTGCTATTTATGGTGCTTATAAATGACCCAAGTTCTTCATGTGTCCTCCCGGTGAAATAAGTTTCTCGTCTCCCTGTTGATACCAATCCAATCATTTGTTTCCGTTGGTGGCAGAAGCTCACCTCATAATTTTGAGATGTTTCTCATAAGCCCACTACAAGCTTATTCGTTTTGTTGTTGGTTTTCCAACAACTCCGTTCTAGCATTTCTTATAAGCGTGCTCTTTCAAGATCTTGTTTTCTCTCCGTGCATTCCATTCCATTCTTTCATTTCTTCCAGAGGCATTGTGATGTTGCTCTCGTTGACCCATCACCTCGTTTTGTGAGGATCATGTTCTTTTCATGCTTATCCATTTAACCGGAGTGTCGTGTTTTCATTCGAGTTCTCTCATCTTATCAAGTTTTGCCTTCCTTCTCAACCGGAGTGCTATTTGTAATGTTTCTTACCCCTTGTGCCATTCTTTCAATTCCGGAGGCAGTGTGTTGTTGATTTCATCAAGTATCCTCTCATCTTGTCAAGTTCATGTTCAATTCCTTCCATTTTCAATTGAGTCTCGCCCAAATTATATCATTCTTCCCCTCTCATCTTGTTTTAACCGGAGTGGTTTCGAATTCTATCTTGTCCATTAAACTCTTGATTCATGTCTTTGCAACATTCAAGTTCTCGTAATACTGCTTGTTCCTCTTTTCTACCGGATTGTTTGCAATCTCGTTCATCTCGGTTGTACTCTTTCTTTTAAATTGCTCAACCTCGCAAGGTTCGTGGTTTCACACGGTCGTCAAATAAGCAACTTAGTTTTACCTCTTCTCTTCCTCTTCCGTTTTCCCTCCGGTGCCATCCTAGATCTCGGGACGAGATCCTCTCGTAGTGGTGGAGTGTTGTAACGCCCCGGATACGACTTTCCATATTCGTAACTCCAACGCTTGCCTTTTGCGGAGATGTTATATGAGACTTCCTTCGTGGTTGGGTTTTTCTCGTTTGTTTTGCATTTTGTTCTTGTTATGCATCTCATCTCATGTCATCATTTACATTTTATCATGTCATCATGTGCATTTCATTTTGCATACATGTTCGTCTCATGCATCCGAGCCTTTTCCCCGTTGTCCGTTTTGCAATCCGGCGCTCCTATGTCCTCCGGCGTCCCCTTCTTCTCTCCTGTTGTGAGCGGGTGTTAAACTTTCTCGGAATGGCCCAAGGTTTGCCAAGCGGCCTTGGTATAACACCGGTAGACCGCCTGTCAAGTTTCGTGCCATTTGGAGGTCGTTTGATACCCCAACGGTTAACCGGGTAACCGCAAAGCCCTCTTTGAGTTGCAGCCAACACCCCTTCCAAAGTGGCCCAAAAACCCATCTAAGTCTCTTCCATGCTCTCGGTCGTTTGATCACGATCGCGTGGCCGAAAACCGCTCCTCATTTGGACTCTCCTAGCTCCCTCTACCTATATATAGGCCCTCCCCTTCCATTTTCGCGGTCTAATCCCCCGAAACCCTAGTCTTCTTCCTCCACCGCGCATCTGGACGCGTCCACGCCGCGCCGGACATGTCCGCTCACCGCCGCCACATCACTCCGACCAATCAGAGCATGCCACGTCATCATCGCCGCCGCCCGCAGCCAATCTGCTCCTGCCACGTCGCTCCCGCCGCCGTTTCCACCGCGCGGGCCCGCGAGCCCAGATCTGGCCCGCGGGGCCCAATCCCGCCGTCGCCGCCGCCCGAGGGCGCTGACCACCGAGCCGCCTGCCAAGCCCGCCCGTCTTGCCGCTGGCCATCTCGTCCCGTGTGCCGCCCGCCGCCGCCAGAAGACCACCATCGTCGAACCCGCCGCCGGTGAGGTTCCTCGGTCGTGCCTCCCCATCTCGCCCTTCCTCCCGTCTCACCTTCTCTCTTCCACTCATGGCCATGGCGCCGTTTCGTCTCGCGGAACCACGCCGCCACCCGATCCGCTCCGCCGCCGTTGGAGTCCTTTGAGCTCGGATCCGGCCCCCCACCTCTAGATCCGTCCATTCCGCAGCTCTCCATGGTGCCGTCTGCCGGAGTCGCCGCCGTGCGCCGTTGACCTAGGCGCCGCCGTCCATGTGTCTCTGCTCGTGCGCTCGTCGCCCGGACACGAGGAGGACGACGCCCACCCGCATGGGCCACCTTCTCTCCTCGGGCCCAGCGACACGAGAGCCGTGGCCCACCAAGCCTCTGCCTCCCTTCAACCGCCTCCTCCTCTCCAATGGGCCTCAGCCCAAAGTGAGCAACCCCTCTGTTTTTTCCTGTTGTTGGGCCAACAGTTTGCCCGAGGTTTTTTTTTCCTGCTGCGAATTTGTCTAATTTCCAGAGAAAAGACAGTTTTGCGAAAAAACCCTTCATGATCATGCATTTAATAACTCACAAGCGGTGCATCGGATTAAAACAAACTTTATATGTAAAATGCTTAGAATTTTATCTAGTTTCACAATATGCCACTTTCTTCCCATGTTAATATGTTTAAAATGCTGTTTGTTTAAATTTGCTAAATTGCCATGCTAAAATGATTTATTTCATAACTAATTAACCGTAACTCAATTTAATAAACTTTATATGTAAATGGGGTGGAAAAATGCCTAGTTTAACATGGTCCACTTTATTTTGCTGTTTAACAACATTAAAATGGTGTTTAGGGCAGAACAGTACCAAACTTGAATATTGCTCATGAGGATTTTCCTGACTTGTGTTCGTTGTTTCCGCCTCATTTAAACTTGCCTAGTTAGGTAGTTTTGTTTTGCTTCACCCTTGCCATGTTAATCAACATTTAACATTGTTGTGTACCTAAGCGAGAGAACTAAATAATTGATGTGGTGTTCCGTCAATATGCAACTCGTTGCATATTGAGCTCCACTTAATTTGTAGTGTTGTTTGTGCATATTGCCAAGCCATGCTTCATTAAACCGGACATGCATCATATTTGTCTGCGCATCATGCCATGATTATGCGGTGGTTGTTTACTATGTTGTTTGCTTCTTTCCGGTTTGCTCTCTCGTTAGCTTCGGTTTCGTTCCGGAGTTGTGAGGATTCGTTCGACTACGCATGTTCATCTTCTTGGACTCGTTCTTCTTCCTAGCGGGATTTCAGGCAAGATGACCGCTACCCTGGATCTCACTACTATCATTGCTATGCTAGTTGCCTCGTTCTTTCGCTATGTTGCGCTACCTATTACCTGTTTGCCCAGCCATCCCATATTGCCATGAACCCCTAACCTTTGATACCTTTCCTATGCAAACCGTTGTTTGGATATGTTACCGCTTTTGCTCAGCCCCTCTTATAGCGTTGCTAGTTGTAGGTGAAGTTGAAGATTTCTCCATGGTGGACAGGGTTTATGTTGGGATATCACAATATCTCTTATATTATTAATGCATCTATATACTTGGTAAAGGGTGGAAGGCTCGGCCTTATGCCTTGTGTTTTGTTCCACTCTTGCCGCCCTAGTTTCCGTCATACCGGTGTTATGTTCCCGGATTTTGCGTCCCTTACGCGGTCGGGTGATTTATGGGACCCCCCTGACAGTTCGCTTTGAATAAAACTTGTCCAGCAAGGCCCAACATTGCCTTTTACCATTTGCCTCACCACCACCTACTTTTCCCTTGGGAGTAATTAACCCAAGGGTCATCTTTATTATAGCCCCCGGGCGTTGCTTGTCTAGCGTTGGTCCAAACTAGAGCACCGTCGGGACCATCCCTTGGCAACTTGGGTTACGTCGGTACCAGACGCTTCGCTTATCCGGTCGTGGCACGAGGCGAGATACTGCTGCTACTATCAGGATGTCGGCACGCCGGGAGGCTTTGCTGGTCTTGTTTTACCATTGTCGAAATGTCTTGATGTACCGGGATACCGAGTCTGATCGGAGTGTCTCGGGTGAAGGTCTATTCCTTCGATGATCGCGAGAGCTTGTCATGGGCTAAGTTGGGACACCCCTGCAGGGTTTAAACTTTCGAGAGCCGTGCCCGCGGTTATGTGGCAGATGGGAATTTGTTAATGTCCGGTTGTAGACAACTTGACACTTGATCCGAATTAAAACGCATCAACCGTGTGTGTAGCCGTGATGGTCTCTTCTCGGCGGAGTCCGGGAAGTGAACACGGTTTCTGGGTTATGTTTGACGTAAGTAGGTGTTCAGGATCACCTCTTGATCATTGCTAGCTTCACGACCGTTCCGCTTGTTCTCTTCTCGCTCTTATTTGCGTATGTTAGCCACCATATATGCTTAGCAGCTGCGCAACCTCACCACTTTACCCCTTCCTTTCCCATGAAGCTTTGCTAGTCTTGATACCCATGGTAATGGGATTGTTTGAGTCCTCGTGGCTCACGGATACTTCAAAACCAGTTTGCGGTGCCTATGTTACCGAAAGGTGGCGCAATCAAGCTCAAGGAGGAGCTCGATGAAGATCTTGCCCTTTGTGTTGTTTCGTTCTAGTTGATCTGTAGGGAGCCCAGTTTGGGGTCGATCGGGGACCTTTGTCGCATTTAGGGTTCTTCTTTTATTTTGGTTCCGTAGTCGGACCTTGATTGTATCTGGATGATGTAATGCTTTATTCATGTAATTGTGTGAAGTGACGATTGTAAGCCAACTATGTATTTCTTTCCCTTATGTATTACTTGGGTTGTGTGAAGATTACCTCACTTGCGACATTGCTTTCAATGCGGTTATGCCTCTAAGTCGTGCTTCGACACGTGGGAGATATAGCCGCATCGAGGGTGTTACAGTGGCAATCCTGCAGGGCTTCGCCAAGCACCGCGGGAGAGGAGGAGTACTTGGGAGAGGGGAGGGCTGCGCCAGAACTTGTGGTTAAGCTCCCATGCGCCTCCCCACTTTATATAGGGGTGGAGGGGCTGGTTTCTTGCCCTCCAAGTCCATTGGGGCGTTGGCCAAGGTGGGAGGAAAGAAATCCCATCATTCCCTTCCCCACCGATTATTATCCCCCTTTTTAGGGATCTTGATCTTATCCCTTCGGGATATGATCTTATTCCTTCTAAGGGGGGGGTCTTGGTGCGCCTTGACCAGGGGTGTGGGGCCTTGACCCCACTACCCACGTTCATGTGGGTCCCCCATGCAGGTGGGCCCCACTCCGAACCTTCTAGAACCTTCCGGTACAATACCGAAAAATCCGAACATTTTTGGTGGCCAAAATAGGACTTCCATATATAAATCTTTACCTCCGGACCATTCTGAAACTCCTCGTGGCGTCCGAGATCTCATCCGGACTCGAACAACATTGATAACGACATACAAACTTCCTTTATAACCCTAGCGTCATCGAACCTTAAGTGTGTAGACCCTACGGGTTCGGGAGACATGTAGACATGACCGAGACGTTCTCCGGTCAATAACCAACAGCGGGATCTGGATACCCATGTTGGCTCCCACATGTTCCATGATGATCTCATCGGATGAACCACGATGTCAAGGACTCAGTCGATCCCGTATACAATTCCCTTTGTCTAGCGGTATTTTACTTGCCCGAGATTCGATCGTCGGTATACCGATACCTTGTTCAATCTCGTTACCGGCAAGTCTCTTTACTCATTCCGCAACACATCATCCCGTGATCAACCCCTTGGTCACATTGTGCACATTATGATAATGTACTACCGAGTGGGCCCAGAGATACCTCTCCGTTTGCGGAGTGACAAATCCGATCTCGATCCGTGTCAACCCAATGACACTTTCGGAGATACCGTAGTGCACCTTTATAGTCACCCGATTCGTTGTGACGTTTGATACACCCAAAGCACTCCTACGGTATCCGGAGTTACACGATCTCATGGTCTAAGGAAGAGATACTTGACATTACAAAAGCTCTAGCAAACGAACTACACGATCTTTGTGCTATGCTTAGTATTGGGTCTTGTCCATCACATCATTCTCCTAATGATGTGATCCGTTATCAACGACATCCAATGTCCATAGCAGAAACCATGACTATCTGTTGATCACAACGAGCTAGTCAACTAGAGGCTCACTAGGGACATATTGTGGTCTATGTATTCACACGTGTATTACGATTTCCGGATAATACGCTTATAGCATGAATAAAAGACAATTATCATGAACAAGGAAATATAATAATACTTTTATTATTGCCTCTAGGGCATATTTCCAACAGTCTCCCACTTGCACTAGAGTCAATAATCTAGTTCACATCGCCATGTGATTAACACTCACAGTCACATCACCATGTGACAAACATCCAAAGAGTTTACTAGTGTCATTAAACTAGTTCACATCATCATGTGATTAAGACTCAATGAGTTACGGGGTTTTGATCATGTTTTGCTTGTGAGAGAGGTTTTAGTCAACGGTGCGCAACATTCAGATCCGTATGTACTTCATAAATCTCTAGGTCATTCTCAAATGCTGCTTCCACGCTCCACTTGGAGCTATTCCAAATGGTTGCTCCACTATACGTATCCGTTTTGCTACTCGAGTCATTCGGATAGGTGTTAAAGCTTGCATCGACGTAACCCTTTACGCCGAACTCTTTATCACCTCCATAATCGAGAAACATGTCCTTATTACTCCAAGGACAATTTTGACCGCTATCTGGTGATCCAATCCTGGATCATTCTTGTACCCCTTGACTGACTCATGGCAAGGCACACTAAAAGCGCCAGGGACGGACGGCCTCCCGGCGAGGTTCTTTCAACGAAACTGGGCCGTTCTGAAATCTGAAATCGTAGCTGCTGTGCTTGAGTTTTTTAAATCAGGAGATATGCCGGACGGGGTAAACGATACGGCTATCGTGCTTATTCCGAAAATTCCTTTTCCAAAGGAACTTAATGATTTTCGCCCGATAAGCTTGTGTAACGTCATATACAAGATTATTTCAAAATGCCTTGTGAACAGACTGAGGCCTTTTCTTGCGGAGCTAATCTCAGAGAACCAAAGTGCCTTCGTTCCAGGGAGGCTTATCACTGACAATTCTATTATTGCATTCGAGTGCCTTCACCACATACAATCGCTGAAACAAAACAGATCAGCGGCGTGTGCCTACAAGCTTGATTTGTCAAAGGCTTATGACCGCGTGGACTGGGACTTTTTGGAGAAGGCACTTGGTAGATGGGGCTTCACCCAACAGTGGATTGCATGGATTATGGAGTGTGTGAAATCAGTGAGATATTCGGTCAAACTCAATGGACAATTGCTTGAGAGCTTCATACCCTCTAGAGGATTAAGGCAAGGTGATCCTTTGTCACCGTTCTTATTTCTTTTTGTCGCTGATGCCCTTTCTGCCCTGTTCTCGAAATCAGTGGAGGAAGGCTCGTTAAAGGGGGTGGCTATATGTCGCGGTGCACCGGTTATTTCTCACCTGTTATTTGCAGATGATACTATGTTGCTTTTTGAGGCGTCTGGCGAGCAGGCGAGCATTGTGAAGGGGCTGTTGAACACTTATACTTCTGCAACGGGTCAACTTATTAACCCAGAGAAGTGTTCCATCCTGTTTTCTGACAATTGCTCGGATGCGGTGGCGGATGAAGTAAAAAGCACCCTTGAGGTTACGCAGCAGGTGTTCGAGCCAAAGTACCTTGGCCTTCCAGTGCCAGAGGGAAGAGTGCACAAGGGACAATTTGAATCTCTTCAGGAGAGGTTGAGAAAGAGATTGATTGATTGGAGTGAACAGTTTGTCTCGGCGGGGAACAAGGAAATTTTGATCAAGGCGGTGGCGCAAGCTATACCTACATATGTCATGAGTGTGTTTCGGCTTCCGGCCTCCGTTTGTGATGATTTAACATGTATGATGAGGCAATACTGGTGGGGTGTGGAGAATGGTAAAAGGAAAATGGCATGTCTTAGTTGGGAGAAGATGATCTTGCCCAAGGATATGGGTGGAATGGGTTTTAGAGATATGAGATCTTTTAATCAGGCGCTACTCGCGAAGCAAGCCTGGAGATTGCTTGATAGTCCGGACAGTTTGTGCGCCCGGTTACTGCGGGCCAAATATTATCCCAATGGTAACTTGCTTGATACAGTCTTTCCTTCAAATTCGTCGGCTGTGTGGGAAGGCATCATGCATGGACTTGATCTTTTGAAAAAAGGGTTGATATGGCGTGTGGGTGATGGCTCGTCAATTAAGACCTGGCGGGATCCCTGGATCCCAAGGAAATATGACTACAAACCGATCACCCCAAAGAGGAATTGTAGGCACAATTGGGTTGCGGATTTCTTGGATGAATCTGGTGCATGGAATATGCAAATGCTGAGGCAACATTTCTGGGACATGGACATACGTGAAATTGTGAAGATCCAAACGTCACCGAGTCGGGGGCAGGATTTTTTGGCATGGTTCCCAGAAAAGAGTGGTTTGTTCACTGTTAAGAGCGCTTATCATATCGCAAGAGACTACCAATTGTCAGACTCGATGAGTGCGTCTAGCTCTAACCCAAGCGGACACAGGTCGATATGGAATCGGGTGTGGGATGCGTGGGTTCCTCTCAAAATGAAGATCATGGCATGGAAGGTGGTGTCAGGAGCACTCGCAACAAACTCTTGCAAGAAATATAAACACATATCCACGCATGAGACGTGCCCTCTCTGTGGTTCAGAAAAGGAGACCAGCTTCCATGCGCTGGTTACTTGTGAGTATGCTCGGGCAGTGTGGATGCAAATGCGGTCAGTTTGGAACCTCCCTAATCCCCAACTGCTCCGAGACACAGGAAAGGAGTGGTTGTTGAATGTACTGATGAACTGCAATGATGAAATGCGGGATTGCACTATAATGCTAATTTGGAGGATTTGGACACTGAGGTCCGATATGGCGCATGGTAAAGATGTTCCAAGTCCGGTGGCTACGGCAGATTATTTGCAAAGTTATATGCACTCGATACACTTGGCTAGCAGATACTCTACGGAGGAAATCATAAAGGGGAAGATGCCACTGCTCGGAGAGGAGCCGGTCAGGTCGTCTGGTACGGCAGTGCGGCTACCTTGGCCTCGTCCTGAGGAAGGCCAAGCGGCCCTGTCGGTCGATGGTTCTTTCTCATCAGTGGATGGATCAGCTGCTGCAGGTATGATACTGAGAAGTGTTGATGGGTCTGTCATATTTGCAGCTTACCAGTGTATCTTCAACTGCAATGAAGCTTTGGAGGCGGAACTACATGCAATAATGCAAGGGATGGCACTATCAATCCAGCATTGCAACTTGCCGATTGTTGTTCAGTCAGATTCTGCACAAGCCCTTTTGGCACTGACCGGTGAGAGTCTGAACCGGTCGGCTTCTGGTCATTTAGTTGCTGAGATTTGTCGTCTGACGGGTGTTAGAGAGTTTATTCCACTGAAACTTAAGCGTGAACAGAATAGGGTAGCAGATCGTCTAGCTACGTATAGTCGTACAGAGAGCACTACTGCTGTATGGCTTGGGCAGGGCCCTCCTTGTATAGAGGAGCTTTTGCCATTTGATTGTAACCCTATGAATATGGAATAAAACTCTTTTACCCTCGCAAAAAGAAAACACATGAATTCCTTATGTCATTTCTGATGCATGTATAGGTTTTGACCACTTGGCAGTAGTAAGTTCGTGTCATAATTAGTTTATTTTACTCCACACATACGACACATTCCAATCTTAGAAACATGCATCTCATGAAAGAGATGAGCTCCGCCCCGCTGGCTTGAAAAGTTGAAATAGTCTTTCGTCCCGCTTTATTGATAAAGCAATCAACCGGTTCATACAAGGAGTACCACAACACTGAAATAAAAGTCTGTTGGAACCACAACATCAAGTGGTTGCTGGAGAAGAGAGGCACCGAGCGGTGTCATGGAGTGAGTCCAACATCCGCCCCGGACGGCCGCGGTCCCGCTACCTAACTAGCGGGTGCCAGTGCTGCAAGAACGCTTAAGTATGAGTCAGAGACCTGGCGGAGAAAGACCCGCTCAATCACCATCTTATCACGCGTCATCCAAAGAGTCCAAGCTAATGCCGCAAAAACAAGTCAAAAATAGCCGCCTCTTCCTCTCGGCCTGAACTGCTCTAGCCTGGTGGAAGCCTACGTGATCCCGAACCTCCCAGTCTGGTCCTAGTGCATCTCGGACAACGGACCACAACAGCCGAGTTGCCGTGCAGGAGAAGAGGATGTGGGTCCCTGTTTCTGAAACCCCACACAAAGGATAGAGCCCATCACATGGGCCATGTCTCTTAAGCACTTTTGTAACCGAAGGTAGGCGACCCCTCTGCAACTGCCACACAATTTTTTGGATCTTCAAGGGGAGTGACGCCTTCCATAGAGGCGCCACCCAAGTAATAGTCGGGCTACGGCACAGAGCATGATATGATAGGCCGAGGCAACCGAAAAATCTCCCAAGGGAGTGCGGCTCCAGGAAGCGGAGTCCGAGGCATCTGCGGGCATGGGACGGGTGAAGGCTAGGAGGATGGTGCCGGCTTCCGTCACCTCTGCAGGTCAAATGAGCGACAGAACAAGATGTTAGGGAATTTATCAGCACATTTTCCTCAGACTACTATATCAATCCCAATAAAGATGCTCCAAATTTCAGCAAATTTTTTAAAAAATGAATATGCTTTCAATTAGTGTTTGCATTTTTTGGTGCTAAACATTTACGCATGGATGTACATTTTTTCACTAAATGAGAGATCTTCGTCTTTCATCGCAGGGGGCAAGGCGACAAATCGAATGTTTCATCGAAAGGTTTTTCTTAATGTGTGCCATTATCCAATTTGCACTAGTGACGACACCGTTGCACCGTACCCACCAAGCTTGTAAAAGCTCCTAGGTTGCTCCAGTAATGTCATACTCTCTTGTGTTGGTCTTATTTTTTGACGAAAAGACTGCATGATGCAGCATTTCATTGAAATTAGAGAAGAGTTTTACAGGGGTATAGCAACTAGCAAGTTACCCAGGATACAAAGCTAGTATCCAGCCACCGAATTACAGTCTGAACCCCATTACTAGCCTACCAACAGCACAACAATTAATCTGGTTCCCTAGGTCTGTGGATCATTAGGGCCACCTTATGCTTGCCTGCCAACGTCCAATCAATGAGATCATTCTTGATTCGATCCAGCACCTGTTCTTCCGTCGAGCTCTTGTGGTCAAAAATCCGCGAGTTCCGCTCCTTCCACACCGACCACCACGTGAGCTGCACTAGCGAGCTCCATGCTGCCCTGTATCTTCGCACTGCTGCCTTGATCTCGACCACCACTCCCGAATGTTCTCTGAGGCTGGTGACCGGGCAAGGGTCACTGGCAAGCTGCATTTTTGCATTATTTTCCCCCACAAGCTCACCGTGAAAGGGCAGCAAGCCAGAAGATGCTCGGGTGTCTCACGCTGAGCGTTGCAGAGGCAACACGTCGGGTTGTGAGGCCAGTTTCGCTTCTCCAGGTTGTCCCCTGTCAAGATCTTCCCAAGCACCGCCATCCAAGAGAACACTTTGCATTTCAGTGGTGCCTCTGACTGCCATATCAGTTGCTTGTAGCTCGTCCGCACCGATCCCTCAAACTGGGCTGTATAGGCAGAATGAGAGGAGAATTCGCCGTTTGCCGTCCACCGCCAAGAAATCGTGTCCTGCTGCTGGCCCAGCGTGACGTCCTGTAATAGCATCCACAAGGCGGTGAACTCTCTGACCGCCTGCGGCATGAGACCTCCCCTGAGATGACGTGTCCACCGATCGCCGGTGAGTGCTTGAGCCACCGTTAGGCGCTTCCGTGTGCAGACGCCAAACAGAGCCGGGAAACGGTGGCAGAAGCTCATCCCTTGCATCCAAGGTTCAGTCCAGAAGCAAATGCGTTGCCCATCCCCGAGGTTCAGTCCACCGATCGCCACCGATGCCAGAGTACGTGCATTGTTCGTGGTTGGTCTTATTTAGGACATGAACTTGACCTCTTTTTCTAAATAAATAGTTAAATGAAATCCAAGGTAGTCTAAAAGAAACCATTTATATATGTATATTGAAATCAGTCAAATAAAAGAAGGACGATGTGGGCAAAACAACTCCATGATTTGCGTTTGATCACGGTTGCATCCAACAATCCCAAGTCCGAGCTGCCACATCGATATCCCTGTTTGTGAACACTTTCAAGGCTTACAATAAATCGGCATCAGAGAGTTCGATGTGCTGATTTTGTCTATTAGGGTTCAGGGTTCGATTTAGTTTTTGTCTACTAGTTCAAGGTCTGGACTTTTTCCTACTTATTATGTACTGTACTAACTAATTGAAATCAATAAATAAATAAAGAAGGTGTTTGACTGTCAAAAGAAAAGAAAAATGAAATAAAGAGAACGAGTTGGGCAAAACAGCTCCTGGATTCGCGTTCGGTTACTACTTCCGACTAGAGATGGATCGAAACTCGGGACCATAAACAACATATCGGCCGGCGGTTTGCTCAGAAAATATATAGACCCAATCACCCAACACAAGACGCGGCAGATCGAGAAGCTTGGATCAAGTGCGATGGCGATGGTTGGCGTGAGGGTCGCCGCCATCCTCGTATCGACGATCCTTGCGTCGTGTTTTCTTGTGCTCGGCCAGGTGGCCGCGTTCGCCGGCAACGAGGCGCCCCACTCTCGGTCTCCGTCTCCGGCGATCGCCATCGACTTGGGCAACACCAACTCGTGCGTCGCCGGCTACGGCCACGGCAACGGCCAGGCCGAAACCATGTTCCAGCTCTGCATCCCAACCTGGGTGGCCTTCCCCGGCGACGGGTCCGTCTTGGTCGGCGAGGACGCCAAGAAGCACGCCGCTCCCATCTTCGGCTTCAAGCGCCTGCTCGGGAAGAGGCGCGACTTTGAGCGCGAGGAGGAGGACGTGCGGGAACTCATGGCCCGCGTGCCCTACAAAGTCGTAGGCCGCGAGAGGCCCCTCGTTCAGGTGAAGATGGTAGCAGACGGTGCGGTCAAGAACCTCGGCGCCGACGAGATCACGGCCATGGTGTTCGCCAAGCTCAGGGAGTCGGCCGAGGCGTACCTCGGCCGCGCGATCCAGGAGGCCGTCGTCACGGTGCCGCAGCAGTACAACGATCCAGCAAGGTATTCCATCTTGAGGGCCGCCGAGCTCGCCGGCCTGCGCGTCACGAGGTTGATCGACGAGCCGACCGCGGCTGCCGTCGCTCACGGCCTCCACCGGAAGCTGCGCGACGAGGGCAACGTCCTCGTTCTCCACATGGGCGGCGGGACGTCAGACGCGAGCGTCATGTCGTATGTGGACGGTGTGTTCGAGTTCATGGGAGCAGACGGAGATCCTTTCTTTGGAGGACAGGACTTCGACCAGAGGATTGTCGACCACTTCGTGGAGCTGATCAGGAAGAAGCACGGCAAGGGCCTCCTCAGCAACGACGACAAGGGCAGCGCGCTGGGCAGGCTGAGGACGGCGTGTGAGCAGGCCAAGAAGGCGTTGAGCAGCCAAGACGTTGCCGAATTTAGCATCAAGTCGCTTGTCGATGGCGTCGATTTCTCCGGCTCCCTGACCCGGGCAGAGTTTGAGGAGCTGAACCATGACTTGTTCCTTAGAGCCATGGCGTTGGTGGAGGGTGCCATGAGACATGCTGAGCTAGACAAGAACAAGGATCTGCTTGATGAGATTGTGCTGGTTGGTGGAAGCACCATGATCCCCGGGATCCGGAGACTCGTCGCCGATTATTTTGATGGGAGGAAGCTGAAAAATATCAATGTGCCGGTGATGCCGGATCAAACAGTCACTCTCGGAGCTGCTCTTCTAAGCCATCCTACGGCAAATGGGTACCCATGCATGGGAGGCGACAGGCGTCAGTGGGGATACTCCACAGACTGGTGTTTTACCGACTGAACTTCCCGTTGTTGATTGACTGCCTGAAGTTAGCAAACCACTAACTGTGACAAATTGTAGTTTATATATCCTCTTCTTTTTGTAGGTTTTGTTAAATGTGAACGTTGGAATCTCAGGATTACAGCCTTACCTGATGCAATGCAACAGCTGACTTGTGATAACTTCTTCTTTTCCCCAGATGTTTTCCATTTTGTTTACCTATACTTCGCAAAACTCCTATATGAATTACCTTGCCTGTATCAAGTTTTTCTTTTTACTGTTTCCGATTTTCCCCGATGGTGGCCGGAAACGGCGGTTTCCCGGTCAATTTTCGTTCAAAATCATTTGAAATTTTTCAAAGTTCGATCATTTTTTTTGAATTTGGGCAAAAATTGTAAAACTGTCTGGTATTTCTCCTACCGGTTCTGGCCAGAAAGGCCGGTTTCCGGATTTCTTTGACCGAATGAAAAACCCTGGCCGTATTAGTTACCAAAAGATCTGCACAGTAATAATATAGTTTTAGGTCCCAATAACATTTTCCATGCTAATAATTTTGTTACTGAGCATATTGTATCTATTATACTAGTAAGCAGTGTGATAGGCATGACTGGGTAGGTGGTGAGCTTGTTTTGCATGTCTCTAAGCAACTAGAGTACATATTGCCTGGTGAAGTTTTATGAAGCAAAGTTTCTCTGGAGAATAACATTAGGCATGGAGTGCTTGATTCTCATTATGCTTGCACTAAGCTATACGTCTCAGTACTGCACCAGCTCTAGCTTATGCCCCTCAACCTACGGTAATGCTCTAGCTCATGCTCCTCATCTCCTATACCCATATATGGTGAAGTTCAAATTTGTGTTCTGTGAGTTTTCTAAATATTATGTATTGAGTGCATTAACAATGACCAACAGATGAGTGGAGTTAATTGTGTGTTGGGTGGATTAATTTCAAAGCTATAGCAGCAGATGCTTGAATTTTATCCTTCTCTCAATTAATAATTACCCAATGTGTTATGTCTACCGCTAGCAGATCTTGGTCAGAACGGCGATGGTGCCTTTCAATTCCCAGTGTTCCACGAGATGCACCCATGCATACAAGCATCAGTACAAGTATCAAATGTACAGAACACATGGTATTCCTTTGAGGACGACAGAATCCATAAAGATCGGTTCCTCATGGCCATCGGCCTGGGCACTCCGGCCATTGTGAATCTCGTCACCATTGACACCGGCTCGACACTTTCCTGGGTTCAGTGCCAACCTTGTCCGATAAATTGCCATGATCAAGCTGAAGACTCCGGACGGATATTTGACCCCCTTCAGTCCTCAACTTACCAAAGCGTTGGCTGCTCAACTGAAGATTGTGGTTATGTGCATGAAACACTTGGTATTCCCTTTGGCTGCAACGAGGAGCAAGATAGCTGCCTTTACAGCTTGAGATATGCATCAGAAGAGTACACGGCCGGAAGCTTGGTCAAGGACAAGCTCACTTTAGGAAACAACTTCAGCATTGATGATTTCATGTTTGGCTGCAGTGGAGATGACAGGTACAATGCAGCTGATGCAGGCATTATTGGATTTGGGGGTGCGACTTACTCCTTCTTTCGTCAGGTAGTTCGCCATACCAACTACACCGCGTTCTCTCACTGCTTTCCTGGTAATCATAGAAACGGAGGATTTCTATCCATCGGGCCGTATGATCGGTACAATTTACAGTTCATTCCGTTGGTCGAATACGGCTCGCACGGAGATAACCCGGTGTATGCTATTCAGCAGCTGGACATGATGGTCGACGGGATACGGCTTGAAGTCGACCCGTCAATCTACGCAACTCGAATGACGATACTGGATTCTGGCACGATCGACACGTTCATTCTGTCCCCGGTGTTTCGTGCGTTTGACAAGGCGATCACAGCGGCAATGCTAGCAAAGGGATATGCCCGAGAAGCAGCTGGAAGGAATAAAATTTGTTTCACGTCCACTAGTGATTCGGTGAACTGGAGAGACATGCCAACGGTGGAGATGAAATTTGTAAGGTCTATCTTGAAGCTCCCGTCGGAGAATGTGTTCTATCGAGTGTCAGCAGATAAAATTTGCTCCACATTTCGGCCAGATGTTGCTGGACTGATAGGGGTTCCGATTCTGGGGAACGGGGCAACAAGATCATTCAGGGTCGTGTATGATATCCAAGACAGCAAGTTTGGGTTTCAAGCTGGTGCGTGTTGACACAGTTACATGGCTACCTGGAGCAGACAAGACTATATATTTTGATGTACAAACTGATGAAGGTCCTCAGTATTGATTGGTGTTGGTACTGGATTAACAGTGCATCTATGTTGTGTGCCTTTTTTGTTTTCTAAATATACAATCATATAAGTATTTGCAGCAGTGGTAGGAATCATAAGTTCATAAGGATGTTAATTGATTCCCAGAAATCTCTGGCGTTTCAATCCCTGGCCGCCCGGCTTTTATAAGCTTGAGCAGGATCTGGATTTTATATGGTATCTCGGCTAGTTTTGGCGTTTTAGGTTTCGCGGACATACGCTATAATTTCTACATTTTTACACGACAATTTCAGCATTTTAAAGCCATTCATACACAATATTCCTACAAATGCAGCCAATAAGAGTCAATGCATGATCACATAGGGGAATCCTGATGCTCCGTCTTCGGTCAGTATAGGTAAAAGTTTTAGTCCTTGTTGTGAGATAAGAGAACACGGTCGATGTGGTTCTCCTCATACAACAGGTACGTGTTCGCTTTGATGAAGGAGGGCAGCTTCGTGTTTCGTAGGTCATCCGCGATCCGCGAGACGACCGGAGCAAATTTGTTGCTGAGGCCACATACCATATTGGAGACGAGAGCCCGATAGGAGACAGGCATGCCATAGTCCAGGAGCGTGTCGCTAACACTTTGATGCGTGTGAAGTAGGCGTTGATGGAGAGATGCTTTTGGCGGAGGGTGTGGTAGGCCTCGAGTGCCTGGCAGCCGCGTTGGTTGCGGTTGTCAAGGAAGAGGGGCCAGATCGCGGTCATGAGAGTGTGCGCCGTCTCGTTGTTGTGTTGGACGGACTGCATGATCTCGGTGGAGACGATGAGATACAACCACCGGACGATGCACCAATCGATCTGCTGGGTTTATGTGGCGTCGCCGCGTCGGAGCGACGGAGGTGTCCAACAAGACCTTAATATAATTTTTATATGTTAGGTTGCTTTTGTATTTCCGGTAAATCTTTATAAGTGAGTCATGTTCGCAAAAAACAATGATCACATAATTCATCAGAAATGACGAAATGCACACCAACCCATGAATCAGTTTGTTTCAAAACAAGCTAGTTGTGGAGCGTTTTTTTTAACTGTATTTTCTGTTCAGTTAGTTGAATTGTTGTTTGTACACACTAAAAGCCGTGTTACTTCTCTCCCTTTACTCTATTCTGGGTACAAGATTTTGTATTACTGGATGTTGTAGCTCTTGTAAAGCCGGCCTATGATGAATCACATCTTTACAAGATGAAGTATGCATGTCTGTCTTTTCAGACCCAGCCTGAAGAATGGCTTCTTCTTTGCACTTTGTGTATGCTAAATCATTTTCATACATAATTCTTCGTTGTCTTTTTTTATAAAGCCTGAATCGTCTTATCTAGAAATTTATCACGCACTGTAATTGTCACTTTTAACAATGGAAAAATGTTCAACATTGCATCAAAACTTAGAAGATTTGTATTTTTTCTTTACCTCAATACACATTCACAGATTTCTCATCGCCCACTCAAAAAATTAAAGCTCTTACTACGGTCGGTATAGGAACAAAAGCGCAGAAGTTCAGTAACATCTTCACACAAGACACTGCAGAAAATACAGTAACACATTTTCAGACAAGACACAAGACACCGAAGAAATTGAGCATGGAAACACAAAGTTGAGGTCATCATCTTATGACCCTCACGTCGATCATCGAGTCACCGTCACGTGTCGGTAGACTCGCAGCCGCTGAGTTATTGCAGGGCCGGCCCTGTGTTTCGGGAGGCCCTAGGCGAACTCGACGACATGGGCCCCTATGTCCTAAGTCCTAAGACAATATATATGTATGCGTGTGTTATATATATAACTTATTATAAAAAGTAACTTTCAATCACACATCTTTAGTTTTAGGTATGAGTATAATAATCCAAATGACTCCATCGAGAACAATAATAACCAAATTCGAACCGACTCCATAAAAAACAATGGTACTAAAAAGATCGCAAAATGAAAGTAATATGACATGATTACCTCAAATAAGAACGAAATTAGACTGACTCCATCGACAACAATAATACTTCAGTGCTTCAAAAAAAGTTTCTTCGGGCATTTCGTGATGCGAAGTCATTAAGGGCACAATCAAGATCAACATTGTCCAAGATATCCTTCTCAATGCAGCACATAGCCAGGCCATTCAATCTATCTTGCAACATAGTTGACCTCAAATAATTTTTCAGTAGTTTCAGTTTAGAGAAACTTCTTTCAGCTGAGGCTACAGTCACAGGCACTGTTAAGAGGATCCGATAGGCAACAGAGACATTTGGATAGCAATCTACAGCCATAACAAACTGAAGAATCTCAAGCGCTGACATCAAACCATCTGGCAAAGTTACCTGCAACACTTTTAACTCTGAGACAAAATCATGAAGATCAACATCAGATGATTTATCATCAGAAAAAGCTTTTGCAAAAGTAGCGCAACATTCCTGTAGTTTGCTATCATCCAAGGACTTCAGATTTTTTGAATTGAATAAGAAACCAAACACCTTTTCAAATTTCTTCAACTGATCAAAGCGGCTGGTCAATGAAAGAATTGCATTGTCAACAATGACTAGAAAGTAATTAACTCTGAAGGATTCCATAGCTAACAATTGTATTTCTTCTTCTTGATCATTGATTTCATCATGATGCCTCTTTCTTTTCCGTTGACGTTTTGAAGGAAATTCTGGCTCTATGTCCATATCAGATGCAATGGCTTTTGCTATCTCAATACTAGCTTGAAAGCCTTCATCTCTATACTTCTTAAAATATAATATGACCCTGTCAATGTGTTTTATAGTAGCATCAATGCACACCATCTTTTCCTGCAACTTTTGGCTCACCATATTTACAGAGAACAAAACATCATGCCAGATAACCATGCCAACTAAAGTTTCAAAATTCTCAAGTGCACTGACCAAAGATTGAGCATCACTTACAGCTGCTGGGTCATCAGTAGAAGTCTCCTCCAATTCCTTCAAAGCTGAAATTACATGGATAGCTTGGTACCTGATAGGCTGCACACTCTTTATTCGACTCTCCCAACGAGTACTGGACAAAGGCTTGAGAGTTAGTTTTGTTCCTTTTGGGAGATTGTCAAGTAAGATCTTCCACCTTTTAGTAGAACGTGAAAACAACACGTATATCCGTTGTATAATACCAAAGAATGTAATAGCCTGTTTGCAAGATTTTGCCATATCACAAAGAGTGAGATTCAAACTATGACATGCACATGGCATATACAATGCTTTGGGGTTTTCTTTAAGGAAGCGACTCTGAACACCTTGGTATTGTCCTTTCATGTTGGAACCATTGTCGTAACCTTGACCTCTCACATCAGCAGCATTCAAATCAAAAGAACTCAATGTATCCATCAATACCTTCAAAAGCCCCAACCCCGATGTGTCCTCAACCTTTAGGAACTCTAGGAAAAACTCCTCCACTCTCGGAAGGTTGCTTGACATATTGACACGACGCACAATGAGAGTCATTTGTTCTTCATGGCTCACATCCGGGGTACAATCCAGAATAACTGAAAAATACTTGGCATCTTTGATGATCTTTAAAATTACATTTCTCACGGCATTAGCAAGAACTGAGATCAACTCGTTCTGGATTTTGTGGCCAAGATAGTGATGATGGATTTCACTATTTTGAATACGCCGGATGTGTTCTTGCATAACAAGATCAAATTCAGCAATCATTTCAATCGTGCCCAAAAAATTACCATTATTATCTTGATACAACTTCTCATTTGATCCACAAAAAGCCAAAGTATGTTTTGCAAGAAACTTCACAGCTGAAACTATTCTTACCAGAACTTGTCTCCAATGCTCCTTCTCCTTTGCAATCCCCCTTTGCATATCGTCATCAATTGTCTGATTTTTGCTTAGTCTCAACCTAACTTCATTCCATGTATTCATGTTTGTTAAATGATCAACACTGTTCTCGTGATCTTTGAGACGCGCACTCAAACGCTTCCAGTCATTCAATCCATCAGATGCCAGCATAGACTTGCTCAGTTTTGATTTGAACAACTTGCAACAAAAACAATATACTTTGTTTGCACCTTTGTGGTAAACCAACCACTTTCTGTCAACAAACTCACCATTACTTAACTTCCTGGAGTAAAAAGCATATGAAAAGTGTCTACCAATGGTGTCCTTCTCGAACTCCAGATCCGGTACTCTAATAGGTCCCTTCTCAATTAAAATATCCCTTTTGCTATTGTCAAGACCTTCCCATGTTCTTGGATCAAAAATAAATGAAAGGGAATCTTCCTGTTCATCATTAGAGGAAGGCTGCAAATTTTCCTCCTCCATTGTACTGTCAGCATCAACTTCAAAATTTATTTGCTCCCCTGTGCTCGCACCATCTTCATTCACCTCAACATCTGGATTTGCATGCTCAGAAGTAGTTTCTTGCCCTTGTTCTTCACTGACATCAACATTGCTTGAAGATGTAAAGAAGTTATTCAAAGAACCCTTCAGTGCTAGAATTTTTAGATCACTTTCTTTCTTTTTCCTCCTTTTTCAGCACCCGATAATTGCTTCTTCTTAGGTAACATGGCAGGCTAATGTCCTAAAATCATGAAGAAAAGATCAAAAGAGGATACAAAGAATTAGGAATTTATACATCGGATGATTGGAACCCTAGACATGTACATAGAATGACAAAAATTGATAGATTGGATTACAATGCGTACATACTAAATAAAGAATAAATAACCTGCTCTCGAGATTGTCAAATTGAGGTTTGGGGATGGACAGGATACGTACTCGGTACTTCTTGCCGTATTGCCGTACTTCTTGACTTCTTGACTTCCATCGGTGCGGATGCGGATGGCTGATTGGCGGGCTGCCGCCGCCTGCCGGATCTTTGGGCGGCGACGGCGAGCCAATGAGGCGAGGGCAGCAGCGACGCAAGGCAAGGCGCCGAGCGACGGCCGACGGATCGAGCAAGAAGGCCGACGGGCGTGAGTCAAAGCGCCGTTTAGGCTTCGCGCCTCTGACGTATCCATCAGCGATTCAGCGACAGTTCGATCAGCGATTGCTAGCTATATCTGGGCCGCCCAGCACATCAGCGACAGGCCTGTATAGTATAATTTTTTTTGAGACAAAGGCCTGTATATTATATGTATACTCCATCATGTGCCCCCCCCTCGGCTGGGCCCTGGGCCGTCGCCCCGTCGCCCATGCCCCAGGGCCGGCCCTGAGTTATTGCCATTGCATGGTGGCTGAGCCACGGGGGCATCATTTTCGGTTCCTGCAGCCCCGACGGCGGTGAGGGTTTATTCCTTTCTTCTCCGCCCCAAATAATACAACTAATTATTACCGAAAAAGGGCTTCCCCCCGCTTTGTATTCCAAAGCACCAACCAACAGTACAAATGCGATGCTGGGGCGAGCAGCACAACAAGCCCAAAGAAGAAAGGAAGAAGAAACAAATGCCAACAACGGCAGCTCGACTAAGCGGACGGACGGCCCGCCACCACTCGCCCTCCAGAGACACACTCCACAGCCCGAGGCTCCGAAAGTGCAGCGTACCAAGCAGCACCTCCAAGAAGGTATCGACGTCGACGACGCCTGCTTTGCCGACGAGTCCTAGGGTTTCCCCCGGTACGCGGAGGGAAATGGAGAATGGCTACCACCGACACCCTTCAAGAAGGAATGGTGGCACCCGCCGGTGTCACCGCATCGGAGCCGGACGAGCCGGCAAGGATTTCTCCCGCACGCCAAACACCACCGCCCATCCGGAGCCTACCAACCAAACCACCGCCCAGTGCGCCATCGAGGTTGCGCCGCCACCCACGCCGTCTCGCTACGAGCACCAACACGAGGCCGAGAAGACCGGAGAGAAGCGCCACACGCCGAGAGCAGCAGCACCAAGGCCGAGCGGGAGGGAACCACCTCCACCGCCGTCGTGCGAGAAGCCCACGCCTCCGGCACCGTCGCGGTAGCCGACCGGACACGGCAGCGGGGCAAACCAGCCATCCACGCTGGCCGGCCGAACGAGCCCGCTAAGCCCCGCCCAGTCTGCAGCAGCTGGCTTTAGCACCGCCAGCCCCGTCGCGCAACGCCGCTCCCCGCCGCTTCGGGAATGCGCGCCGACCCGCCCGCCGCCGCCGCCCGCCAAGACCGATGGGCCCGTGAGGGCCTAGATCTGGCGAACTCCGCCGCCAGGGCGTGCTGCGCCACCACCCGCCGCTAACGCCGCCGCCGTCCGCCCGCTCGCCCACCTGCGACGAGGCACCCTTCCGCCAAGAAGACCGTCGCCGAGGAGCACCCCGGCGCAGCTCGCCCACACGGAGAGCCACCGGAGGAAAAGGGGGGGCCGCCACCAGCGACCCCGGGCCATGCTGCGGCATGGCGCCAATGACGGCGGCCGGAGAAGGGAGAGGGGGGGCTGAGGGGAGATCGGGCGCGCCCGCCGCCATGGGCGGCGCGGTCGATGAGAGGGGGGAGGGTCTTTACTCCAACATACAAGCCTTATTTGGACGCCAATACAACTAATTATTAATCATATAGGAGGTAATTTGCCAATTTGCATTTAAGTGGTCAATTACAATCCCACCTCGGACTGTTCCCTCTCTTTCACGCCATGCATCTCTGCCACTCCCGATTCCCCAGTTTCCCCTCCCCCAAACCCTTCACCACTATTGACTCCGGACCCCCAAGTTTCCCCTCGCCCAAACCCTTCACCCTCTTGTTTCCTACCTAAGAACCTCCCGCCGCTACCATGGCTTTGCCCCTGCAACATCGCCCCAATGCAGGCCTCGACGACAAATTCGTGGTATTTGGACATTCGAGAAGGTCGCGGCAAAAGAAAATTGGGTCTAAAAGAAACTGTATAAAAATACACTATTTAGACTCGATTTTGTTTTTCCATGACCTTGTCGGATGTCCAAATACTACGAAAGTTTGCAGGACCTCTTGAATGTCAAAAACAAATTTAGATCGTATGTGTCTGGTATTTTTTTTGGGGGGGGGGATTTACTATTTCATCAGGAGCAGATGAGCTTGGCTCATATAGCTATTACCGCATATCGAAGCCTGAATTATAATTCTTCTGTGTCTCTCTACTTTGTCAAAGTGGATCATATAGAAGTCTAAATCATCTTGTATTGAAAATTTGTCACACATTATAACTGTCACTTCAGCTATGTTGCCAAAGAGATGTGACTCGACGGGATGGGCGAATATCTACCGCATTCAAACAGGCTGCTCGGTGAGAGAGCGTCTCGATGGAGCAGAAGTACGAGCTGGCTGCCTTGCGGCTGGCTGCAGTGCCGCCATGCGAGGAGGGTAGAGGCTAGCCTGCCGGCCAGCTCCCTAGAGGTCTCCGACGACGACCGGATGATGGAGGCAATCCTGCTTGTGTTGTTCCATGTCGGCTTGCCCATGGAGCAAGCGCATGCGCACTGCAACGCCGACATGGCGGAGGAGAAACCAGAGCTGCAACCGATGTCGGTGTTCCGACACACACAGAAGAGGAGTAGCGGTACAACCTCTTCCTCCTCAAGCGCCACCTGCTGGTGGAGGCTCAAACATACGATGAGCTCGCGAGTGAGGAGGCCGTGACAACCATGGCCACAAAGAACCCAAACTTCGTCATGGAGCACCGTGCGATGTACGAGGTCGCGCACGCTCGCGCGCCTGCAACACTGTCACGACACAGTCGAACATGGAGACGGCCCTCGCAATCGCGGACAAGAACGCCAGTAGCTGCACATTGTTCATGATGTCAACTGTGCTTCATTGGCGCCGCTACGACGACGAGGCTGGCCCGTCCACATCCAGCATCGACTTCGCGTCCACTGGCGGCGGACAGTTTGGGCATCAAGTCTCGAGTGGGTTGGTCCGTGTCCAATATCCTACTCTTACTCATTGGCGACCACACCTTCATTTCATGGGTCTTATCTCCGTCAGACATGGACATGGTCGCCTGCCATGAGCATGAAGGGGAACAACAAGGACTTGGAGGATGGGCACTGTCATAGATCTAGAATAAGTTTAGGTCCAATCTTTTTTGTTTAATAAAATATGTTAGAAGGACTATCATGGGAAGGTGACGCCCATCGTCAAGGCAGTGACACATGTCGATAGACTTATACCCATTGACTTGTCGCTATTATGTGGCGGCCGAGACACGCGGGCATCATCCAAGGTACCTGCATGTCCAGCAACGATGGTGAAGGTTTCATTCGCGCGAGAAACAAATGAGAGTTGAGTTTCTTATTTGCCCTTGTTAAAGAGTAGGCTTGTATGTAACGTGACAAGTGTCACGATGGGTATATTGCGTGGGTATTGTGTGCGTATTGTTGTGTATACGGCAGGTTGTTAGGCTAGATGATCTTATCTCTTGTATAGCTTGGAGTAGAGGTCAAGACTAGAAACAACCTGCCGATCTTGTAATCCTTCCTCTATATTAACACACACGCGTCCCTGCCAAGGTGCATACGCTTAAACCCTTTCTTCTTTCATGGTAATCAGAGCCTACCTCGAATTCATCCATGGCAAGCTCTTCGGTGAACTCCTTCCCTTCATCTCCGTTTGCACACATCGCAACAGAGAAGTTTACAAGAGGGAACAAAGCGCTATGGCACGCCACCGTGCTCTCGGCCATCTGGGGAGCACAAATGGCGTCCTTCCTCGACGTCGAGCAGGTGGTGCCCCCGATGAACATTATTGAAGTCACCAGCGACGACGGCAAGACCAAGTCCAAGGCTCCCAATCCGGAGTTCAGTGCGTGGTATGCGCGCGATCAGCAGGTGTTCGCTTACCTGTTGACCACGCTGCCCCGTGAGATGGCCATCCAGGTGGCGACGTGCCACACCACAGCAGAGCTGTGGAACACAGTGGAGGGGATGCTTGCATCGCATACCCATGCACAGACTGTCAACGTCAGAATCGCGTTGGTGATAACCCACAAGTGTAGGGGATCGCAACAGCTTTCGAGGGTAAAGTATTCAACCCAAATTTATTGATTCGACACAAGGGAAGCCAAAGAATATTCTTGAGTATTAGCACTTGAGTTGTCAATTCAACCACACCTAGATAACTTAGTATCTGCAACAAAGTATTTAGTAGCAAAGTAATATGATAATAAAGGTAATGATAGCAAAAGTAATGTTTTTGGGTTTTGTAGTGATTGTAACAGTAGCAACGGAAGAGTAAATAAGCGAAGAGCAATATGTGAAAAGCTCGTAGGCAATGGATCAGTGATGGATAATTATGTCGGATGCGATTCCTCATGTAATAGCGATAACATAGGGTGACACAGAACTAGCTCCAGTTCATCAATGTAATGTAGGCATGTATTCCGTAAATAGTCATATGTGCTTATGGAAAAGAACTTGCATGACATCTTTTGTCCTACCCTCCCGTGGCAGCGGGATCCTAGCGGAAACTAAGGATATCAAGGCCTCCTTTTAATAGAGAACCGGAACAAAGCATTAGCACATAGTGAATACATGAACTCCTCAAACTATGGTCATCACCGAGAAGTATCCCGATTATTGTCACTTCGGGGTTGTCGGATCATAACACATAATAGGTGACTATAGACTTGCAAGATAGGATCAAGAACACACATATATTCATGAAAACATAATAGGTTCAGATCTGAAATCATGGCACTCGGGCCCTAGTGACAAGCATTAAACATAGCAAAGTTATAGCAACATCAATCTCAGAACATAGTGGATACTAGGGATCAAACCCTAACAAAACTAACTTGATTACATGGTAAATCTCATCCAACTCATCACCGTCCAGCAAGCCTACGATGGAATCACTCACGCACGACGGTGAGCATCATGAAATTGGTGATGGAGGATGGTGATGATGACGACGACGACGAATCTCCCTCTCCGGAGCCCCGAACGGACTCCAGATCAGCCCTCCCGAGAGAGATTAGGGCTTGGCGGCGGCTCTGTATCGTAAAACGCGATGAAACTTTCTCTCTGATTTTTTCTCCGCGAGACGGAATATATGGAGTTGGAGTTGAGGTCGGAGCCTCAGGGGGCCCACGAGACAGGGGGCGCGCCCAGGGGGGAGGGCGCGCCCCCACCCTCGTGGACAGGGTGTGGGCCCCCTGGTCTTGATTCTTTCACCAGTATTTTTTATATTTTCCAAAAAGTGCCTCCGTGAATTTTCAGGACATTCCAAGAACTTCTGTTTTCTACACATAAAACAACATCATGGCAGTTCTGCTGAAAACAGCGTTAGTCCGGGTTAGTTTCTTTCAAATCATGCAAGTTAGACTCCAAAACAAGGGCAAAAGTGTTTGGAAAAGTAGATACACTGGAGACATATCAACTCCCCCAAGATTAAACCTTTGCTTGTCCTCAAGCAATTCAGTTGATAAACTGAAAGTGATAAAGAAAAACTTTTACAAACTCTGTTTGCTCTTGTTGTTGTAAACATGCATAGCCAGCATTCAGGTTTCAGCAAATATTATGAACTAACCATACTCACAATAACACTTAGGTCTCACAATTACTCATATCAATAGCATAATCAGCTAGCGAGCCATAATAATAAAACTCGGATGACAACACTTTCTCAAAACAATCATAACATGGTATAACAAAATGGTATCTCGCTAGCCCTTTCTGAGACCGCAAAACATAAATGCAGAGCACCTTTAAAGATCAAGGACTGACTAAACATTATAATTCATGGTAAAAGAGATCCAGTCAAGTCATACCCAATATAAACTAATAATAATGAATGCAAATGACAGTGTGCTCTCCAAATGTGCTTTTTAATAAGAAGGGTGATGACTCAACATAAAAGTAAATAGATAGGCCCTTCGCAGATGGAAGCAGGGATTTGTAGAGGTGCCAGAGCTCGATTTTAAAATAGAGAGGAATAACATTTTGAGTGGCATATGTTCACTGTCAACGCAACAACTATGAGATGGCTGTATCTTCCATACTACATGCATTATAGGCAGTTCCAAACAGAATGGTAAAGGTTTATACTCCCCCAACCACCAACAAGCATCAATCCATGGCTTGCTCGAAACAACGAGTGCCTCCAACTAACAACAGCCCTGGGGGAGTTTTGTTTAATTATTTTTATTTGCTTTGATCTTTTTGGATCATGGGACTGGGCATCCCGATTACCGGCCCTTTCTCGTGGATGAGGAGCGGAGTCCACTCCTCTTGAGAATAACCCACCTATCATGGAAGATATAGGCAGCCCTAGTTGAAACATGAGCTGCTCGAGCATACAAAACAGAATTTCATTTGAAGGTTTGGAGTTTAGCACATACAAATTTACTTGGAACGGCAGGTAAATACCGCATATAGGAAGGTATGGTGGACTCATATGGAATAACTTTGGGGTTTAAGGGTTTGGATGCACAAGCAGTATTCCCGCTTAGTACAGGTGAAGGCTAGCAACAGACTGGGAAGTGACCAACTGAGAGAGCGACAACAGTCATAAACATGCATTAAAATTAATTCACACCGAGTACAAGCATGAGTAGGATATAATCCACCATGAACATAAATATCATGAAGGCTATGTTGATTTGTTTCAACTACATGTGTGAACATGTGCCAAGTCGAGTCACTCAATTCATTTAAAGGAGGATATCATCCCATCATACCACATCATAATCATTCTAATAGCATGTTGGCACGCAAGGTAAACCATTATAACTCATAGCAAATCAAGCATGGCACAAGCAACTATAATCTCTAAATGTCATTGCAAATACATTTACTTCATAATAAGCTGAATCAGAAACGATGAACTCCTCATATTTACAAAAACAAGAGAGGTCGAGTTCATACCAGCTTTTCTCATCTCAATAAGTCCATCATATATCGTCATTATTTCCTTTCACTAGCACGAACGAACAATGTGTATAATAATAATAGTGCATGTGCATTAGACTAAGCTGGAATCTGCAAGCATTCAACTCAAGAGAGAAGACAGGGTAATATGGGCTCTAAATTAAATAAACAATCATGCATATGAGAGCCACTAAACATTTTCAATATGGTCTTCTCGACCCCCAAAGGAAAGAAAAGAAAATAAAACTATTTACACGGGAAAGCTCCCAACAAGTAAGAAGAAGAACGAGAAATCTTTTTAGGTTTTCATTTTAATTTCTACTACAAGCATGGAAATTAAACTAACTAATTTTTTGGTTTTTTCTTAAGGTTTATCAATCACACAAGAAGAAAGCGAAAAAGAAAATTAAACTAACATGGATAATACAATGAAAGAGTATGAGCACGGACGACTAGTGTGTGAACATGAATGTAAAGTCGGTGAGAAATACGTACTCCCCCAAGCTTAGGCTTTTGGCCTAAGTTGGTCTAATACCAAGGACCGCTGCTACTCTCCCCGGTGTACTGGGAGGTGTAATCAGGATACCACTGGCTGGTCATCTCCGGATCCCACTGGAAAGATGATGCACGATAAGGGTCCAGTGCAGGTTCCGGCTCAGCTTCAGGTTCTGGAGTGGATGCTTGGGCTCGATGAGCATACACCACCTCCGGCGTGACAAGAAAATTATCTGCAAGCAAATCAAACAACAGAGGCGCAGGCAAAATAATAGTCTCATTGTGTTTCTTATTAAATCTATGGTTATACAAGAGCATCTTCTCTTTGTTGTCAACAATAAACGTGTGGGCTACCATGCTCTTGTAATCTAAAATGTGAAGAGGCAATTTTGTCTCCTCTTTCTCATGGTGCCTAATAGGTATCTGAAAATGTCTAGCAAGACGTGAAGCATAGATACCTCCAAATATGGGGCCTTTTGTACGATTCAGGCTTAGCCGTTTAGCAATGACGACACCCATACTAAAACTATTATCTCCGAGCAAGGCATGTTGAAGAATAATGATATCAGGAACACTGTTTCCACTATTTCCACGACCAATCAAGCATCTACTAGCAAATATGGCAAAGTAGCGTAAAACAGGAAAATGTATGCTAGAGATTTTCGCCTCGGAACCCTTCTTTGGCTCCTCTACAACTATAGTGTTAACAAAGCCATCCACATCTTTACGATGGGGTTCCTCTAATTCTCCCTCATAGGGTATCCTACACACCGCGCAAAATTACGTAAAGACATTTCTCTGAATTCATCATATAAGTGAAATGATACTGAAGGCGGTGACTTCTTAGGATAAAAATAAAATTTTTGCACGAAAGTATTGGTGAGTAAGAGATACTGATCAATCCGGTCGTGGAGGAAACCGGTGAGGCCTGCATTCTCGATCAAAGAATAAAAATCTTCATGAATTCCAGCTTCTTTCAAGAAATCATCGCATGGCCATTCACATGGCCGTACTTCCGCCAAGCGAGGAAGATTATACTTGGCTTTTTCCTTCTCTTTAGCTTGTTTTTCCTGAGAGCCCTGGCTAGAAGAGCCCCTCAAAAGTTTCCTTAACATTTTCTGAAAATTTCTGAAATTTTGGCAACTTCAAAATAAAAGTGAATAAAACTGAACAAGATTGATAGCAACTACTCCTACAAGTGCCTAGAGTCTATATCATGCATTAGAATTGCTTGGGACCTCATAAATTCAACATGAAAGCTCAAGAACATGGTCACCTATGCAGCAAAAAATTGCAATGAATAAAGCACTAGAACAAAAACTAATTGGACCAATGGAGGAGTCACATACCAAGCAACAATCTCCCAAAGCAGTTTTGTGAATGGAGCTTTGAGCAAGGAGATCGAAAATCGCAGCAAAATGAGCTAGAACTCGTGCTTGAGCTGGATGGGGATTTTTGGGTAGAATATGAAGTGTGTGGGTGCTGGCATAAGTGGAGGGGGCACCAGGGGCCCACGAGACAGGGGCGTGCCAGGGGGTGGGCGCGCCCTCCACTCTCGTGGCTCGGTGCTTGCCCCTCTGCAGTGATTTCAGTGCCTAAAATCCTCAAATATTCCATAAAAAATCATACTAAATTTGCAGGGCATTTGGAGCACTTTTATTTTGGGCTATTTTTAATGCACGGATAATTGAAAAGAGAGATAATACTATTTTTGCTTTATTTAATCTAAATAACATAAAGTAAAAAGAGGGTACAGAAGGTTGTGCCTTCTAGTTTCATCCATCTCGTGATCGTCAAAATGAATCCACTAACAAGGTTGATCAAGTCTTGTTAAGAAACTCATTCGGAATAACACGGAATCGGAGAAATTTCGAATAACACTAAGTTACCTCAACGGGGATATGAACATCCCCAACAATAAGAATATCATACTTTTTCTTGACAGTAGGGAGAGGAAATTCAAAACCTCCAATAATGACAGTTGGAACTTTTCCAATAGAATTGATGCTATGAATCTGAGATTGTTTCCTCGGAAAGTGTACCGTATGCTCATTACAATTAACATGAAAAGTGACATTTCCTTTGTTGCAATCAATAACAGCCCCTGCAGTATTCAAAAAAGGTCTACCAAGGATAATTGACATACTATTGTCCTCGGGAATATCAAGAATAACAAAGTCTGTTAAGATAGTGACATTTGCAACCACAACAGGCACATCCTCACAAATACCGACAGGTATAGCAGTTGATTTATCAGCCATTTGCAAAGATATTTCAGTAGGTGTCAACTTATTCAATTCAAGTCTACGATATAAAGAGAGAGGCATAACACTAACACCAGCTCCAAGATCACATAAAGCGGTTCTAACATAATTTCTTTTTAATGGAGCATGGTATGGTTGGTACACCCGGATGTCCAAGTTTCTTTGGTATTCCACCCTTAAAAGTGTAATTAGCAAGCATGGTGGAAATTTCGGCTTCCGGTATCTTTCTTTTATTTGTAATGATATCCTTCATATACTTAGCATAAGGATTTACTTTAAGCATATCAGTTAAGCGCATACGTAAGAAAATATGTCTAATCATTTCAGCAAAGCGCTCAAAATCCTCCTCATCCTTTGACTTGGATGGTTTAGGAGGAAAGGGCATGGGTTTCTGAACCCATGGTTCTCTTTCTCTACCGTGCTTCCTAGCAACAAAATCTCTCTTATCATAACGTTGATTCTTTGATTGTGGGTTATCAAGATCAACAGCAGGTTCAATCTCTACATCATTGTTTTGCTAGGTTGAGAATCAACATGAACATTATTATTAACATTATCACTAGGTTCATGTTCATCACCTGATTGTGTTTCAGCATCAGAGATAGAAATATCATTGGGATTCTCAGGTGTGTCTACAGTAGGTTCACTAGAAGCATGCAAAGTCCTATCGTTTTTCTTTTTCTTCTTTTTAGAAGAACTAGGTGCCTCTAAATCGTTTCTCTGAGAATCTTGCTCGATTCTCTTAGGGTGGCCTTCAGGATACAAAGGTTCCTGAGTCATTCTACCAGTTCTAGTAGCCACTCTAACAACAAAATCATTCTTATTATTTAATTCATCAAGCAAATCATTTTGAGCTTTAAGTACTTGCTCAGCTTGAGTAGCAACCATAGAAGCATATTTGCTAATGAGTTTAAGTTCACCTTTAACTCTGGCCATATTATCGCTCACGCGTCCTATCTCGAAAGCATTATTCTTTAACTCTCTACCAACATAAGCATTAAAACTTTCTTGTCTAGCCATAAAGTCATCAAATTCATCTAAGCATGGGCTATGAAATTTAGTAGAGGGGATTTCAACTTTATCATATCTATAGAGAGAATTTACCTTCACTACCTGTGTCGGGTTATCAAGACAATGCGGTTCTTCAACAGGCGGTATATTAAGACCATGTATTTCTTCAATAGGTGGTAAATTCTTAACATCTTCAGCTTTAATACCTTTTTCTTTCATTGATTTCTTTGCCTCTTGCATATCTTCAGGACTGAGAAATAAAACACCTCTCTTCTTCGGAGTGGGTTTAGGAATAGGCTCAGGAGTTGGCTTAATTGGTTCAGGAATTGCCTCAAGAATTGGCTTAGGAAGAGTCCAACTATTCTCATTAGTCAACATATTATTCAATAGTAATTCAGCTTCGTCGACTGTTCTTTTCCTGAAAACACAACTGGCACAACTATCCAAGTAGTCCTTGGAAGCATCGGTTAGTCCATTATAAAAGATATCAAGTATTTCATTTTTCTTGAGAGGATGATCAGGCAAAGCATTAAGTAACCGGAGAAGCCTCCCCCAAGCTTGTGAGACTCTCTTCTTTGATTTGCACAAAATTATATATTTCCCGCAAGGAAGCTTGTTTCTTATGAGCAGGGAAATATTTAGCAGAGAAGTAATAAATCATATCCTGGGAACTACGCACACAACCAGGAGCAAGAGAATTGTACCAAGTCTTAGCATCACCCTTTAACGAGAACAGAAATATCTTATGGATATAATAATAGCGAGATTTATCATCATGAGTAAACAGGGTGGCTATATCATTCAACTTGGTAAGATGTGCCACAATAGTTTCACATTCAAGGCCATAAAAAGGATCAGATTCAACTAAAGTAATAATTTCAGGATCAACAGAGAATTCATAATCCTTATCAGTAACATAGATAGGTGAAGTAGCAAAAGCAGGGTCAGGTTTCATTCTAGCATTTAGAGACTGCTGCTTCCATTTAGCTAATAATTTCTTAAGATCATATCTATCATTGCAAGCAAAGATAGCTCTAGCAGCTTCTTCATTCATAACATAACCCTCAGGAACAATAGGCAATTCATAATCATTGGGAGAATTTTCATCATCACTATCATCAAAAATAGCATCTTCAATAATTTCATTCCCTCTAACCCTAGCAAGTTGTTCATCAAGAAATTCACCTAATGGCAAAGTGGTATCACGCACAGAAGTAGTTTCATCATAAGTATCATGCATAGCAGAAGTGGCATCATCAATAACATGCGACATATCAGAATTCATAGCAGTAGCAGGTTTAGGTGGCGCAAGCTTACTCAAAACAAAAGGAGAATCTAGTGCAGAGCTAGATGGCAGTTCCTTACCTCCCCTCGTAGTTGAGGGATAGATCGTAGTTTTTGCGTCTTTCAAGTTCTTCATAGTGATCAACAGATATAAATCCCAAGTGACTCAGAGAATAGAGCTATACTCCCAGGCAACGGCGCCAGAAATTAGTCTTAATAACCCACAAGTGTAGGGGATCGCAACAGCTTTCGAGGGTAAAGTATTCAACCCAAATTTATTGATTCGACACAAGGGGAGCCAAAGAAGAGTATTAGCAGTTGAGTTGTCAATTCAACCACACCTGGATAACTTAGTATCTGCAGCAAAGTATTTAGTAGCAAAGTAATATGATAATAAAGGTAATGATAGCAAAAGTAATGTTTTTGGGTTTTGTAGTGATTGTAACAGTAGCAACGGAAAAGTAAATAAGCGAAGAGCAATATGTGAAAAGCTCGTAGGCAATGGATCAGTGATGGATAATTATGTCGGATGCGATTCCTCATGTAATAGCTATAACATAGGGTGAGACAGAACTAGCTCCAGTTCATCAGTGTAATGTAGGCATGTATTCCGTAAATAGTCATACGTGCTTATAGAAAAGAACTTGCATGACATCTTTTGTCCTACCCTCCCGTGGCAGCGGGGTCCTAGCGGAAACTAAGGGATATTAAGGCCTCCTTTTAATAGAGAACCGGAACAAAGCATTAGCACATAGTGAATACATGAACACCTCAAACTATGGTCATCACCGAGAAGTATCCCGATTATTATCACTTCGGGGTTGTCGGATCATAACACATAATAGGTGACTATAGACTTGCAGATAGGATAAAAAACACACATATATTCATGAAAAGATAATAGGTTTAGATCTGAAATCATGACACTCGGGCCCTAGTGACAAGCATTAAGCATAGCAAAGTCATAGAAACATCAATCTCAGAACATAGTGGATACTAGGGATCAAACCCTAACAAAACTAACTTGATTACATGGTAAATCTCATCCAACCCATCACCGTCCAGCAAGCCTACGATGGAATTACTCACGCACGGCGGTGAGCATCATGAAATTGGTGATGGAGGATGGTTGATGATGACGACAACGACGAATCCCCCTCTCCGGAACCCCGAACGGACTCCAGATCAGACCTCCCAAGAGAGATTAGGGCTTGGCGGCGGCTCCGTATCGTAAAACGCGATGAAACTTTCTCTCTGATTTTTTCCTTCGTGAGACGGAATATATGGAGTTGGAGTTGAGGTCGGCGGAGCCTCAGGGGGCCCACGAGACAGGGGGCGCGCCCAGGGTGGAGGGCGTGCCCCCACTCTCATGGACAGGGTGTGGGCCCCTGGTTTTGATTGTTTCGCCAGTATTTTTCATATTTTCCAAAAAGTGCCTCCGTGGATTTTCAGGACATTCAGAGAACTTTCGTTTTCTACACATAAAACAACATCATGGCAGTTCTACTGGAAACAGCGTCAGTCCGGGTTAGTTTCATTCAATCATGCAAGTTAGAGTCCAAAACAAGGGCAAAAGTGTTTGGAAAAGTAGATACGTTGGAGACGTATCAGTTGGTGATACGTCTCCAACGTATCTATAAATTTTTATTGTTCCATGCTATTATTACCCCTTTTGGATATTTATGGGCTTTATTTTACACATTTATATCATTTTTGGGACTAACCTACTAACCGGAGGCCCAGCCCGTATTGCTGTTTTTTTTGCCTATTTCAGTATTTCAAAGACAAGGAATATCAAACGGAGTCCAAACGGAATGAAACCTTCGGGTGCGTGAATTTTGGAACGAACGTGATCCAGAGGACTTGGAGTGCAAGTCAAGAAGCAGCCGAGGCGGCCACGAGAGGGTAGGGCGCGCCCCCACTACAGGGCGTGCCCCCTGTCTCGTGGGCCCCTCGGGTGGCCACCGACGTACTTCTTCCTCCTATATAAGCCTACGTACCCCGAAAACATCTAGGGAGCCAACGAAACACAATTTCCACCATCGTAACCTTCTGTATCCATGAGATCCTATCTTGGAGCCATCACCGGCGCTCTGCCGGAGGGGGAGTCTACCATGGAGGGCTTCTACATCAACACCATAGCCCCTCCGATGAGTTGTGAGTAGTTTACCACAGACCTTCGGGTCCATAGTTATTAGCTAGATGGCTTCTTCTCTCTTTTTGGATCTCAATACAATGTTATCCCCCTCTCTTGTGGAGATCTATTCGATGTAAACTCTTTTTGTGGTGTGTTTGTCGAGATCGGATGAATTGTGGGTTTATGATCAAGTTTATCTATGAGAAATATTTGAATCTCCTCTGAATTCTTTTATGTATGATTGAGTTATCTTTGCAAGTCTCTTCGAATTATCAGTTTGGTTTGGCCTACTAGATTGATCTTTCTTGCCATGGGAGAAGTGCTTAGCTTTGGTTTCAATCTTGCGGTGTCCTTTCCTAGTGACATCAGGGGCAGCAAGGCACGTATTGTATTGTTCCCATCGAGGATAAAAAGATGGGGTTTATATCATATTGCATGAGTTTATCCCTCTAAATCATGTCATCTTGCTTAATGCGTTACTCTGTTCTTATGAACTTAATACTCTAGATGCAGGCAGGAGTCGGTCGATGTGTGGAGTAATAGTAGTAGATTTGGCAGGAGTCGGTCTACTTGTTGCGGACGTGATGCCTATATACATGATCATGCCTAGATAATCTCATAATTATTCGCTTTTCTATCAATTGCTCGACAGTAATTTGTTCACCCACCGTAATACTTATGCTATCTTGAGAGAAGCCACTAGTGAAACCTATGGCCCCCGGGTATATCTCTTATCAAATTTGCTTCCAATCTACTTTTATTTGCATCTTTACTTTGTGCATCTATATTATAAAATAACAAAAATATATTTCTCTTATCATACTATCTCTATTAGATCTCACTTTCGCAAGTGGCCGTGAAGGGATTGACAACCCCTTTATTGCGTTGGTTGCGAGTTCTTTGTTTGTTTGTGCAGGTGTGTGGGACTTTTGAGGAGCCTCCTAATGGATTGATACCTTGGTTCTCAAAAACTGAGGGAAATACTTACGCTACTATTGCTGCATCACCCTTTCCTCTTCAAGGAAAACCAACGCAAGCTCAAGATGTAGCAAGAAGGATTTTTGGCACCGTTGCCGAGGAGGTCTTCGCTCAAGTCAAGACATACCAAGTACCCATCACAAACTCATCTCCCTCGCATTTACATTATTTACCATTTGCCTCTCGTTTTCCTCTCCCCCACTTCACCCTTGCCGTTTTATTCGCCCTCTCTTTCCCTACTCTCTTTCGCTTCCTTTTTTCTGTTTGCTTGTGTGTTGGATTACTTGTTGCCATGGTGCAAGATAACACCAAATTGTGTGATTTCTCCAATACCAATAATAATGATTTCCTTAGTACTCCGATTGCTCCTCTTAATGACGTTGAGTCTTATGAAATTAATACTGCTTTGCTGAATCTTGTTATGAAAGATCAATTCGCCGGCTGAGGGAGTCCTGGACTAGGGGGTGTCCGGATAGCCGAACTATTATCATCGGCCGAACTCCCAGACTATGAAGATACAAGATTGAAGACTTCGTCCCGTGTCCGGATGGAACTTTCCTTGGCGTGAATGGCAAGCTTGGCAATACGGATATGTAGATCTCCTACCATTGTAACCGACTCTGTGTAACCCTAGCCCTCTCCAGTGTCTATATAAACCGGAGGGTTTTAGTCCATAGGACACAACAACAATCATACCATAGGCTAGCTTCTAGGGTTTAGCCTCCTCGATCTCGTGGTAGATCCACTCTTATACTACCCATATCATCAATATCAATCAAGCAGGAGTAGGGTTTTACCTCCATCGAGAGGGCCCGAACCTGGGTAAAAACATCGTGTCCCTTGTCTCTTGTTACCATCCGCCTAGACGCATAGTTCGGGACCCCCTACCCGAGATCCGCCAGTTTTGACACCGACATTGGTGCTTTCATTGAGAGTTCCTCTATGCCGTCACGATCAGGAAAGGATGCCTCTTCCCGTCTTTAAAGACGGTACCATTGCCAAAGGAGCTTTGGCCGCCGGCCAAACTATCCGGATAGGCGGTTTTCCTATGACCGCCTGTTCGGCCGCCGCTCCAACGATGACCTCTCGGGTCATCAAAAGCGACCTTCGCGTCAACTCGGATATCACCGAGCAGCTGGATCCAATGGAGCTCTCTTCCGTAAACGAGCTCTTGGATCGCATCGCCGCCCTGGGAGTCGCTACAGACTACGATCAGATTGGGCTTAAAACCGATCTGAGAGAGATTAACTCCCCCCAGGTTACCCACCACGTTGCGGTGGTAGAGGAACAACGCGGCGACTCTTCTTCTATATTAAAGACCAGTTATGTCCGGGCTCCTGATCCCTCCATGCCGGATTCCCGCGGAGGGATGGACGTCAATCAAGCTTGAACCAAAAGTCGCAAAGGACCAGATTCATTGGACAACATCCAACAATCCAAGCTTCCAAATTCGGAAACTTTTTGGCCCTTGAGCCTCAAGTTGGGCAGGGTTCCGGACTTAGTTCCACCCGCCCACCCAAACATAAGCGATCTATCGCAAATCCGGCAAGAGCCCACAGAAACAGTACATCATTACTGGGCCAGATTCCTCCTGGTTATGGACAGGATAAAGGACTGCCGTGAGGAAAGCGCAATCTCAGTTTTCTACAATAACTGCACGGACAAGGGAATCACAAACGCCATAAGTCTCCGCGAAATTACACGCTTCGCCGACTAGTACGAAAGTACTGTGCGATGGAGAGTACCTGGAAAACCGAAACTAAGTTTTGGGACAATCCGGCTCCGAACACAACCCTAGTCCGAAACAAAAGGGTGCATCATGCTCAGGCACCCGGGGCAAAAACCAAAAAGCAAAAACCCCATAAAGGGCACGGAACCGTACTGGAGGGATGGCTCAGCGGACCCTGTAAAATCCACAGTACAAAAGGCGCCACTCCAACACATAGCCTTCGAGCATGTTGGATACTACGGCAGGTGGCCAAAAGTGGCGAAGAGCTTCTAGCCCCGGAGAACCAACCCAATAGTACCAGTACGGTATTAACAGTCTTCGAGACTTACGCATCAAACAATATGCGGAAACAAACACTCCGCAGCCTTGCCGAAGTCTACCAAGTAGCAACAATAAATCCATGGAGTGACACGGCTATCACCTTCAACGCCAGCGACGAACCAAAATTCCGAACAGCCCGAGCACCAGCCGCATTGGTCCTCGGTCCAATAGTGGGCGGCTTTAAATCTTACCAAGGTACTCATGGATGGCGGCAGCGGATTAAACCTCATCTACGAGGAAACCCTCCAAAAAATGGAAATAGACTGGAGCCGCATTGAGCGAAGCAGCACAACCTTTAGAGGAATAATCCCTAGTCGGGAAGCACGCTGCATAGGAAAAATAACACTAGATGTGGTGTTCGGCTCGCCGAACAATTATAGGTCCGAGGAGGTCACGTTCCAAGTGGCCCCGTTCAGCAGCGGATATCATGCCTTATTGGGGCGAGAGGCATTCACAATTTTCCAAGCTATACCCCATTACGGGTACATGAAGCTTAAAATGCCTGGGCCCAATGGAATCATCACTCTTGCCAGTGATCTGGACATAGCACTCCGCGCTGAAAATAAGACAGCCGCACTAGCCCTAGAGGCACTGTCCGAAGCCCTAGCGGCAGAGGAACTCACTGCACTGCGCTCCACGGTAAATAGGGACGATGTGATACTCGATGAGAGATCTAAGTCCACCTCTTTTAAACCAGTAGACGAAATAGTCAAATTCCAGGTCCATCCAATAGAACCCACAAAGACGGCCTCCATTGGGGCACAATTAAACCCTGATGTAGACGCCGCACTACGAGAATTCCTTCGAGAAAACTGGGACATCTTTGCCTGGCACCCTTCAGATATGCCAGGAATCCCACGCAGGCTGGCAGAACACAGCCTAAACATCCTAAAAGGATTCAAGCCAATCAAACAGGCTCTTCGGCGATTTTCCAAACCCAAAAGACAGGCAATGGGAGAGGAGCTAGCCAAACTATTAGAAGCCGGATTCATCAGAGATATAAAACATCCGGACTGGCTAGCGAACCTGGTAATGGTACCAAAAAAGGACAAATCCTGGCGCCTTTGTGTCGATTTTAAAGACCTTAAGAAGGCCTGTCCAAAGGATCCTTTCCCCCTTCCCCGCATCGACCAAATCATCGACGCTACCACAGGGCACGATTCATGGTGCTTCCTCGATGCATACTCCAGATACCATCAAATCAAGATGGCAGAAACAGACCAGGCCGCAACGGCATTCATTACTCCATACGGACCATTCTGCTTCAACACAATGCCCTTCGGACTCAAAAACGCTGGCGCAACATATCAGCGCATGATTCAGACATGTCTGGCTACCCAGATCGGCAAAACAGTGGAGGCATACGTAGATGACGTGGTTGTTAAGACCAAACACATCGAAACTTTGGTAGACGATTTGAGGCTCACATTCGACAACCTCCGAGCATATGACATTAAGCTCAACCCGGAAAATCCGGTCCTGGCAACAAATCCGGTCCTGGCCGCGCCCAACCTAGGCGAACCGATGTTATTATATATCGCGGCAACACATCAAGTTGTCACTACGGTACTCGTCGTCGAACGAGAAACAGAAGGGCACAAATTCCTTCTTCAAAAACCAGTGTACTACGTATCCACTATCTTAACTCCATGCAAGTCCCGGTATCCACATTATCAAAAGATAGCGTACGGGGTATTCATGGCATCCCGGAAGCTGCGACACTACTTTGAAGAGTGTTCGATAATAGTAGCCTCCGAAGTACCTCTCAACGACATTATAAACAACCGCGACGCGACGGGCAGGATTGCAAAATGGGCCATTGAGCTCTTACCATTCGACATAACCTACAAACCACGGCGAGCTATAAGGTCGCAAGTTTTGGCTGACTTCATCGCCGAATGGACCGAAGCCGAACTCCCTAAAGAGTATGGCGCATACTCCAATTGGATCATGCATTTCGACGGCTCCAAAATGTTGGCCGGCTTGGGGGCTGGCGTCGTATTGACGTCCCCAACCGGAGACATAGTCCAATACGTACTTCAGATAATGTACACAGACTCCAACAACGCAGCCGAATACGAGGCCCTTCTACATGGTCTCTGGATGGCAATCTCTATCGGTGTCAAAACCGGCGGATCTCGGGTAGGGGGTCCCGAACTGTGCATCTAGGCGGATGGTAACAGGAGACAAGGGACACGATGTTTTTACCCAGGTTCGGGCCCTCTCGATGGAGGTAAAACCCTACTCCTGCTTGATTAATATTGATGATTTAGTAGTACAAGAGTGGATCTACCACGAAATCAAGGAGCTAAACCCTAGAAGCTAGCCTATGGTATGATTGTTGTAATGGTTGTTCGTCCTACGGACTAAAACCCTCCGGTTTATATAGACACTGGAGAGGGCTAGGGTTACACAGAATCGGTTACAATGGTAGGAGATCCACATATCCGTATTGCCAAGCTTGCCTTCCACGCCAAGGAAAGTCCCATCTGGACACGGGACGAAGTCTTCAATCTTGTATCTTCATAGTCTTGGAGTCCGCCGATGATGATAGTCCGCTATCCGGACACCCCTAGTCCAGACTCCTCAAGAGCCCCTGCATTGTGCTTCAATGACGACGAGTCCGCGCAGATATTGTTTTCGGCGTTGCAAGGCGGGTTCTCCTCCAAATTCCATGTGCTTGCCGAATAGTGTCCGGCTTCCTTACAGATGTTGCGCTCCTTGGCTTCCACGCCCAATAATGGCCCTCTTCCACGTGTCGCACGAATGTGAAAGGCCAGGGTATTTTTATGTTTTACGCCCTAGCTGCGCAAATAATCCGCCTATAAGAGAGGTAAGAATCCAGATCCAAATCACACCATCTTCCTTCCGCGAGTACTCATCGGAGTGCTTCTGACCAAAAATCCATTTCATCATGGACCGTCGACGCGGCTCCTCCTCTCGCGCTCCCAGCCCTCAGCCAGGAGATTGGAGGAGATGTTCAGTCCCGCACAATGAGCTAGCGACGCTCCAAGCGGAGGGATATCTTCCCCCGGCCTTTATGGTCCCGGTTCGAGCCGGGCTCGCCACCTACAAAGGTGGAAAGCAAGCGGAGGCCACCCCTAGTCCCTCCAAAGGAAGCGGGTGTGCTTCGTCCCTTATCTAATAAGGGGGCTCGGATTTCCCATACATCCATTTCTCCGGGGGCTTCTGGAGTTCTATGGACTCCAGCTTCATCACCTCATGCTCGCCTCTATTCTGCACATCGCGTGCTTCGTAGCTCTTTGCGAGCTGTTCCTGGGCATCGAGCCCCATTTTGCGCTGTGGAAGAGACTATTTTGCCTCGTACCCCGTTCTCACGAGGGGTCAATATATCAAGTGGGCGGAGCCGAAATATGGCGCATCGCCGGACCGGATATCAATCCGAACCCCAAAGAAGACGTCCAAGACCGGCCCTCGGAATGGTTTTATGTGGAAGATGCTCATCTGCGGACCCAACCGGATCGGCCTCCGGAGTTCAGCAAGGCTCCTCTCAAGAAACGCCTAAGTTGGCGCCCATGAGCCCTCAACAGAGGAAGACAAAAGGCCCATTATTTGATGGGCCGGATAAGGTTGCTGGCCCATTCTGGATTGACCATGATTGGAGTCATGGCCACGTGCATTATGCGAGGGGTGCAGCCGCTCCAATATAGGGGCCACCCTATGTGGGATTTCAACAGGGAGAATGACGCCACCCGTCATGGCCGCAAGGGGACGGGATTGGCCGCAGATCTGGTGAAGATCCTATCCGGCCTGAACAAGGGGGAGAAGGAAGATTTCCTCCAGATGAGCCCATTGAATGGGTTCTCCATGAATAACCCTCGGAGCTGGGTAAGCGGACGTTTATTCATCCGACCCGTGCTTTCAAAGTTAAGTGCCTTACTTTATGATTTTGACGCAAGAACTGTGTCGGGATGTGGAGGGCATGCACAGTCCGGCTCCACAACCCGAGGACCCGGGAAGATCCCTTGACCCGGCCTCCGAAGAGGATCCGGACATAAAGGTGGAGCTAATTGACGGGGTGTTCCACCAACTCAGCATGGACAATGCTCTAGTCGCCATTACGGCTGACTACCCCGGCTTATCTCTGGCTTCCCAGGTAACTATGACCGGAGTCCTGACACCATTACTTCGTCCTTGCGTGTTTCTGACCACCGTATACAATGGTGTCTTGCAGGAGGTGCCTTCAAGGCGGGAAGCCAAACCTGCGGCGGCTGACCAACAAGGGTCAGTCCGGCCCAGCAGGCGGAAGAGGGGTGCGGTGCGAATCGAAACATCACCGCAATGGTATAGCTCGCGACCGTTGTTTAGGAAAAAGATTCCTAGGAGGTGTATTAATGCTCATGACTTTTCCAGGAGAAAGAGCGCTCGCCGGACTGTGCCCAGAGAGGCTGCCAACCAAGCCTCCGCCAGCCAGGCTCCAACGCCTGGTCCGGAGGGGGAGGCGAGCGCAAGGCGCGAGCCGGATACTCCTCCAGCGGAGGATGCCGACAGGCTGTCCGCCACCAGGTCTGAGGTGGAGAGCGCCATGAATCATAGACGCTGCCGGACAGTCCTTCGTGACGCGTGTTTCTCCCTAGAGGCGTTGAATGCCTTTAACGCGGGAGACGCGCACCTCCATGCCGCTCAAGATGGTTTAACCAGAGCCACGGAGCAGTATGTAAAATACATACGTGTAAAGGATTTTAATAGTTGTATATGCCAGTAGCCCCCGAGACTTAAAGTAGTTAAAATAACTGGTTTAAGGATCATTTGATATGCATGATCTCACAGCAAAGAATACCCAATTGTCTCAGGATCTTCAAGGGTGCAAGGCCCAACTTGAGGCCGCACTAGCCGCCGCAGGAGGAGACACCGAGGCCCCCTCCGGTAACACATATTTCAAAAAGATAAGCAGTGTGCGGCGTGCGTATAAGTCTGACAATAATATTGCGAGATGTTGCGGGCTTGATCCGGACAAGCAACACTATCAAGGCCCGGTGAAGGCTGGCGAGAGGGTGCTTATGAAGGTGCAGCAGGAGAGGAACAAACTCCAAGATGCCCACACCCAGCTTGGAGAAGAACTAAAAGGGGTTAGGGCCCAGCTGTCTGGCTCCGTGAAGGAGAATCAGCGGCTTCGTCACGGCATCTATAGTAAGTGCTTGAGCAAACTCTTATGAAAAGAACAGTTTGGCGAGGAAGTCAGTTGACAGAAATATGTCTGTAGGTGTGCTCACAGGTCGCCCTGTGGAGGAAATGCCCGGTTCAACGGGTGACCAACTTCCCGAGCTGGTGCAACTGCTCGAACGTGTTCGGCAGGCGATGAGTGGCGTCGTCCAGGCCTTATGGCCGTCCGTCTCCCTACCCGAGGGCCTTGGAGAGCTTGCGGAGAAGCTTCAGGGAGCACGGCAGCGCTTCCGTTTATGGAAGATATCGGCCTGCCGTCAAGGTGCCAGGGAGGCCTGGGCAATGGTGAAGACGCGGTACAAGAAGGCGGATCCAAACCACATGGCCGAGGTCGGACCTATGGGGCCCGATGGGAAGGAGATCCCTGTGAGCTTAGTGTACGACCAAGTAGAGTTGGCCGCTAAGTATTCCCAATGGGACTGTAAATTAGACAGCCTGTTAGACGGGATTGAAGAGGAATACAGTTAGTTGATTTGATGATGTATTGAAAATGACATGTAAAAGGCCTTCTAGCCGGATTGTAGATCGTTTGTCTTTGCCGACCTTTTCGCTTCAACCTCGGGATCCTGGAGTCCGGAGTGTGTCCGAATACCTTCTCGGTTATGAAAAAACCGGGGCATGCATGGAGACCAGGCGTAGGGGTCATTAGTGCTTTATCAGACAATTGCCCAACTAGTTATGTTATATTACATGGTTAGTAAGAAACATCTTCCGGGAGAATAGTTCCGTTAAGGGTTCCTTTCCACGAGGCATGCCCTAAAGTGCATGTCCTGACTGCGAAAAGAGCAAGAAAACATCTGGGGCAGATAAATAAATAGGTAAAAATCATCTTTCAAGTCACCGACCGAATATTCCCTTAAGAACGCTAGCTTTCGCTTCACCCACCGAGGTACACATCCGGTGACCAGCGAGAATAATCGCAGAGGTGCTCCTTTACCTCCTAGCCGAACAATCGGGAACGTAGGGGTAAGCACAGGAGCCAGGCAACCCAGCTTGGCCGAAACTTAAGTCATATCGATGCATATAATGGTGAATAAAAGGTACATGCGGAAGTTTGACACATGTGTTGGGCGACTTATGGCGTTCGTGATTCCCTTGTCCGTGCAGTTATTGCAGAAAATTGAGATTGCGCTTTCCTCACGACAGTCCTTTATCCTGTCCATAACCAGGAGGAATCTGGCCCAGTAATGATGTACTGTTTCCGTGGGCTCTTGCCGGATTTGAGATAGATCGCTTATGTTTGGGTGGGCAGGTGGAACTAAGTCCGGAACCCTGCCCAACTTGAGGCTCAAGGGCCAAAAAGTTTCCGAATTTGGAAGCTTGGATTGTTGGATGTTGTCCAACGAATCTGGTCCACTGCCTGACTTTAGGTTCAGTACTTGATTGACGTCCGTCCCTCCGCGGGAATCCGGCATGGAGGGATCAGGAGCCCGGACATAACTGGTCTTTAATATAGAAGAAGAGTCGCCGCGTTGTTCCTCTACCACCGCAACGTGGTGGGTAACCTGGGAGGAGTTAATCTCTCTCAGATCGGTTTTAAGCCCAATCTGATCGTAGTCTGTAGCGACTCCCAGGGCGGCGATGCGATCCAAGAGCTCGTTGACGGAAGAGAGCTCCATTGGATCCAGCTGCTCGGTGAATTCCGAGTTGACGCGAAGGTCGCTTTTGATGACCCGAGAGGTCATCGTTGGAGCGGCGGCCGAACAGGCGGTCATAAGAAAACCGCCTATCCGGATAGTTTGGCCGGCGGCCAAAGCTCCTTTGGCAATGGTACCGTCTTTAAAGACAGGAAGAGGCATCCTTCCTGATCGTGACGGCACAGAGGAACTCTCAATGAAAGCACCAATGTCGGTGTCAAAACCGGCGGATCTCGGGTAGGGGGTCCCGAACTGTGCGTCTAGGCGGATGGTAACAGGAGACAAGGGACACGATGTTTTTACCCAGGTTCGGGCCCTCTCGATGGAGGTAAAACCCTACTCCTGCTTGATTGATATTGATGATATGGGTAGTACAAGAGTGGATCTACCACGAGATCGAGAAGGCTAAACCCTAGAAGCTAGCCTATGGTATGATTGTTGTTGTGTCCTACGGACTAAAACCCTCCGGTTTATATAGACACCGGAGAGGGCTAGTGTTACACAGAGTCGGTTACAATGGTAGGAGATCTACATATCCGTATTGCCAAGCTTGCCTTCCACGCCAAGGAAAGTCCCATCCGGACACGGGACGAAGTCTTCAATCTTGTATCTTCATAGTCTTGGAGTCCGGCCGATGATAATAGTCCGGCTATCCGGACACCCCCTAGTCCAGGACTCCCTCAATCTCCATGGGCATTCAATGCCTAGAGGTGCATGGGGATTCAAACCTCGCAATATCCCAAGTAAATGGAGACTTTGACGCCAAGGATCCGAAAATGGCAGCCTATCGTAACGTCGTCTTGAAAATGTCAGCTCGGTTCGAAGGACTCGAATTCCACCACGTAGCCTGGGATAATAACTAGGCAGCCGACGTGTTGGCACGCATCGGTGCAAAACGCGACGCCGTCCCTCCAAATATCTTCCTGGAGCGGCTCTTTAAGCCATCCATATTATGGGAAGAGGAGTCCGGAAATAACAACCCGGAACCAACCGCACCACCCAACACAGAACATTCTGACACAATCGGCGGCTCAGCCAATGAAATAACACCTTCAGCCCATGAAATAATGGCAGTGATTGCCCCATGGACGGAACCGTTCCTAGCCTACTTAATTAGGCAGGAACTTCCTGAAGACCAAAATGAGGCCCGCTGCATAGTTCGGCGATCTAAAGCCTACAAGGTCCATGAGGGAGAACTTTATAAGAAAAGCACAACCGGAGTCCTTCAAAGGTGCATCTCCGAAGAGGAAGGGCGAAACCTCCTGGCTGAAATTCACGCCGGACTTGGCGGACACCACGCCGCAGCCCGGGCCCTTGTGGGCAAGGCCTTCCGTACAGGATTTTATCGGTCGACTGCCTGGGCAGATGCTCAGGACTTAGTCCAACGATGCGTCGGTTGCCAGCTCTTTGCTAATCAAAGCCACATGCCACCCACCGCCCTCAAAACTATACCCATCACCGCCGTTTATGATCCGGGGCTTGACATGGTTGGACCCCTTAAAGGGGAACCCACAAGCAAAAATACCTATTGGTCATGGTGGATAAATTCACCAAATGGATAGAGGCCAAGCCGGTCAAAACGGCCGAATCCGGACCTGTGATAGACTTCATATCGGGGTAGTACACGTTATTGCGTCCCCCACAGCATCATCACTGATAACAACACGAACTTCACGGCCGACGAGGTTAAACTCTGGTGCAAAAACATGGGCATCAAGCTCGACTACGCCTCAGTCTATCACCCTCAAACTAACGGTCAAGTCGAACGAGCAAATGGTCTAATCATGAGCGGCATTAAACCCAGGTTAGTGCGGTCCCTCATGGAATCTAACACGCACTGGGTGGAGGAGCTCGACTCCGTACTCTGGGGGCTGCGGACCACGCCAAATCGTACTACCGGATTCACGCTATTCTTCATGGTATACGGCGCAGAGGCAGTTTTGCCCTGCGATATAATTCATGACTCACCTCGAGTGCGCATGTACGAAGAAAGAGAAGCCAAGTTGGATCGGCAAGACAGTTTGGACGCATTGGAGGAGGAGCGCGACGTGGCAAAGGCTCGTTCCGCATTCTATCAGCAGCAGGCTCGAAGATATCAAAGTAGAGAAGTGCGGGCCAAAACTTACAACATTGGCAAACTAGTTCTACGCCTGCCGGACAAGAAAAAGGATAAACTCAAGCCCAAGTGGGAAGGTCCCTTCATCATCGATCAAGTCCTGACCGGCAGAGCATACCGTCTACGACACGCATCAAACAATCGACTCGAGCCGAACCCATGGAACGCAGCCCGCCTTCGAAGATTCTACGCCTAGCGCCGGACTCAGAGTTCGTCTCCTTCCTCCGTCCACATTTTAAACGTTTGTTGTCTTTTGTTTTTTTCTCTTCCTTCCTCCCTTCTTTTCGTAAAGCCCTTGTGGGCGGACCTGCGCATTGTTCGCACACACTTGACGTGCTGTTTGCACTCATTATACCTGGGGGCTTCTTTAACAGAAGCTTATTTATACGGGCTTCATGCCCAACACATGCGTCACACTTCCGCATATACCTTTTACTCACCATTATATGCATCGATATGACTTAAGTTTTGGCCAAGCTGGGTTGCTGGCTCTGTGCTTACCCCTCGTTCTCCCGATTGTTCGGCTAGGAGGTAAAGGGAGCACCTCTGCGATTGTTACTGCCGGGTCAGCCGGATGTGTACCTCAGACTGGGTGAAGCCGAAAGCTAGCGTTCTTAAGGGAATATTCAGTCGGTGACTTGAAAGATGATTTCTTATTTATTTATTCAAATGCCCCCAGATGCTTTTCTGCTCTTTTCGCAGTCCGGACATGCACTTTAGGGCATGCCTCCCACAGAAAGGAACCCCTAACGGAACTATTCTCCCTGGAAGATGTTTCTTACTAACCATGTAATATAACATAACTAGTTGGGCACTTGTCTGATAAAGCACTAATGACCCCTACGCCTGGTCTCCACGCATGCCCCTTTTTTTATAACCGTGAGGGCATTCGGACACACTCCAGACTCTAGGGTCCCGAGGTCGAAGCAAAAAGGTCCGCAAAGACAAACGATCTACAATCCGTCTAGAAGGCATTTTACATGTAATTTTAGATTACATTGTCAAATTGACTGATTGTACTCCTCTTCAATCCCATCTAACAGGCTGTCTAGCTTATAGTCCTGTTGGGAATACTTAGAGGCTGTCAGGACCCCGACTCAATGCCACATCGATCTAGCATGTAACACCTCATATCACTTTGCGGCCTCACGCACGGTATTCCCACGGGTGTCGTCTTACCTTTGCCTGGGACCGTTTGCGCCTTTTGGCACACGTATATGATAGTGTCGCTAGCATCCATATGATAAGGAGCCCGGGCTGACATGGCTAGCCGTAAACCCAAAGTGGCACAAACTTACAGGACAGCATCCATGACCCGACATCGAACGTGTCGGTCATCGCCGAGTGAATCCAGTCTGTAGCACTGGGCTAGCAGACTCGTGAACCGGGCTGTAGCGGCTAACAGACTCCGGTATTCATCGCGTGACATTTCCCGAAGATGAACCACGAGAACGAAGAAGGACACATGCCGGCCAGCCTAAGTGATTCCGGAGCAGAGCAAGCTACCATGGCTCGGTGGAAACACTAGGAGACATTTCCCAAGAAGAGAGGCTACTAAAGATAAACAACTAGATAGTCGATCCCACACATACCAAGCATTTCAATAACATACACACAATATGCTCGATATGTGCGGATACAACATGGCATCACCACATGACTCTCGACTCGAGTATTTATTCACTAGGCTCCGAGGAGCGAGATATTACAAACAGGGTCTCATGACCCAACATTGAAGCATACAAATCAAAGCACAAGCGAAGCTAACATGTCCGAGTACGTACATCTACAAATGAAAAAGGCTTAGAAGCCCGACTATCTACAGATTCTGCCGAGGGCACAAGATCGTAGCTGAGGTAACAAGCTAAACATCAAGTCCACGTGGAACTACTAGCGAGACCAAGTCTCTCGCAAAAACATAAAATAGGCAAACATGAGTACAAATGTACCCAGCAAGACTTACATCGTAACTAACTACATATGCATCATTATCAATAAAGGGATGGTGGGGTTTAACTGCGACAAGCCAGCTTTGACTCGATGGCTATCCTGAACTACTTAACGCAATGTAACTCTTTTGAGGTGGCGCTTACGAGTCCACATATTCACCATATCAATACACCACTATGGATCCGCTCCCGTCTTCCTACGAGAACGCCATCCATAGCACTCACGCTTATCTTGCGTATTTTAGAGTATCCACTTTCACTTGTCTATGAACTGTTATAGGCAACCCAGAAGTCCTTTTCCGCGGACACGGCTATTCGAATAGATAATGTTAACCCTGCAGGGGTGTACTTCTTCACACACGCTCTCACCACTTACCACCGTTTACACGACATGTACTCGGCAACCTTCAAGCGGAAGCCCAACGTGGGTGTCAGCCACTACCTACCTAAACACTCAAGTCCCTAGTCCAGGTTTATCGCCTATTTGGGTTCCATCTATGAGGAGTTCCGGCCGAAGTTTCGCTCACAGCCCCAAACGATGTGAACAGGGTTCCCGAGACACCAAACGGGCGCCTGGTACACGTACCACGTGCCTACCGCATCACAGCCCACCCCTACGGTCAGCGCTGCGCATGGCCTCCAAAGATACTACAAACACGAAAACTACTTGCAACTCCCGGACAGAGGACAAGGGTGATTAAGAAGCCGAGAGGGTCCATTGGTTTCGGGCCCAATGCGTGGTAGTAGCTGAATCATGGATCACAAACACGAACTCAGTTCACGAGGACGGCTGCAATGAGACAACCCACCATGTACTCCTACATGGCCTCTCACCGCTACCTTTACCAAATCGTGTTCACACACTTAGCTCACACTCGAGAGGACATGTTCACACACCTCCGATTCACCCTCGATGAATCGGACCCGACTCAACTCTAAGCGATAGCAGGCATGACAAACAAGCATGAATGAGTAGGCACAACAGGGCTCAAACAACTCCTACTCATGCTAGTGGGTTTCATCTATTTACCGTGGAATGACAGTCATGCAAAGGATAAAGGGTTCAGCTACCGCAGCAAGTAACAGCTTGAATCGTTGTTGTCCTAATGCAGAAAAGAGAGCAGGAGCGAGAGAGTGGGATTGTATCGAAATGAACAAGGGGTTTTGCTTGCACGCACTTCGAAGATAACATTGAGTCTTCATCAGTGTCAACGATCACATTGTCGGTACAACGTCTACCCAGGGGGAACAACACCGGCAAAACACAGAGGAAACACGATCAATGCAATGCACAATATGATGCATGCTATGACATGGCAACATGCTGGTGTTTTTGAGCTAATGCAACTAGCAACAGATTAAATGAAGTTGGTTTGAATACAAGATTCAAATTCAAACTCCATATGTGATTATTCAAATGCCATTTAATTGATTTGTGCTAAACAGCAGCTATAAGTTGTTCTAACATGCATGAAAATGGTACAGATGGATTCCTTGAATTTTTCTGATAATTTTTCATATATAAACTATTTCATTCTGACTTACGGTTGATTTTCTATGATTTATTGAAGTTTAGGGCATTTTCTGAATTTCCTGAATAATATTAAATCCAGAAAACCTATTACTACGTCAGCATGACTTCACGGTGACGTCAGCAAGTCAACGGCGTTGTCCAGGTCAAATCTGACCTGTGGGACCCATATGTCAGTGTCACAGTTAGTTAACAGGGGGTTATCTGCTTAATTAAAAGATTAGGGGTCAGGGCCCACCGTCGATGTTAGTGGCTAATTAGGTTTAGTTAATATTTAACTAAAGTTAGCAGGGCCTGGCCCCACTAGTCACGACCACGGGGTCAAACCCAGGTCGATCAGTCAACCTCGGCGACTTTGTCGCCGCAGCATTTACGTAAACGGCGGCTCGGGATTGCGTCTGAGGAACCATTCGAGGCGCCGTTGGGCTCTCTGAAGTCAAGCGATCCGCGCATCATCCAACGGTGCAACCGGGGCGAGCTGGGGTGGCCGGAGCTCACCGGAATGAAGCTCACGGCGGCGCCGGCGTTCGGGTGAGCTGGGTTTCGGGGTTAGGGAGCACGACAGGAGGCAAAGAGGGGTGTTACGACCTCCTGGGGTTGCACTGAGCACGACGGTGGGCTCGGAAACGAGCTTCGGTGGCTGTGGCCACGGCCACGCCATGGCCGGCGGCGAGAAGCTCTCGGCCGCAGTGGAGAAAGAAGCTAGGGGATGAGCGCGAGCTTGAGAGAGGGGGAAAGAGGAAGAGGGGCTCACAGTGGATCGAACGGAGGGGTCGGCGAGCTCGGGGAAGCTTCTGCGACGGCGAATTTACGGCGGCAATCTTCGGGCACCGGGGATGAGGGAGACGGCGTGGGCGGCGATGCAGGGCTCCCGCAGTCGAACGGGCTGGCGTAGACGATGCAGGAGACGATGGCGGTTCTTCTGGGCTTATCGACAGGGCGAGGGGTGGCCGGTGGCCACGGTGGTTGCGAGCGACGTCGGCGGCGGCTCTCGGTCATGGGGGGGGGAAGGCGAGGGGGGGGAGGTCCAGAGCGAGGGAGAAGTGAGAGGGGTCAGGAGGCGCGGGCGTCACCGGGCGTCGAGGAGGAGCCAAGCAGGGAGGAGGAGGTGGTGGCGGGCGCGTGGCTGCTGCGGCCCACCGAGCAGCTTCTGGGCGGGGAGGAAGACGACAGGGGAGAAGCGGCGGTGGGGGCTGGGCCAGCCTCACCCACGATGTTCAGGCAGTGGGTTGAGAGGTGAGCGCCAGGTAGTCCTTTTGCTCTCTCTTTGCTTTTCCTATTTCTGTTTTTTTCTGTTTTTTTTTTCTGTGTTGTTTTAGTTTAGTAAAATACTAAACCATTTTATAAAATCCTGAAAATAGTTATGTGGCTAGAACTAAATATATACCAAACCACATAAAATGTTCTAGTATTATTGGACATATATCATTTATATATCAAATATATATCCAATGCAAATAGTTATTGAATTTATTTCAAAGGCCCAAAATAATTAACTCTGAGATACCAAAAATATTGTTTTGAGTTTTACCTCTTTGCAATATTTTCAGGGACTAAGAGGAACATTTTCTTGGACTTCTTTGAGAAGATTTTAATGTTGATCATTTTTAGAAGGTTTCTGAGGCTTTGAAAATCCCTCAATTCAAATTTCATTTGAATTAAAACTTGATGCACACATGAGGGTCTAACCTAGTGCATAACAGAACCAGGGATGTGACAACTCACCCCCACTAAACAAAAATGTCGTCCCGAGATTCAAGCGTAGGGTAGGGTGAAGGGGGAACGCAAACTAGCACAATCTTCACGATCCAGTCAGCCCTTCATAAAACATTGATTCGATCACCATCATTGTCTCAAGTCTTGCCTTGAGAACTCCAGCTATCATGAGAACGAGAGGAAAGGAAAGACCCTAAAGAATTGTTCTTCCGAAGGTCGAACAACTCAGGATTAATCCACGGAATGAGACATAGCAACATCTCTCGAGCTGAGAGATGAAGCACACATCCATAGGAATGGAGTGAAGCAGATGACAAAGGTTCACTAGGTAGACAACAATTCCAGACTTAAGAATGTGGTGATCGGTTGTCAACGTAGCGAGGAGTTGAATTGCCATGATACCATAACGATGCACCTTAGGGAAGGTGACTCGTGGAAATATCCCCTTAAGTGGCAAAAAGAATTACCTTTGATTCAGAGATCATTGAAACTCTTCATACCAGCCTAAGGCAATTCACAACGATCGTTTGGCGGAGTGCAAAGGAATGGTACACCCGGACTAGAATGGATGATGTGGACTACCTTGTTGAAGACAACGCAATGGATGATTTTTGCTTATCACCGGAAATGGAAGAGACCCATGGTAGAATGGCACATTGGCGGTGCAAGCTGGGAACAAAATGCAAATGCTGGGAATAATTCTGGTAACTGGGGAACAACCCAACAATAGAGAGTGAATTCACTGTTTGAAAGGTCATAGCATTGCCGAGGAAACTGAGAGCATCCCAGTTAGAGCCGGTGATAAGCCTAGTGCTTGTGCGTGCTCTCAAGAACTTGAGCATTTCCATATTCATCAAGGTTTTACCAATATCCGTGTCAAGGATCCTGGCAACACAACGTACTACCATGATGAACAGCGATGGACAATGCAGATGCAAAGGAAGATAACCTTCTCAGATTTCACCTTGGCGGGGTCAAGGGAACAAAATCTGGATGATCGACCGAGAGACATTTAGCACTCCACTTCTAATGTTCTCCTTGATGTGTCAAGCACCCCATTCATTGAAATGGTTTGGTAACTAGACCATCAAGTAACAGGTCGGACTTGGAGCACAAAATCCATAAGGAACAACTAGGGAGTAAAGCATGCGAGGTCCTTATGGGGAGGTGGCCAACTTCTTCAATCAAGATACTATAACAATAGGTCTTCCGACAGGTGTGTTGGCCACTTACATCCACCTTACCGATTCTGAGAGAGACCAAAATTATAGTTCTTGGGAAACGCTCCAACCATCATATCTGCCTGAGATTCAGATCTGGTTGGTGTCAGGATATTCCAGACTCATCATGTCTGAAAGGAAGGATTGCAACACAAATCGATGAGATGACGTTGCGTGATTCTCAGGAAATGGACTACGATAGCAAGCTCCAAAACATGAGCTGGTTTTGCTACATACATGTGAACACGTTGTCCAAGACAGGCATGACCACATAGTAGTCTTATAATAAAACACTACCGAGTTCTGGTGGGAAACCATCATCGAGGATAACGAAATCTTGTACAAATCCGTCTGGTACCTTCGGGACGAGCACTTAGAACTTATTAACCTTGAACAAATCAATCAGTGGCTTGGTGTGCTAGGGACACATATAGAATGGAGGTTGCAAGTCTCCGAACCACAGAATACTTCGCACGTATGCATGACTGATTTGGGATGATTCCAAAGGAAGCAACATTGACTTTCTCGAATCCACGGCGGCAACTTGCATCAAATGCACATGAACTAGAGGAAGTCACTTCTTACATCCGAACATATGCTTCATGAGCTAACATGAACAAATGCTTTAAAAAGTTTCCAACACTAGCTTAATGTTCAACATGACTCATGGGGGAGACAAAATGCTGCTGATGGGCTCAACAACAACTCATCAAGATTCCCATGAAGATGGAATTCCATAATTATGTGAACAAGTGATAGCATTGGTCAGACCTAAAAGATATAATGGTGTATGCTCGAGGAAAATCCACGAGTAAGACAACATTACGAACATCGTTGGTTCTGATTTGATTTGAGAATAGCCCACACTCAAATCAAAGTTTTTGGCAAGACAATAGCTCTAACAACTGATCACGAGGACCAACTGATGGAGATATCATCTTTCTTCAACACACATAAAAAGATATCCCTTAAAATGAACTAAACCAGGCAATCTTTTATCTTCCAACTCTCCAAGTTGTTGTGTGGCTTAACCAACTAGCTCAGGGGTATCCAGCATGGATTCTTGGAGAAAGGGTGGTTTACAGGAATAAACCAACTTGATCACGAACTCAACATAGCGGTCAGATGACGACCTGGTGATACTTCCGAGAAGATATTCAGAAAATCACGAACCACCGGTATGTCACTAAGCTCGAGAACAATCTTGCTTTTCAGGGCAAGACGATATGATCATAAGAGCGAGGGATTGGCACAATCCTAACTCATTGATCGAAGAGTGCACCGGAAGTAAGGACTAGGTAGCACGATCTATCTTAGGATGATGATTCAAGAACCAACATGCTAAGAATGAAATTATTGTCCTTTAACTACCAAGCAACGGAGTTGCTAGGAGTGTAGATTTCACACATCATGGTTCACTTGTCGGCATTCCGGTTGTAACAACACGGGACCGAGGAATGAATAATGATGGCGAGAAGTATCACTGTATCAAGAGTTCATAGGATGGTGTGCAATTCCCATGACATTCTTGATATAAAGATGGTAATACTCCAAGGTAGAACAGAACAAAAGCTGGGTTAGCATTTTGATCTGCGAAGTACAATTGCTTTGACCCAATCCTGTATATGGATGAGGTACTGGAGTTTGTTTCTCCTAGTCATTCTGGAATAGAATGGCTTGACGGACCACAAGAGTAATAGGCATCGATAAACGAATGCAAGCCTACTCTTGACTATCAATTGATAGATGAGGGTCAGAAAACAACTAAAGAGGAAAAACTCAAAGGAACATATGCTTTTCTGAGTTGTGGATGCATAGATTAGTATGTCGAACCAAGTTCAACATTTTTCTTCCAGATAACCCATGCAGAGAAGGTAGGACTGGCAGAGTCACAATTGTGAATGGAGAACTCCTCAAGAGCACTCTTGTTGTGATCTTTTAATCCAACAAACTTCTGTCATAAGTGGTTCATAGTACTTGGAAGAAGGAAATACCACGGACCTCGAGGACTAATGCAAAGGTTACTAATAACCTAAAGGAACGAGCAAACACTATCAACATGAAGTAAGTAGGGTGAATCTCGGGTTCAAAACCCAGAAGTGGAATACCTACATACTAAGTGGCATCACGGGATGCTTTCGAGACTGATGGCCAGAATCATCACACTGGGAACACAAAGCATGGCTAAATTACTAGGTGATCCCCTAAGACACCTAGGGTCATAATAATAATTCCAACATATATGTTGAGGCAATAGAATACCTCAACTCAGCATTTAGTGTGATTAACCTGGCCCAAAGGAACATAAAAACCGGAGGGAAAAGATTTGCAAGTGCATCAGATTGTTTAGAAACACGATGACTCGGACAAACATAACGGCTGTAAATGCTCAAAAGATTGGAGACATGCTACAAAAATGGTGGCATAGCCACTCCGAAGCACAATGTCAAGGTTTCGAGATCAACAGTTATGAACATACGGAAGTAGTAAAACTGAACTGAGATTTGAAACTAGCAATTCTATAAGTCTATGGATTAGTAACACGTCATCCTAATAGATAGATGAGAAGGCCTAGTTCTTAATCCCCGTAGAAGAGAAGAGGTTGACTCAGATCAGAAGGCCATGAGGTATAAGGAATAAAAAGAGCCTTACGTTCCATCCCACAATCAATTCCCTTACATATAACTAAAGCATTTCTAGACTCAACTTCGACCAGTTTGGCTTGGTAATCCTACAGGCAGTCAAGCTCTGATACCAAAGCTGTCAGGACCCCGACTCAATGCCACATCGATCTAGCATGTAACACCTCATATCACTTTGCGGCCTCACGCACGGTATTCCCACGGTGTCGTCTTACCTTTGCCGGGACCGTTTATGCGCCTTTTGGCACACGATATGATAGTGTCGCTAGCATCCATATGATAAGGAGCCCGGCTGACATGGCTAGTCGTAAACCCAAAGTGGCACAAACTTACGAGGACAGCATCCATGACCCAACATCGAACGTGTCGGTCATCGAAAGTGAATCCAGTGTAGCACACTGGCTAGCAGACTCCGTGAACCGGGCAGTAGCGGCTAACAGACTCGGTATTCATCGCGTGACATTTCCCGAAGGGACGGAACAGAACGAAGAAGGACACATGCCGCCAGCCTAAGTGATTCCGGAGCAGTAGCAAGCTACCATGGCTCGGTGGAAACACTAGGAGACATTTCCCAGTAAGAGAGGCTACTAAAGATAAACAACTAGATAGTCAGATCCCACACATACCAAGCATTTCAATAACATACACACAATATGCTCGATATGTGCAGATACAACATGGCATCACCACATGACTCTACGACTCGAGTATTTATTCATTAGGCTCCGAGGAGCGAGATATTACAAACAGGGGTCTCATGACCCAACATTCAGAGCATACAAATCAAAGCACAAGCGGAAGCTAACATGTCTGAGTACAGACATCTACAAATGAAAAAGGCTTAGAAGCCTGACTATCTACCAGATTCTGCCGAGGGCACAAGATCGTAGCTGAGGTAACAAGCTAAACGTCGAAGTCCACGTGGAACTACTAGCGAGACTGAAGTCTCTCTGCAAAAACATAAAATAGGCAAACATGAGTACAAATGTACCCAGCAAGACTTACATCAGAACTAACTACATATGCATCATTATCAATAAAGGGGATGGTGGGGTTTAACTGCAGCAAGCCAGCTTTGACTCAGTGGCTATCCTGAACTACGACTGCAATGTAACTCTTTTGAGGTGGCGCACACGAGTCCACATATTCACCATATCAATACACCACTATGGATCCGCTCCCGTCTCCCTACGAGAACGCCATCCATAGCACTCACGCTTATCTTGCGTATTTTAGAGTATCCACTTTCACTTGTCTATGAACTGTTATAGGCAACTCAGAAGTCCTTTTTCGCGGACACGGCTATTCGAATAGATAATGTTAACCCTGCAGGGGTGTACTTCTTCACACACGCTCTCACCACTTACCGCCGTTTACACGACATGTACTCGGCAACCTTCAAGCGGAAGCCCAACGTGGGTGTCGGCCACGACCTACCTAAACACTCAAGTCCCTAGTCCAGGTTTATCGCCTATTTGGGTTCCATCTATGAGGAGTTCCGGCCGAAGTTTCGCTCACAGCCCCAAACGATGTGAACAGGGTTCCCGAGACACCAAACGGGCGCCCGGTACACCGTGCCACGTGCCTACCGCATCACAGCCCACCCCTACGGTCAGCGCTACGCACGGCCTCCAAAGATACTACAAACACGAAAACTACTTGCAACTCCTGGACAGAGGACAAGGGTGATTAAGAAGCCGAGAGGGTCCATTGGTTTCGGGCCCAATGCGTGGTAGTAGCTGAATCATGGATCACAAACACAGAACTCAGTTCCTGAGGACGGCTGCAATGAGACAACCCACCATGTACTCCTACATGGCCTCTCACCGCTACCTTTACCAAATCGTGTTCACAAACTTAGCTCACACTCAAGAGGGACATGTTCACACACCTCTGATTCACCCTCGATGAATCAGACCTGACTCAACTCTAAGCAGTAGCAGGCATGACAAACAAGCATGAATGAGTAGGCACAACAGGGCTCAAACAACTCCTACTCATGCTAGTGGGTTTCATCTATTTACTGTGGAATGACAGGTCATGCAAAGGATAAAGGGGTTCAGCTACCGCAGCAAGTAACATTGAATCATTGTTGTCCTAATGCAGAAAAAGAGAGCAGGAGCGAGAGAGTGGGATTGTATCGAAATGAACAAGGGGTTTTGCTTGCAGCACTTCAAGATAACATTGAGTCTTCATCAGTGTCAACGATCACATCGTCGGTACAACGTCTACCCAGGGGGAACAACACCGCAAAACACGGAGGAAACACGATCAATGCAATGCACAATATGATGCATGCTATGACATGGCAACATGCTGGTGTTTTGAGCTAATGCAACTAGCAACATATTAAATGAAGTTGGTTTGAATACAAGATTCAAATTCAAACTCCATATGTGATTATTCAAATGCCATTTAATTGATTTGTGCTAAACAGCAGCTATAAGTTGTTCTAACATGCATGGAAATGGTACAGATGGATTCCTTGAATTTTTTTGATAATTTTTCATATATAAATTATTTCATTACGACTTACGGTTGATTTTCTATGATTTATTGAAGTTTAGGGCATTTTCTCAATTTCTGAATAATATTAAATCCGAAAACCTATTACTACGTCAAGATGACTTCACGGTGACGTCGGCAAGTCAACGGCGTTGTCCAGTCAAATCTGACTGTGGGACCCATATGTCGATGTCACGCTTAGTTAACGGGGTTATCTGCTTAATTAAAAGATTAGGGGTCAGGGGCCACCGGTCGTTGTTAGTGGCTAATTAGGTTTAGTTAATATTTAACTAAAGTTAGCGAGGCTGGCCCCACTAGTCGGCGACCACGGGGTCAAACCCAGTCGATCAGTCAACCCTGCTTGGCGACTTGTCGCCGGCAGCAACGTAAACGGGCGGCTCGGGATTGCGATCTGAGGAACCATTCGAGGCGCCGTTGGGCTCTACGAAAGTGGCGATCCCGCGCATCCAACGGTGCAACCGGGCGAAGCTGGGTGGCGGAGCTCACCGGAATGAAGCTCACGGCGGCGCCGGGCGTTCGGGTGAACTGGTTTCGGGGTTAGGGAGCACGACAGAGGCAAAGAGGGTGTTACGACCTCTGGGTTGCACCGAAACACGACGGTGGGCTCGAAGCGAAGCCGGTGGATGTGGCCACGCCACGCCATGGCCGGCGGCGCAGAAGCTCTCGCCGCAGTGGAGAAAGAAGCTAGGGATGGCGCGAGCTTGAGAGAGGGGGAAAGAGGAAGAGGGGCTCACAGTGGATCGAACGGAGGGGTCGGCGAGCTCGGGGAAGCTTCTGCGACGACGAATTTACGGCGGCGATCTCCGGGCACCGGGGATGAGGGAGACGGCGTGGGCGGCGATGCAGGGCTCCCGCAGTCGAACGGGCTGGCGTAGACGATGCAGGAGACGATGGCGGTTCTTCTGGGCTTATCGACAGGGCGAGGGGTGGCCGGTGGCCACGGTGGTTGCGAGCGACGTCGGCGGCGGCTCTCGGTCATGGGGGGGAAGCAGAGGAGCGAGGGGGAGGGAGGTCCAGAGAGCGAGGGAGAAGTGAGAGGGGGTCTGGGAGGCGCGTGGCGTCACCGGGGCGTCGAGGAGGAGCCAAGCAGGCTGGGAGGGAGGAGGTGGCCGGGGCGCGTGGCCTGCGCGCGCCACCGAGCAGCTTCGGGGCGAGGGGGAGGAAGACGACAGGGGGAGAAGCGGCGGTGGTGGGCTGGGCCAGGCCTCGGCCAAAGTCTTGCCGGGCAGTGGGTTGAGAGGTGGCGCCGGTAGTCATACGCTCTCTCTTTGCTTTTCCTATTTCTGTTTTTTGTGTTTTTTTCTGTGTTGTTTTAGTTTAGTAAAATACTAAACCATTTTATAAAATCCTGAAAATAGTTATGTGGCTAGAACTAAATATATACCAAACCACATAAAATGTTCCAGTATTATTGGACATATATCATTTATATATCAAATATATATCCAATGCAAATAGTTATTGAATTTATTTCAAAGGCCCAAAATAATTAACTCTGAGATACCAAAAATATTGTTTTGAGTTTTACCTCTTTGCAATATTTTCAGGGACTAAGAGGAACATTTTCTTGGACTTCTTTGAGAAGATTTTAATGTTGATCATTTTTAGAAGGTTTCTGAGGCTTTGAAAATCCCTCAATTCAAATTTCATTTGAATTAAAACTTGATGCACACATGAGGGTCTAACCTAGTGCATAACAGAACCAGGGATGTGACAGAGGCCAACTCTACTTGGCCGTACATTAAGCTCATAGGAATCTCCTTCCCATCGGGCCCCACAGGTCTGACCTCGGCCATGTGGTTCGGATCAGCCTTCGTATACCGCGTCTTCACCATGGCCCAGGCCTCCCGGGTGCCTTGACGGCAGGCCGATATCTTCCATAGACGGAAGCGCTGCCGTGCTCCCTGAAGCTTCTCTGCAAGCCCTCCAAGACCCTCGGGCAGGGAGATGGACGTCCATAAGGCCTGGACAACGCCGCTCATCGCCTGCCGAACACGTTCGTGCAGCTGCAGCAGCTCGGGAAGCAGATCACCCATTGAACCGGGCATTTCCTCCGCAGGATGACCCGTGAGCACACCTACAGACATATTTCTCTCAATCGACTCCCTCGCCGAACTCTTATTTTTCAAAAGAGTTTGCTCAAGCACTTACTGTAAATGCCGCGATAAAGCTCTGATTCTCCTTCACGGAGCCAGACAGCTGGGCCCGAACACCTTTTAGTTCTTCGCCCAGCTGGGTGTTGCCATCTTGGAGTTTGTTCCTCTCTTGCTGCACCTTCATAAGCACCCTCTCGCCGACCTTCAGCTGGCGCAGTAGCTGTTGCTTGTCCGGATCAAGTCCGGCACCATCTGCAAAAGTATTGTCAGACTTATATGCACGCCGCACTTCATAAACCACTTATCTTTTTGAAGTATGTATTACCAAAGGGGGTCTCTGTGGCTCCCCCTGCGGCGGCTAGTGCGGCCTCAAGTTGGGCCTTGCACTCTTGAAGCTCCTGGGACAGCTGGGTAATCTTCTCCGTAAGATCCTGCATAACAAATGATCCTTAAATCAGTTATTCTAACTATTTTAAGTCTCGGGGGCTACTGGCATATATAACTATTAAAATTCCTTACCCGTATGTCTTTCACATACTGCTCCGTGGCTCTGGTTAAACCATCTTGAGCGGCACGGAGGTGCGCGTCTCCCGCATTAAAGGCATTCAACGCCTCCCGGGAGAAAACACGCGTCACGAAGAACTGTCCGGCGGAGCCTGTGATTCATGGCGCTCTCCACCTCAGACCTGGTGGCGGACAGCCTGTCGGCATCCTCCGTTGGAGGAGCATCCGGCTCGTGCCTTGCGCTCGCCTCCCCCTCGGACCAGGTGTTGGAGCCTGGCTGGCGGAGGCTTGGGCGGCAACCTCTCCGGGCACAGTCCGGCGAGCGCTCTTTCTCCTGGAAAAGTTATGAGCATTAATATACCTCCCAGGAATCTTTACCTTAAAAACGGTGGCGTGCTATACCATTGCGGCGACGTTTCGATTCGCACCGCACCCCTCTTCCGCCTACTGGGCCGAACTGACCCTTGTCGGTCAGCCGCTGCAGGTTCGGCTTCCCGCCTTGAAGGCACCTCCTGCGAGACACCGTTGGTATGCGGTGGTCAGAAATAAGCACGGATGAAGTAATGGTGTCAGGACGCCGGTCATAGTTACCTGGGAAGCCGGAGATAAACCGGGGTAGTCAGCCGTAATGGCGACTAGAGCATTGTCCATGCTAAGTTGGTGGAACACCGCGTCAATCAGCTCCACCTCTATGTCCGGATCCTCTCCGGAGGCCGGATCAAGGGACCTTCCCGGATCCTCGGGTTGTGGAGTCGGACTGTGTATGCCCTCCACATCCCGGCGCAGTTCCTGCGTCGAAATCATAAAGTAAGACACTTAACTTTGAAAGCACGGATCGGATAGATAAACGTCATCTTACCCAGCTCCGAGGGTTATTCATGGAGAATCCATTCAATGGACTCATGTGGAGGAAGTCCTCCTTCTCCCCCTTGTACAAGCCGGACAGGATCTTCACCAGATCGGCGGCCGATCCCGGCCCCTTGCGGCCATGACGGGTGGCGTCATTCTCCCCATTGAAATCCCGCATGGGGTGGCCCCTATATTGGAGCGGCTGCACCCCTCGCATAATGCACGTGGCCATGACTCCAATCATGGTCAATCTGGAATGGGCCAGCAACCTTATCCGGCCCATCAGATATTGGACGCTCCTATCATCTTCCCGTTGAGGGCTCCGCCAGCGCCAACTTAGGCTTTTCTTTAGAGGAGCGTTGCTGAACTCCGGGAGGCCGATCCGAACTGGGTCCGGCAGTGGAGCGTCTTCCATATAAAACCATTCCGAAGGCCAGTCTTCGGACGCCTTCTTTGGGATTCCGGATAGATATCCGGTCCCGACGATACGCCATATTTCGGCTCCGCCCACTTGATATATCAACCCCTCGTGAGAATGGGGTATGAGGCAAAACAACCTCTTCCACAGTGCAAAATGGGGCTCGATGCCCAAGAACAGCTCGCAAAGAGCTACAAAACCCGCAATATGCAAAATGGAGGCGGGTGTAAGGTGATGAAGCTGGAGTCCGTAGAACTCCAGGAGCCCCCGGAGAAACGGATGTATGGGAAATCCGAGTCCCCTTATTAGATAAGGGACAAAGCACACCCGCTCTCCTTTGGAGGGATTGGGGGTGTTCTCCGCCTGCTTTCTACCTTTGTAGGTGGCCAGTCCGGCTCGAACCGGGACCATGAAGGCCGGAGGAAGGTATCCCTCTGCTTGGAGCGTCACCAACTCGCTGTGCGGGACTGAATATCTCCTCCAATCTCCGGGCTAAGGGCTGGGAGCGCGAGAGGAGGAGCCGCGTCGACTGTCCATGATGGAGTGGATTTTTGTCAAAGGCGCTCCGATGAGTACTCGCGGAGGGAGGATGGTGTGATTTGCATCTAGATCCTTGCCTCTCTTATAGGCAGCTTATTCGTGCAGCTTGGGGGTAAAACGTAAAAATACCCTGGCTTTTCGCATTCATACGACACGTGGAGGAGGGCCTTTATTGGACGTGGAAGCCAAGGAGCGCAACATTTATGAGGAAGCCGGACACTATTCGGCAAGCACATGGACTTTGGAGGAGAACCCGCCTTGCAACGCCGAAGACAATATACGCGCCGGACTCGTCGTCATTGAAGCCTCGTTAGGGCTCTTGAGGAGTCTGGACTAGGGGTGTCCGGATAGCGAACTATTATCATCGGCGGACTCCCGGACTATGAAGATACAAGATTGAAGACTTCGTCCCGTGTCCGGATGGGACTTTCCTTGGCGTGGAAGGCAAGCTTGGCAATACGGATATGTAGATCTCCTACCATTGTAACCGACTCTGTGTAACCCTAGCCCTCTCCGGTGTCTATATAAACCGGAGGGTTTTAGTCCGTAGGACGAACAACCATTACAACAATCATACCATAGGCTAGCTTCTAGGGTTTAGCCTCCTTGATCTCGTGGTAGATTCACTCTTGTACTACCCAAATCATCAATATTAATCAAGCAGCAGTAGGGTTTCACCTCCATCGAGAGGGCCCGAACCTGGGTAAAAACATCGTGTCCCTTGTCTCCTGTTACCATCCGCCTAGACGCACAGTTCGGGACCCCCTACCCGAGATCCGCCGGTTTTGACACTGACACCGGCCTTCCTAGTGAAGATGCCGCTACTCATCTAAACAACTTTGTCGATTTGTGTGATATGCAAAAGAAGAAAGATACGGATAACAGTATTGTTAAATTGAAGTTATTTCCGTTTTCACTTAGAGATCGTGCTAAAGTTTGGTTTCGTCTTTGCCTAAAAATAGTATTGATTCTTGGAACAAGTGCAAAGATGCTTTTATCTCTAAATATTTTCCTCCCGCTAAGATTATCACTCTTATGAACGATATTATGAATTTTAAACAACTTGATCATGAGCATGTTACCCAATCTTGGGAAAGAATGAAATTGATGATTCGCAATTGCCCTACTCATGGTTTGAATTTATGGATGATCATACAAAATTTTTATGCCGGTTTGAACTTTGCTTCTAGAAATCTCTTAGATTCGGCCGTGGGAGGCACGTTTATGGAAATCAGTTAGGAGATGCTACAAAACTCCTTGATAATATTATGGCTAATTATTCTCAATGGCACACCGAAAGATCTTCTAGTAAAAAAGTGCATGCTATAGAAGAAATCAATGTTTTGAGTGGAAAGATAGATGAACTTATGAAATTGTTTGCTACTAAAAATATTCCTCTTGATCCCAATGATATGCCTTTGTCTACTTTGATTGAGAATAATAATGAATCCATGGATGTGAATTTTGTTGGTAGGAATAGTTTTGGAAACAATGCTTATAGAGGAAACTTTAATGCTAGACGTTCCCTAGCAATTCCTCTAATAATTATGGAAATTCTTAGAATAATTCTTATGGTAATTTTAATAAGATGCCCTCTGATTTTGAGAATAGTGTGAAAGAATTTATGATTTCTCAAAAGAATTTTAATGCTTTGCTTGAAGAAAAATTGCTCAAAGTTGATGATTTGGCTAGGAACGTTGATAGACTTTCGCTTGATGTTGATTCTCTTAAACTTAGATCTTCTTCTCCTAAGCATGATATCAATGAGTCTCTCAAAGCAATGAGAATTTCCATTGATGAGTGCAAGGAAAGAACTGCTAGATTGCATGCAAAGAAAGATTGCTTTATAAAAGCGTGTTCTTCTAGTTTCCATGAAAATAATGATGAAGATCTTAAAGTTATTGATGCGTCTCCTATTAGATCTTTGTTTTTCAATATGAATCTTGATAATTATGGGACTGAAGATGAGTCAACTTTACCTAGAAGGCGTCCCAAGAATTCGGAGTTTTTAGATCTTGATGCTAAATTTGGTAAAAGTGGGATTGGAGAGGTCATGACTTTAAATAGTATTGAACCCACTATCTCGGATTTCAAGGAATTTGATTACGATAATTGTTCTTTAGAAGGTTGTATTTCCTTGTTGCAATCCTTTGTTATTTCTCCTCATGCTTATAGTCAAAATAAAGCTTTTACCAAACATATCGTTGATGCCTTGATGCAATCTTATGATGAAAAACTTAATTTGGAAGTTTCTATACCTAGAAAACTTAATGATGAGTGGGAACCTACTATAAAGATTAGAATTAAAGATCATGAGTGTTTTGCTTTGTGCGGTTTGGGTGCTAGTGTTTCCACGATTCCGAAAACTTTATGTGATATTCTAGGTTTCCATGATCTTGATGATTGCTCTTTAAATTTGCACCTTGCGGATTCCACCATTAAAAAGCCAATGGGAAGGATCAATGATGTTCTCATTGTTGCAAATAGAAATGTGGTGCCCGTAGATTTTATCGTTCTTGATATAGATTGCAATCTTTCTTGCCCTATTATTCTTGGTAGACCTTTCCTTAGAACGATTGGTGCGATTATTGATATGAAGGGAATATTAGATTCCAATTTCCATTAAAAAAGGCATGGAGCACTTTCCAAGAAAGAAAGTCAAATTACCTTATGAATCTATCATGCGAGCTACTTATGAATTGAGTGCCAAAGATGGTACCACTTAGATCTATCTTCGCTTTTATGCCTAGCTAGGGGCGTTAAATGATAGCACTAGTTGGGAGGCAACCCAATTTTCTTTGTGTTTTTTTGTTTTTGTTCCTGTTTAGTAATAAATCTTGCATCTACCTTATGTTTAGATGTGTTTTTATCTTTTAATTAGTGTTTGTGCCAAGTAGAACCTATAGGATAACCTATGATGATAGTTGATTTGATTCTGCTGAAAAACAGAAACTTTTTTTTGACGGGAAGGCCTTCATGGCTAGCTTTATTTATGAATCACTGCTACTTCATCCACAAGGGAGTTTACAATAAAATTCGGTGGTGCATCAATCCACACAGACGGATTGTTAACGCTTCCCCACCTAGCTAGCTCATGAGCAACTACATTTGACTCACGGTTACAATGCTCAATGGAAACCTTCCCAAAATCTTGCAAAAGGGACAAGCACTCCTCCAGAATAGGCGCCGCCACCATACCTTGGCCTTCATTATCCTTCATGGCATCTATGACAATGATATTGTCCATGCTTACTATCACATTGTTGCATCCCAAATTCTGGAGAAATTTGAGGCCTTCTCTCAGTGCCGCCGCCTCTGCGCAAACCACATCCGCTACATGAGTTAGTTTTGCCGTCGCTGCACCAATGAAGTTACCACGGTTATCACGTACAATGGCCCCACATCCTCTTGATTGATCGCCCAGATAAAAAGTAGCATCCACATTAAGAACCTACTGATTAGCAAGAACAACCAGCCACTCATTCAGTTTACGCGAGCTCCCCATTTTCCCAGCTCCACGAACGAAGCTCAGGGTCAAAGCTTGGATCGCCATCGCCGTCCGCTGAGGGTTTTGGATTGTTTCTCCGTGAACAAACTGTCTGCGTTGCCACCATAAATACCAACAGGTTGCCACTATAGCTTCTGGCAGATAAATCTCATCCGTACGTACCCTGGTGTTCATCATCACAAAGAAGAAATTCGAGTGTACCTGCACCAGTTCGATTGGTACTAGCTCCTGAAACCAAGACTTCAAGTCCCAACACTGCCCAGACTTCTCTAGCTCTGCTGCAGGTGAACAAAGCATGACAAACATCTTCCGCTACTTCTGTGCAGTGCGGGCAATGCGACCTGCTGCCTATATGGCGATTTGTAAGAACACTATAACATGGGATTGCATTGTGTAGACATTTCCATATGAATATCTTAATTTTTGCTGGTAGTTTCAGTTGCCAAATTCTCTTCCATACCGGGTGTGGGGTTGAGCTACTCTGGTATCTATTCCTCTCATCTTCCTTGATATAAGAATCTTCCAAAATTTTATGATAAGCTGAGCGAACTGAAAACTGACCATTCTTGTTTAAATGCACGCAACAAAATCTTCTGTAGCTTGTTGATATAGTGGGATTCGGAGAATGCGTTCCACATCTATATGCCAGAAGTTCTCTCAGATTAGTTGTTCATCCCATTCTCCCGAGTAAGGATCGATCAACTCACTTACTTTCGAGAGCATCTGACCTCCACGTACAGTAAGGATTTTCCTTGAGGCACTATTGGGTATCCAACAATCTTCCCAAATTTTTATTTTTGTTCCGTCTCCAACTCTCCAAATATGACCCTTCTTGAAAACTTGGATCCCCGCCCAAATGCTTTGCCATACGAACGCAGAGCCCTTCTTTAGCTCACAGTTAAGTATATCTCCATTCGAATAATATCTTGATCTAAGGACTTTGGCACAAAGAGAATCGTAATTCTCAATAAGCCTCCACACCTGCTTAGCTAGCAGGGCCATGTTAAAGCTGTGTATATCTCTAAAACCCATACCACCTTTCTCCTTCGGCACACACATTCTCCACCATGCAAACCAATGCATTTTCCTCCGATCTTCTTCGTCACCCCACCAATAGTGCGACATTGCGTCAGTGATCCCCTTACATATTTTCTTTGGGAATTTAAACACACTCATCGGATATGTTGGGATGGCTTGGGCCACCGCTTTAATTAAAGCTTCTTTGCCACCAAGAGAGAGGGTCCGTTCCTTCCATCCATTGATCATGATTTGAATTCTTTCAATGATATGCTCAAAACAAGTCACCTTATCCACTCCAATCATCGAAGGTAGGCCCAAATATTTATCCGACAATAATTCTGTCATTATGTTACGGATTTGGCAGACCTCTGCTTTAATATCCACATCCGTATTCGGACTAAAGAAAATAGAGCATTTTGCCTCACTCACCAACTGTGCCGATGCTGCACAATAATCATCCAGGAGTGATCTCAACGAGTGTGCATTTTGCGGAGTAGCCTTCATCAAGATAAGTGAGTCGTCAGCGAATAACAAATGAGATATGACAGGAGAATCACGACACACCTGAACACCAGTTAAGTTTCCTTCGGCGTCCTCATGGGAAATGAGTGCAGACAGGCCTTCCGCACATAGCAAAAACAGGTACAGAGACAGAGGGTCGCCTTGGAGTAGACCCCTTGTTGGAAAAAAGGGGTTGGTCTCATTGGAATTAAATCTGACCTTATATTCAACTGAGGTTACACAGGCCATTATTAGCTTCGCCCATCGATTATCAAATCCAAGTTTGATTAGCATTGCTTCCAAGAAAGACCATTCAACTTTGTCGTACGCCTTGTGCATGTCCAACTTAACAGCACATGTGCCTACCTTTCCACTCTTCCTCTTCTTCATTGTGTGTAAACATTCGTAAGCAACTATAACATTATCCGTTATGATGCGACCCGGAACAAAAGCGCTTTGGGTCTCACTGATTACATCAGGCAATAACAATTTAAGTCTTGACACCAACATCTTTGATATTACCTTGTATACAACATTGCAGAGACTAATCAGTCTGAACTGAGTAATCTTTTTTGGACTGTCCACCTTAGGAATGAGCACTATTGTAGTTGTATTCCACCCCTCCGGTATCACGCCCGAATTCACTGCCTGTAAAACCTCACGAACCAAATCATCACCCAACACCGGCCAATTTTTTTTATAAAAAATGGCATGCAGCCCGTCCGGTCCTGGGGCTTTGAGATCCCCTATGGAGAAGAGGGCTTTCTTCACCTCTTCCGCTGTATAAGGGGCTAGGAGAGTCTCATTCATATATCTCGTCACTTTTGGTTTCACTTTATTTAACACATTAACATCCGGTACAACAACTTCAGCGGAGAACAACACTTGAAAATACTCAGCTATAAGCGACCTCATGGTTTCATTATCCTCGACCCACACACCATTGTCATCCTGGAGACGCCTTATGTGGTTCCTCTTCTTCCTTGCCGTTGCAAAGTTGTGAAAGAAATTTGTATTTCTATTTCCGAATTTGAGCCAGTTTGCTCTACTACGCTGTACCCAGTAGATTTCTTCCTTCTCCAGCAATTCCTCAATCTCTATAAGTACCAAACGCTGCCGATCTGTCGCCTCATCAGTAAGGGGGCCCGATCGCAACAACTCAAGCTCAGCCTTCAAATCTTTCAGCCGTTTTTGAGGGGCCTTTAAGATTTCCCGGTCCCAAGCGCGCATTGACTCGTGAACGGCTATTGTTCGTTCAGCCAAGGACGAGTTGGGGCTTGTCTGATCCCAAGCTTCAGTAACCAACTGTACCACATCATCCTCCTGTAACCACCTCACCTCAAACTGTTTGATTTTTGATCTGAAATTGTCCCCCACAACACCCCCTTCCGTATCTAGGAGGATAGGTCTGTGATCTGACTTTTAGTGTTCCGTGTTTGTCACTTTTGCATGCAGGAATAGTAGATGAAACTGCCCATTACAGACAGCCCGGTCTAGCCTCTCTCGCAGCCTTCTCCTTCTCCACGTGTACTGATCACCCGAAAAGCCCATATCTTCGAGCTCATTTTCCCCCAACGCGTCTCTGAAGTTTTGCATCATGTTCACAGGCCTCGGTGCTCCTCCCTCCTTCTCGTGAGAATACATGAATTCATTGAAGTCACCTGCTATCACCCACGGTAGACGGTCCTGCTGATAGAGGCCTCTGATGTATCCCCATGAGAGGTGTTTGTCCTCCCAATGCGGTTCACCATAAAACCCAGTGAATCTCCAGCCCTCATCACCATCCGACCCCATCCTCACATCTATGAAGTTCTTTGACTTTCCTTTCACTGTAATCTTTATTGGGTTGCGCCAGAGTAGAAGTAAACCCCCACTGCTGCCCACACTTTCCACCACCTCCACATGGTCCATTTGGATTTTCCTTCGAAGTTTTTCTGCCTTAACTGTATTCAGATGTGTTTCAGACAGAAAAAACACATCCGGCCCCCATTTCTTCTGGACATCCAGAAGCGCCCTTACTGCCGCGACACTGGCCATGCCACGGCAGTTCCAACATAGGATTTTCATTGCTCCCAGCGAACACCCTCTAGGAGAGTCGCCGATGTGGATGGTGCCAAGTTACCTGCCTCTATGGTAGTCCTCATACGCTTCGGGTCCTGATATTTCTGCGGTGTACTGTGCTAACTCTTATCCACTTGTGCATCAGGCCCATTTTCTATCAGGCCAATTTTTTCACTGACAAAACCTTGCGATGGTGTACTGTTTGTCAGTGACATACCACGCTCATCTTCACGCCTCAGCGAACCATCTTCTCCTATGAGCCTCTTCCTTGCCGATGGGACAACCACCCCTGAGAATTGGGGGATTGTTGCATCAATTTCCATGGTGTTCTTCTCGAAAGGGTTAGGATCACCCGGGGTTCCCCTGCCTCTTCCAAACCTCCCATCTCTACCATAATTCCCATCACAGTTTGTCTGCTGCCCCCTCCCTGTTCCATATCCACTATTATGCTCATCATAATTAACAAGGAGCCACTCGCCCCACTCACACTCTTCTGGCCTGTGTATACCATCCCCGCATTCTGTCACCACATGCCCAATTAGGCCACAGAAATCACAAAAGTCAGGCAACTTTTCGTACTCCACAGGATACTTCTTACTTTCCTTTCCTTCTTCGCTATTTTCTCTGCTATCTCCTTCTTCTTCATCAAACCATCAGGGATACCCACAATGCGAGCCCACACCGGGATGCGATCAAGCTTGTATTCATCAACATGCGTGATTCCGTCATACTCCTCCATGACTACAGCTGCGTTCCTGAAAATCCACGGACCGCCCGACATGACGCGATTCTAGTCGCCCAAACACATGAACTGTGCGAGGAACATATTTGGTTTCATTGCCTTAAAGATGGCCCCCTGTGCTGGCGTCCATGCGTTCCTCATCTACTTGTACAGAGCTACGTGACTAAAGGGTTTTTGAGTATGAACCCTAAAGATTGTAATCCACCGAGTCTCCTCCATCAAACTTTCAATTTCTCCTGAAAGATCTAGGTCCTCTTCTTCTTCTCCATGGAGATTCAGATCTTTAAACCTGTCCTCCAATATCGCCTCTGCCCCTTCAGAGTTTTCCTCGCCTCCGGTTCCTGTTGCTCCGGCTGCCGGCATCTCCTGTCCTTCTCTTTCCGCCATGTTCTTCACCCGAACACAGAGGGAGTTTCAGTGGATCGTGCCCAGATTAACCCAGGCTGATTGTGACGTGAATTTTTGTTGGAATACTAGTTAGATCGAGGGGAACCCTAGCGTGGCGCCGCCAGGGGAAAGTCGGGGGAACCCTAGCTACCTAGGGGATTTTGAGAAAAACAGAAACTTTGCACGAATGGATTTAGTTTTATTAAACCATAGAAATGTGATTTTGCGTTGATTCTTTTTTATGCTGATCAATAGACAAATGTTCCAGGACTTCCTATTTTGGTAGGATTTTTAGAGTTCCAAAAGTTTGCGTTAGTTACAGATTGCTACAGACTGTTCTGTTTTTGATAGATTCTGTTTTTCGTGTGTTGTTTGCTTATTTTGATGCATCTATGGCTAGTAAAATAGTTTATAAACCATAGAGAAGTTGGAATATAGTAGGTTTAACACCAAAATAAATAAATAATGAGTTCATTACAGTACCTTATGTGGTGGTTTTGTTTTCTTTCACTAACGGAGCTTATAAGATTTCTTGTTGAGTTTTGTGTTGTGAAGTTTTCAAGTTTTGGGTAAAGCTGTTATGGACTATGGAATAAGGAGTGTCAAGAGACTAAGCTTGGGGATGCCCATGGCACCCCAAGATATTCAAGGATAGCCAAAAGCCTAAGCTTGGGGATGCCCCGGGAAGGCATTCCCTCTTTCGTCTTTGTTCATTGGTAACTTTACTTGGAGCTATATTTTTATTCGCCACATGATATGTGTTTTGCTTGGAGCGTTGTGTATTATATTAGTATTTGATTTTTAGTTTACCACAATCATCCTTGCTGTACACACCTTTTGGGATAAGCCTACTTGATTAGAATTTGCTAGAATACTCTATGTGCTTCACTTATATCTTTTGAGCTTGATAGTTTTTGCTCTATGTGCTTCACTTATATTTTTTAGAGCACGGTGGTGACTTAATTTTGAAGAAATTGCTAGTCTCTCATGCTTCACTTATATTATTTTGAGAGTCTTTTAGAACAGCATGGTATTTGCTATGGTTACAAAGTTGGTCCTAGAATGATGAGCATCCAAGTTGGGTATAATAAAAACTATCATAGAAAAGAATTGGATGCTATGATCAATTTGATGCTTGATAATTGTTTTGAGATATGGAGGTAGTGATATTAAAGTCATGCTAGTTGAGGTGATTATGAAAAATACTTGTGTTGAGGTTTGTGATTCCCGTAGCATGCACGTATGGTGAATCGCTTTGTGATGAAGTTGGGGCACAATTTTATTTATTGAGTGTCTTCCTTATGAGTGGCGGTCGGGGACGAGCGATGGTCTTTTCCTACCAATCTATCCCCCTAGGAGCATGCGCATAGTGCTTTTGTTTTTGATGACTTCTAGATTTTTGCAATAAGTACATGAGTTCTTTTGACTAATGTTGAGTCCATGGATTATATGCACCTCACCCTTCCACCATTGCTAGCCTCTCTTGTGCCGTGCAACTTTCGCCGGTACCATACACCCACCGTATACCTTCCTCAAAACAGCCACCATACCTACCTATTATGGCATTTCCATAGCCATTCCGAGATATATTGCCATGCAACTTTCCACCGTTCCGTTCATATGACATGCATTACTTTTGTCATATTGCTCTTTGCATGATCATGTAGTTGACATCGTATTTGTGGCAAGGCCACCTTCATAATTTTCATGCATCTCGCTCTTGATTCATTGCATATCCCGGTACACCGCCGGAGGCATTCATATAGAGTCATATCTTGTTCTAGCTTTGAGTTGTAATTCTTGAGTTGTAAATCCATAAAAGTGTGACGATCTTTATTATTAGAGCATTGTCCTAGTGAGGAAAGGATGATGAAGACTATGATTCCCCCACAAGTGGGGTTGAGACTTCGGACTTTACAAAAAGAAAAAAGAGAAAAAAAAAGAAAGGCAAAAAAAAGAGAAAGGCCAAAAAAAGAGAGAGAAAAAGAGAGAAGGGACAATGCTACTATTTCTTTTTCCACACTTGTGCTTCAAAGTAGCACCATGATCTTCATGATAGAGAGTCTCATATGTTGTCACTTTCATATACTAGTGGGAATTTTTCATTATAGAACTTGGCTTGTATATTCCAATGATGGGCTTCCTCAAAATGCCCTAGGTCTTCGTGAGCAAGCGAGTTGGATGCACACCCACTTAGTTTCTTTTGTTGAGCTTTCGTATATTTATAGCTCTAGTGCATCCGTTTCATGGCAATCCCTACTCACTCACATTGATATCTATTAATGGGCATCTCCATAGCCCGTTGATACGCCTAATTGATGTGAGACTATCTTCTCCTTTTTGTCTTCTCCACAACCACCATTCTATTCCACATATAGTGCTATGTCCATGGCTCACTCTCATGTATTGCGTGAAAGTTGAAAGAGTTTGAGATTATTAAAGTATGAAACAATTGTTTGGCTTGTCATCAGGGTTGTGCATGATTAAATACTTTGTGCGATTAAGATAGAGCAACAACCAGAATATATGATTTTGTAGGGATAACTTTCTTTGGCCATGATATTTTGAGAAGACATGATTACTCTGATTAGTATGCTTGAAGTATCACCATTTTCATGTTAATATGAACTTTTATTTTGTATCATTTGGATCTGAACATTCATGCCACAATAAAGAAAATTACATTGAGAATTATGCTAGGTAGCATTCCACATCAAAAATTCCTTTTTTATCATTTACCTACTCGAGGACGAGCAGGAATTAAGCTTGGGGATGCTTGATACGTCTCCAACGTATCTATAATTTTTGATTGTTCCATGCTATTATATTACCCCTTTTGGATGTTTATGGGCTTTATTTTACACATTTATATCATTTTTGGGACTACCCACTAACCGAAGGCCCAGCCCGTATTGCTGTTTTTTTGCCTATTTCAGTATCGAAGAAAAGGAATATCAAACTTTGGGAGCGTGATTTTTGGAACGAATGTGATCCAGAGGACTTGGAGTGAAAGTCAAGAAGCAGCCGAGGCGGCAATGAGAGGGTAGGGCGCCCCCCTACAGGGCGTGCCCCCTGTCTCGTGGGCCCCTCGAGCGGCCACTGACGTACTTCTTCCTCCTATATAAGCCTACGTACCCCGAAAACATCCAGGGAGCCAATGAAACACAATTTCCACCACCGTAACCTTATGTATCCGCGAGATACCATCTTGGAGCCTTCGCCGGTGCTCTGCCGGAGGGGGAATCGACCATGGAGGGCATCTACATCAACACCATAGCCCCTCCGATGAGTTGTGAGTAGTTTACCATTGACCTTCGGGTCCATAGTTATTAGCTAGATGGCTTCTTCTCTCTTTTTGGATCTCAATACAATGTACTCCCACTCTCTTGTGGAGATCTATTCGATGTAAACTCTTTTTGCGGTGTGTTTGTCGAGATCCGATGAATTATGGGTTTATGATCAAGTTTATCTATGAGAAATATTTGAATTTCCTCTGAATTCTTTTATGTATGATTGAGTTATCTTTGCAAATCTCTTCGAATTATCATTTTGGTTTGGCCTACTAGATTGATCTTTCTTGCCATGGGAGAAGTGCTTAGCTTTGGGTTCAATCTTGCGGTGTCCTTTCCCAAAGGATGTGGGGGGCAGCAAGGCACGTATTGTATTGTTTCCATCGAGGATAAAAAGATGGGGTTTATACCATATTGCATGAGTTTATCCCTCTACATCATGTCATCTTGCTTAATGCGTTACTCTGTTCTTATGAACTTAATACTCTAGATGCAGGCAGGAGTTGGTCGATGTGTGGAATAATAGTAGTAGATGCAGGCAGGAGTCAGTCTACTTGTTGCGGACGTGATGCCTATATACATGATCATGCCTAGATAATCTCATAATTATTCGCTTTTCTATCAATTGCTCGAAAGTAATTTGTTCACCCACCGTAATACTTATGCTATCTTGAGAGAAGTCACTAGTGAAACCTATGGCCCCCGGGTCTATCTCTTATCATATTTGCTTCCAATCTACTTTTATTTGCATCTTTACTTTTTGCATCTATATTATAAAATACCAAAAATATATTTATCTTATCATACTATCTCTATTAGATCTCACTTTCGCAAGTGGCCATGAAGGGATTGACAACCCCTTTATTGTGTTGGTTGCGAGTTCTTTGTTTGTTTGTGTAGGTGCGTGGGACTTTTGAGGAGCCTCCTACTGGATTGATACCTTGGTTCTCAAAAACTAAGGGAAATACTTACGCTACTATTGCTGCATCACCCTTTCCTCTTCAAGGAAAACCAACGCAAGCTCAAGACGTAGCAGTTGGCAAACCTCCAGAAGGGCAACATGACTGTCACTGAATATGTTGGTAAGGTCTGAACCCTTTGTGATGAATTAGCTGCTTCAGGGAAGAAGGTGGACGAGGAGGATGTCGTCTCTCACATCCTCGCGGGACTCGACGAGGAATTCGACCCCATGGTGTCTGCCATGTGCTCTAGGTGAAAGAACATGCGGTGCCCCCATGTTTGGTTTTGGTAATTGATGACAATCTCTATGGACTAATAGTTGCCTTGAGTTATATTTGAAGGTTTTGTCCATAGGCTTTTCTTGGAGTACATGTGTTGGTTTCAAGGAGAGTTTGTGTTGACCAAGGTGTTATTCAAGGAATTACCTAAAGATTGGTCTTGTGAGAGGTTGATCAAGACTAAGTCAAAGAGTGAATCAAGTTGATCAACACACAAAGCATAGAAGATGTACCGAGAGGGATCAAGCGGTCCCATGGTATGGTAAGCATTGTCAATTACGCTTTGTGTACTAACCCATGATCTTCGTGGGAGTTCTTTGTGGGGTTAGGTTGCGGTGTGCAAGTTAAAGTGAAGCATCACGAAGAGATCAAATGCTTGAAGCTTGCCGTCCATTGTGGTGACAATGGACTTGTGAAGATGTGTGGAAGAGTGGCTCACCCATATTGGAGTATGGGGGAGCAATCAACTAGTCTTCATCGAGCCAACACAATCAAGAAAGGTGGTCCAACTTGAGGGAGTCAAGATCGTCATCATCGAGCTCAAGTGGACCATGTGCAAGGCAAAGGTTTGCCCTTGATAGATTTTCTATTTTATCGGTCTCATGATGGTACTTGGGAGACCGGGTTATAGGATCGATTGTCGTACTATCAAGGGGGGCTCTCGATGAGTAGTTTGATCGTATCATTCGTAGAGAGCTCAAACCATTGCATCCTTGCTTCATATTTCTTGGTTCTTGTTTGCTTCTCTTTGTGAGTTTTGGAGCTTTTGGTCATCTTGTTGACAAGCTCGAGTTCATCGAAAACGGAGTTCACATGCATCTTCTATGATGTTTTCGATGTTGGAGGTTATGTTGGTTCTTATCTGTTGGAGGTTTCACTCCTCTATTTGTTAGGCATACCTCCCCTACCTCTTCTAACTATAACCACTCATTGTCTTGTATCCAACAAGCTTGAGTTTGCTCAATTCGGAGCTCATTTGCAGAAGTTATGGCAGTTATGGTTTTATTGGATCCGTTTCTTGCCTTTTGCTGCGTTTTGAAGGTATCCAAGTGCTAAAGCCTCTGTGGCGTGCGGTAGTACTGCTCAAGAGAGCGCTAGTACCGTAGGGGCCAGCGGTAGTACCGCACCCGGTGAGCGGTAGTACCGCTGCCTCTAGCCAGAACGCTGGCGCACATGGAAGTAATTTTTTACTTCCGCGCCTGATGTCTACTACACAACCTTCTTCTTGTAGACACTGTTGGGCCTCCAAGTGCAGAGGTTTGTAGGACAGTAGCAAATTCCCCTCAAGTGAATGACCAATCTGTGGGAGGCGTAGGATGAAGATGGTCTCTCTCAAACAACCCTGCAACCAAATAACAAAGAGTCTCTTGCATCCCCAACACACCCAATACAATGGTAAATTGTATAGGTGCACTAATTCGGCAAAGATATGGTGGTACAAGTGCAATATGGATGGTAGATATAGGTTTTTGTAATCTGAAATTATAAAAATCGCAAGGTAACTAATGATAAAAGTGAGCACAAACGGTATTGCAATGCTAGGAAACAAGGCCTAAGGTTCATACTTTCACTAGCGCAAGTTCTCTCAACAATAATAACATAATTGGATCATATAACTATCCCACAACATGAAACAAAGAGTCACTCCAAAGTCACTAATAGCGGAGAACAAACAAAGAGATTATGGCAGGGTACGAAACCACCTCGAAGTTATCCTTTCGGATCGATCTATTCAAGAGTCCGTAGTAAAATAACACTAAGCTATTCTTTCCGTTCAATCTATCATAGAGTTCGTACTAGAATAACACCTTAAGACACAAATCAACCAAAACCCTAATGTCACCTAGATACCCCAATGTCACCACAAGTATCCGTTGGTATGATTATACGATATGCATCACACAATCTCAGATTCATCTATTCAACCAACACAAAGAACTTCAAAGAGTGCCCCAAAGTTTCTACCGGAGAGTCAAGATGAAAACGTGTGCCAACCCCTATGCATAAGTTCACAATGTTACGGAACCCGCAAGTTGATCACCAAAACATACATCAGGTAGATCACGTGAATATCCCATTGTCACCACAGATAAGCACATGCAAGACATACATCAAGTGTTCTCAAATCCTTAAAGACTCAATCCGATAAGATAACTTCAAAGGGAAAACTCAATCCATTACAAGAGAGTAGAGGGGGAGAAGCATCATAAGATCCAACTATAATAGCAAAGCTCGCGATACATCAAGATTGTACCACCTCAACAACACGAGAGAGAGAGAGATCAAACACATAACTACTGGTACATACCCTCAGCCCCGAGAGTGAACTACTCCCTCCTCGTCATGGAGAGCGCCGGGATGATGAAGATGGCCACCGGTGAGGGATCCCCCCTCCGGCAGGGTGCCGGAACAGGGCCCCGATTGGTTTTTGGTGGCTACACAGGCTTGCGGCGGCAGAACTCCCAATCTATTCTGTTCCCCGAAGGTTTTAGGGTATATAGATATATATAGGAGAAAGAAGTCGGTAAGGGGAGCCACGAGGGGCCCATGAGGGTGAGGGCGCACCCAGGGAGGTGGGCGCCCCCCCTTCCTCGTGCCTTCCTCGTTGCTTTCCTTACGTGCACTCCAAGTCTTCTGGATTGCTTCCGTTCCAAAAATAACTCTCCCAAAGGTTTCATTCCGTTTGGACTCCGTTTGATATTCCTTTTCTGCGAAACACTGAAACAAGGGAAAAAACAGAAACTGGCACTCGGCTCTGGGCTAATAGGTTAGTCCCAAAAATAACATAAAAGTGTATAATAAAGCCCGTTACACATCCAAAACAGAATATAATATAGCATGGAACAATAAAAAATTATAGATACGTTGGAGACGTATCAAGCATCCCCAAGCTTAATTCCTACTCGTCCTCGAGTAGGTAAATGATAAAAACAGAATTTTTGATGTGGAATGCTACTTGGCATAATTTTCAATGTAATTCTCTTATTTGTGGTATGAATATTCAGATCCATAAGATTCAAGACAAAAGTTTAATATTGACATAAAAATAATAATACTTCAAGCATACTAACCAAGCAATTATGTCTTCCCAAAATAACATGGCCAAAGAAAGTTCATCCCTACAAAATCATATAGTTTGTCTACGTTCCATCTTCGTCGCACAAAATATTCAAATCATGCACAACCCCGGATTCAGCCAAGCAATTGTTTCATACTTCAGAATTTTCAAACTTTTTCAACTTTCACGCAATACATGAGTGTGAGCCATGGATATAGCACTATGGGTGGAATAAAATATGATGATGGGGGTTATGTGGAGAACACAAAAAAGAAGAAAGTCTCACATTGACGCGGCTAATCAACGGGCTAGGGAGATGCCCATCGATTGATGTCAATGCAAGGAGTAGGGATTGCCATGCAACGGATGCACTAGAGCTATAAATGTATGAAAGCTAAACAAAAGAAACTAAGTGGGTGTGCATCCAACTTGCTTTCTCACAAAGACCTAGGGCATTTGAGGAAGACCATTGTTGGAATATGCAAGCCAAGTTCTATAATGAAAAATTCCCACTAGTATATGAAAGTGACAAAACAAGAGACTCTCTATCATGAAGATCATGGTGCTACTTTGAAGCACAAGTGTGGGAAAAAGGATAGTAGCATTGTCCCTTTTTTATTTATTTTATATTTTTTTGGGCCTTCCTTTTTTATTTGGCCTTTCTTATTCTCTTTTTTGGGACAATGCAATATGAATGATGATCATCACACTTCTATTTATTTACAACTCGATACTAGAACAAAGTATGACTCTGTATGAATGCCTCCGGTGGTGTACCGGGATGGGCAATGAATCAAGAGTGACATGTATGAAATAATATGCATGGTGGCTTTGCCACAAATACGATGTCAACTACATGATCATGCAAGGCAATATGACAATGATGAAATGTGTCATGATAAACGGAACGGTGGAAAGTTGCATGGCAATATATCTCGGAATGGCTATGGAAATGCCATAATAGGTAGGTATGATGGCTGTTTTGAGGAAGATATAAGGAGGTTTATGTGTGATAGAGCGTATCGTATCACGGGGTTTGGATGCACCGGCGAAGTTTGCACCAACTCTCAAGGTGAGAAAGGGCAATGCACGGTACCGAAGAGGCTAGCAATGATGGAAGGGTGAGAGTGCGTATAATCCATGGACTCAACATTAGTCATAAAGAACTCACATACTTATTGTAAAAATCTACAAGTCATCGAAACCAAGTAATACACGCATGCTCCTAGGGGGGAGGTTGGTAGGATTTAACCATTACGCGCTCCCAACCTCCACACAAGGGATGACACTCAAAGAACACTTCATGTTTCAAATTTGTTACACAACGTTTACCATACGTGCATGCTACGGGACTTGTAAACTTCAACATAAGTATTTCTCAATTTCACAATTACTAATCTAGCACAACTTTAATATTACTACCTCCATATCTCAAAACAATCATCAAGCATCAAACTTCTCTTACTATTCAACGCACTTATAAGAAAGTTTTTGCTAATCTTGAATACCTAACATATTAGGATTAATTTCCCAATTTAAAAAATTACCATGCTGCTTAAGACTCTCAAAATAATATAAGTGAAGCATGAGAGTTCATCTATTTATTCAAAATAAAACCACCGATGTGCTCTAAAAGGGTATAAGTGAAGCACTAGAGCAAATGACAAAGTACTCCGAAAGATATAAGTGAAGATTAATGAGTAGCCGAATAATTATGCAACTATGTGAAGACTCTCTAACATTAAAGAATTCATATCTTGATATTTTATTCAAACATCAAGCAAAACAAAATAAAGAAAATGACACTCCAAGCAAAACACATATCATGTGGTGAATAAAAATATAGCTCCAAGTAAAGTTACCGATGAACGAAGACGAAAGAGGGGATGCCATCCAGGGCATCGCCAAGCTTAGGCTCTTGGTTATCCTTGAATATTACCTTGGTGTGCCTTGGGCATCCCCAAGCTTAGGCTCTTGCCACTCCTTATTCCATAGATCATCGAATCTTTACCCAAAACTTGAAAACTTCACAACACAAAACTCAACAGAAAACTCGTAAGCTCCGTTAGCGAAAGAAAACAAAACACCACTTCAAGGTACTGTAATGAACTCATTCTTTATTTTTATTGGTGTTAAATCTACTGTATTCCAACTTCTCTATGGTTTATAAACTATTTTACTAGCCATAGATTTATCAAAATAAGCAAACAACACACGAAAAACAGAATCTGTCAAAAACAGAACAGTCTATAGTAATCTGTAACTAACGCAAACTTCTGGAACACAAAAAATTCTGAAAAAATTGCTGTACGTGAGGAATTTGTCTAGTGATCAGGTTCAAAAAGAATCAACTAAATAGGACTCTCCAGTAAAACGTTGTAGCTAAACTTGTGAGCGCTAAAGTTTCTGTTTTTTACAGCAAGATCAAAGAGACATCACCCAAGTCTCCCCAAAGGTTATACTTGGCACAAACACTAATTAAAACATAAAACCACATCTAAATAGAAGCTAGATGGATTATTTATTACTAAACAAAACCAAAAAGCAAGAAAATAAAATTGGGTTGCCTCCCAACAAGCGCTAACGTTTAACGCCCCTAGCTAGGCATGATGATTTCAATGATGCTCACATAAAAGATAAGATTTGAAACATAAAGAGAGCATCATTAAGAATATGACTAGCACATTTAAGTCTAACCCACTTCCTATGCATAGGGATTTGTGAGCAAACAACTTATGGGAACAATAATCAACTAGCATAGGAAGGCAAAACAAGAATAACTTTAAAATTTTATGCACATAGAGAGGAAAGTTGATATTATTGCAATTCCTACAAGCATATGTTCCTCCATCATAATAATTTTCAGTAGCATCATGAATGAATTCAACAATATAAATAGCACCTAAAGCATTCTTTTCATGATCTACAAGCATAGAAAATTTACTACTCTCCACATAAGCAAAATTCTTCTCATTCGGAATAGTGAGAGTATCATAAGAGACTTGAATACTATAAATTATTTCGACATTAAAAGAGTAATGTTCAGAAAAAGGGTAATCATAATCATGACAAGTTTTATAAATATAATCATCACTACTTTTTATAGCATAAGTTTCTAAAGGAAATATGCCCTAGAGGCAATAATAAAGTTATTATTTATTTCCTTATTTCATGATAAATGTTTATTATTCATGCTAGAATTGTATTAACCGGAAACTTAGTACATGTGTGAATACATAGACAAACATAATGTCACTAGTATGCCTCTACTTGACTAGCTCGTTGAATCAAAGATGGTTATGTTTCCTAGCCATAGACATAAGTTGTTATTTGATCATCGGGATCACATCATTAGAGAATGATGTGATTGACTTGACCCATTGTTAGCTTAGCACTTGATCGTTTAGTATGTTGCTATTTCTTTCTTCATGACTTATACATGTTCCTATGACTATGAGATTATGCAACTCCCATTTACCGGAGGAACACTTTGTGTGCTACCAAACGTCACAACGTAACTGGGTGATTATAAAGGTGCTCTATAGGTGTCTCTGAAGGTACTTGTTGGGTTGGCGTATTTTGAGATTAGGATTTGTCACTCCGATTGTCGGAGAGGTATCTCTGGGCCCACTCGGTAATGCACATCCCTATAAGCCTTGCAAGCATTGTAACTAATGAGTTAGTTGCGGGATGATGTATTACGAAACGAGTAAAGAGACTTGCCGGTAACGATATTGAACTAGGTATTGAGATACCGACGATCGAATCTCGGGTAAGTAACATACTGATGACAAAGGGAACAATGTATGTTGTTATGCGGTTTGACCGATAAAGATCTTCGTAGAATATGTAGGAGCCAATATGGGCATCCAGGTTCCATTATTGGTTATTGACCAGAGAGATGTCTCGGTCATGTCTACATAGTTCTCGAACCCGTAGGGTCCACACACTTAACGTTCGTTGACGACATAGTATTATATGAGTTATGTATGTTGGTAACCAAATGTTGTTCGGAGTCGCAGATGAGATCACGGACATGACGAGGAACTCCGGAATGGTCCAAAGATAAAGTTTTATATATGGGATAATAGTGTTTGATCTCCGGAAGGGTTTCATAATTCATCAGAAGGGGTTCCGGATGTTTCCCAAAATGTTTGGGTGCGAGAACACGTTATTTGGGCCAAAGGGGAAAGCCCACAAGGCTTTTGGAAAGTGCAAAAGGAAGTTTTGCGAAGACCAGAGGCTAGACGCCAGGAACCCTGGCGTCTAGGTGGTAGACGCCGGGAACCCTGGCGTCTAGCCCTGGAGTCCATGTAGGACTCTTGCCTTTCGGGCAAAACCGACTTTGAGGAGGCTTTTACTCCAAGTTTCGACCCCTGGGCTCAACATATAAATAGAGGGGCAGGGCTAGCACCCAAGAGACATCAAGAAACACCAAGACGTGTGCCGGCAACCCCGTCCCCTCTAGTTTATCCTCCGTCATAGTTTCCGTAGTGCTTAGGCGAAGCCCTGCGGAGATTGTTCTTCACCAACACCGTCACCATGTCGTCGTGCTGCCGGAACGCATCTACTACTTCGCCCGTCTTGCTGGATCGAGAAGGCGAGGACATCATCGAGCTGAACGTGTGCAGAACTTGGAGGTGCCATGCATTCGGTACTTGGATCAGTCGGATCGTGAAGACATACGACTACATCAACCGCGTTGATAAACGCTTCCGCTTAGCGATCTTCAAGGGTATGAAGATACACTACCCCTCTCGTTGCTATGCATCACCATGATCTTGCGTGTGCGTAGGAATTTTTTTTGAAATTACTACATTCCCCAACAGTGTCATTCGAGCCTGGTTTTATGCGTAGATGTTATATGCACGAGTAGAACACAAGTGAGTTGTGGGCGATACAAGTCATACTGCTTACCAGCATGTCATACTTTCGTTCGGCGGTATTGTTGGATGAAGCGGCCCAGACCGACATTACGCGTACGCTTACGCGAGACTGGTTCTACCGACGTGCTTTGCACATAGGTGGCTGGCGGGTGTCAGTTTCTCCAACTTTAGGTGAACCGAGTGTGGCTACGCCCGTTCCTTGAGAAGGTTAAAACAACACTAACTTGACGAACTATCGTTGTGGTTTTGATGTGGAGGTAAGAATGGTTCTTGCTCAGCCCGTAGCTGCCACGTAAAACTTGCAACAACAGAGTAGAGGACGTCTAACTTGTTTTTGCAGGGCATGTTGTGATGTGATATGGTCAAGACGTGATACTAAATTTTATTCTATGAGATGATCATGTTTTGTAACCGAGTTATCGACAACTGGCAGGAGCCATATGGTTGTCGCTTTATTGTATGAAATGCAAACGCCCTGTAATTGCTTTCCTTTATCACTAAATGGTAGCGATAGTCGTAGAAGCAATAGGTGGCGAAACGACAACGATGCTACGATGGAGATCAAGGTGTCGCGCCGGTGACGATGGTGATCATGACGGTGCTTTGAAGATGGAGATCACAAGCACAAGATGATGATGGCCATATCATATCACTTATATTGATTGCATGTGATGTTTATCCTTTATGCATCTTATTTTGCTTTGATTGACAGTAGCATTATAAGATGATCTCTCACTAAATTTCAAGGTATAAGTGTTCTCCCTGAGTATGCACCGTTGTGAAAGTTCTTCGTGCTGAGACACCACGTGATGATCGGGTGTGATAGGCTCTACGTTCAAATACAACGGGTGCAAAACAGTTGCACACGCGGAATACTCAGGTTAAACTTGACGAGCCTAGCATATACAGATATGGCCTCAGAACACTAAGACCGAAAGGTCGAGCGTGAATCATATACTCTCTCCGTTCCATAATGTAGTGCCTATAGATTTTTACAAAAGTCAAACATTACAAACTTTGACCATGTATATAGAGAAAAGTAGGTACATATAGAATAACAAATGCACCTCATTGGATACATCGTGAGTTATATTTTTAGAATATACATGTTTGGTATTGTAGATGTAGACAATTTTCTCTATACACTTGGTCAAAGTTGGCAAAGTTTGACTTTTACAAAAATCTATTGGCACTACATTATGGAATGGAGGGAGTAGTAGATATGATCAACATAGTGATGTTCACCATTGAAAACTACTCCATCTCACGTGATGATCGGACATGGTTTAGTTGATTTGGATCACGTGATCACTTAGATGATTAGAGAGATGTCTATCTAAGTGGGAGTTCTTAAGTAATATGATTAATTGAACTTTAATTTATCATGAACTTAGTCCTGATAGTATTTTGAAAATTATGTTGTAGATCAATAGCTCGCATTGTTGCTTCCCTATGTTTTATATGTGTTCCTAGAGAAAACTAAGTTGAAAGATGATAGTAGCAATGATGCGGACTAGGTCCGTGATCTGAGGTTTATCCTCATTGCTGCACAGAAGAATTATGTCCTTGATGCACCGCTAGGTGACAGACTTACTGCAGGAGCAGATGCAGACGTTATGAATGTTTGGCTAGCTCGATATGATGACTACTTGATAGTTTAGTGCACCATGCTTAACGCCTTAGCATTGGGGCTTCAAAGACATTTTGAACGTCATGGACCATATGAGATGTTCCAGGAGTTGAAGTTAATATTTCAAGCAAATACCTGAGTTGAGAGATATGAAGTCTCCAACAAGTTCTATAGCTAAAAGATGGAGGAGAATTACTCAACTAGTGAGCATGTGCTCAGATTGTCTGGGTACTACAATCGCTTGAATCAAGTGGGAGTTAATCTTCCAGATAAAATAGTGATTGACAGAGTTCTCTAGTCACCATCACCAAGTTACTAGAACTTCTTGATGAACTATAGTATGCAAGGGATGACGAAAATGATTCCCGAGCTCTTCGTGATGTTGAAATTCAAGAAGGTAGAAATCAAGAAAGAGCATCAAGTGTTGATGATTGACAAGACCACTAGTTTCAAGAAAAGGGCAAAGGGAAATAAAGGGAAACTTCAAGTAGAATGGCAAGCAAGTTGTCACTCCCGCGAAGAAGCTCAAAGCTGGACCAAAGCCTGAAACTGAGTGCTTACACTACAAAGGAAATGGTCACTGGAAGCGGAAATACCATGAACATTTGGTGGATAAGAAGGATGGCAAAGTGAACAAGGGTATATTTGATATACAGGTTATTGATGTGTGTTGTACTAGTGCTTATAGGAGCCCCTGAGTATTTGATACTTGTTCGGTTGCTAAGATTTTTAACTCGAAACAGGAGTTATAGAATAAACAGAGACTAGTTGAGGGAGAAGTGACGATGTGTGTTGGAAGTGGTTCCAAGATTGATATGATCATCATCGCACACTCTCTATACTTTCGGGATTAGTGTTAAACCTAAATAAATGTTATTTGGTGTTTTGCGTTGAGCATGAATATGATTTGATCATGTTTATTGCAATACGGTTATTCATTTAAAGTCAGAGAATAATTGTTGTTCTGTTTACATGAATAAAACCTTCAATGGTCATACACCCAATGGAAATAGTTTGTTGGATCTCGGCCGTGGTGATAAACATATTCATAATGTTGATGCCAAAAGATGCAAAGTTAATAATGATAGTGCAACTTATTTGTGGCACTGCCGTTTGGGTCATATCGGTGTAAAGCGCATGAAGAAACTCCATAAAGATGGATTTTCGGAATCACTTGGTTATGAATCATTTGATGCTTGCGAACCGTGCCTTTTGGGCAAGATGACTAAAACTCCGTTCTCCGGAACAATGGAACAATCTACTGACTTGTTGGAAATAATACATACTGATGTATGCAGACCAGTGAGTATTAAGGCTCGTGGCAGGTATCGTTATTTTCTGACCTTCACAGATGATTTGAGCAGATATGGGTATATATCTACTTGATGAAACATAAGTCTGAAATAGTTGAAAGGTTCAAAGAATTTCAGAGTGAAGTGGAAAATCATCGTAACAAGAAAATAAAGTTTCTACGATCTGATCGTGGAGATGAATATTTGAGTTACAAGTTTGGCCTTCAGTTAGAATAATGTGGAATAGTTTCACAAACTCATGCCACCTGGAACACCACAACATAAACGGTGTGTCCGAACATCATAACCGCACTTTATTTGATATAGTGCGATCAATGATGTTTCTTACCGATTTACCAATATTGTTTTGGGGTTATGCATTAGAGATAGCTGCATTCACGTTAAAATAGGGCACCATCTAAATCCGTTGAGACGACACCATATGAACTATGGTTTAGCAATAAACCTAAGTTGTCGTTTCTTAAAATTTGGAGTTGCGATGCTTATGTGAAAAAGTTTCAACCTGATAAGCTTGAACCCAAATTGGAGAAGTGTGTCTTCATAGAATACCCAAAGGAAACTGTTGGGTACACCTTCTATCACAGATCCGAAGGCAAAACTTTCGTTGCTAAGAATGGATCCTTTCTAGAGAAGGAGTTTGTCTCGAAAGAAGTGAGTGGGAGGAAAGTAGAACTTGATAAGGTAACTATACCTGCTCCCTTATTAGAAAGTAGTTCATCACAGAAACCGGTTCCTGTGACAACTACACCAACTAGTGAGGAAGCTAATGATATTGATCATGAAACTTCAGATCAAGTTACTACCAAACCTCGTAGGTCAACCAGCGTAAGATCCACAATAGAGTGGTACAATAATCCTATTCTGGAAGTCATGTTACTTGACCATGGCGAACCTACGAACTATGAGGAAGCGATGATGAGCCCAGATTCCACAAAATGGCTTGAGGCCATGAAATCTGAGATGGGATCCATGTATGAGAACAAAGTATGGACTTTGGTGGACTTGCCCGATGATCGGCAAGCCATAGAGAATAAATGGATCTTCAAGAGGAAGACGGACACTGATAGTAGTGTTGCTATATACAAAGCTCGACTTGTTGCGAAAGGTTTTCGACAAGTTCAAGGGGTTGACTACGACGAGACCTTCTCACCTGTAGCGATGCTTAAGTCTGCCCGAATCATGTTAGCAATTGCCGCATTTTAGGATTATGAAATTTGGCAAATGGATGTCAAAATTGCATTCCTGAATGGATTTCTGGAAGAATAGTTGTATATGATGCAACCAGAAGGTTTTGTCAATCCTAAAGGTGCTAACAAAATGTGCAAGCTCCAGCGATCCATCTATGGACTGGTGCAAGCATCTCGGAGTTGGAATATACGCTTTGATGAGTTGATCAAAGCATATGTTTTATACAGACTTTTGGAGAAGCCTGTATTTACAAGAAAGTGAGTGGGAGCTCTGTAGCATTTCTAAAACTATATGTAGATGACATATTGTTGATTGGAAATGATATAGAATTTCTGGATAGCATAAAAGGATACTTGAATAAGAGTTTTTCAATGAAAGACCTCGGTGAAGCTGCTTACACATTGAGCATCAAGATCTTTAGACATAGATCAAGAAGCTTGATAAGATTTTTCAATGAGTACATACCTTGATAAAATTTTGAAATAATTCAAAATGGAACAGTCAAAGAAGGAGTTCTTGCCTGTGTTGCAAGGTGTGAAGTTGAGTAAGACTCAAAACCCGACCATGGCAGAAAAAAGAAAGAGAATGAAAAGTCATTCCCTATGCCTCAGTCATAGGTTCTATAAAGTATGCTATGCTGTGTAACAAACCTATTGTATACTTTGTTCTGAGTATTGGCAAGGGAGTACAATTTTGATCTAAGAGTAGATCACTGGTCAGCGGTCAAGAATATCCTTAGTGAGGACTAAGAAATATTTCTCGATTATGGAGGTGATAAAAGAGCCCGTCGTAAAGAGTTACATCGGTGCAAACTTTTACACCAATCCAGATGACTCTAAGTCTCAATCTGGATACATATTGAAAGTGGGAGCAATTAGCTAGAGTAGCTCAGTGCAGAGCATTGTAGACATAGAATATTTGCAAAATACATGCGGCTCTGAATGTGACAAACCCGTTGACTAAACTTCTCGCACGAGCAAAACATGATCATAGCTTAGTACTCTTTGGGTGTTAATCACATAGCAATGTGAACTAGATTATTAACTCTAGTAAACCCTTTGGGTGTTGGTTACATGACGATGTGGACTATGGGTATTAATCACATACAGATGTGAATATTGGTGTTAAATCACATGGTGATGTGAACTAGATTATTGACTCTAGTGCAAGTGGGAGACTGCAGGAAATATGCCCTAGAGGCAATAATAAAGTTATTATTTATTTCCTTATTTCATGATAAATGTTTATTATTCATGCCGGAAACTTAGTACATGTGTGAATACATAGACAGACATAATGTCACTAGTATGCCTCTACTTGACTAGCTCGTTGAATCAAAGATGGTTAAGTTTCCTAGCCATAGACATAAGTTGTCATTCGATCATCGGGATCACATCATTAGAGAATGATGTGATTGACTTGACCCATTCCGTTAGCTTAGCACTTGATCGTATAGTATGTTGCTATTGCTTTCTTCATGACTTATACATGTTCCTATGACTATGAGATTATGCAACTCCCGTTTATCGGAGGAACACTTTGTGTGCTACCAAACATCACAACGTAACTGGGTGATTATATAGGTGCTCTATAGGTGTCTCTGAAGGTACTTGTTGCGTTGGCGTATTTCGAGATTAGGATTTGTCACTCCGATTGTCGGAGAGGTATCTCTGGGCCCAATCGGTAATGCACATCACTTTAAGCCTTGCAAGCATTGTAACTAATGAGTTAGTTGCGGGATGATGTATTACAGAATGAGTAAAGAGACTTGCCGGTAACGAGATTGAACTATGTATTGAGATACCGACGATCGAATCTCGGGCAAGTAACATACCGATGACAAAGGGAACAACGTATGTTGTTATGCGGTTTGACCGATAAAGATCTTCGTAGAATATGTAGGAGCCAATATGGGCATCCAGGTTCCGCTATTGGTTATTGACCAGAGAGATGTCTCGGTCATGTCTACATAGTTCTCGAACCCGTAGGGTCCGCACGCTTAATGTTCGTTGACGATATAGTATTATATGAGTTATGTATGTTGCTAACCTAATGTTGTTCGGAGTCCTAGATGAGATCACGGACATGACGAGGAACTCCGGAATGGTCCAGAGATAAGGTTTTATATATGGGATAATAGTGTTTGATCTCCGGAAGGATTCCGGAATTCATCGGAAGGGGTTCCGGATGTTTCCCAAAATGTTTGGGTACGAGAACACGTTATTTGGGCCAAAGGGGAAAGCCCACAAGGCTTTTGGAAAGTGCAAAAGTAAGTTTTGCGGAGACTAGAGGCTAGACGCCAGGAACCCTGGCGTCTAGGGGGTAGACGCCGGGAGCCCTGGAGTCCGTGTAGGACTCTTGCCTTTCGGGCAAAACCGACTTTGAGGAGGCTTTTACTCCAAGTTTCGACCCCTGGGCTCAACATATAAATAGAGGGGTAGGGCTAGCACCCAAGAGACATCAAGAAACACCAAGTCGTGTGCCAGCAACCCCGTCCCCTCTAGTTTATCCTCCGTCATAGTTTCCGTAGTGCTTAGGCGAAGCCCTGCGGAGATTGTTCTTCACCAACACCGTCACCATGCCGTCGTGCTGCCGGAACGCACCTACTACTTCGCCCGTCTTGCTGGATCGAGAAGGCGAGGACGTCATCGAGTTGAACGTGTGCAGAACTCGGAGGTGCTGTGCGTTCGGTACTTGGATCGGTCGGATCGTGAAGACGTACGACTACATCAACCGCATTGATAAACGTGTTGGCACGGAAAATCGCCGCGCAACACCAAGATAATTGTCGTGCTTTCGTGACGACGAACGATTGCTTTCCGAGCAAAGCAACAAAGATCCCTCACTTTCGTGGAGGAGAACCGGCCGCTTTTCAGCGCAAAACGGTAAAGATTACCAAACCCTAGGGCTGCTAGGGCTTGACAGAGAAGAACGATAGAGAAAAAGACATACGTAAAAAAGTAATGTATTTGTTGATAGATCGATTGTTGTTTTTCTCAATCGGCCATGGCCTATTTATTAAGGCACGCCGGACTTGGCGTATACAGTGTACAAGTATAGAACTCCAAAACTAAACCGATCAAAATCTGACTCGGTTACCATGTATACTACTCTTTGCCTTATATGAATATATAAAATATTCCGGCCACGTCGCAATCACAGCCCAAGTTATACACATACGTATAAATACCTTTGAGCCTACAAGGAAAATAATAAAATACTCCGGCAAGGTCGCTAATCACACCGGCTAATAATGATTGATCATTCATCATGTTTTGTTGCATCTTCTCATACGTGACTCCATAGCTCATGCAAGAATCCTTTATCTTAGCAACCACAGTTTAGCCCAGCGTACGAGAATTTGTCCAAGTAGCCGTTAATCCTTGCAAAATCACATATATTTGTCCTGAGTAAATAGCTTTAGTGCACCTGATCTCCTGATGTATTATCTACACTGGACTATGACCACGCCTGCATTTTGAATTAAACAGCAAGGGTAAATATATGTATGAACGAATAATCCGACCACATTCATTTAAATTAATTTGGCCGATCATTCAGACTATTAGCCAAATTACACCATGAACACATGCCCCCCTGTTTTTGGTATAATTGTATTCACCAAAAACACTATCACATTTCCATAGGAAGGCTTCGATAACTTCACTGGCCATATAATTTGTTGAAGGGTGATGTCCAAATAGCACATCGGCCAATTTCCTCTTTGGAGATATATTCAAATAATATGTCAGCCAAATTTTCTTAGGGCGATATTTAGAATAATATATCGGCCACATTATCTCAAGCCTCCTTTGACATGCTAGGATAGTAATTTTTTGAATATTTTCCATTGGGAGATTTTGGCAACTTCTCCACAACATGCTTCTCCATCCATGTCATCTTCGGCACCATTGGTTTTTGTCGATCGAACAAGCGATTCTTCTCGGCTATCTCTTCTTTCATTCTAAATGCTCGAAGTCGCTGGACATGCTGTTTCTTAGTCTGTGTCAGTCCCATGGGACACCACCGAGTTCCTGGTTTAGTCCCTATTGCAGCTGAAATAATTCTGCTGCCCCGAATCTCTCGGCCTATCTTGTCGTCACGGTTGTTACGGGAGCAAATATTTTGTTGTTGGCGAAGAAATAATCCACGATCATATGTACTCGTTGTTCCATATTGCCCATTGCCTCCGGTGAATATATCGGCACATGCATCAGCCAACTCATTAGTACTAGCATGTACAACTTCCTTCTCTGAGCGTGTGTGCACCTTAGCCTCTAACTTAGATGCATCAATGTCTCTTGTTTACGGACTATTCTCTACACTTGCAGCCGATTGGTGTTCACCAAGTTTCATAACATTAAAAGCATCCGAATCATTTGAACTTTGTATAGACTTAGATTCAGCATGCTTCACCGGCACCCACACAAACTTCTTATCACCTCTATGAATTGTGCCATTTGTATTGTGCCTCCTAGGTGAGTTTGAAGTTCCCAAGACCACCATGTCATCATTACCACAGATTACATTGCCATCACGTGGTCTCACTTCCTGATTAAACTGAACCCCTTTTTCATGCAATGATTTCTGTACATTGGCCTGCTGAATCCAATCTGTCGAGAATAACACACCGGCCTTGTAGGATATGGCGCCCAAGGATTAAAACCCCAAGGAGGAAACCGTGGATAAATAGGAGGTGCGCATCCCCCATATGTCGGATCCATTTTAAAATACATCTGTTGGTCATATGAATTTCCTTGCCGTCGTTGATGACTGGTAGTTCTCGAAGGAGATCTAGGACACTTATTACCTCCAAGCCGATTAAACACATTGCTTGCCTTGCGAGAGGTGTACTTTTCCAACAACAGGCTAACTGTCGGCTTTGGTCTTGGAGCTTGTTTCCTTCTTCCATTGACTTCCCACACTCCTACTTCTGGATTTTTTAGTTTGATCATCCTTGGAGGAGCACTATCGTCAACAACATTCTTTTTTCTTGCAGATTCGGTCTGATCCGACTGAATAAGCATTTTCTTACTCTTAAGCTCGACCACATTGATGGAAAAAGGGTCACTATCAAGCTTTATCTTAGAACTTTCTATAAATGTCAATTGTCCTTCATTAATGGCCGATTGCACCTGTCGACGAAACATGTTACAATCATTAGTAGCATGAGAGAAAGAATTGTGCCACTTACAATAAGCTCGATTACCGAACTCTTCTGGAGGTGGAATTACATGGCCCTCTCTCACTCTAATTATTTTATTTTGCAGTAACATATAAAAAATTCTATCACACTTGCTAACATCAAAAGTGTATTTTGTTTCATCCTTCTAGCAGGCGTGGGCTTCAAAGCAGAACATGCAAAGGGTTTTGACTTTGACGCTGGAATCCATTCGGCTACACATATATTAATGTCAACTTCACTAGCCGAATTACTATCATAATCAAAGGCATTACCTACATGATTATCCTCCTCATTATCAATATTATCTTCAAACCGGCTATATTGTTTAATCTCCTTAGTCCGGTTTTCTTGCGCCAAAGCCTTCTGCAAAACTTGATTAACATCTAAAAAATCTTGCCCTTCTAGTTTATCCTTAATATGAGCAATAAGACCCGAAAAGGCAAGATCGGCTAAATCCTTTTCAGCTATGGTCAAGATGAAACATCGGTTTTTAACATCCCTAAACCTCCTAATATAATCATGAACATGCTCATTATGTTTCTGCCTAACCATAGTTAAATCTGAAAGCCGAGGTTCTGTTTCACCGCTATAAAAGTACTCATGAAATTTTTGCTCCAATTGTGCCCATGTTGAAATAGAATTAGGAGCAAGCGATGTAAACCAAGTGAATGCAATACCGGACAAAGACAACGGAAACAATTTAATCCTATAAACATCCGATGTGCCGATATCACAACATTGGGCTAAAAATTGTCCGATATGCTCGGAAGTAGATCTACCATCTTCCCCCGTAAATGTAACAAAATCTGGAATTCTAAAACCACGAGGATATGGTGTCGAGTCAAAGTAATCAGGGTATCGTTTCTGATATGTGTGTGCTTTACTCTTAGGTTCTAAACCGAATTCTCTTAGTATACTAGCAAGCTTATCCTTAAAACTATCCTTCGGCTGTTGAGAACTAGTTTGTGGAGCAGATGGAACGCTAGCACATGATGGAGACTCCGGCAAAGAAATTTGAGCTTGTGATGCTTGCAGCGGAGACCCACTAAAATATGAATCGGGTACCGGCCCGTACGGAACCCCGGTACCAACAAGCGGCAGTGGTGGCGTACAATATGCTACTGTCTGATAACTAGACTGCTGCAAATTAAATTAAAACCAAAACTTGGTTATTGTTATTGTGATTTTGTGGAACCAAAGTCGAAACAATAGGAGCGATAGTACTAGGAACTAAATTATTAGCGAACTACCAACATAGTTCCGCCATCCAGATTATTATTTAAAGGAACGTGAGGCTGCATAGCATTAGCCGATGCACTAGGTGTATGTATATTACTTGGAAAATTGTTAAATCTGCTCTTGTCTAGTGGCATCGGTCTTTCGAATACTCATCATTGACTTGCAGCACTAATGGCGTACATGACCAGGTAAAATATTTTCAAGATCTTTGTGAAGCTGCTCCTTAAATTCCTCAATTCTATTAGCTACTGATTGAGTAATTGTGTGTGTCGTAGTTTTCACATCAGAATCATACTTGGTAGCTACGCACATATCAATTAGATGGGAAATTTCTTCGGTTGACTTTTTTACCTCGGTGTTGATCGAATCTAAAGGGTTCGGCACATGTACCTTCTTGACGACGCCGATCCTTGTCTTGCAGTGTCCAGTCAACTTCAATTTTAGTCGCTCGGCCATCTCTTTCTTAAGCTCTTGTTCAAGCTCGCGCCGATCATCTTCCGATAGATCGTCGAGTGTGACGGCGATGACGTTCTCCGGGTCGATGTCGCTCCCATTCCTGGACTCGGTACTCATCGTGTGCTTCTTCTTCTTTCCGTCCCCAGCAGAGTCGCCAATTGTGTTGGCACGGAAAATCACCGCGCAACACCAAGATAATTACCGTGCTTTCGTGACGACGAACGATTGCTTTCCGAGCAAAGCAACAAAGATCCCTCGCTTTCGTGGAGGAGAACCGGCCGCTTTTCAGCGCAAAACGGCAAAGATTACCAAACCCTAGGGCTGCTAGGGCTTGACAGAGAAGAACGATAGAGAAAAAGACATACGTAAAAAAGTAATGTATTTGTTGATAGATCGATTGTTGTTTTTCTCAATCGGCCATGGCCTATTTATTAAGGCACGCCGGACTTGGCGTATACAGTGTACAAGTATAGAACTCCAAAACTAAACCGATCAAAATCTGACTCGGTTACCATGTATACTACTCTTTGCCTTATATGAATATATAAAATATTCCGGCCACGTCGCAATCACAGCCCAAGTTATACACATACGTATAAATACCTTTGAGCCTATAAGGAAAATAATAAAATACTCCGGCAAGGTCGCTAATCACACCGGCTAATAATGATTGATCATTCATCATGTTTTGTTGCATCTTCTCATACGTGACTCCATAGCTCATGCAAGAATCCTTTATCTTAGCAACCACAGTTTAGCCCAGCGTACGAGAATTTGTCCAAGTAGTCGTTAATCCTTGCAAAATCACATATATTTCTCCTGAGTAAATAGCTTTAGTGCACCTGATCTCCTGATGTATTATCTGCACTAGACTATGACCACGCCTGCATTTTGAATTAAACAGCAAGGGTAAATATATGTATGAACGAATAATCCGACCACATTCATTTAAATTAATTTGGCCGATCATTCAGACTATTAGCCAAATTACACCATAAACAAAACGCTTCCGCTTAGCGATCTTGAAGGGTATGAAGATACACTCCCCCTCTCGTTGCTATGCATCACCATGATCTTGCGTGTGTGTAGGATTATTTTTTTGAAATTACTACGTTCCCCATAGTCTCATCACAATAATCATCATAAGTAGCAACTTTGTTCTCATCATAATCGATTGAAACCTCTTCCAAAATAGTGGACTCGTCACTAAATAAAGTCATGACCTCTCCAAATCCACTTTCATAAATATTATAAGGTTCAACATCCTCCAAAATAGTGGGATCATTACTTCCTAAAGTTGACACTCTTCCAAACCCACTTTCATCAATATAATCATCATAAGTAGAAGGCATGCTATCATCATAACAACTTTGCATATCAAAACTTGGGAGGCTAAAAATATCATCTTCATTAAATGTAGTATCCCCAAGCTTGGGACAAACATTAATTTCAGCAAATATATTCTCAAATGGGTCATCCTCATCAAACATAGCATCCCCAAGCTTGGGCCTTTTCATATCATAAGCATAATCACTCTCATTATTAATAGTATGGATGGCACCAATAGTATAGCAATTATCATCATCACAATGAGTAGTAGGAGCAACATAATTTGGGAGGGATACCTTTTTACCTTTGCTTCTCCATTTTTTCTTTTTCTTCTTCACATCATGTGCGGGTTTATCCCTCTTTTTGGAGCTCCTTATTAATGAGATTTGTTGAATAGAAGGCTCCTCCTCATTAAATGATTCATCATAAGAAAATAGGAGGATATTGGGAAGTTTCTTCCCTTTCATTAGTATTCTCTTCATCCTCTATTTGTTTTCTTTTCTTTATGTAATTGGCAATATAAGGATTTTCAATGCAATTCACTGCACAATACATATAAATTTCTTCTAGATCAATATCGAGGAATTTCTCGTTATATTCTAGAATAAACTTAGTTTACGTTTCAATTCTTCATAACCCAAAAGTAGACTAAGTTCACTATGATATGCAAGGGAAATCAATTCATCACAATTTTTGGACACGATTCGATCATGAAACAATTTGCATTTGATATTTAAGTGACGATGTTCATTGCAAAGTTCACAAGTATGGCTAAGATATTTTAAATTTTCAGCACTATAGCCTCTCTTGCAACCATTTAGTTTCTAAGTACTTGTGCCTCTTACAAAATCTATCTTCCCTTTTTGGTATGTATTTGCAAACTCTATGCACTACACAAAAATCGACATGCTTATAAGAGATATTTTCATCATGACTAGTGCAATCATCATTAGTACCACGGATATTCAAGGAGTTCATACTAACAACATTGCAATCATGCTCATCATTCAAAGATTTAGTGCCAAACATTTTATAGACTTCTTCTTCTAGCACTTGAGCACATTTTTCCTTCCCATCATTCTCACAAAAGATATTAAAAATATGAAGCGTATGAGACAAACTCAATTCCATTTTTTTGTAGTTTTATTTTATAAACTAAACTAGTGCCAAAACAAGAAACAAAAAGATTCGATTGCAAGATCTAAAGATCTACCTTCAAGCACTCACCTCCCCGGCAACGGCGCCAGAAAAGAGCTTGATGTCTACTACACAACCTTCTTCTTGTAGACGTTGTTGGGCCTCCAAGTGCAGAGGTTTGTAGGACAGTATCAAATTTCCCTCAAGTGGATGACCTAAGGTTTATCAATCCGTGGGAGGTGTAGGATGAAGATGGTCTCTCTCAAATAACCCTGCAACCAAATAACAAAGAGTCTCTTGTGTCCCCAACACACCCAATACAATGGTAAATTGTATAGGTGCACTAGTTCCGCGAAGAGATGGTGGTACAAGTGCAATATGGATGGTAGACATAGGTTTTTGTAATATGAAATTATAAAACAGCAAGGTAACTAATGATAAAAGTGAGCACAAACGATATTGGAATGGTAGGAAACAAGGCCTAAGGTTCATACTTTCACTAGTGCAAGTTCTCTCAACAATAATAACATAATTGGATCATATAACTATCCCTGAAAATGCAACAAAGAGTCAATCCAAAGTCACTAATAGCGAAGAACAAACGAAAAGATTATGGTAGGGTACGAAACCACCTCAAAGTTATCCTTTCGGATCTATCTATTCAAGAGTCCGTAGTAAAATAACACTAAGCTATTCTTTCTGTTCAACCTATCACTACAAAAAAAGACATCCATGACATTTTGGGCCGAACGAATTTTTTTCTGTCATACATATGACACTTCTATGACGATAATTGTGACAAAACCCGGTATCATCATAGATGTGGTGGGCTCCTACTTCTATGACAAAAATCATGACAGAAAATGGGCTTTTCTTCTGGGCGGGCGGAGGCGAATCGCATGACATTCTTTGGGCCGTCCATGACGGAAAAACCGTGGTAGAAGCGAGGGAGGAAAATTTCGGGAGTTGCGGTTATGGTTGGAGGTCGGGGCGAGCAATCGCATTTCTCTCATACAGTGCAGCAGCGTGTGTGCGGGCGTTAGCTCTAACCGAACCCGGCGGCGTTGGGCTCTAATCAACCCGGCGATTACCTTTGCACGCTACGCGTTCTTGAACCCGGCGATTAATTGATGGTTGTGAACTGAACCCGATGGGCGATTCGCCGCTCTGCTACTAATCAAGCCGATCAATTGGATGAGCAGAGGCGTTAGCGCGGGGGGTTGGATGAGCGATGGCGGTGGCGTTGCCTCTAGATGAACAGGACCCGTGGTGTGGAGGGCTAGATGAGCATGAGACGGTGGAGGGTGGCCGTGGAGGGTGGTTGAACAGGACCCCGTGGTGTGGAGGGCTGGATGAATAGTAGACGATGGAGGGCTGGATGAACAGTAGACAGTGGAGGGGTGGTTGAATAGTAGCCGGTGGAGTAGCAAGCGGTGGAGGCTGGATGAAAAGGAGCCCGTGGAGGCTGGAGGAGGTTGACGGTAGCCCATGGAGGCTGGAGGAGGTCGACGGTGGAGATGAACAGTATCCCGTGGAGTCCCATTTTGCGGTACACCACACCCCTCCCGATGAACAGGACCCCTGTTTCGACCGTAGCGCTCCAACACAAGTCCGTTTCGTCCGTTTTGCGGTACGCCACACCCCTCCCGATCAACAGGACCCCCGTTTCGACCGTAGGAGGTCGGTTTCGTCTGTTTTGCGGTACGCCACACCCCTCCCGATCAACAGGACCCCCGTTTCGACCGTAGGAGGTCCGTTTCCTCCGTTTTGCGGTATGCCACACCCCTCCCAATCAACAGGACCACGTTCCGAACGTAGGAGGTCCGTTTCCTTCGTTGTGCGGTACGCCAGGCCTCGTTTCCATCGCCTGTTCCGTCCAAGCCGGTTGGCTCCCACGCGTTCCGTTGCCTCCCGATGAACATGACGCATTTCGTTGCCTCCCCATGAACACGACGCATTCCGTTGCCTCCCCATGAACACGACGACGATGTTGTTTCTCCGTTCCGACCCAGCCATGTACGCATGCGCGAGTAGGCGTTTGAGACCCTGCCCGTATGTACGTACGTGGCCATATTTTCTTTCTTGCACCCTCGCCGCTGTACGTACGTGTACATGCTACGTGTGCGCCTCTACATCGACACGTGCGCACCTCTACTATGACACATGCGTGCCTCTACATCGACCAGTATGTACGTACACTTTCGCGACCAAAATGACAACGCTACGTACGCTTCGACCAGGTGGGTCCCGACTGTCAGGCACTTCCTTGCCTGCGAAGATGTAGCTGGTGGGTCCCAGCAGTCAGGGGGGCGAATCGTTTTGGGCTTTTTTTGCCCGGACGCACTTCCTTGCGTGCGAAGATGTAGCTGGTGGGTCCCAGCAGTCAGGGAGGAAACGTTTTTTTTGCGAAATACTGGTGGCCTATCCGGTGGGTCCCTGCTGTCAGGTGGAGGAATAATTATTTTGCGCATAATAAGGAGGCACTTCCTTGCGGCCGCCGTGGACCTAGCTGTCAGCCTCTCCACGCACAGTACTCTCCGATGGAAGTCAGTCGTTGACCACATTGACCACGCCGCACCGAGAGCACCACGGCGGTGCACGACGGCGACGCCTAGGAAGGGGACGACGCGGAGCCGGGGAAGACGCAGCAGTGGATGCCCACATGAAGAGGAGTACAAGGGTGAGGCTGTCGTCGCCGCAGAATAACAGGGGGTGTGGGTGAGTAGAGGGATGGCCTGGCCACCAGTGGGAGTAGTAGGGGGCAGTGAGGCCTCTGCTGCATCGCAGCCGGCCATGGGAGGCAGGAGCACGAGGCACGACCGGCGCTGGTTTGGGCGGCTGGAGCAAGAAGACCAGAGGTTGCAAGAAGCACTACGGCCATTGGATGGACACTGTACGGTCACTGGAGCTAGAATCGTGCATATTATTGACTAAGTTGACAAAGCCCTCGTCCCCGTCAACTTAGTAGGCCCACCAGTCAGCCTGCCACTATACTGGGTCCCAGCTAACAGGCGGAGTATTCATTTTTGTGTGCGTAATAAGGAGGCACTTCCTTGCGTGCGAAGATATAGTTGGTGGGTCCGAGCAGTCAGCGGTGGTAACGTTTTTTTCGCAAAACACAGAGGCCCTTTAGGTAGGTCCCTGATGTCAGGTGGAGGAATCATTATTTTGCGCGTAATGTGGAGGCATTTGCTTGCATTCGGCCGTGGACCCAGCTGTCGGCCTCTCCACGTATAGTCCACTTCAGATGCATGTCGGTCGTTGACCATGTTGACCAGGCCGCACCGAGAGCACCAGGGCGGTGGACGACGGCGAAGCCTAGGAAAGGAACGACATGGAGGCAGGGAAGACTCGGTAGTTGTTTCCCACGCGGAGAATCTGTACGATACAAGGGTTTACTAGTTAAATGCGCGTCGTGGGAGAATAACGATGGGTGTGGGTGAGTAGAGGGATGGCTAGGCCAGCGCTGGGAGTACGGTGGGGCGGTGAGGCCTGCGCGGCAGCAGAGCCGGGCGTGGGGAGGAGGGAGCAGACAGTCCCACCGGCGCTTGTTTCAGCGGCTGGAGCAGGAAGAGCAGATATTGAAGAAGCACGACGGCCGTTGGATGGACATCCAACAGTCACTGCTTGTGCGTCAACCTTTTTTTAGGAAAGCCTCAAATCTATGGAAAACATCATACATCCCATCTCCCATTATTTCTAGTAATTTACAGCCCATTTGCTAATTCTTAAGGTTTTTTTGGAGCTCATATTCTTTTTGTTAGCATTACAGCCCATATTGTGGACACGGTTAAAAAATTATACGAAATTTTGCATATTTCGGTGCGGTCTGAACTGTTTTTAATCCCGAAATTTCGACTCACATTGAAACTGATTTTAAAAATAAATGTATATCAATATAAAATCCAACAAATTCTCCATGCATAAAAATTAATGTAATTTAAAATCTCAAAATGAAAAAAAGATATTTGAAACTAATTGCCGGTTTGATGTGTTTTAAAAATGTACAACCCATTTCTCATTACTGATAGGCCATTTTCTCGGCCAGCCGAATGAAGCTCTCCTCGTCTTGAAAGATTTGCAGCCCAATAGGCCTGACAAAGCGACTTACTTGGCAAATCACAAAAAACTGGGTTGTGGCCTTGGACCCAGCTATCAGCCTCTCCACGTACAGTACTCTTCCGATGGAAGTCGGTCGTTGACCATATTGACCACGCCGCGCCGAGAGCACCAAGGCGGTGGACGATGACGAGGCCTAGGAAGGGGACGACGCGGAGCCGGGGAAGACGCGGCAGTGGATGCCCACGCGGCGAGGAGTACGAGGGTTCACTGGTTCGGCTGCGGCGTGAGGCTGCTATCGCCGCAGAATAACAGGGGGTGTGGGTGAGCAGAGGGATACCCTGGGCCAGTGGTGGGAGTAGTAGGGGCGGTAAGGCCTCCGCGGCATCATAGCCGGCCACGAGACGCACGAGCACGCGGCACGACCGGCGCTGCTTTGGGCGGCTGGAGCAAGAAGACTGTTCGCACACGAACACGTCACCGTGTACCCTCGACGCCGGGGGTGATGCACCGCAGCTCACGTCGAAGGAGACCCGGCCGGAAGCGCGGTACACAGGCAATCCGGCGGGTGCTTTTGAGGACCCGAAACCCCACACGCCCGGGAGGGACCCCGTCAGGGCGCGCGGCGGCTATGGGCTGCCCTAGGTCGACCTGATCGCCCCTAGGGCCTCGAGGTTCGTCGCCCTGCAATGAAGAAGAACGAACGAAGAACGAGGAAGAAGAAGAACTAGGGTTAAGGAGAAAAGATAAAAGATAAAAAGTGGTAGATTGATTGATCGATTGTGTGTTGTTCAATCGGCCGTCACCCCCAACATATATAAGAGGCGGCTGGACTTCCGTACAAGAAAACGATTCATCTAGGCTTTCCTTACAATAAAATTGCATCAATTCACGTCCAAAACCCTAGTCAAATTCGGACTGGTTTTATCCGAACTTTCCAAAACGGTTCGGTTTACAACCTGGCTGCACCTTGCGGGTCATGTTTGAGGCAGTAAACGACATCGGATGGAAACGAGTCCAAAAGCAATCTTGACCGTTTCGACGAGAAGAAAAACTTTCATGTTGAACGATTTTTCATCAGAGGTCATATTGAGGGTCAAATAGCTCGCGCAAAATGGACTGTGACGCAAAACATCCATCCCTCGCGCTACCCATCAGACATGGCGTCTGGTGGGGCGCGCCACACTTCGCCTCCTGGCAGGGCTACATTTCGATGGCTCTAAATTTTGCATACGAACTCGGATTTGAACGATTTTTATATGAAAATCGATCGTTTCGACGAGACGAAGAACATCCGTGTAGATCATTTTTCCATACGAGGCTGTCTTGAGGTTGTAATGAGCCGAATAGTGTTTTGAATACAAAATCTCAGTATTTCAAACACAACTTCGGCCTTCGAGATGAGATCGGATGGCGATGACCCAAACTTTAAAGATGTTCATATCGAATATACGGAACTCTTTCATGAAGATCACTTCTCCATTTGAGGCCATCTTAAATAAGTTATTGACCGTGCCAAAATCTGGTGTTAACACATGCCCCCCTGTTTTTCGGCAAAGTTTGTGTGCCGAAAAATAACTGCCGCATAGCTTGTTCTAAGGACGATGTCAACACTCCATCGGCAATTTTGCATGTTCTTAGGACGACAAGTATATATCGGCCATTGCTTGTTTGAACCTCTTGATGCAAACTTGGGTGAAAACTTCTCAGCTTCTATGACAATCCGGTGATAAGGTACCATAGATTAAAACCATCCTCCGAACCATATTGTTCACCCTTTCGCTAGGATTTTTGCAGATAATCAAGAATGAACTTCCTTCAATCCTTACTTCACCTGCATAAAAGTTTCATTAGTGGCCGAAGCGGTGGGCTTCGATTCAGCCTTACCTATGTTGACAAGACCTAGCATCGGCTATTGATAGAAATGCAATACACCATGGTTAACATAGTAGCCGGACGCTTGTCGTGCCAACTCTTTCAATTGTCCTGCCTAGATATATGAACAATTTCAAAGCAACCCAAGGTAAATCTTGCATCTAGACATACCAAAAGATAAACTATAAGTGATCCGTCAAAACATTGATAACCCTTGGATATTTGTTGCACTACTAATAATGAATCACCGGAAGCCTCAATATGTATAGCACCTATAGCAAGGCAAAGCTCCAATCCGAATGACAATGCATATTCGGCTTTGATGATTATGCAAAAATATTATAAGCGGCCTGAGGCTTCACAAAATAGCTCCATATGGAGATAAATAAGCAACACCAACACCTTGGCCATTGCCACAAATTTACTGTCGAAAATAATCTCCATAGTACTAGAAAGACAAGGGCAATATCAATGAACATGTACCTCGTTTTGGCCTCTAAATGAACTAAGGATGATGTTAGGATACTACATCAGCCATGCTTTGACATATTCTTAGGGCGATAGATAAATACCGGCCATCAACATAATGCCCATGTAGAATTCATTCACCAAATCATGTATAACCGAAATAAACAAATGAAATAGCAATCAAATATTTCGGCCCTTTGGATTAGCAAGAAAAAATGTAGCTAATAAAATGTATAGAGATTTGGTAATATCCTCTCAAGATGTAGTAATTTATGTAAGCTTCCATGGATTAAAATAAATCCAGGAGGGTAATTTACCATACCGATGATGAATTCCATGGCAAAGACATCAATGGTATGGTTGAAGAATATGGATGATGTGCTAACCAAGATTTTGATGGGGTGATGCAAACCTTTGGCTTAACTGTTTTTGGCTTCCATCCTTCTCTTTCTTCACTTTTGTAACACTTGTTGCAATGAAGCATGCACATCATTTTGTGTTGATTGATCTTCTTGGAAACCCATGCCATGTTCTTCTTTTTCAGCTCTTGTGCACTAAGATTTTGTAATTTTTTCTTTTGCCAATATGATAAACCGAGTGGGCATCTCGGTTGTGATTTTGTTTCAACTAATGGCAACTCTTTTTGGGCCTTGTGCACCCTCAACTTCTTTTCTTCAGATTTGGCACTCTGATTTTTATCAGTTGATTGCTTCACTTCTTTGCCTTTTGTAGCCAATGTCAACACTTTAATTGGCTCTTTGTTTTTTGAGATCAAATCTGAAGCAGCACACTTACGACCATCTCTTTTCACGCGGTAAACTTGCTTTACCACCTCTTTCTTCTTTCTTGAGCTCTGGACTGATTCCTTATGATTGAAACGGTCTTTGACGCGTGATTGTTCAAATGTTGATCTCCTTGGAGCTGCATAGTATTGGTGAGATGGTCTAGAATAAGATGGAGAATGTACCCTTGTATCATACCTGTCCCATGATGAATATGTATCTATATGAGCATAGGGAGGTATCCACGGCATTGGCATCGGCGCCCAAAATAAGGATATGAAGATGTTGCATTAAAATTATCACTTTGCCAATACCGATCCTCATATTTGCGTCTTGGGGGTGATCTTGGTTTCTTTGCATGATTTGGCCGATAAGCATTCTTCTCTTCACTCTTCTTTTGATATTTATCCAATAGTTCAGCAAAGGTGATTTTTGATCTCTTACACTTGCGCTTATTCCGGCCTTTGTTTTCTTTTGGTTTGCTTTCATCGATTATTAGATTTGCTTGCTGCCCCCCAGTCCTTGGCGTCTCCATTGTAGCTTCGATGGAACTCCCGCCCTCAAGATTATACTCGTTATGCTCCTCAACAACTTCTTTACTTGAAAGCTTGATCCCATCACCTGCAGCTTTTACATTCTTTTTAGGATCGGCTTGAAGCAGCCGATGTAAAAACTTTTTGCCATCGGGACCAATCGGAATAGACTGGTCATCTCTTGGTGTTTCAACAAACTTCAATCGTCCTTTTTCAATGGCCGATTTAACTATTTGATGAAACATGTTGCAATCCTTAAAATTATGCTTGGACGAATCATGCAACTTACAATACATTCGTCCTTGGATTGATGGCTTAACATGGTGATCAAGAATTGTAATGTAATTATTTTTCAGCAACAAATCAAATATTTTATTAACCATGCTTGAATTGAAAGTATACTTCTTGTTTCCTAGCCGATCTTGCTGTTTGAACGGCTTTGGAGATAAGCAAACGAATGGTTCAGATTTGGAATCTCCCCATTCGGCTATGCATTGTGTTTTCCACTCTATCTCCGATGTCTTTGGATATGATATTATATTAGCATCGGTTTTCTCAATAGAATTTAACCTTGGCTTTAAATTTCTGAAACGAAGATATTTAGAACATACATGTCTCAGTTGAGACCAAGTGTAAGCCAAGTAAGAAATAAGCAAAGCTACCCAACTAGATATGAACTTTAGAAAAGCAACGGAAAAGCTTTGGCTGTAACAATAAGTCATTATCGGTCTTTATAAATGGTGCAATGGGTTGACCGATATGTTCCATAACAATTTTATCTGCTAACAAGTAAATTACCCTTCCTCATTGGTCTTTCAAAATTACTTATGAGAATATTTCTTATAGATGCATCAATAATGAAGTTGCGACCAAATCTGAAAATAGGTAAATTACTCGCTATGCATACCTCTTCAAATATGTTGGGAGAGCATGATAGTGGTGCCATTTGAAGAACATCTTGCTCCGCCTTTGGATGGATCCCCAACACCTTGTCATCATCTTTTCTTGAATCCGTGCATCATTGCTTTGAAGATTTTTGTCGGCGAACTTTGTTCGCTACTTGTTCTTGTCGTTGAAGCTTGTCAATTTCTCGACACGGAACTCATAGGGCAGGAAGTAGCTTCCATTAACTTCGTAAAAATCAAGCACCGTTGTTTTCCTATGCTTGCCATGCCCTTTCTCAATAATGCTTGCCTCGTTGGATTTGATGGATTCGAATATATACTACTTGATTCGCTTTTCAACTGAAGCACTTTCATGTTCGAATCATCCTTCTTTTCATTGATAGTACCAATTGGCAATGCTTCTTTTCTCTGAGCCAATTCTTTTTCTACTTGTTTCTGATGGCGAGCGGCAAAATTAGCTTTAAGCTTTTTTGCAATTTCAGCCCACTCCGGATATGATTGCCCCCCAATGCTTTTAGAATCTTTCGGCAATGACACACAGGTGTTGCCGAAATTTTGCAATTGTGTAGAGGGTGTATAATATGATGTAGTACTAGGTGAAGGCATATGCAGTGTTGTAAGACCATACTTTTTCTCGCCAATTTTATCAATTGGCAAAGATTCATCTTCTTGCAAAACTCTAGCTTTTATTGCGGCATAATCAGGAAATAGCTCCTTTTCATGTTGTTCAAGGCAAAGAGCACTAATTCTCTTATTTTGGGCTAAACTCTTCAATGCAGCCACCACTACCTCATCTTCTACAATGTTGGGCACAACCGCTCCTGTAAAATTTACATTCATTCGGCTATAACCAGAAGGTGTGAAGTCAATTATGAGCATCTACAGTTGTGTGTGGTGCCGAGGAATTACTAACATGAGGTGTAGCATATGACGGTTGAGAGTAACTGGCCAAATAGCCATTAGTAGCATGGCCAATTCTCTCATTCATCGGCATGGTTGGATTACTATATTGCACATTAGCTGCCGATGAATAAAAGGGTGCAACACTTTCTTGTATGGCATTGGAAATTCTAACTTGGGGTGTTTCAAATTGATTAATCGAACTCATCATGTTGCTCATCGGCATATGAATTTGCTGGGTTGCCGATGCGTGTGAGTTGGGATACATATGGTGCATGTTACTAATATCATAAGAAGTTGAAGTATATAAATTACTTTGAATCGGCCCTTGCACGTAGTTAGTTGCATGATTGAAAAAATTAGGGTTGGCGATAGAGTATACTCATTGAACGATCTAGTAACACCATATGAATTATTTGCATCTACATAAAAGGATTGGGTATTCATATTACCTTTGTAGACGCAAACCCTAGATGACGATCTCTTTGTAGCAAGAACGGGCGGAGACCGTTCAAGCTTCGCCCCAATGAGTCGCCAAAAGTGTGTTCGCACACGAACACGTCACCGTGTACCCTCGACGCCGGGGTGATGCACCGCAGCTCACGTCGAAGGAGACCCGCCGAAGCGCTGCACGCAGCAATCCGCGGGTGCTTTTGAGGACCGAAACCCCACGCCGGGAGGGACCCGTCGATGCCAAGGCGGCTATGGGCTGCCCTAGGTCGACCTGATCGCCCCTAGGGCCTCGAGGCTCGTCGCCCTGCAATGAAGAAGAACGAACGAAGAACGAGGAAGAAGAAGAACTAGGGTTAAGGAGAAAAGATAAAAGATAAAAAGTGGTAGATTGATTGATCGATTGTGTGTTGTTCAATCGGCCGTCACCCCCAACATATATAAGAGGCGGCTGGACTTCCCGTACAAGAAAACGATTCATCTAGGCTTTCCTTACAATAAAATTGCATCAATTCATGTCCAAAACCCTAGTCAAATTCGGGCTGGTTTTATCCGAACTTTCCAAAACGGTTCGGTTTACAACCTGGCTGCACCTTGCGGGTCATGTTTGAGGCAGTAAACGACATCGGATGGAAACGAGTCCAAAAGTAATCTTGACCGTTTCGACGAGAAGAAAAACTTTCATGTTGAACGATTTTTCATCAGAGGTCATATTGTGGGTCAAATAGCTCGCGCAAAACGGACTGTGACGCAAAACATCCATCCCTCGCGCTACCCATCAGACATGGCGTCTGGTGGGGCGCGCCACACTTCGCCTCCTGGCAGGGCTACATTCCGATGGCTCTAACTTTTGCATACGAACTCGGATTTGAACGATTTTTATATCGAAATCGATCGTTTCGACGAGACGAAGAACATCCATGTAGATCATTTTTCCATACGAGGCTGTCTTGAGGTCGTAATGAGCCGAATAGTGTTTTGAATACAAAATCTCAGTATTTCAAACACAACTTCGGCCTTCGAGATGAGATCGGATGGCGATGATCCAAACTTTAAAGATGTTCATATCGACAATACGGAACTCTTTCATGAAGATCACTTCTCCATTTGAGGCCATCTTAAATAAGTTATTGACCGTGCCAAAATCTGGTGTCAACAAAGACCAGAGGTTGAAGAAGCACTATGGTCGTTGGATGGACATCGTACGGTCACTGGAGCTAGAATCATTCATATTGACTAAGTTGACAAAGCCCTCCGTCCTCGTCAACTTAGTAGGCCCACAAGTCAGCCACCCACTATGGTGGGTCCCAGCTAGCAGGGGGTATTCAGTTTTTGGTGCGTAATAAGGGTGCATGTCGGTTGTTGACCACGTTGACCAGGCCGCGCTGAGAGCACCAGGGCGGTGGACGACGGCGAGGCCTAGGAAGGGAACAACACGGAGGCAGGGAAGACTCGGCAGTTGTTTCCCACGCAAAGGGGAGTACGACTGTACGAGGGTTTACTGGTTCGTCTGCCGTCGCCGGAGAATAACAGGAGGTGTGGGTGAGTAGAGGGATGGCTAGGCCAGCGATGGGAGTATGGTGGGGCGGTGAGGGCTCCGCGACAAAGACAACCGGCACCGGGAGGAGGGAGCAGCAGTCCATTGGCGCTTGTTTGAGCGGCTGGAGTAGGAAGAGCAGAGATTGAAGAAGCACGACGGCCGTTGGATGGACATCGTACGGTCACTGGAGCTAGAATCGTTCATGTTGACTAAGTTGACAAAGCCCTCCATCCCCGTCAACTTAGTATGCCCACAAGTCAGCCTCCCACCATGGTGGGTCCCATCTAGCAGGGGGAGTATTCATTTTTCTGTGCGTAATAAGGAGGCACTTCTGGTGGGTCCGAGCTGACAGCGGGGGGAACGTTTTTTTTTTGCGAAATACGGTGGTCCATCCGGTGGGTCCCAACAGTCATGGGCAAACATTTTTTCGCAAAATACGGTGGCCCGTCCGGTGGGTCCTAGCAGTCAGGGGGGAAACATTTTTTCCACGAAATACTGGTGGCCCGTCCGGTGGGTCCCTACTGTCAGGTGGAGGAATAATTATTTTGCGCGTAATAAGGAGGCACTTCCTTGCGGCTGTCGTGGACCCAGCTGTCAGCCTCTCCACGTACAGTACTCTTCCGATGGAAGTCGGTCGTTGACCACATTGACCACGCCGCGCCGAGAGCACCATGGCGCTGGACGACGGCGAGGCCTAGGAAGGGGACGACACGGAGCTGGGGAAGATGCAGTAGTGGATGCCCACGCGGAGAGGAGCACGAGGGTTCACTGGTTCGGCTGTGGTGTGAGGCTGTCGTCGCCGCAGAATAAAAGGGGGAGTGGGTGATTGGAGGGATGGCCTGGCCTGCGGTGGGAGTAGTATGGGGACGGTGAGGCCTCCGCGGCAGCACAGCCGACCACGGGAGGCAGGAGCATGTGGCACGACCGGCGCTGCTTTGGGCGGCTGGGGCAAGAAGACCAGAGGTTGAAGAAGCACTACGGCCGGGTGATGGACATCGTTGACCACGCCGTGTCGAGAGCACCAGGGTGGTGGACGACGACGAGGCCTACGAATGGAACGACACGGAGCTGGGGAAGACACGACAGTGGCTGCCCACGCGGTGGAGAGTACGAGGGTTGACTGGTTTGGCTGCCGTCGCCAGAAAATAACAGGAGGTGTGGGTGAGTAGGGAGATAGACAGGCTAGGGATGCGAGTATGATGGGGCCGTGAGGCCTGCCCGGCAACCTTCGCCGCCACGGAGGCGGAGCAGCGGTTCCGACGGCTTGGTTTGGGCGGTGGGGCGGGAAGATCGAGATCAAGAAGCACGATTGCCGTTAGATTGACATCTAATGGTCTGACGCTGGTAGAGTCGATTGTTGACTAAGTTTCTTTTTTGCGAAACCTTGTGTACGCATGAACTTGGTAGACCCACAAGTGAGCCTCCAAATCTGTGGCAGACAACATAAAGCCCATTTGCTATTTTTTATAATTTGCAGCCCATTTGCTAATTCCTAAGTAATTTATTACAGCCCATTTTCTGCCCAGGACCACGGTCAAAAAGTTCAACCTTATTTTGTATATTTCGGTGGAGTCCGAACTATTGTAATCCCGAAATGATAAACATTTTTTAAGAACTTATTGATTTGCCAAAAAAAATCGTTTTGTTTTTGTGAGAAAATAAGACGTGGGACAGTTGAGTTGGTTTAAGGGAAAACCAGTGGTAAAAAAATCAGCGCTGGGTGGGAAAAAACAACAAAAATAAGGATGTAAATATGAAAAGGGAATTTCATGTGTTTTCAATATAATGATACGTGTATATGAACTAGTAAAACTATAGGTAGAGATTAGAAAATGGATGTAGGACATGCGTTTCAAGAGGAAAATAGAACTGGGCTGTGTGTTTGATTCAGTAAAAAAACTGCCTGCGGATGTTGTAAGACAAAATATAACTAACACTGGCGGGCCAGAGGCCAGTAGATACCTGCTGGATCTTTGTGCCCCATTGTCGTCATGGGCTGGGCCTGTTAAAAACAAAACCAACCCTGGGCAGTCTGCAGCCTAGTTGAAACTTGCTCGACCTGAAAAAACAATATACGTGCTCAATAAACGAGAGAATTCTGCAAGTACAGACTAATAACTGGGATGCAGCACGGATATTGTTTTTTTATCATGATAATAAGTGCATGCACTTGTTTCCAAAAAATTGGAGAACTGGGAATTCGAACAGCGGGTGCTTATGCTACCCATCAAATAAAAATCAGGTGCCTGAAAATTCGTTTCGAAACAAATGACTCAGCTTTATATCCACGCCGACCCTCGGCATGATGGTTGGAAGCAAATGCAAAGTTCATACCAAAATATCGTTAACAACAATACCAACTTGCGTACAACAAGGTCGTACAACTACCAATACCTAACTAACTTATAATCTTTTTACTCCTGACCCTAGTGTTCGTCTGGTAGAAAATCTTGCAGAGGACCAGCTCCCGCTCCTTCTGTTTCTCCAGGTCCCCGAGGTGGTACTGGTGCATCACCCAGTTGGTCCTCTGGTGGTCAAAGTTCTTGTTGGTGTGCAGCACCAGAACCTTTTTTTGTTGGCCGTTGACCATCACCGGCAAGGTATTGCCGGTCTTGTGCCACATCGCGTGCATGCCGCACTCCGACTGTATCTTGCGATGCGTCCACGTGCCCCTTTTGAACGCCCTGGAATTGCGCTGGAAGAATTGCTTCCTTAGGCCACTCAGTGTGATACCTGCACTATTGTGGAATACAGGTTTTAGTGTACGTAGTTGGCATTTTCATAACATCTTTGGCATGTTGCAGTCACTTGTTTCACTTTTTATTAACTGTCAAATTGTAATTGCTTCACCAGGTCTGTGTCTAAAAAGAAAAATAGAGCTATAAACAAAGGAATATGTTTGTGCAAGTAGACGGCCGATCGGTGTCTTACCTGGAAGTTTCTCAGGTTGGGTGTAGCATATGTTGTGCTCACTGTCGATGGTTGGTATGAACAAATCGATGAGAGACTGAAATCTCGCGCTGTCAGCACTCACTTTGGCCTCAAGGTGCTCGATCAGCTCCTGATCCGTGGGATCAAACTTGACGCCAGCCGGTAGCACCGGCCAATCCTTCTTCGACTTGCATCGATAATTCTAGTTATATGGTACTCAATGTATGATCAATCGACTGTTTTAAGTGAATGATGAAAGATTTCGACAGATAAGTGGTACTCCAAATCTGAAGTCCAGAATACCCGAACACGCCGCCGGGATTCTTGTGTCACCTCACGCGCAGCGTGTTGTCACGTCAATTCAATGTGTGGACATGATGAATAATTTTACCGATGTATACTAGTATTGCTACTGTACTACTTACTAGTCGTATTTAGTGTCACAATTTATACATAGGTTTAACTAACAAGTACGCACTTGAAGCCTAACTGATATATATGGCTTCTGCACAGCATCTCCATCATCATTATCAGTACATCCTACGCAGGTGAGTTAGGATGCACTTGATCCCAAGAAGGTATCTATCCTTCAAACCATAGGAGTGCTTCAAACTAACAACAGTACATAATATCCAACAAAAGAGGGTCGTGCTATAGCAGCAGAATACATGGCTCAGTCTAGATATCAGCACGAATCAAGTTGTGCATATTTGCTGTTGGCATGAACCACATCGCCGCATGTCGGGTTTGCAAAAGCCATCCATCGCATGGAAGCTTGATGCCTTTCACACACTGAAGATTACCTGGCAACAAGCTGTGTCGACGAATCTCTGGATATGGTGATTCATGAAACCCATGGTATGATGTGTAAACACAGCCTCCCCTCGCGAATGGAAGTTGCATAGCACAGTAATCATTGCCGGTGATATGATCGATGATTGGTTGGATGATCGGATAATTGAGCCCGAGGAACAAGGAGTGGTTGCCGAGGCTGTAAACTCGCCTCCAGTTGAATACGCCTGGCCCAACGGAGCTGGGATCTTTCTCGAACACGAAGCAGCCATAGCCATCAATGTCACGAACGCCCCATGCATTGTACTGCATGTGGTTTGATGTAATGGTTTGGTCAATTTGGTACGTGCGAATGAGCATCAAATGACCGCCGTCAGCTGAACGAGCGATAAACCACCACCTATCGGCTGGTATGATTCCAGGTCCTGGAATCATGAAGGCCAGCGCATTTGCGTCTGCTGCAACAATTCAAACTCGAGACCAAAAGGACAAAAATAAACAATCATGTTCAGAGTATGTGTGGAATTAAGATTATTATAACAGTGACACATATCATAGACAGAGAATTGCAATGCCGTGGTCATAATCATACCCCAAGTTAAAAAAATAAGCCAATGGCTTTCATATTCTAGCAACATGTCATGGTTCAAACATCATGTAACAATGAGAGGAAAACAGCTATGACAGCGCCTACTCATATTCTACCATAGCACTTACTACTACTGTTCTCATATCAACTCTAAGCAATAACATGTGTGGTCATAAAAATCTAGGAAATGAGAGGAACATATAGCAATGATGTGGTTATAGACATGCTATGCATTCTAAATTTGTAACAAATGAATAGGAAGTCGTATTCATAAGGTAAAGATGAGATGAGATAGAACAATTACACGACGATAGATTCCACTAGTATAGGCAGCCAATCTGTGCGTCGACCGCGTAAATGATGCCATATATGGCGACCGGATTCCAGATAGACTAATCCCATGTTGAACAAGGCAATGAGCTTGTAATCCATGTAGTCTTCTGATGGTGTGGGCACTTCGCAGATTACAACTTTCTGCAAACAGAGGTCGAGCCAAAAGCTTGACGCGTCTTGTGCGGAGTAGGCAGGAGTGTCCGGCGGGCCGTGAGGCTTGATGTTGGCGGTATCCAATGATGGAAGGGTGATCTCTCGCTGGGTGTAGATATCCACGAGACGCCACAGACTACCGGTGTGGTGGATGAGGACGATCCAGTTGGCCTTCATGCCCGCCCAGTAGTGGTCGCGCATGAAGGACAGGTGGACGGGTAGTGGTAGCATGTCTAGGGGCACCACGACAACCTCCGTAGGATCATCAAGTCGGTTTCTGGGCCACCTAAGGATTGGGCATCAGCAAGCAGGGTGTCTTGAAAAGAGCCGGCCGGTTGCAGACGAGTAGACGGTACAAAGACACCGAGCATGCGGCCAGACGGACGGTGCTGAGTAGGTCCATACGACTACAGATCTGCTCCAAGAGAACATCGGGGAGGGAATTCCAATCGTGGCTCTGCGTGTCAGTCGGTTCTGCCATTGGGGTTTTCGGTGCCTGCGAGCCAGCGGGGAAGTGGATTCGGGCGGGTGAGCGAAGAAGCTTCTCCTTGTGTGACCGAGCAGTAAGCGGGGGGATATGGTACACGCGAGCTACCAAGGAAGATGGCGCGGGCGGGCGAGCAGTGAGCGGGGGTAAATGGTGTGTGGCCGACGATGGGGAAGAGAGGAGGAAGAAGAAGAGAGGAGGAAGAAGAGTGGAAGACGGGGAAGAAAGTGCATTAAATCTCAATTCTACTAGTACTACTACTAGGGTATACCGTCCTTCGGAGTGTAAATAGTTACACTGATGACATGTGGGTCTACCACAAGAGGTCCCATATGTCAGTTAATGGAGGACAGAGGTGCGTAGGTGTATTTGCGGAAGTGTGCTCTACTGGCAAACATGATGGCAGTACTGGGTAAGGCTGATTTAGTAACAATAACACGCTGGTTCAGCTTATTAATTACGTGTCCCATCTGCTGCAGCGTGTATTGTCACTTCACTGCGAAGACTAGTTGAATAGTTCTCTCTGACCGAGATGGGGAATAATGGATCGCGAGGACTTCCTTTCTACAGTATCCCTATGCCTCTACGCTCACTTCACTCATTTTTCTCCATACCTAGTCACTTGTTGAAACCTGTAAAAAGACAAATACTCCGTATTTGGGAACAGAGGGAGGCTTTTACTCCGTATTATTTGGGAACAGAGGGAGTATCACCATATGGAGGGAACAGAGGAAGCTTGAAATATGAACATGTCAATGGCAGGGAGTAAGCCTCGTGCATGCATGCAACACTCACACGTACACATGGACGCACGCAACACTCACGCACCCATGCGGCACACAGCACACGACGCAACACACACAGCTCACGCTCAAGTGCTCAACCTACTCCCTACGTCCGTGAAAGACTATACATTTAGAGAGTTACACATTGACCAGGGCATAATTAACGCCCAAAAGTAGCAGACTTATGTGTGCATGCGACCATTCAGATAAGAAGATTAAATGAAGGCCGTTGCATGCTGTAATTAAGGATAGACATGTAGCCTATACCTACAGCACAAGTTGGTGCATTAGTCAATCAATATCGATTTAGATTAAAGGCTAAATGCATTGGAAGTGTAGATGTACATTATGTACCACACTCTTTGTTTTGTAGCCGATGTACACTCTTTGTTGGAAGACCGAGGGAGGACACGTGCATGCACTCACATACACAGCCAGGGCCTGCGTAAAGTTTTGTTTAAATGATTTCTTTGCTCTGCCAACTGACAAGTGGGACCCAGAAACCAGGTGACAATTTAACCAGTCAACAAAGTGCCACGTCGACTATGTGGCGGTCAAGAGGGTGCAATCGGTTGCTCTCGATGAGCTAGTGATCGTATAATCGCCGCAAAACAATATATAGTGACCGTAAAGAGCGTATTGTTACATACGTTGACCGCCAGTGTATTTTTCTCATTTCAAATTAAGCCATATTAATCGGAAAGGACGCAGTATGGACTACTACTAGTACTAATACTCCTTTGATGTGTCCCATCAACTCGCCGAACAAGGAGAAGCTTGCTTACTACGCCTCTCCCTCGCCCACGCGTGCGGTGGTTCGCAGGACGAGGAGAGGGTTTTGACTACAGCGCCCTCTCCCTCTCCCTCCCTCTCCCTCTCCCTCGCCCTCGCAGTGGACGTGCAGCAGTTCAATCGGTGTCAGATTGCCAGAAGCATATTGTACTGTAGTATCATCATTGTTGGACCTTCCGAAGAGGCGAAGAGCCAAGTGCAAGGTTCACACGAGTACGAACTATTGAACCTCCCGAAGAGGCAAAGAGCCAAGCGCAAGGTTTTATAGGAGTTGTCGTCCTTGTAGGAGTGTACTACAACTATAGCGAACGATGCTACTGTATGATGCTGCCACGTCACGTATGTCCAAAGTTGTGCCACCTTTTTTTCTCAAAGAGCGTGTTGGAGCCCGTGCAACAACCACACAAGTTGCACGTACACATAACACATTTACTAGTAATAAATTCTAAAGGACAAATGCCAGTATGCCACACAAGTTCATCTCCAATTCATGTGATAAATTTGTGCACGACTAGTCTACATATTTTCACAGCGCTACCATTCACAATTATCGTACTCCACTTACATGTTATAGATGGGCTACATGCATTTCCTCCTCCAGGTTCCAGTCCCAGGTGTTCTTCATGGATGGCACGATCCATAGCGGTGGGCAACGGGAATCATTGTCGCAGCTTTCTAGTCCGGTTCCACATGATGGAGACTCATCCAAGCTGAAGCGGCAAAAATCAGGGATAGCATGTCCCAACATGTCGTTCATCCGGCGGTGCGTAATGAAGACACAACCATGCTTCATGAACAGCAGGCCTTCCGTGTCATGCATGGAAGGTGGCATCCGCTTCACAATGGGGTAGCTGTCCCCGATGAAAAGCGAGTACTCTCCAAGAGTGTTCCACGGCATCCACGTAGCATCACGGGGGTCGAACTCGGCGCCGTTCATCTAGTACACGCGGCATCCCAGATCTGGACACATGGTGACGTACATAGTCAAGGTCCATGCATAATAATGTTGTGCTCAAATATGGTGGTCAGTAATACTATGCAGCAAATAGTACTACTTCGGTATAGAGGAAGTAAAATAACCGGCTTATTATATATAGCCACTCTTGGCTACATGGATGAGATAGTAAGACATGGAAAAACAAAAATGGTGGCAGCTAGTGGGTTCAAGTCTTCAAGGGCCTAGCTAGCTATATGCGTCCTCCAAGGTAAAAGTACTCCTACTAGTACTACTAAGTATACTACTAGTACAACAATGAAAGAGAAGGCGAGAGGGTTAAAAAAATGGAATACCTGGGTAGATGGTGACGGTCCGATCGTGGTAGATTGTGTGACCATGTTGCACATCAGTGGTACCATGGGTAACGACTGCTAAGATAGTTGATCCCAATATGCCAAAGTCAGCTACAAGGTTCCAGGTTAGACCGAATCATGGATGCAAATGCACATCCAGGATCGGCGGTCTTATTTTGATCGGGGGATGACTGGTCCCTGCAAAATAATGGAGTACCGTTAGGGATGCAAATGATGGTTTGTACATTCCGTTTGTAATCTCTCATACCGTAGGATGGCAACCAGATGAAACAAGTCCCCTGGTTTGTCACCGCGAAGATGCGGCCTAGATGGCGCATGGCATCTTCGAACGTGTAGGGGTACAAATCTACCATCGCCAACATGCGTCAGCCTCTGCCGTTACTGCGTCTTGCATTGATGGCAATCTTTATGTCAAACACCGCGATGAGATAGCAATTGTCGTAGCCGCATCGCTTTATCGGCGGGTCCGCAATTGCTATCTTCTTCAATCTCATGTAGGCATCATCATACGTATTCAAGCCCAGCCAGTCCGGAAGGCCGATCCCAATGGTGGAGAAGGGGTCTACCGGAACGGCCGCACTGCTGTGGATGTTGTGCAAAATGATGGTGGTATTCGGCCGGAGGTATGCAAGCCAATCTTCGTTGTCACCGACCCAGACCTATATATAAGACGGTGGGCAGCAGAGAAATTACGGGATGGAAATGGAATAACTAAGTACTACATGATAAAACTCCATTACTGACCTGCTCATCGGACAAAATCTGACTACCTCTCAACGTCGGCAACTCTAGCAGAGTCAACGTGCAACCATGGCCAGGGAGCGGTGGACTGTTCGAAGGATTGTCCCATAGAAGAACCTTCTCCTCGAGGACACATGGAAGACCAACAAGCATGGCCTTTTCCCAAGCCTGTTTAAGCGGCGCCTTGAAAAGTTGGTGCAGGAAGCACCGAGTCGTGCGGCAGTGAGGACGTCGGAGCGGCATGCGATTTCTCCCAGAGGATCGTCGTCAAAGGTCTCCCAGCCCCGACGAGGAGGAGAACCGCCTGGCAAATCCATGGGAGCAGCGACGAACTGCCTTCTCTTCGGGGGGAGGGGAACTGGCGAGGAGGAGAAAAGAGCATAGTAACCGCGCAGGCCTCGTCCCTTCCAAGCGTAGATCGCTCTCGGCGAAGGGGTGAGGCTATTATTTACTACTAGTACTAGCATTATGGAACGTTATGGGATTGCATTATACTGTAAATAATAGCACTAGTAAGAAATTTTGGCACTAGGTAGTAGTTTTTGGCGTGGATTAAGAAATTTTGGGTATGTTTTTGCCATTTTTGTACACGCCAACTAGTGTCAAAAAACGATTACATTATGTGACGGAGGAGTATGTACTCATCTCAGTAGCAATACAAAGATTACTTTTCTCAACTAGTAGTGCGATGTACTTGTACTTCTAGTCTAGTCTAGTATAGTGCACCAGTTTTGAACTCTTGAATCTCAGGGCCAAGGAGCTACAGTTGGAAGTGGAGGGTACTACTGTTCTCTAGAACCATCGATGTACTATCAATGCAGGGGAAGTACACTTGCGTAGTGGCCTAGTGGGTACTCTCAGTGCTATATTCAGCCGCTCCTCTCACGTAGGAGTAGCTGGCCTACTCAGCCGCTCCTCCCACGCACACACTAGCAGCCTATTTATCAGCGACGGTTACTGCGGGTGCAGAACATTTGAGTTATTTGATACAACGAGACTAGGCTTTTTGCTTCGATTTGTGGAGGTGTAATGGATCTCGTCGAACTTTGTTAGTAGTTCCTTCTTTATGAATGAGATGAAGCAAAGCTTTTGCCTCCATTTAAAAAAACACGTCAAGAGGAATTTCTTTTATAGTAGAGCCGATAATGGAGTGAAGTCCATGCGTGCAACGCCACAAGCTACAGAGTAGTAGTAGAGCACTTTACGTACGGAGCCATATTGCGCAGTTCCCAATGCCCTGCCAGGCTTTTCCGGCTCCTCGGGCTTAATTGGGAGGCGCTAGTTTAAATATGCTACTAGCTGATGAGGAAGCTGCAAGCGAGGTGCGGCTAGGGCGAGCACGCGAGCCACGGGATGCTGGGAAGGAAAACCCGTTCACGTGGTTAGGCTATCCAAAGGCACCCAGATTAGGGGCCGCACGTCCGCTCGACTTCAAAACTCAAACTACACGTAAAATATGGCTCATAACGAAGTGTAGTAGTACTATTTTAAAAAAGGTCGCTGTCGTATGCTCGCGGGATCGAACCCACAAAACGAGGTATACACTCCCGCGACCACTAGTAGTACTCATTGGAGTACAACGCAACCTAGAATCGCCTTTTGTTGCTAGTAGTACATACATTGTTCCTTACAAGAAACCACTGAAATGCCAAGAAACTACTACCACTTGCATACGTGGCAGACTTAAGATAAGACTACCTTATCAACCATTGTACATGCTCTTACCAACAAAAATCCTCGAGTGACCTCCTACCTCCGGCCCGTCCACCTAGTCATCCTCGGCCATGGGACGCAGCTACCGCCGCCGGCAGAAGGCAAGGTCAAAACCGCCGGCGGTGCGGAGCCCATGTTGCGGCAGCCCGGATGCCAGCTCCGTCCGGCGCTCGCGGCCGCTAGCTAGCCAAGATAGCTCCGTCCAGCTGCTTGTCTGCAAGGTTTGCTAGCTAGATTGGCACGGCAGCGCGGCGGCTTGTTTCGCTGCAGCCAAGCCCAAAGCCAGCCATCTGGCTCGAGCGAAGGCCAGCGCGGCAGCTTGCTCGCTCGTGAGTCATGCTCGGCCCAGCCTGCCAACCCGTGCGGAGGCCAGCGCGGCGTCCGGCCCGTCCGGCGGAGCGGCGGCCAACTTGTTCATCACCGGCGCCACCGACGAACACGCATCAGTACTGTTTGAAGTAATGTTCAGGAAAAATAATGATTTGAGGGGGAATAACAGGATAGAAGGTCAGATGTGGGTCCCTCGTGTCAACGATCAAACAAAATGTGTTGGTTTAAGTTGCCTCGTCAGCACGGACGTGTGGGCCAACCCTGTCATAAATGGGTTTAAACGAACCTAATCGGTAGAACTAGGTAGTAGTTTTTGGCACGGATCAAGAAATTTTGGGTATGTTTTTGCTATTTTTTGTACAATAGATTCTTCCTAGGGCTGGTTGAAAGTGGTAGTTTTTTGTTAGATACTCTACATATTGTAAGTAGGACTGAAAGTTAAGCTTTGGAAGCCAATAAGCAAGGCTAGTTACATAGTGCATATGTGTACATGATTGAAAGTAAATATCAACCATGAGTGACTAATATCTTGATGGAAAACTCGAAACTATGGAATACTAAGAAAAAAATGCATGGTTGGAAATACTAGCAATGTTCATGTCTATTGCAACGAATCATAATTAGAATAATACTTATTCACAAACTTGGTACAAAACACTCTAATTTTGATATACATATGTTTCAATTAGAATATATTCCTTGGGCTGCTTTGGTGAGGTCAGGGAGGGATGTGGTTGGTTTTAAGATACTAATTATGGGTTTTTCTGCAAATTGGTAGACAAGTGGGATGTTGGTGAGAAAAGGCAACAACTTACCTCACAATCGTTAGATCTAGATCTAATGGTCAGAAACAACGGATGGCGTATACACCAAAGATCACCAACTTAGTCTTGTGTAGGAGTATTAGCAAGATCCGTGCATTGCACGGAACATCAAGATGCATTTTTTATAAAACACTTGTTGTGATTGACCCTTGCGGGAGTAATCCCATGTGTAAAAACTAATGATATCTCGAGAAATATGAGATAAGGTGAAGAGGAGTGGGGTGTGGTGGTGGTTGGTGGTCGGACTGAGCGGAGGCATGGGGATTGACGACGCCGGCAGCGGCCAACAGGCCAGTTTGTTCCAGAGGCTTCCTTTCTTAATTGCTCAACAATGAGGTTTGTTGGAGATAGGGATGAACGAAGGAAGGCCTTGTCTGCAAATGTGGAGAGGGGTGCGGGTATTTTTTAGTTTAATTTCCATCCATCAGATATAGATCGTACGGTCTATATTGCAAGATGGCACACGTACCATCATCACCACCTAGGTTTTTTATAAGAGAAGAAATATAAGTATGGAGATACAAACGTATTATCGATACTTGCTTCCGTAAACTAGCATCTACATTCTATTCAACGCCTTGGCATGTGGGGCCTTAGCACAATGACTTCTCGGCTGTGTAAAACAAAGATTTTCCCGTCACCGACAAGGAGGGGGTGACGGCGGCGCGCTTTTTGGCTTGCTCTAGTCCTAGTAGTCATACTAGGTGGTCTAAGCACATGTAGATTTATTCTTTTTCACGTCTCATGTTCGCCGTACTGCCACGACTGTTGATGAATAGGCGGTAAGTTATTCACGGGGAAACCCTTGATGAGCGTGTTTGCGAGAGAGAGAGAGAGAGAGAGAGAGAGAGAGAGAGAGAGTGCATGTGTGATATGTTAGAGACTGAGGCAATGATAACAGATTCTTTGTATCTATGTGTGTGGAGGATAGAGAGAGACATGTACATGGGGCTTTGTGTTGTGTAACATGGAGACACATATACATAATTAGAGAGTGAGTGTGTGAGATACACATGCAGACATGGGGAGAGATGAGGATCCAGATAAATGGGTGTTTGTGCGTGTTTGTGTGTGTTTGTGCACGCGTTTGTGTGTGAGAGGGAGAGAGTGTACGTGGAGTAGAGAGACCACTGATTATGTAAACCTAGTATAAGGGAAGGGGGAATGGTGTGACATGTGTAGTAGCGGGATAACACGGGTGCAGGCTGGGGGAGCAGACTATTTGGAAGAGACATCGAGTGTGTGTGTGTGGGAGAGGGGTGTGAGAGCGAGAGAAAGAGAGAGCTAGCGACGGAGAGAGAGAGGAAGAGATGGGGAGAGAGGGGTCGTTTGTGTCCATAAATGGCGTATAGATAGGGAGACAATGTTGATGTTGTCCGAAATTGGCCTATGAACAAAGACGCAAGGGAAGCGAGTCATCGTGTGTGTGATAGGGACTTCATGAGAGATCTAGAATAGATGGTGTAGAGAACAATGTGCGAAATCGAGAACGATTATACATTAGGAAGCTATGCAAAGAGTCACGACATATATGTATGCAGGGAAGGAGCTGGGGCGGGTCCGCATGTGGGAGAGATAGAAAGAGGAGAGTGGTGCACAAGGAGACAAAGTGTGCTTGTTTGCAGTGGGGGTGGTGTGTGAGGTGAGTGCGCGAGAACCACATAACTAGGGAGATAGACATTTGGGGGCGATGTTTTGTGTGTATGGGAAATATACACTCTACATAGTGCGTGTTCTTGGCTAAGAGAGATAGCGGGAGACCTAGAGAGTGAGGGAAGAGACGTGTGCATGCCCGAGAGACAAAGTGATAGAGACCTATGTTGGGGTCCGGACTTTACAAGAGAGAGGGGTGTTAATGTGCTTGTGTGTTGGTGTTTGGGGGAGAGAACGACTTCTCTATGTGTGTGTGTGTGTGGTGGTGGTGGGGGGGTTGACTTCAGATAAAGAGTGAGGTGTCTATATTTGAGGGACTTAAGCATAATTGAGATATTGTGCACTCATGGTTGATCCATTTGTTTCACAGTTTGTACTATGAGATAACGATACTTTTAAACATGCGTGATATACCTTGATGTACTAGAATTACAAACCTAAGATTGGAATTTTGGAATTCGACTCCATCATTAGCTTTTGTAACTCATTTAATCGGAGGTACATTTTTTAAGCCGGGATTTCGTGATTTCAAATTCATATATCAAACCTAGAGATATACACATACGGGCATGTTCAAACTTTATAATCATCCACTTTATTCATACACGTACACATTTTTGCTTTTGTCATCATATTTAGGATAAACACATTTGGAATTTCATTTGAATTGGACCGTATGATGGTATTTGCTTGTAGTAGCTCAATGATCCATATTTGAATTGAATGGACAATCTAAGTTTCAAGTTGGAGACATTGATTTTCAAAACTTGCACATTTTTTTGCATGCAAAACAAACAAATTGTTGGCCATGACATCATAGTCGGCCGTACGAGAGCAGAATACTTGTAATTTTAGGCGCCAAAAGCTTTCAAACTTCCCGCTCACATCGAAATATCACGCGCCCGAAAGTTTAGCCCTGCGATATTCCTGTTTTACCCCTGCCACATGAACAGAAAATGGCTGCTTTAGTAACTCCATTGTTTTCCCCTCTTTGCCCCCAACATTCTTCCCCAGAGCCCCTCCCCTTCCCCTCCCCGACCCCCCCCCCCAACCACGGCAAGCCACCGAATCTAGTCCTCCGCCGCAGCGGTGGACCTCACACCCCGTCGGATCTACCTTCCGCACCTTGGAACCCCCAACTGCCAACTCACTGCTACCTCTTGAGCACTGCGTTGGATTTCCCCAAAGAGGAGAGGATGATGCAGCAAAGTAGCGTAAGTATTTCCCTCAGTTTTTGAGAACCAAGGTATCAATCCAGTAGGAGACCACGCACAAGTCCCACGTACCTACACAAATCGATAGCTCCTCACAACCAACGCGATTAGGGGTTGTCAATCCCTTCACGGTCACTTAAGAGAGTGAGATCTAATAGAGATAATAAAAAATATTTTTGGTATTTTTGGTATAAAGATGCAAAGTGAAAAGTAAAAGGCAAAGTAAAAAACAAAGCAAGTAATAAAGTAGTAGAGATTGATATGATGAGAATAGACCGGGGGGCCATAGGTTTCACTAGTGGCTTCTCTCAAGAGCATAGATATTCTACCGTGGGTGAACAAATTACTGTTGAGCAATTGATAGAATTGAGCATAGTTATGAGTATATCTAGGTATGATCATGTATATAGGCATCACGTCCAAGACAAGTAGATCGAAACAATTCTGCATCTACTACTATTACTCCACTCATCGACCGCTATCCAACATGCATCTAGAGTGGTTAAGTTAAAAAAAGAGTAACACCTTAAGCAAGATGACATGATGTAGAGGGATAAATTCATGCAATATGATAAAAAAAACCATCTTGTTATCCTCTATGGCAACAATACAATACGTGCCTCGATGCCCCTTCTGTCACTGGGAAAGGACACCGCAAGATTGAACCCAAAGCTAAGCACTTCTCCCATTGCAAGAACTACCAATCTAGTTGGCCAAACCAAACGGATAATTCGAAGAGACTTGCAAAGATAACTCAATCATACATAAAAGAATTCAGAGAAGATTCAAATATTATTCATAGATAAGCTGGATCATAAACCCACAATTCATCGGTCTCAACAAACACACCGCAAAAAGAAGATTACATCGAATAGATCTCCACGAGAGAGGGGGAGAACATTGTATTGAGATCCAAAAAGAGAGAAGAAGCCATCTAGCTACTAGCTATGGACCCGAAGGTCTGAAGTAAACTACTCACACTTCATCGGAGGGGCTATGGTGTTGATGTAGAAACCCTCCGTGGTGGATGCCCCCTCTGGCGGAGCTCCGGAACAGGCCCCAAGATGGGATCTCGTGGATACAGAAGGTTGCGGTGGTGGAATTAGGTTTTTGGCTCCCCCTCTGATCGTTTGGGGATACGTAGGTATATATAGGAGGAAGGAGTACGTCGGAGGAGCAACAAGGGGCCCACAAGGCAGGGGCGCGCCCTAGGGGGCGCCCCCCACCCTCGTGACCGCCTATTTTGTTCCTTGGAGCAGGTTCCAAGTCTCCTGGATCACGTTCGGTGAGAAAATCACGTTCCCGAAGGTTTCATTCCGTTTGGACTCCGTTTGATATTCCGTTTCTTTGAAACACTGAAATAGGCAAAAAACAGCAATTCTGGGTTGGGCCTCCGGTTAATAGGTTTGTCCCAAAAATAATATAAAAGTGGAAAATAAAGCCCAATATAGTCCAAAACAGTAGATAAAGTAACATGGAGCAATTAAAAATTATAGATACGTTGGAGACGTATCAGGCATCCCCAAGCTTAATTCCTGCTCGTCCTCGAGTAAGTAAATGATAAAAAAAGAATTTTTGATGTGGAGTGATACTTGGCATAATTTCAATGTAAATCTTCTTAATTGTGGTATGAATATTCAGATCCGAAAGATTCAAGACAAAAGTTCATATTGAAATAAAAATAATAATACTTCAAGCATACTAACTAAGAAATTATGTCTTCTCAAAATAACATGGCCAAAGAAAGTTATCCCTACAAAATCATATAGTCTGGCTATGCTCCATCTTCCCCACACAAAATATTTAAATCATGCACAACCCCGATGACAAGCCAAGCAATTGTTTCATACCTATGACATTCTCAAAACTTTTTCAATGTTCACGCAATACATGAGCGTGAGCCATGGATAGAGCACTATATGTGGAATAGAATGGTGGTTGTGGAGAAGACAAAAGGAGGGAAGATAGTCTCACATCAACTAGGCGTATAAACGGGCTATGGAGATGCCCATCAATAGATATCAATGTGAGTGAGTAGGGATTTCCATGCAACGGATGCACTAGAGCTATAAGTATATGAAAGCTCTACAAAAGAAACTAAGTGGGTGTGCATTCAACTCGCTTACTCACGAAGACCTAGGGCATTTTGAGGAAGCCCGTCATTGGAATATACAAGCCAAGTTCTATAATGAAAAATTCCCACTAGTATATGAAAGTGACAAAATGAGAGACTCTCTATCATGAAGATCTTGGTGCTACTTTGAAGCACAAGTGTGGTAAAAGGATAGTAACATTGTCCCTTCTCTCTTTTTCTCTCATTTTTTTATTTGGGCTTTTTCTCTTTTTTTATGGCCTCTTTTTTTGTCCAGAGTCTCATCCCGACTTGTGGGGGAATCATGGTCTCCATCATCCTTTCCTCACTTGGGATAATGGTCTAAAAAATGATGATCATCACACTTTTATTTTTCTTACAACTCAACAATTACAACTCGATACTTAGAACAAGGTATGACTCTATATGAATGCCTCCGGCGGTGTACCGGGATATTCAATGAATCATGAGTGACATGTATGAAAGAATTATGAACGGTGGCTTTGCCACTAATACGATGTCAACTACATGATCATGCTAGCAATATGACAATGATGGAGCGCGTCATAATAAATGGAACGGTGGAAAGTTGCATGGCAATATATCTCGGAATGGCTATGGAAATGCCATGATAGGTAGGTATGGTGGCTGTTTTGAGGAAGATATATGGTGGGTGTATGATACCGGCGAAAAGTGCGCGGTATTAGAGAGGCTAGCAATGGTGGAAGGATGGGAAAAAGTGCGTATAATCCATGGACTCAACATTAGTCATAAAGAACTCATATACTTATTGCAAAAATCTAGAAGTTATCAAAGCAAAGTATTACACGCATGCTCCTAGGGGGATAGATTGGTAGGAAAAGACCATCGCTCATCCCCGACCGCCACTCATAAGGAAGACAATCAATAAATAAATCATGCTCCGAGTTCATCACATAACGGTTCACCATACGTGCATGCTACGGGAATCACAAACTTCAACACAAGTATTCTTTAAATTCACAACTACTCAACTAGCATGACTCTAATATCACCATCTTCATATCTCAAAACAATTATCAAGCATCAAACTTATCTTAGTATTCAACACACTCAAAAGAAAGTTTCACATATCTTGAATACCAATTATATTAACATTAAGCAAATTACCATGCTATTAACGACTCTCAAAATAATCTAAGTGAAGCATGAGAGATCAATAGTTTCTTTAAAACAAATCCACCACCATGCTCTAAAAGATATAAGTGAAGCAGTAGAGCAAAAATTATCACGCTCAAAAGATATAAGTGAAGCACTATGAGCAAAACTATCAAGCTCAAAAGATATAAGTGAAGCACACAGAGTATTCTAGCAAATTCCAATTCATGTATGGCTCTACCAAAAGGTGTGTACAGCAAGGATGATTGTGGTAAACTAACAAGCAAAGATGCAAATAATACAAGACGCTCCAAGCAAAACACATATCATGTGGTGAATAAAAATATAGCTCCAAGTAAATTACAGATGGAAGTAGACGAAAGAGGGGATGTCTTCCGGGGCATCCCCAAGCTTTGACTTTTTGGTGTCCTTGGATTATATTGGGGGTTCCATGGGCATCCCAAAGCTCAGGCTCTTGCCACTGCTTGTTACATAATCCATCAAAAGAATTCACCCAAAACTTGAAAACTTCACAACACAAAACTCAATAGCAATCTCGTGAGCTCCGTTAGAGAAAGAAAACAAAAGACTACTTCATGGTACTGTAATGAACTCATTCTTTATTTATATTGGTGTTAAACCTACTATATTCCAACTTCTCTATGGATTATAAACTATTTTACTAGCCATAGAGTCGTCAAAATAAGCAAACAACACACGTAAAATAGAATTTGTCAGAACAGTCTGTAGCAATCTGTAACTAACGCAAACTTCTGGAACTCTAAAAATTATACCAAAATAGGAAGTCTTGGAAAATTTATTTATTGAACATCAGCAAAAATAATCAACGCAAAATCACATTTCTGTGATTTAACAAAATTATATTCGTGCGTGCAAAGTTTTTGTTTTTCAGCAGAATCAAATCAACTATCATCGTAGGTTATCCTATAGGTTCTACTTGGCACAAACACTAATTAAAAGATAAAACCACATCCAAACAGAGGCTGGATGGATTATTTATTCCTAATAGAAGAAAAAACAACAAAACAAAAATAAAATTGGGTTGCCTCCCAACAAGCGCTATTGTTTAACGCCCCTAGCTAGGCATAAAAGCAAGGATAGATCTAGGTATTGCCATGTTTGGTAGGCAATCCATAATGGCTCTCATGATAGATTCATATGGTAATTTTATTTTCGTCCTAGGGAAGTGTTCCATGCCCTTCTTTAAGGGAAATTGGAATCTAATATTCCCTTCCTTCATATCGATAATTGCACCAATTGTTCTAAGGAAAGGTCTACCAAGAATAATAGGACATGAAGGATTGCAATCTATATCAAGAACGATAAAATCTACGGGCACATAATTCCTATTTGCAACAATAAGAACATCATTAATTCTTCCCATAGGCTTTTTAATAGTGGAATCCGCAAGATGCAAGTTTAGAGAGCAATCATCAAAGTCACGGGAATCTAGCAAATCACACAAAGTTTTGGGAATAGTAGAGACACTAGCACCCAAATCACACAAAGCATGAAACTCATAATCTTTAATTTTAATTTTGATAGTAGGTTCCGACTCATCATAGAGTTTCTAGGGATAGAAACTTTCAACTCAAGTTTTTCTTCATAAGTTGCATCAAGGCATCAACAATGTGTTCAGTAAAGGCCTTATTTTGACTATAAGCATGAGGAGAATCTAGCACGGATTGCAACAAGGAAATACAATCAATTAAAGAGCAAATTTCATAATTAAATTCCTTGAGATCCAAAATAGTGGGTTTAGCAACATCTAGGTTTTTATTTCTTTCAATTCCACTTCTATCAATTTCATCATCAAGATCTAGAAACGCTGAATTCTTAGAACGCCTTCTAGGTAAAGGAAGATCATATTCAGTTTCATCAAGATTCATATTGCAAAACAAAGATTTAATGAGGGACACATCAATAACTTTTAGATCTTCATCTTGATTTTCATAGGAATTGGAAGAACACGCTTTAATAAAGGCATCTTTGGAAGCACGCATCCTAGCGGTTCTTTCTTTGCACTCATCAATGGAAATTCTCATGGCTTTGAGAGACTCATTGATATCATGCTTAGGAGGAATAGATCTAAGCTTTAAAGAATCAATTTCAAGAGAAATTCTATCAACGTTCCTAGCCAAATCATCAACTTTAAGCAATTTCTCTTCAAGCAAAGCATTAAAATTCTTTTGTGAATTCATAAAATCTTTAACACTACTCTCAAATTCAGAGGGCATCTTATTAAAATTTCCATAAGAGTTGTTGTAGGAATTTCCATAATTATTAAAAGGATTACTAGGATAAGGCCTAGGATTAAAATTCCCTCTATACGCGTTGTTTCCAAAACTATTCCTACCAACAAAATTCACATCCATAGATTCATTATTATTCTCAATCAAAGTAGACAAAGGCATATCATTGGGATCAAGAGAAGTATTTTTAGTAGCAAACATCTTCATAAGTTCATCCATCTTTTCACTCAAAATATTGATTTCTTCTATAGCATGCACTTTTTTACTAGAAGATCTTTTGATGTGCCATTGAGAATAATTAGCCATAATATTATCAAGCAATTTTGTAGCATCTCCTAACGTAATTTCCATAAACGTGCCTCCCGCGGCCGAATCTAAAAGATTTCTAGAAGCAAAATTCAATCCGGCATAAAATTTTGTATGATCATCCATAAATTCAAACCATGAGTAGGGCAATTACGAAGCATCAATTTCATTCTTTCCCAATATTGGGCAACATGCTCATGATCAAGTTGTTTAAAATTCATAATATCGGTCCTAAGAGTGATGATCTTAGCGGGAGGAAAATACTTAGAGATAAAAGCATCTTTGCACTTATTCCAAGAATCAATACTATTTTTAGGCAAAGACGAAAACCAAACTTTAGCACGATCTCTAAGTGAAAACGGAAATAACTTCAATTTGAAAATATTGTTATCCGTATATTTCTTCTTTTGCACATCACACAAATCAACAAAATTGTTTAGATGAGTAGCGACATCTTCACTAAGAAGGCCGGCGAATTGATCTTTCATGACAAGATTCAGCAAAGCGGTATTGATTTCACAAGACTCATCATTATTAAGAGGAGCAATTGGAGTACTAAGGAAATCATCATTATTGGTATTCGAGAAGTCACACAATTTGGTATTATCTTGCGCCATGGCAACAAGTAATCCAACACACAAGCAAACAGAAAGGCAACGGGAAAAGGCAAACGGAAAAAAGAGGAGGAGATTGGGAAAGAGAGGGCAAATAAAACGGCAAGGGTGAAGTGGGGGAGAGGAAAACGAGAGGCAAATGGCAAATAATGTAATGCGAGAGATAGGGATTGTGATGGGTACTTGGTATGGTTGACTTGCTCTTGCGTGAGCCTCCCCGGCATCGGCGCCAGAAATTCTTCTTGCTACCTCTTGAGCACTGAGTTGGATTTCCCCAAAGAGGAGAGGATGATGCAGCAAAGTAGCGTAAGTATTTCCCTCAGTTTTGAGAACCAAGGTATCAATCCAGTAGGAGACCACGCACAAGTCCCTCGTACCTACACAAATCGATAGCTCCTCGTAACCAATGCGATTAGGGGTTGTCAATCCCTTCACGGTCACTTATGAGAGTGAGATCTAATAGAGATAATAAATAATATTTTTGGTATAAAGATGCAAAGTGAAAAGTAAAAGGCAAAGTAAAAACAAAGCAAGTAATAAGTAGTAGAGATTGATATGATGAGAATAGACCCAGGGGCCATAGGTTTCACTAGTGGCTTCTCTCAAGAGCACAGATATTCTACGGTGGGTGAACAAATTACTGTTGAGCAATTGATAGAATTGAGCATAGTTATGAGTATATCTAGGTATGATCATGTATATAGGCATCACGTCCAAGACAAGTAGATCGAAATGATTCTGCATCTACTACTATTACTCCACTCATCGACCGCTATCCAACATGCATCTAGAGTATTAAGTTAAAAACAGAGTAACGCCTTAAGCAAGATGACATGATGTAGAGGGATAAATTCATGCAATATGATAAAATAACCATCTTGTTATGCTTGATGGCAACAATACAATATGTGCCTTGCTGCCCCTTCTGTCACTGGGAAAGGACACCGCAAGATTGAACCCAAAGCTAAGCACTTCTCCCATTGCAAGAACTACCAATCTAGTTGGCCAAACCAAACGGATAATTCGAAGAGACTTGCAAAGATAACTCAATCATACATAAAAAAATTCAGAGAAGATTCAAATATTATTCATAGATAAGCTGGATCATAAACCCACAATTCATCGGTCTCAACAAACACGCCGCAAAAAGAAGATTACATCGAATAGATCTCCACGAGAGAGGGGGAGAACATTGTATTGAGATCCAAAAAGAGAGAAGAAGCCATCTAGCTACTAGCTATGGACCCGAAGGTCTGAAGTAAACTACTCACACTTCATCGGAGGGGCTATGGTGTTGATGTAGAAACCCTCCGTGGTGGATGCCCCCTCTGGCGGAGCTCCGGAACAGGCCCCAAGATGGGATCTCATGGATACATAAGGTTGCGGTGGTGGAATTAGGTTTTTGGCTCCCCCTCTGATTGTTTGGGGATACGTAGGTATATATAGGAGGAAGGAGTACGTCGGTGGAGCAACAGGGGGCCCACGAGGCAGGGCGCGCCTAGGGGGCGCCCCCACCTCGTGACCGCCTCTTTGTTCCTTGGAGCAGGTCCAAGTCTCCGGATCAGGTTCGTGAGAAAATCACGCTCCCAAGGTTTCATTCTGTTTGGACTCGTTTGATATTCTGCTTCTTGAAACACCAAATAGGCAAAAAACAGAATTTCGGGCTGGGCCTCCGATTAATAGGTTAGTCCCAAAAATAATATAAAAGTGGAAAATAAAGCCCAATATAGTCCAAAACAGTAGATAAAGTAGCATGGAGCAATCAAAAATTATAGATACGTTGAAGACGTATCACTCACCACTTCACCGGAGCCGCTTCAGTGACTGGCTTGTCCATCGCTCCAGATCTTCTTGACCGCCATCATGGTCCACCGCACCGGATCTGCTTAACCGGCGCCCTCCACTACAACGTAGGCCCTTCACAGACTCCCTCGTCCGCCCCTTCGCTGGCCCTTCATACAAGCCCTCATCCGACGCAACAGATCCGCATCACCGAAAGCACTATACAACGCGCCCGCCGAAGCCTTCGTCCACTGCACCGGACCCGCTCCACGGACGCCATATTCAACTCCACTGGCCTGCTTTACCGATGCCGCAGCCTCATAAGGTTATTTCGATTTGTACTCCTTTGGTTTTTCTCTTTATCGTGCAACTGTTCACTTACCACAGATGAGCTTTCTTGTATGTCGACAGGCGCCGCAACCGTAGCACCGGAGCAGCTTCAGCAACGACGACAGCCGGCCCAAACTCAACCGCAACACGAGCACTGAGGGAGTCCTGGACTAGGGGGTGTCCGGGCAGACGGACTATCATCGTCAGCCGGACTCCAAGACTATGAAGATACAAGATTGAAGACTTTGTCCCGTGTCCGGATGGGACTTTCCTTGGCGTGGAAGGCAAGCTTGGCGATACGGATATGTAGATCTCCTACCATTGTAACCGACTGTAACCCTAGCCCTCTCCGGATCTATATAAACCGGAGGGTTTTAGTCCGTAGGACAACACAACCATTACAACAATCATACCATAGGCTAGCTTCTAGGGTTTAGCCTCCTTGATCTCGTGCTAGATCCACTCTTGTACTACCCATATCATCAATATCAATCAAGCAGGAGTAGGGTTTTACCTCCATCGAGAGGGCCCGAACCTGGGTAAAAACATCGTGTCCCTTGTCTCCTGTTACCATCCGCCTAGACGCACAGTTCGGGACCCCCTACCCGAGATCCGCCGGTTTTGACATCGACATTGGTGCTTTCATTGAGAGTTCCTCTGTGTCGTCGCCGATAGGCTTCATGGCTTCTTCAATCAACAACAACTCAGTCCAGGGTGAGACTTTTCTCCCCGGACAGATCTTCAGATTTCGGCTTCGCATCAAGGGCAATTCACTTGGCCATCTGGAGCAGATCGAAAGCTACGCCCCTGGCCATCAGGTTTGGAAGCCTAAACTTCACGGCAGACATCCGCGGAGACTTGATCTTCGATGGATCCGAGCCACAGCCGAGCACGCCGCACTGTCACGATGGGCATGATCTAACTCTGCCGCCGGACAGTGCTTTGGAGGCCGCACATGAATATGCTCCGACCCATAGTTCGGAGCCAATCGCATAGATCGAGGACAGGTGGCTGGACACCGCCTCGGGGGCTGCAACCGCTACGGCGATGGAGCCGAATACTGACCTTGTCCCTTATAAAGCTCATGACTCCGAGGCGCCGGACTCCGAACCTCCTGCGCCCCGGCCAATCGAATCCGATTGGGAGCCAATCATGGAGTTCACTGCCGCGGACATCTTTCAGCACTCACCCTTTGGCGACATCCTAGATTCGCTAAAGCATCTCTCGCTATCCGGAGAGCCCTGGCCGGACTACGGCCAGGATGGTTAGGATGCGGACGATGAAGAAATTCAAAGCCCACCCACCACCCACTTTGTAGCCACTGTCGACGACCTAACCGACATGCTAGACTACGACTCCGAAGACATCGACGGTATGGACGACGATGCCGGAGACGATCAAGAACCAGCGCCTACAGGGCACTGGAAGACCACCTCGTCATACGACATATACATGGTGGACACCCCAAAAGATGGGGACAGCGAAGAAGCAACAGAGGCAGATTCCTTAAAGAAACAGCCCAAGCGCCGACGTCAGCGGCGCCGTTCTAAATCTCGCCACAGCAAGAATGGAGATTCCGGCACAGGAGATAATAATACCCCGTAAAGTGCCGAAGACAATCCCTCCAAAGAAGATTCAGCGCAGGAGGATGCGTAGCAAGCCCTCACGAGAGCGGCATTTAAGAGGTCGAGGATGATAATTACACACCTCCCTCCGGAGACGAGGCAAGCCTCGACTTATTCAATTCATCGTGCCTGAGGATCCCATCGAACAAGAGCATTTCAAACGCAGGCTAATGGCCACAGCAAATAGCCTAAAGAAAAAGTAGCCACAGCTTCAAGCTGATCAAGACCTGCTGGCCGACAAATGGACCGAGGTCCTCGCGGCCGAAGAGTATGAACTCGAACGCCCCTCCAAGAGCTACCCAAAACGCAAGTTGCTCCCCCTACTAGAGGAGGAAACATACATACCTTCATCACTAGCGCACAATACGGCCGACCGACCACCCGGTGGTCGCGACAGAGAGGCATCCAGGCCCTCCATCAAGACCGTACCCCGGCACCGCTCGAAAAGTACGAAGCCACGAGGGAATGCGCCGGACTTGCGGGATATATTGGAGGACAAGGCAAGACAATCCAGATCTATCTATGGATCACGTGGGCGCCCCACGACCCATGACGAATACCGTCCGCGCGGATACAACAACTCCGCCAGGCCGAACACAGCAGATAGCGCCTCTTGAGCTACGCCGTGATATTGCTCAATATAGAGGCGCCAGACACCCACTATGCTTCACGCACGAAGTAATGGATCATCAAATCCTCAAGGGTTTAAACCCGTCAACATTGAATCCTACGATGGCACAACAGACCCGCGGTTTGGATCGAGGATTATCTCCTTCATATCCATATGGCCCGCGCGACGCATCTCCACGCCATCAAATATCTCCCTCAAGCTTAAAGGACCAGCTCGGCATTGGCTTAACAGCCTGCCCGCAGAGTCAATTGGTGTTGGGAGGACCGGAAGCCGCATTCCTTGACAACTTCCGTGGCACATATGTGCGACCACCGACGCCGATGACCTAAGCCACATAATTCAGCAGCCAGACGAATCGCCGACAATTCGACACGGTTCTTAACAAAGAAAATCAAATCGTCGACTGTCCGGATGTAGAGGCCCTCGGCGCCTTCAAACATAACATCATGACGAGTGGTTGGCCCGGCACCTAGGACAGGAAAAGCCGAAATCCATGGCAGCCCTCACATCACTCATGACCCGCTTCTGCGCGAGAGAGGATAGCTGGCTAGCTCGCAGCAACAACCTCAGTAAAAATGCTGGCAGTCCGGATATTAAGGACCACAATGGCAGGTCGCGCCGAAACAAAAACAAACGCCGCGTTAACGGCGACAACAATGAGGATACGGCAGTCAACGCCGGATTCCGAGGCTCTAAACCCGGTCAGCGAAAGAAGCCATTCAAAAGAACCACTCCGGGTCCGTCCAATTTGGATCGAATACTCGACCGCTCTTGCCAGATACATGGCACCCCCGAAAAGCCAGCTAACCACACCAACAGAGATTGTTGGGTATTCAAGCAGGCAGGCAAGTTAATGGCCGAAAACAATGACAAGGGGCTGCACAGCGATGACGAGGAAGAGACCCGGCCGCCGAACAGTAGAGGACAGAAGGGCTCCACCCCACAAGTGCGAACGGTAAACATGATATACGCAACCCATATACCCAAGAGGGAGCAGAAGCGTGTACTAAGGGACGTATATGCGATGGAGCCAGTCGCCCCAAAGTTCAATCCATGGTCCTCTTGCCCGATCACTTTCAATCGAAGAGACCATCCGACCAGTATCCGCCATGGCGGATTCGCCGCATTGGTTTTAGACCCAATCATCGATGGATTTCACCTCACGAGAGACCTGATGGACGGTGGCAGTAGCCTGAACCTGCTTTATCAGGATACAGTGCGCAAGATGGGCATAGACCCCTCAAGGATTAAACCTACAAAGACGACCTTCAAAGGCGTCATACCAGGTGTTGAGGCCAATTGTACAGTGCTCACCACACCGAAGTGGTCTTCGGATCCCCGGATAATTTCCGAAGCGAGGAGTTAATCTTCGACATAGTCCCGTTCCACAGCGGCTATCACGCTCTGCTCGGACGAACCGCGTTAGCAAAGTTCAATGTGGTGCCGCATTATGCATACCTCAAGCTCAAGATGCCAGGCCCTCGTGGAGTCATCACGGTCAACGGAAATACGGAACGCTCCCTCCGAACGGAGGAACATACAGCGGCTCTCGCGGCAGAAGTACAGAGCAGCCTTCTAAGGCAATTTTCGAGTCCGGCCGTTAAATGATTAGACACGGCCAAACGCGCCTGGAGCAACATCAATCAAGACCACCTGGCACGTTCCGAGAACGCGTAGCAATGCGGCCCCAACCCCAGCCCTCGCATGATGGCAAGACCAGCTCTCCGCGTACATCATTACGCTCTGGAGATACCATGGGCATAGGGGGAGGGGCACGACCACAACAGCCCAGTATGCTGGCTCGACCACACCAGGGCTCCAAAGTGTGTCGCTTTTTCATTTTTATTTTCCTTCTTTTATACACAGGACTCCGCTCACTGAGGCCTGTCCGGCGCGAACCTCCGCCAACTCATGATGCAACAGCCAGGAGGGACAAAGGCTGCGATTTAACACTCGTGTGGTCTCCATTACGAGCATTAAATTTGTTAAATACACCATTCCGCAGCCTACCCCTCGAGGGAGACACGCCTAATTAGTCCAATCCCTTGCTTGTCGTGACTATTTGTATCATTCCGCACTCATAGCGTAATTCCTTGAATAAACAATGCAGCACTTTTTGCCTATAATTGCATTACTTTACATATCTGTTCATTAATGACATCTTGCACCAGATATTTTGGTACGGCCAATACACCAGGGCTTATGTTCCCCGCATTATGGTGTGATAAGTCCAACACTTTCGCAAGTGCGGCACCTCGAACTTATAGCATTATATGAATCGGCTCCAATCATGTCTTGGGTCAATAGTTGGTTTGCCCAGCTCCCATGTTTTGGTACCTTACGCTCCATTCTCGCCGGTAAGGTAGCACTGGAGAACAACCGTGATTGCGCCTCGTTGAGCTGGGCGAGCCCTGGAGAAAGCTAAAACTGACTGTCATGATAAGGCGAGAGACCGTCGCTGTTCGAGAGGTCTTTTCGAGTCCCTAAAGACTTATGCCGCTTGAGCGAAGAACCGGATAATGTCCGCCAAGGCGTGATAGCGCCCGAACTTGGTCTTCCGAATACTAGGGGCTTCACTAAATTTAAAATTATAGAATTCTATGGCTAAGTGAGAGTGTTCAAGCATTATAAGTCCGTTGCCTTGTTTGTTGTGTTGAGCGCCTCCTAGATGGACCCAAAATGGGAACAAGAGCGCTCAAGTTTATCCCGAACACCCCAAAGACTGTGGCATGGGGGCCGTTTAACGACTTGCCATCTCTCGATTTAATAAACGGCCGCATGAAGGTAATATTTTAAATCAATAAGCGTTGCTTAGCGATATGAACAAAGTTTTCAGCGCACAGGATAACACATAGTGAGTTTACTCAATAATTACATCTCTGGGGCACTCATCCGCAATCTTGCGGGCACCCTTCAGGACAGTCTTATAGTACATCTTGGGCGTGCAATACTCCTTGCCCGCTGGCGGCGCGTCAGCGATAAGCCTCTCCGCATCCAGCCTGCCCCAATGCACCTTTGTGCGGGCAAGGGCCCGGCGAGCACCTTCAATACAGGCGGAGCACTTGATGACCTCCACCTGGGGCACGATCCACCAGCCACCAGACGAGGCCGGCGTAGCTCCCGTGCATGGCCTCTCCAGGCCACAGCCGGACTATGAGGCCCTTCATGGCCTGCTCGGCTACCTTGTGGAGCTCGACCAGCTGCTTCAGCTGGTCGCTAGGGGGCACCGGATGGCCGGCCTCAGCGGACTGAGACCAGAAGACCTTCTCCGTTGAGCTCCCCTCCTCCGCTCGGTAAAATGCGGCGGCATCAGATACACTGCGAGGCAGATCTTCAAACGCCCCTGGAGAGCTCCGAATTCGGGTAAGTAATAGGTAATTTACATTAACATGCTTGCTTTGCATGAAAAATGCCTTACCCGCCGCTATTTTCTTCACCGCCTCAATCTCCTGGAGGGCCTTATGGGCCTCGGCCTTAGCGGCTTTGGCACTTTCAAGAACCGAGGCAAGCTCGGACTCTCGAGTCTTCGAGTCACGCTCCAAACTCTCATGCTTTTCCATGAGAGCCTGGAGCTCTTGCCGCACCTCCGCCACCCGCGCCTCCTGTTTCTCTCGCTCCGTCTGCTCATGGCCAAGATTGTGTTCGACATGACACGGCCTCCTTCGTGGTTGCCACTCGCTCGTGGCCCCGCAGCACTCCACGTTATCCTTGTTATTTTCATTGCAACCAAAATCCTTTTCTGTAAGGTACAAATTTAAAGATGGTATTACTCACCTTCTTTGTCCTCGAGCTGCTTCTTGGCAAGGCCGAGCTCTTGCTCGGACCGCTCGAGGTCCTGCTTCAACGCACCGACCTCCGCAGTCAGTGCGGCAGAGGTCAGCAGCGCAGCCTGCAAACCCATATTGACACAATTTTTAGCACTCCTGCGTATATCTTTTTTAGATCCTCAATCTGGTTTTTCTTTCCGAACACCGAACCGAGCATCAGGGGCTACTGTCTATGCGGTATTACATTACATATTTTTAACTTCTTACCTCAAAGCCTGTTAGAAGGCTATCAGAAGCTTTGGTCAGCCCGCTCTTGGCGAGCTGAACCTTCTGAATCACCGCACTCATGATAGTGCGGTGTTCTTCCTCGATGGAAGCGCCTTTGAGTGCCTCCAACAAGTTGTCCGGCGCCTTCGGTTGGATGGAGGCCGCCGGTGTCACGGTCTTGCCCTTCTTGCGAAGGGGCCGCCTGCTGGACTCCGGAACCACTGCGGGTTCCGGCGTGGAGTCCGGCGCAAAGTCCGGAGGCTGCCTTGTGGCGCCCGAGCCTCCTCCCGATGGGTCCTTCCGGATCCCACTCGGCGCCCTCAAGATCGCGAGGGGTGGAGGCAGTGGGATGGAATCTACATCCGACGGAGCTAACGACCCGCCGATGAAGCCGAGATCATCATCGGCCGGATCGCAGCAAGCAAAGCGGCATTAGAAGGACACTATGTGACACAAAAGAGAAATTATAAATCATTCAGAATCCGGATACTTATGATCTTGCCGAGGCCTGGCCCTTGAGGGCCACTTCTTCGCCGCCAACGCTGGCGCTGGCGGAGCTGTCCGGGAATAGTCCTTCCCTCTTGACCCTTCGCCTCCCCCCGCTGGGGAAGCCTTCCTTTCCTCTCTCCTTCCTCCGAGAGAGTCCTCTTCTCCTCCTCGCCTTTGGGGAAGGAGTCTGCTCGAGCCATCGGACGATGAGTCCGATATCACCTGGCGCCGGGAACTTCTTCGAGTTCCCGTGGCCTTCTTCTTGGCCTTCTTCTCCGGCACCACATAGAGTGCCGGGACCAGCAGCCCTGTTAAGCGGGCGTCCGATGGGTCTTCCGGGAGGGGAGCCGGACAGTCTACCTGTCCGGACGTCCTCTGCAGTCCTGTCAAAGGCATTGGGAGTTTTAGATCCCACATAGAGTCAAACTATGAAAGAAAACAACTGCCCCATAGAGGATAACGAAGCTTACCTCACCGGCGGGGCGCTTGGTGCTGAATCCGCGATCTTCAGTCGCGGACGCGGGGGCTTCTCTGCCCTTGAACAGCACCCTCTAGACAGCTTCATACGTCGTGTCGAAGAGCCCGCTCAGAGTCCGGTGCTGTGCCGGATCGAACTTCCATAGGTTGAAGGCCCGTTGTTGGCAGGGGAGAATCCGGCGGATGAGCATGACCTGGATCACATTGACAAGCCTGAGCTTCTTGTTCACTAGGGTCCGAGACAGGATCGAGTCCTGCTCCTTCGAACGCCCCATAGCAAGCCCTTCTTTCCAGTGAGGTGAGCTGCATCGGGATACCAGATCTAAACTCGGGGCCGCCGCCCATTTAGGGTCGCGCGCTCGGTGATGTAGAACCACCCCGATTGCCACCCCTTGACGGACTCCACGAAGGCCCCTCGAGCGGATGACGTTGGGCATCTTGCCCAACATGGCGCCCAAGACTCCGCTTGAGCGCCCTTCACCACCTTCGGCTTGACATTGAAGGTCTTGAGCCACAAGCCGAAGTGGGGCTAGATGCAGAGGAAGGCCTCGCACACGACGATGAACGCCGAGATGTTGAGGATGAAGTTTGGCGCCAGGTCGTGGAAATCCAGGCCGTAATAGTACATGAGCCCCCGGACAAAGGGATGCAATGGGAAGCCCAGTCCGCGGAGGAAGTGGGGAAGGAATACGACCCTCTCATGGGGCCTGGGGTGGGGATGAGCTGCCCCTTGTCGGGCAGCCGGTGCGCGATGTCGCCGGAAAGGTATCCGGCGTTGTGCAGCTTTGCGATGTGCTCCTCCGTAATGGAGGAGGCCAACCATTTGCCTCCTGCTCCAGACATGGTCGGAGAAGGTCGAGACGAGATGCGCGAACTTGGGCGCTGGAGCTCGAGTGCACGGAGATGGATAAGCAGAGGAGGAAGAAGGCGTAGGTAAAAAAGGTGGATCCTTATCTCATTATATATGGGCGGACGAAAACTATGTGTCCCCACCGGCCTGGTAAAACTCGCTTATCTCCCAAGCACCACCATCAATGGCGCAGTTGGGTTACCCACGTCCGTATTGATGAGAATCCCGGAATAAGGGGAACACGATCTCTGCTTCGACAAGACGTGCCAAGGAAACCGCTTCGCTAAATGCGCTGAGGTGGTATAATAAAAAACGATTCCAGAAAAGGCTTGGTGGTGGCGTGACGTCATGCCACAAAATACGTCAGCAGATTGAACTTGTGTACATAATATTCTCTCTAAGGGGGAATGTGGAAATTATTTTGCAGAGCCGGACACTATCCTGGTGTTCACAATCTTCTATGAATTATTCGGAGGAGGAACCCGCCTTGCAATGCCGAACAATATGCGCGTCGGACTCATTGTCATTGAAGCCTAGTTCAGGGGCTACTGAGGGAGTCTTGGACTAGGGGGTGTCCGGGCAGCCGGACTATCATCGTCAGCCGGACTCCAAGACTATGAAGATACAGGATTGAAGACTTCGTCCCGTGTCCGGATGGGACTTTCCTTAGCGTGGAAGGCAAGCTTGGCGATACGGATATGTAGATCCCCTACCAGTGTAACTGACTCTGTGTAACCCTAGCCCTCTCCGGTATCTATATAAACTGAAGGGTTTTAGTCCGTAGGACAACACAACCATTACAACAATCATACCATAGGCTAGCTTCTAGGGTTTAGCCTCCTTGATCTCGTGGTAGATCCACTCTTGTACTACCCATATCATCAATATCAATCAAGCAGGAGTAGGGTTTTACCTCCATCGAGAGGGCCCGAACCTGGGTAAAAACATCGTGTCCCTTGTCTCCTGTTACCATCCGCCTAGACGCACAGTTCGGGACCCCCTACCCGAGATCCGCCGGTTTTGACACCGACAAGCACCATCGATGATCCTTAGCTATCAAGTATGACAACAATACCCATACGCCACTGAGAATTAGGTAGTATTATCCAACGGCCGACACATACGTTCACTTTCCTAGCATAAGCACCGCACCTTTGAATTTCTTCAAAGCATCATTCAGTTTTTCATGAGACGCGTTATTCTGCTTGCACCTGTAGGGCTATACTTCTGGCAGTGAACATGTTACATGTGTTAAATTACATACCAGTGCACATATAGTTAATATGCTTTAGTTTTGTTCTGATGCCACCTGTTGGTTCCATCAGACTGCTTAATGTTCTCTATGCTTAATTACACATCAGCAAACTAGCATGTGGTTCCGCTGCTTTTTGTTTGTTTTACCCTACATTTTCTGATGCTAGCTATTACATCACTGCTCCGAGCCTCTGTTCATTACTTGTTTGTGTGTTCTTGATCTTCCCAAGTTGCATGACTAATTTGATGCTTCTATTAATTATGGAGCTGCCAACCCCATCAAGCAAAATTTTTGTTCTTTTGGTGTTGGCACCTCGAACAAGCATAAAAATAGAGGGAAGCAGATATATTGTCGTGTATGCACACACCTTTCTTTCATTAGTTTAGATGAACCATTGATGATCAATTCGACCAAAGGCATGCGATTAAAATTAATTTTACCTAAATAGATGGTGCGTAATAAAGTACAACAACTAGATTTGCAACCACGGATGTCGACAATATCTTCAAAGAACATTGCAACAGCAGCTAGGCTTCACAAAGAACATATGGTAAGCCAAAGTGTTTTAGTACATGTTAAATGTAATGCGAGTGGGCTGCTTTCTTGGCTTGTGCCTCAACATGTAATCCTACCGAATTACAAATAGTTCAGTTGTTCGCTTTGGTCTGTATTGCTTGATTCAATGCTTGTTTGTTGTTACGTTACACCTGAGTTGGCCAATATGTCGCTAGTGCTCGCCAGTACTATCGTAAAGAAATGCATGCCTATTTCATTTGAGTCCTTAACTTTTCCTCTCAACTTCATCACAAGAGTGTCTTCGTAGTTTATATGAGGCCACACTGTTAAGTGCTTTCTCAGATTATTTCAACTGCTTAGATGCCTTGGCAACTTAAATATAGCGGTTGTACACTCCCTTTCAACTTTCATCTTACCATTTTAATTTCTTTTCGGCTGATGCTGCTTCGAACCATTTAAATATAGTTTGCCATGCTCGGCAATAATTCGTCCGTCGTTTACCATGTAAGCTTACTGCCTGGATCATACGATAACTATCTCTTACTTATGTCCAACGGAAACCTTTCAGGATGCCGCTCACACTAGGACACAATGTACAACCCTGAATCTATTTGTGGAAGCGAGGCGCCATCCATGTTACCAAATGGTAGCATTCAGAGGCAACACCGCCGGAGAGCAGTCTGAGCACAGATATTATAGTGCTTGAGGCTCTACTAGAGGCAGAAAGAGATGGTGTGGCTGCCATGAATGAGGTAATCTTTATCTTGAGGCTGGAAATTACGAAATTAGCGGCACGCATTATGCAAGCAACCCAAGAATTGGAGGAAGTAAGAATGTTGAATTTGAGACGGAGGAGGTCCTGCTGTTTCTGCTATCTGAAGCCCAAGGTAATCCCGATTCTTCTTTAGATACCAGTTGAAATTGTCATTAGATTATTGTACTTGCATGTTGTGTCATGTCTCTGAATGGATTATGTTGCAAGACCCCCTATGTTGTCCGGAATTCCATGTTGTCCATGTGTTGTAATGATCCGAATTTTTTAGGCGAGGTAATCCTCAGTACTTGTATGATTGACATAAGGTGAACTGTTTCTCGTGTGAGCATATTGTATTGGATGAAATAACTGTTTGAATCAGAGCATATCCAACCTACTGAATTCGAAGATCACGGCATTTCTAAATCATAATCATATATAAAGGTGGAATAAATCTTTGTTGTGGTTTTGAAGAAATAAATAACAAAACATATAATTATCTGTGGATATTCGTAATCGAATACAAACTGGATTTGAATTTAGTTTGCCAGGTCCCAGGGCAAACGTGAATGCTAATTCTCCCAAGTTTTGAACGAAGCGGCTAAACACCCACTATAAATTGTGGGCTGCCCGAAGCAAGTGTTTGCGAGATGAAAATTACTGTCTACCCCTGAACCTTGACATCCTTATCGACCGGATTTACACTGCTGTCGATAGGGGTAGACTAGTAACTTTAGTCAGACGTGACACGACGGCCTCTGAGCCCATTCAGACATGGTGGGCGCCAAACGTGGGCGGCAAAACACATTTGATTCAAGCTCGTCCGAAAGACATGTGTCTCTTCCTCCATTTCCCCATTCATACACGGTGGGCGGCAAAACAAACTCTCCTCGTCCGAAATCGATGTAGGCTAATATTCTAAATAGGGGCAGATGTGTAACTTCCATCAGACGTGACACAACCACCCTACCTGTCAGCCCCGTTCATACATCGTGGGCGCCAAACCGTGGGCGGAAAAACACCCTCTCCTCGCCCGAAATAGTTACCGGCAAATATTTGGGAGATGCGAGATTACCGTCCTATCCCCAACAGACGCGATGTCTGAAATTTTAAATGGGGGATAAGTTTGTAACTTTCCCCCATTTCAGAGAAGTGCATCCCAAAGTTTGAGATCGCCCCCCTCCCCTCCATTTCCCCATTCATACACCGTCGGCGGCACGACAACCCCCGCACTACGGCCAGCCTCCTCCGCCCGCCACCCCATCCTCCACCTTGCCGGAGCCGCTACCCCTACCCCGTCGTCCACTGCAAGAGATGGACGTCTCTCATCCACGACGCTAGACCAGGATCCTTTCATCGCCTCCTCTCGCTTCATCAGCGTCGTCGTCCACCTTGCCGTTGCCGCTCCTACGACCGCCTCATCCACGGCAACATGATATATCCCCCGACCCGGCCGTCTGCCGTCTAAAGTCTTCTTCGCCGCCGCCGACAGCCATCGCACCCGCAGCACCCTCAACGTATCACCATAGGCCTACACGGTGTCGCAAGAGAGGTGGTACTCTTCCATATGTGGTTCAGTTATTGATCTCACCCGGAAAATAGATCGTAATTTGTTTACTGTACTTTTCTTGTCCGTACCAAATTGTAGTGGCTAGTTGAAAGCAAACATTGGTTGCGAAGTAGCTTTGTCCGGTTTGCACCTTCAGATCCGCCATGGCACGGGCACTATACTTGTAAAGCTTATGGTTTCCCCCCTTTATATTCACAACCATCATCGTAGGTGCTTCGTGTCGTGCTAGCACTGCTCCTCAAGACCTCAACCCAAAGCTTACGTGTTGAATACTAATCGATATGATGCTCATATCACTAAAACAGAGAACGTTTAATTGGTCACCTAATGTTCCTATATTCATTTCGAAAAGCATGTGCGCCACCCACTGGTCCAACTAGTTCCACTTTCCTGATTTTTCTCTTGATGCTTAGGGTTTTCCCCTTTTATCTACTCTACTATGATCTACGTAGGTGCTTTCTGTCGTATTAGCATTACTCCACCCTTCCAGCTAAACAACACAACACTCAGAATTCGAAAGCTTAGTTGTTCAAATATGATTGTGATATGATACTGATATTAGTTAACTGACACATTTAATTGGTTAGCTAAAGGTCCCACTTGAGTTTCCAAATGCATGTTGCGACATATAGATAGACAACATAATTGCATTTCTTTGTCACTTGTTCATCGTACTTTCTTGTCCATACCAAATCTTAGTTGTTATTTCAGAGCAAACATCGGTTGCTAACTACCCTTTGCGCGGTTTGCAACTTCAGATCTGCCATCCCACTGCCACGGTCAACACTGTACTGATCATGCTTATGTTTTCCCCATTTTATGATGACCACAATCAGCCTACGTGGTTCGTGTTGTAATAGCACTGCTCCACCCATCGAGCTAAACAAGCTTAGCTGTACAAATTCATATCTGATATTATTGCTGATATTAGTAAAACTGAGAGATGTTGAATTGGTTAGCTAAATGTTCCTACTTTAGTTTCGAAATGCATGTGAGCCACATATGGAGAGACTAGAAAGAATAGTATTTCTTTGTGCGCTCTGGTTCATCATCGGTGGCCAACCGACATTGTATTGAAACACTTGTAATATCTTCAATCTGCTTGCTCTTCTGCTCTTCTTTAAGATGATACTCTTCTCTTGCGGTCGACTGGTCAGGTCGAGTTGTTCTCCCTTAGTATATTTTGAATCACAGTCAGTCGACTTGTTCTTCTTTACTATATGTTGAAGCTATCATCTGCGAAGTGCCATCACTTCTGGAGCTCTCATATTTTGAGTAGTAGGCCACATTATATTAATGCACACAACAAATTACAGCATGCATGACATCTTTTAAAAGAATTGCAGAGATAGCACAAAGGGGTTTATAGGGAGGCAGTATTGGATTAGAATCACTTATGCATTATAAAGAAAATCTCACTTGTTTTTATGTTTTCATCATGTCAGATATTGAACATTATCAAAATGAACATGAGGATGGGCGCACGAGAGGAATATTGCGGAACGATCCACTGGCTAACAAACTTGGCATGGTGGAGGATGGCCTATCTTATTCACCCATCAAGGTGCTTGCTCTAACTTTGCAAAGTTGTATTGGTCGCACATATTTTGCATCTGACCTCTTGCATTTCTTCTACTTTGTTACACCATCTGCTTAGTTTAAGCATCATATATGAGTATATGCCATAACTATCCATTTTCTATACCTATTCCATGTGTCTTCACACTATGTTTTTCCAGTCAAATGTTGTTCTTTCGTGATAGATGTCCAAAAGGAAGAGGGTGAGTGCAGATCCTCAAGGAGTACAAACTAGGTATTTGGAAAAGGTAGTGGTACCTGTTAAATCAGATAGATCAGCAGCCATAGAAAACACAGCCCAACTGCACCACACTTTACCCCTAATCCAAAGGGCCAACCCCTATTAGAACTGCTGGGAGCCCAAATACGTATTGTCTATGATATCAATTCAAAATTTGAACTCCTAAATTTCTGCTTATGCCTTACCTTCTCTCTTGTATGAAAACTAATTTCAGATGAATCTCCTTGCTCAAAGGATCATACGATCTCAAAACAATAATGGGCTCTGCATTGCTCTTGTCAGTACCTCTCTCCCTTTTGCCTTGTAACGATGTACTTAATTAATTGCTATTTGATTATGTATCATCAGTCTGCACCTGAGCTTCATTATCCTCTGTTTCTTCCAATATTATTTGATCTATATTTACTCTTTGCAAAATGTAGAATAATGGCAATGCTTATAAAGAATTTTCATTGGGGAATTTATTGAATTATCCTTCCATCAACATGGAGAAGGGCTTTGTCCAGCCCGTGTTAACATGTAATGTAAGTTCATCCTTCTCAAGCCTTCAAACTTTGTTCTAGTATAGATTTGGATAGGCATCATTGCCTCCACTGCTGTTTGCTTTGCTGTTTACATCTGATTGGATGTTTGCAACAATTACCAGTTTCAAATTGTAGTTGTAAAAACATGTTCCTTATGCAGAACAGATCCATTTATTTGCTTATATAATTGTGAAACCTGTTACGTGTCTCCTTGTTTCTCTTTTAGAGTCGTATCTCTTACGCCAGGCAGAACTTTAGGGAAGATAGTGAGCCAAACCATCTTGAGGACAGCGAGATGACCCCAAGGTCCTGTCTTGATGAAGACAGTGAGTTGAAGCTGAAGGAAATATGCCCTAGAGGCAATAATAAAGTTATTATTTATTTCCTTATTTCATGATAAATGTTTATCATTCATGCTAGAATTGTATTAACCGGAAACATGATACATGTGTGAATGCATAGACAAAACAAGATGTCACTAGTATGCCTCTACTAGACTAGCTTGTTAATCAAAGATGGTTATGTTTCCTGATCATGAACAAAGAGTTGTTATTTGATTAACAAGGTCACATCATTCGTAGAATGATCTGATTGACATGACCCATTCCATTAGCTTAGCACACGATCGCTTAGTATGTTGCTACCGCTTATCCATGACTTATACATGTTCCTGTAACTATGAGATTATGCAACTCCCGCTTACGGAGGAACACTTTGGTGCTACCAAACGTCACAACGAATCGGGTGATTATAAAGGAGTACTACAGGTGTCTCCAAAGGCGTATGTTGGGTTGGCGATTTCGAGATTAGGTTTTGTCACTCCGATTGCTCGGAGAGGTATCTCCGGCCCTCTCGGTAATGCACATCATCAAGCCTTGCAAGCACTACAACTAATGAGTTAGTTGTGAGATGATGTATTACGGAACGAGTAAAGAGACTTGCCGTAACGAGATTGAACTAGGTATTGGATACCGACGATCGAATCTCGGGCAAGTAACATACCGATGACAAAGGAACAACGATGTTGTTATGCGGTCTGACCGATAAAGATCTTCGAGAATATGTAGGAACCAATATGGGCATCCAGGTCCCGCTGTTGGTTATTGACCGTGAATAGTTCTAGGTCATGTCTACATTGTTCTCGAACCGTAGGGTCCGCACGCTTAAGGTTTCGATGATGCTTATTATGAGTTTATGTATTTTGATGTACCAAGGAGTTCGAGTCCCGGATGTGATCACGGACATGACGAGGAGTCTCAAATGGTCGAGACATAAAGATTGATATATTGGAAGCCTATGTTTGGAGTTCGAATGGTTCCGGCGAAACGGAATTTACTGGAGTACCGGAGGTTACTGAACCCCGGGAGGTAAATGGGCCTCGATGGGCCTTAGTGGAAAGGAGAAGGGCAGCCCTAGGAGGGCGCTAAGGCCCCTTCCCTAGTCCTACTAGGACTAGGAGAAGGGCCGCCCCCTTTCTCTCTTTCCCCCCTCCGGGAATCCTAGTCCAACTAGGATTGGGGGGAATCCTACTCCCAGAGGGAGTAGGACTCCCTGGCGCGCCTCCTCTTGGCCGCCGCCCCTCCCCTGCTCCTTTATATACGGGGCAGGGGGCACCTTGGAACACACAAGTTGATCTTTAGATCGCTCCTTAGCCGTGTGCGTGCCCCCTCCACCATATTCCACCTCGGTTATACCGTCGCAAGCTTAGGCGAAGCCTCGCGCCGGTGAAACATCAAGATCGCCACCACGCCGTCGGCCGACGAACTCTCCTCGACACTCGGCTGGATCGAGAGTACGAGGGACGCCATCGAGCTGTACGTGTGTCAAGAACTCGGGGCGCCGGAGTAACGGCGCCGGATCGGTCGGATCGCGAGGAGAACGTCGACTACTTCCTCTACGCCAGATCGCTTCGCTTCGGGTCTACGAGGGTACGAGACAACACTCTCCCTCTCGCTGCTATACATCACCATGATCTTGCGTGTGCGTAGGAAAAGTTTTGAAATTACTACGTTCCCCAACAAAGGCATCCGAGCCTAGGTTTTTCTATGGTTTGATGTTTTGCACGAGTAGAACACAAGTGAGTTGTGGGCGATACAAGTCATACTACCTACCAGCATGTCATACTTTGGTTCAGCGGTATTGTGAGATGAAGCGGCCTGCACCGACATTACGCCAGACGCTTACGCGAGACTGGTTTCACCGCCACGAGCACTCGTTGCTTAAAGGTGACCGGTGGGTGCCTGCTCTCTCACTTTAGTTGAACTGAGTGTGGCTACGCCCGTCCTTGAGAAGGTTAAACGAGTCTATTTGACGAAGTATCGCTGTGGTTTTGATGCGTGGTGAGACTGGTTCTTGCTTAAGCCCGTAGCAGCCACGTAAAACTTGCAACAACAAAGTAGAGAACATCTAACTTGTTTTTGCAGGGCATGTTGTGATGTGATATGGTCAAGACGTGATGCTATATTTTATTGTATGAGATGATCATGTTTTGTAACCGGTTATCGGCAATCGGCTGGAGCCATATGGTTGTCGCTTATTGTATGCAATGCATCGCTTCGTAATGCTTTACTTTATCACTAAGCGGTAGCGATAGTCGAGAAGCATAAGTTTGGCGAGACGACAACGATGCTACGATGAAGATCAAGGTGTCGCGCCGGTGACGATGGTGGTCATGGTGGTGCCGCAAGATGGAGATCATGAAGCACAAGATGATGATGACCATATCATATCACTTATATTGATTTGCATGTGATGTTTATCCTTTTATGCATCTTATCTTGCTTTGATTGACGGTAGCATTATAAGATGATCTCTCACTAAATTATCAAGAAGTGTTCTCCCGAGTATGCACCGCTGCCAAAGTTCGTCGTGCCTGCACACCACGTGATGATCGGGTGTGATAAGCTCTACGTCCATCTACAACGGGTGCAAGCCAGTTTTGCACACGCAGAATACTCGGGTTATACTTGACGAGCCTAGCATATGCAGATATGGCCTCGAACACGGAGACCGAAAGGTCGAGCGTGAATCATATAGTAGATATGATCAACATAAGATGTTCACCATTGAAAACTACTCCATTTCACGTGATGATCGGTTATGGTTTAGTTGATTTGGATCACGTGATCACTTAGATGACTAGAGGATGTCTTTCTAAGTGGGAGTTCTTTAGTAATATGATTAATCGAACTTAAAATTTATCATGAACTTAGTACCGATAGTATCTTGCTTGTTTATGTTTGATTGTAGATAGATGGCTCGTCTGTTGTTCCGTTGAATTTTAATGCGTTCCTTGAGAAAGCAAAGTTGAAAGATGATGGTAGCAATTACACGGATCGGGTCCGAATTTGAGGATCATCCTCATTGCTGCATGTAAGAGTTACGCCCCGGATGCACCGCTAGGTGCCGTGCCCGCCGCTAATGCAATCAGAGATGTTATGAACGTCTGGCGAGCAAAGCCGATGACTACTCTATAGTTCGAGGTGCCATGCTTTACGGCTTAGAACCGGACTTCAACGACGTTTTGAACGCCATGGAGCATATGAGATGTTCCAGAGTTGAAGTTAATATTCCAAATGTAATGCCCGGATTGAGAGATATGAAGTCTCCAATAAGTTCTATAGCTGCAAGATGGAGGAGAATAGTTCTGTTAGTGAGCATATACTCGTAATGTCCGGGTACTACAATCACTTGACACAATTGGGAGTTAATCTTCCGGATGATTGTGTCATTGATGTAATTCTTCAATCAACGCCACCAAGCTACAAAGGCTTCGTGATGAACTATAATATGCAAGGGTTAGTAAAGACTATACCGAGCTCTTCGCAATGCTAAAGGCTGCGGAGGTAGAAATCAAGAAGGAGCATCAAGTGTTGATGGTCAATAAGACCACTAGTTTCAAGAAGAAAGGCAAAGGGAAGAAGAAGGAACTTCAAGAAGAACAGCAAGCAAGTTGTCGCTCAGAGAAGAAACCCAAGTCGGCCCTAAACCTGAAATCGAGTGCTTCTACCGCAAGCGACCGGTCACCGGAAGCGGAACTGCCCCAAGTATTTGGCGGATAAGAAGGATGGCAAGGTGAACAAAGGTATATGTGATATACATGTTATTGATGTGTACCTTACTAGAGCTCGTAGTAGCACTGGTATTTGATATCGGTTCTTGCTAATATTTGCAACTCAAACAGGACTACTGATTGCTTAACTCGCAAAGGACGAGGTGACGATGCGCTGGGAAATGGTTCCAAAGTCGATGTGATCGCGGTCGGCACGCTACCTCTACATCTACCTTCGGGATTAGTTTTAGACCTAAATAATTGTTATTTGGTGCCTGCGTTGAGCATGAATATTATCTGGATCTTGTTTGATGCGAGACGGTTATTCATTTAAATCGAGAGAATAATGGTTGTTCTATTTATATGAGTAATATCTTTATGGTCATGCACCCTTGAGGAATGGTCTATTTTGATGAATCTCGATAGTAGTGATACACATATTCATAATGTTGAAACCAAAAGATGCAGAGTTGATAACGAAAGTGCAACTTATTTGTGGCACCGCCGCTTAGGTCATATCGGTGTAAAGCGCATGAAGAAACTCCATGTTGATGGACTTTTGGAGTCACTTGATTATGAATCACTTGGCACTTGTGAACCGTGCCTCATGGGCAAGATGACTAGAACACCGCTTCTCGGTACTATGGAGAGAGCAACGGATTTGTTGGAAATCATACATACGTATGTATGTGGTCCGATGAATGTTGAGGCTCGTGGCGGATATCGTTATTTTCTCACCTTCACAGATGACCTAAGCGGATATGGGTATATCTACTTAATGAAACATAAGTCTGAAACGTTTGAAAAGTTCAAAGAATTTCAGAGTGAAGTTGAAAATCATCGTAACAAGAAAATCAAGTTTCTACGATCTGATCGTGGAGGTGAATATTTGAGTTACGAGTTTGGTCTACATTTGAAACAATGCGGAATAGTTTCAAGAACTCACGCCACCCGAACACCACAGCGTAATGGTGTGTCCGAACGTCGAATCGTGCTTTACTAGATATGGTACGATCTATGATGTCTCTTACAGATTTACCGCTATCGCTTTGGGGTTATGCTCTAGAGACGGCCGATTCACACTGAATAGAACACCGTCGAAATCCGCTGAGACGACACCTTATGAACTGTGGTTTAGCAAGAAACCAAAGTTGTCGTTTCTTAAAGTTTGGGGATGCGATGCTTATGTGAAAAAGCTTCAACCTGATAAGCTCGAACCCAAATCGAGAAATGTGTCTTCATAGGATACCCAAAGGAGACAGTTGGGTACACCTTCTATCACAGATCCGAAGGCAAGACATTTGTTGCTAAGAATGGATCCTTTCTAGAGAAGGAGTTTCTCTCGAAAGAAGTGAGTGGGAGGAAAGTGGAACTTGATGAGGTAATAGTACCTTCTCCCTTACTTGAAAGTAGTTCGTCGCAGAAACCGGTTTCTGAGACACCTACACCAAGTAGTGAGGAAGTTGATGATGTTGATCATGAAACTTCGATCAAGTTACTACAGTAACCACGAGATCAACCAGAGTAAGATCCGCACTGAGTGGTACGGTAATCCTATTCTGGAAATCATGCTACTAGATCATGATGAACCTACAAACTATGAAGAAGCGATGGTGAGCCCAGATTCCGCAAAATGGCTTGAGGCCATGAAATCTGAGATGGGATCCATGTATGAAAACAAAGTATGGACTTTGGTTGACTTGCCCGAGGGTAGGCAAGCAATAGAAAACAAGTGGATCTTCAAGAAGAAGACCGACGACGACGGTAATGTTATCGTTTATAAAGCTCGACTTGTCGCAAAAGGTTTTCGGCAAGTTCAAGGGATTGACTACGATGAGACCTTCTCACCCGTAGCGATGCTTAAGTCCGTCCGAATCATGTTAGCAATTGCCGCATTTTATGATTATGAAATTTGGCAAATGGATGTAAAGACTGCATTCTGAATGGGTTTCGGAAGAAGAGTTGTATATGATGCAACCGAAGGTTTTATCGATCCAAAGGAGCTAACAAAGTGTGCAAGCTCCAATGATCCATTTATGGACTGGTGCAAGCATCTCGAGTTGGAATAAACGCTTTGATAGTGTGATCAAAGCATTTGGGTTTGTACAGACTTTTGGAGAAGCTCAGATTTACAAGAAAGTGAGTGGGAGCTCAGAGCATTTCGATATTATATGTAGATGACATATTGCTGATCGGAAATGATATAGAATTTCTGGATAGCATAAAGGGATACTTGAATAAGAGTTTTTCAATGAAAGACCTCGTGAAGCTGCTTACATATTGGGCATTAAGATCTATAGAGATAGATCAAGACGCTTAATTGACTTTCACAAAGCACATACCTTGACAAGATTTTGAAGAAGTTCAAAATGGATCAAGCAAAGAAAGGGTTCTTGCTCGTGTTGCAAGGTGTGAAGTTGAGTAAGACTCAATGCCCGACCACCGCAGAAGATAGAGAGAAATGAAAGATGTTCCTATGCTTCAGCCATAGGCTCTATCATGTATGCAATGTTGTGTACCGGACTGATGTGTGCCTTGCTATAAGCCTAGCAGGAGGTACCAAAGTAATCCAGAGTGGATCATCGACAGCGGTCAAGAACATCCCGAAATACCGAAAAGGACTAAGGATATGTTTCTCAGATATGGAGGTGACAAAGAGCTCATCGTAAAGGTTACGTTGATGCAAGTTTTGACACTCGATCCGGACGATTCTAAATCGCAGACGGATACGTGATTTACACTAAACGGAGGAGCTGTCGGTTGGTGCGGTTCTAAACAAAGCGTCGTGGCGGGATCTACATGTGAAGCGGAATACATAGCAGCTTCGAAGCAGCTAATGAAGGAGTCTGGATGAAGGAGTTCATATCCGATCTAGGTGTCATACCTAGTGCATCGGGTCCAATGAAAATCTTCGTGACAATATCGAGCAATTGCCTTAGCGAAGGAATCCAGATTTCACAAGAGGACCAAGCACATCAAGAGACGCTTCAATTCCATCCGGACTTGGTCCGTGGGAGACATAGAGATATGCAAGATACACACGGATCTGAATGTTGCGAACCGTTGACTAAGCCTCTTCCACGAGCAAAACATGATCAACACCAAGACTCCATGGGTGTGAGAATCATTACTATGTAATCTAGATTATTGACTCTAGTGCAAGTGGGAGATCAAGGAAATATGCCCTAGAGGCAATAATAAAGTTATTATTTATTTCCTTATTTCATGATAAATGTTTATCATTCATGCTAGAATTGTATTAACCGGAAACATGATACATGTGTGAATGCATAGACAAAACAAGATGTCACTAGTATGCCTCTACTAGACTAGCTTGTTAATCAAAGATGGTTATGTTTCCGATCATGAACAAAGAGTTGTTATTTGATTAACAAGGTCACATCATTAGTAGAATGATCTGATTGACATGACCCATTCCATTAGCTTAGCACACGATCGCTTAGTATGTTGCTACCGCTTTTATCCATGACTTATACATGTTCCTCGTAACTATGAGATTATGCAACTCCGCTTACGGAGGAACACTTTGGTGCTACCAAACGTCACAACGAATCGGGTGATTATAAAGGAGTACTACAGTGTCTCCAAAGGCGTATGTTGGGTTGGCGATTTCGAGATTAGGTTTTGTCACTCCGATTGTCGGAGAGGTATCTCCGGCCCTCTCGGTAATGCACATCATCAAGCCTTGCAAGCACTACAACTAATGAGTTAGTTGTGAGATGATGTATTACGGAACGAGTAAAGAGACTTGCCGTAACGAGATTGAACTAGGTATTGGATACCGACGATCGAATCTCGGCAAGTAACATACCGATGACAAAGGGAACAACGATGTTGTTATGCGGTCCGACCGATAAAGATCTTCGAGAATATGTAGGAACCAATATGGGCATCCAGGTCCCGCTGTTGGTTATTGACCGTGAATAGTTCTAGGTCATGTCTACATTGTTCTCGAACCGTAGGGTCCGCACGCTTAAGGTTTCGATGATGCTTATTATGAGTTTATGTATTTTGATGTACCAAGGAGTTCGAGTCCCGGATGTGATCACGGACATGACGAGGAGTCTCGAAATGGTCGAGACATAAAGATTGATATATTGAAGCCTATGTTTGGAGTTCGAATGGTTCCGGCGGCAAAACGGAATTTACCGAGTACCGGAGGTTACTGAACCCCGGGAGGTAAATGGGCCTCGATGGGCCTTAGTGGAAAGGAGAAGGGCAGCCCTAGGAGGGCGCGCCCCCCCCTTCCCTAGTCCTACTAGGACTAGGAGAAGGGCCGCCCCTCTCTCTCTTTCCTCCGGAATCCTAGTCCAACTAGGATTGGGGGAATCCTACTCCCGAGGGAGTAGGACTCCTGGCGCCTCCTCTTGGCCGCCCCCCTCCCCTGGCTCCTTTATATACGGGCAGGGGGCACCTTGAACACACAAGTTGATCTTTAGATCGCCTTAGCCGTGTCGGTGCCCCCTCCACCATATTCCACCTCGGTTATACCGTCGCAAGCTTAGGCGAAGCCTCCGCCGTGAAACATCAAGATCGCCACCACGCCGTCGTCGACGGAACTCTCCTCGACACTCGGCTGGATCGGAGTACGAGGGACGCCATCGAGCTGTACGTGTGTCAAGAACTCGGGGCGCCGGAGTAACGGCGCCGGATCGGTCGGATCGCGAGGAGAACGTCGACTACTTCCTCTACGCCAGATCGCTTCGCTTGGTCTCACGAGGGTACGTAGACAACACTCTCCCCTCTCGTTGCTATACATCACCATGATCTTGCGTGTGCGTAGGAAAATTTTTGAAATTACTACGTTCCCCAACAGAAGCTACTCACCAGCAGGTGTGAGACAACCTATGTGCAGTCGCTGCCTCAATCAGTTCGACTTCTCCAGTCTCAACTTAAAGCGGAAAGGCTTGCTTCAGCTCAGCTTCGACTTGGAGTCAAAGATGCAATGAAGATGTCAGAGGACTGCTGTGCGCACCATCATGCCTTAAATCTAGTGTTGATGCATCTATCATTGACACAACCGAGGTCTACTCAGCTTCTTCAGCTGTTTGGGGGGCCCGACCTAGCCAGGCCTAGTGCCTTCTGAAGTGCTCTCAGTTTTGTATATTCTTTTCTCGGCGCGTTTATTTGCACTGGTGGCGAACTTTGATGCCCAATGTGATGTAATATGTGTGATAGCCGTGATAGCCTAGCGTAAGTTGCTTGCTTATTTATTTCCTTGTTGTCTTGTTTATTTGTTTGCTTGTAGTCATTGCAGTTCTTTTTCCGTGGTTTGCTAGTGGCTGTAATAACCTATTTTTTAGAACTAGGCCACAATAACCATGGGCTAATATTGACTGTAGTGACACTGGGCCTCCTACGGGCCGTAGAAACAGTGGGCCTTCTATGGGCTGTAGAAACGGTGGGCCTTCTACGGGCCGTAGAAACAATGGGTCTTCTACGGGCCGTATCATCAATGAGCCTTATACGGGCAGTATGATCGATTGGCCAAACATGGGCCAATAACAGGCCGCATTATGGCCGTAAACGGGCTAGAGTTGGAATCGTCCGTTCATGGGCCGACCATAACGGGCCATCGTTAATAGGCCGTATTTCATGACGCTATGAAAACGACCCAACGTGTTAACGGACCACAAACGGGCCGACTGTAACCACGGGCTGAATTTGGCCCATAAGCAGAAAATGAACAGTAACGGGCCGTAAGTAAACAAATGCTGGAAATGAGCCCAAGAATAAATGGGCTCTGAGAAAGCCGAAAGATAACATGGGCTAGAGACGGCCCAACGTAATAACGGGCCCTTAATGGGTATAAAGCGATACACTGTTCATTACGGGCCAGTTTCACCACGGGCCGTTAATAGGCCAAGAGTTACATAGGGCCTCATATGGCCCGAAAGACATCATGGGCCATACATGGGCCGGCGAAAACGGGCTGAATCATATTGGGTGGCCCAGATGACGCCATCGGGCCTAATTCGGTAGGGCGAATGGGCCTTGGGTTAGCGGGCTGTAAATGGGCTATATGCGAACAGTGCCGTTAACGAGGCTTTACATGGGCCGCCCGCCACCTTTTGACCAAGTCAAACGGGCCGCCTTTTCACGAGAATGGGCCTCTATTGGGCGTGCCACGGTCGACGTATCATAGGCGCCTTCGTCCAATGAGTGGATGACATCTGTCCCAACGGTGAGCCGACACGTGTTTCCTCCACCAATGATGATTTTACACGGAAAATCCCCATTGGTCGAGGTCGTTAACGGGTTATCGGATCCAAAACCCGACCCGATAGCTTAACGGTGTTCCGTTACGGTGGATGCCACATGTCGGTCACCCTTGACGAAAGCACTTCATGACGACGATTTATCGTCATGGAAGTGGACACTTCCGTGATGATAATTTTGGTAATGTCATGGAACACTTCTCTGACAAATAGCAGTATGACTATCTTGATTCATCATAAATTTGTCATGGATGTACATGCATGACAAAAAATGCGACCTACTGTGACAAACACGTATCATCACGGAAGTGTATTTTTTTTGTAGTGTATCATAGAGTTCGTACTAGAATAACACCTTAAGACACAAATCAACCAAAACCCTAATGTCACCTAGATACTCCAATGTCACCACAAGTATCCGTGGGTATGATTATACGATATGCATCACACAATCTCAGATTCATCTATTCAACCAACAAAAAGAACTTCAAAGAGTGCCCCAAAGTTTCTACCGGAGAGTCAAGACGAAAACGTGTCCCAACCCCTATGCATAAGTTCACAATGTTACGGAACCCGCAAGTTGATCACCAAAACATACATCAAGTAGATCACGTGAATATCCCATTGTCACCACAGATAAGCACATGCAACACATACATCAAGTGTTCTCAAATCCTTAAAGACTCAATCCGATAAGATAACTTCAAAGGGAAAACTCAATCCATTACAAGAGAGTAGAGGGGGAGAAACATCATAAGATCCAACTATAATAGCAAAGCTCGCGATACATCAAGATGGTACCACCTCAAGAACACGAGAGAGAGAGAGAGAGAGAGAGAGATCAAACACATAGCTACTGATACATACCCTCAGCCCCGAGGGTGAACTACTCCCTCCTTGTCATGGAGAGCGCCGGGATGATGAACATGGCCACCGGTGAGGGATCCCCCCTCCGGCAGGGTGCGGAAACAGAGTCCCGATTGGTTTTTGGTGGCTACAGAGGCTTGCGGTGGTGGAACTCCCGATCTATTCTGTTCCTCGAAGGTTTTAGGGTATATAGATATATATAGGCGAAAGAAGTCGGTAAGGAGAGCCATGAGGGGCCCACGAGCGTGGAGGGCGTGCCCGGGGGGGGGGGGGGTGGGCACGCCCCTACCTCGTGCCTTCCTCGTTGCTTCCCTTACGTGCACTCCAAGTCTTCTGGATTTCTTCCGTTCCAAAAATAACTCTCCCGAAGGTTTCCTTCCGTTTGGACTCCGTTTGATATTCCTTTTCTGCGAAACACTGAAACAAGGGAAAAAACAGAAACTAACACTGGGCTCTGGGTTAATAGGTTAGTCCCAAAAATAATATAAAAGTGTATAATAAAGCCCATTAAACATCCAAAACAGAATATAATATAGCATGGAACAAACAAAAATTATAGATACGTTGGAGACGTATCAGCGCCCTACGCGGTAGTACCGCTCCTGGTGAACGGTAGTACCACTGCCTCGTGTCCTGGCAGTGTTGCGTGTGGTAGTAGGCGCGGATGTAATTTTTTACATCCGCACTTATGCGGTAGTACCGCCCCCTGTGAGCGGTAGTAACATGCACCTTTTTTCTCGTAGCTAGCTCCAGCGGTTGTAGGCACGACAATTATTTTTTTTACATCCGTGGTCGCGCGGTAGTTCCGCAAGGGCTGGTGGTAGTACCGCTCCTGCAGTAGTACCGCCCTGTTGCCCGTTTGCAGTGTTGTTTCATTGGGCTTCTGCCGCCCTAGCGGTAGTACCGCTCGTAGGAGCGGTAGTACCGCTCTGTGCGGGCTGTGAGCATAACGGTTGGATTTTTTCCCCTTCTATAAAAGGGGGTCTTCTCCCCCAATGAACCTTATCCTTTGAGCTCGTGTTCTTCCCCCATTGTTGACCTTCTTTGAGCTTGCTATCTCTCAATCCCTCCATGGATTTTTGCTAGTTTTTGAGGGAAAAGAGAGAGGAGATCTAGATCCACATTTCCACCAATCACTTTCTCCTCTATGTGAGGGGAACCCCTTGGATCTAGATCTTAGAGTTCTTGGTGTTCTCCTTCTTTTTTTTTGATAGAAAGACTGTAAGGGAACCCCCTACAGTATAATTGGTGCAACAAACCCAAATTGCAAGTACCATGCCTTGAACCTGGGTGGGTGGGAAGGCATCAACCCCTTCCCACCACTAGGCTATGCCTTAGTCTGCTTAGTGTTCTCCTTCTTGTTCTTCCTCTCATTTTCCTCCCTAGCATTAGTTGCTTCGATGGGATTTGAGAGAGAAGGACTTGGGCACTCCGTGTGCCCTTGCCATTGCATTTGGTGCATCAGTTTGAGTTCTCCACGGTGATACGTGGAAGTTACAAGTTGAGAAGCTTATTACTCTTGGGTGCTTGGTACCCTTGAGTGCCCGAAGATATTCAGGACCAAAGACACGGATGATCACTTTGACAAACCTATGCACTGACTCAATTATGGTATCTTCACCAATGCGAAGGTACTCATCGGTATAGTCAGCCGGAACGCCATATGCAATCACCCGCATAGCTGCCGAGATGTTTTGATATGCACTAAATCCCTTCAAGCCCGCGACATTTCTTCTTTGAGTAAAATACCGACAATTTGCCTCGCAAGCTTGAACAATTTTCACAAAGAGAGATCGGCGCATTCGGTACCTTCTCCAGAAGGGGTGTGGTAGATATGTTGGATTCTCCGCGAAGTAGTCTTGCATCAACATCTCGTTCCCGAGATAGCGATTTCGAGGAATGCAAAGACACCCGACCGTCGATCCTCGTTGCCTCTTTCGGTTCTCGTCTTCGTGCTCCTTCACAGCAAGGGCCATCATCAACGCCTGCTGCCGATAGTTTGCAAGCAGCGTCTCAACATCCGACTCATCCGAATCGGACGAATCGTGGAGCAAAAACTTCTCGCACGGGCTCAATTCCATCTACATGAAGAAAAATCACACGCCGCGTCAACCAACTATGCATAGCGCTCGACACAAAGCACAAGCAAACGCTCACCGGCGGCTCATGGGGCGGGCAATCCCGGGCGGCGACTAGGGGCGGCTCGAGGGCGGTCGATACCCGACGGCGAAGGCGACCAGGGGTGTCTCGTTTCGCCGGATCCGCGGGGGAGGGGGGAGGGGGGTAGCCTATCGGTGGTGGAGGGTGGGGGACGCCCCGCGGGGCGATTCCGCCCGCAGATTTGGTCAGAATTGCCGGCGGCGGACATGCAGAACCAATGGCGGGCGGCGGTGGAAGGAGGTTGGGAAAGGGCGCGGTCTGAAATGTCCCTCCCGCCAACCATCTTGTGATACGGGGCACCGTAGGGGCGAGGCGGAAACCTGCATATTCGCGGGTTGGGCCGAAGTTTTGCCGCGTCCCTCAAAATTTTTTATGGACCGGCCGCATTTGCAAGGTCTGTTTAGGCGGGATTTTTGTGCCAACCCGCATTTTGACGATTATTTTACGAGTCGGGGCTTTTTATGGAGTCTGCTAGAAATGCTATAAGTGGCCGGTTACAATCCCATCTCACGCAAAAAATTATATGAAACCAGGTCTCACGGTTAGCAGGTGAGACCTGCCCTGATGGATGACACGTGGCATTCACAAATCACAAAACATTTAATCTCTCTCCCCTGATTTCAGGTGGGGGTGGCGTAGATGCTTTGTGATTTGTGAATGCCATGTGTTATCCATCAGGATGGGTCTCACCTGCTAATCCGTGAGACCTGGTCTCATAGAATTCTTTGGATCCGGCTTGCCTGCTCCCTCCCCATGCTTCCATCCATGCTCCCACCTCATCCTATGACTGTCTTTTTTTCTTTTTCCTTTCTAATCTAATCATCTCCCCCTCATTTTAAAGGGGTGCGATCAGATCTTATTTTGTTCCAATTAAATCAAGCCATGTATGTGGAAGTATGAATGGGCGCACGCCAAGGACGCACGCGAGGGGAGCAGGCAAGTCTCATCTCACACTCTTTCCTCTTTTTGGCGCCATATCATCTCCGCAACTGCCGGCTTCCGACTCCCCAGTTTCCCCTCCTCCAAACCCTTCACCGCTCTCGGCGCCGACTGCCGATTCCTCAGTTTCCCCTCCTCAAACCCTTCATCGCTCTCGTCTCCTCAGTTCCACCGCCGCCGCCATGGCTTCGTCCCCCTGCGACATCGCCCTCAAGGCAGCCCTCGGCGGCCAACTCCGCCTCCTCAAGAGTAAGCGCCGCCTCTCTCTCTCTCTCTCTCATTGATGGAACGATGTATGCTCGATTCGTCTTCTTTGTTTCGAACGCTCAAGTGGTGCTTTTTCTGTACGGACGAATTCGAGGCGTGGTGGATGCAAATCTACTAGTACTTTTCTTCCTAATTTTGGGTGGGTTGGTTGCTAGTTTCGTGAGGAAACTTCGATTTGTTCATTGAGGCGGTAAACCCCCAAAAATATTTTCAAGGAAGAAACCCTAGATTTGAGGCCGTGTGCAATCACTTCACGAAATCATTAGGGGAATGCGCTAGCTACACCGGTCTAGAATGATTGTGCTGTCTGACTTGAGTTGCTCCTGCTGTCTCCCCTTCCCAGGAATGGCCAAGAAGGTGGATCTCCGGCGAGCCAAGGACGATAAAGGGCAAACCGCACTTCATTTCGCTGCGGCCAAGGGGTGCCTGGACAGCTGCAAGTTCCTGGTGGAGGAATCAGGGCTTGATGTCGATTCCGCCACGAAAACAGGTATGCGCACCTAGTTGGAATCTTATGCGTCCATAGCAGGAAATTTTGTTTCTGTTAGTACCGAGATGTTGTGTTACCCTTGTAGATGTGACACCGATGTTCTACGCCGCATTTGGGGGAAATGTCGAGGTTATGAGGTACCTTCTCGACCGCGGCGCCGACCCATCCACGGCCGATGATAGGGGCTCTGTGTCACTGCACAATGCAGCAGAGGAAGGTGGTATTTCTCATTCTTGAGTTCACTTTGAGTCCCTGAAATCAAAGGATTGACATTGCCTACATACAAAGCAGCTACTCTTCTGCAGAGGCTCTGGTTCTGATCTATTTGGTTTGCACCATGTTTGTTGTGCCTCCAGGACACTGCGAGGCTGTGAGGCTATTGCTGTCCAAAGGGGTTCATGTGGATCCTATGGATCATCGGGGCACGCCATTACACTTGGCGGTTGCAAAGGACCATGTTGAGGTTGTGAAGGTTCTGCTGGAGCATGGTGCTGATGTAAGTTGTCTATTCCACTATCAGATAATTGAATGCAATATTATGAATTGGAAAGGCAAACACGATTAACTGCGTTTCGTTTGGTGATATAATGATTTATTCTTGGGGGGGGGGGGGTATCAAATATTTGATGGGCTCATTTAAAAACAATCTTTATGTGATCTAGCTAACTCTTTTCAAAACTATGGCTATTTATCTTTTCAGCCCAACAGAGTGGCTAATCACGTCTTTTCACCACTCATGATGGCCGTCTGTGGAAAGGCCTTGAAATGCATGAAGCTACTGATTGAGGTTCCAATAACTTACCGACTTCATGTATTTTCATATGTTTTTTATGTTTAAATGTGTCCTGATTTTGTTGAGTACCTTGTTTTTTCCTTGTGGGGTGTTTCATGACTGAGTAGCTTGGTTTTTCCTATCACTGAAGGTTTTTTTTTACTCCTATTCATTAATAGGCTGGTGCTGATGTGAATGTTCATGGTTACTCTGGACCAACTCCTTTAACGGAGGCAGTTGATGATGGCTTAATGGACTTTGTCATGATTTTACTAGAGGCTGGAGCCGATGCTAACATCCCTAACCAGGTAACTGTAGCTCTGCCCTTGTCTCTCTGTTTACTAATTTTTATTTTATGCTCTCAAATGAAGTTCATTTAGCAGTATCTAGGATTCTTACTGCCACTGGGATGAATTCAAGAATATCTCGTTTTCTTACAGAATTTTCAGTTAAAAATAGTAATTTGATGATGTTGACCGCTTTATCTTTTCATCCTGGATCATATAACATATTATGTTCTGTTCTATGATTTAGCATGGCGCAGTTCCAATTGAGCTAGCAGCAGCTCGTGGTCAACGTGAGCTTGTTGAAATTCTGTTTCCTAAGACAAAACCCATTCCATCTCAGCCAGTTTGGAGCGTTAATGGGATAATGAATACTGCAAGATCTCCACGTATCAAGCATCAGGTGTGTAGATGATTTATCGATTACTTCATTCTGCCATAACCTGTAGTCCTGAAGCTGCATGATTGGTTGGTATCTTCTATTTCGAACACAGTACTTCCATACGCTGTATTCTCCTTTACAGAGTGAAAAGATCACCAGGCTGTATGCATACTCATGACCTTTGAACATGCATGGACCGACCCATTTTTTGATGTATCACTGGACCTTCAGTTGTTTCCACTTTGATATCCATAGAAGAAAAATGCAACTAAACATGATAAAACGGGGCAACGGTAGCCTGCCTGCAAGCCTGCATTTTCTTGAGAAATTTAAGAACTGGTAAAAGGAAGTACAGTATCATCATAGGGAAGTTACTAAACCCAGTTGTATAGGCACTCTTTAGATATTACTACATACGGACTGAAATGAGTGAACAAACACACTAAAATGATTCTGTATACATCCAAATCATAAAAAAAGTTAGAACAACTTATAATAGTGAACAGTGGGAGTTCAATCTTAGGATGGCGGACGCTAATACATAAATAGATATATGTATTCAAATTTAGTTGGCATTTTGTTTGACCAAGTTTGCAAAGCTAACTGAGGAAACAGTGTGTATGCCTATTATTGAATGATTACTGACCAAGAACTTTAACTTAATTTTCCAACTGTAATACTTGGCGTGCTGTTGGAACCTGCCATTCACTATGTATGCATGTAACTGACCATGGTACTGGTCCAGGACGCATCTTCTGTGGAACAACGGATAGCTGATTTGAAGTCACGAGGAAAGGAAGCATTTGGAAAGGAAGACTATATTACAGCGATGTACTTCTATGGCCTGGTAAATGCATGAACCATTTAATGATTTAATACATGTTTTAAGATGTCAGATTTGGGGGTGAAGACGGGCTTGTACTCCCTCCGTCCCATAATGTAAGATGTTTTTTGGCACTACACTAGTGCCAAAAAACGTCTTACATTATGAGACGGAGGGAGTAGTTTTTATTATAGTCTTACTACTTAATTCTCTGAATGATGGTTCATTGAACTGGTTGGTTCTTTGTTTTGGAATTTCCAACATAGAATTATGGTCGGCTTATGTGGGGTGATAGTTGGGTGATTACAATGCATTTCCTAGGATAGACCATTCATGATTTTATCTGGGAAGCCCACAACCACTTTTGTTACTCCCTCTGTCCGGAATTACTTGTCATAAAAACGGATAAAAATGAACGTATCTACAACTAAAATACATCTAGATACATTCATTTCTTGGACGAGTAATTCCGAACGGAGGGAGTACATCAGATCAGATGTTAAACTAAAGAAAAGGCAATGATGTGCTTGACAGAGCCTGTTAGATTAATTTACCACTGCACCAAGAGACACCTGAAGCTGAGCTCTCTGGTCGTAAATGCAGGTAATGGATATAGACCCACTTGATGCCACCATGTTTGCTAACCGGAGCCTCTGCTGGCTGCGGATGCGAGAAGGGGACAGAGCTTTGGAAGATGCACGGCAATGCATAATGATGCGGCCCCATTGGTCCAAGGCATGGTACCGTGAGGGCAAAGCTCTCAGTTTCATGAAGGTATGTATAGCTAGCCACTCTCTGTCCAGTTCCCCCTCAGCAATCTGATTCGATACGCCTCTTGCGATATTTCGCCCATGTGCAGGATTACAAAGGAGCAGCCGACGCGTTCATGAAAGCACAGGAACTCGACCCTAAGAGCGACGAGATCACCAAAGCTCTGAGGTAGCAATGCTGGTCACTCACACACTCACTGCCCTGAATGAATAGGCACCCTCTTTTATGCCTTTGATTCTCGCATCTTGCTTGCAGGGAGGCTGTCAGTGCGATGGAGGAGCTGCGCGTGTGATATAAGCAGCTGCCAGTGCCGGGTCGCTCGGGGTGAAGGAAGAAGGGAAGGAGACGCGCTGGCTTTGATTCATTCTCCCATCTCTGTATCGACCCTGCTGTATATTACTTGCACCAGATGCTACCCTAGTAGTACTATATTAGCTATGACTGCTCGTGTGTCAGAAGGTGTTGCCGCTGGCTAGCTAACCAGTTCCCTAGCTGTGCTGGGTCTCGATTTTGGTAGGCTACGGCGATGAGACCTCATGTTCTGTGACAGACGGCATATGCCTGATGGTGTGCTCTGCAATGATATGGTCGTTACTGTTTCTTTTCAAGTTTTCTGTCTTGTCTGAGAATAGTAGTACTAATAGGGTGAAGAATGCATAGCTAGTGAGGAGTGTTTTTGTACATGTCATTTGGTTGCAATATTTGTCCATAACGACGTTATCTTAGCGGGTTTGGAGCTGCATGAATTGACCTATCCTTTCTTTGCTATTCTTTGAACAGAGTTTTGCATTCAGCTTTGCTCCTCAGTTATGCTCATGGTGTTTTTCTTATCTTCTTGGCATGCCCTGCAATTCCCTGCAATTGTTAGTGCAAGAGGTTCATCTGGAGTTCTCATTCTACACGACTACACTAGGTATGTTCTTTTTTTCCTTTCAAAAGGTACTTAGAGCATCTACAACCGGACTTCACAAATTTGATCACAAATTTGACCCTTTATACGTCCATAGGCGTGTCCACGGACATTCTTAGCGTTTGCAGCTGCCCCCTCATATCCGGTCCCGGAATCCATGCACTCATGCAACATGAGATAAACTTACCTAGATCATCAACAAAACAATCATAGAAAGAAACAAACATAGATAAAATTCACGGACATAGCAAAAGTTCATCACCAGACATGTACAACTGGACCAAAAGAGGCGGTTCATCACCTAACACTAGATAGGATACTACTCCCTCCGTCCCATAATGTAAGACGTTTTTTGGCACTACACTAGTATCAAAAAACGTCTTACGTTATGGGACGGAGGGAGTAGAATAAAAACAGAGGGGCGCTGAACTTCACTGTTTCTATGCCGGCCCTTGCGGTCACGTCGCACGGGCGTCGTCGTTGTTCGTGCTCTTTGCGCCATTGTCATCGGAGGAGAATGAGATGAAGCCTGTGAGACGGCGGGCGGCACGGTGCTGCTCCTACGTGAGACGGATCACTTTCGCGTCGCCGGCCACCCTCTTCGTAGTGAGCCACTCGGACTCCTCGATGTTGAGCCATAGCGCTTTCATGGTCTTGCGGCAAAATATGCTAACTAGATTATTGACTCTAGTGCAAGTGGGAGGCTATTAAAAATATGCCCTAAAGGCAATAATATTTTGTTATTATATTTTCATATTCATAATTAATAATTTATTCTATGTTATAACTGCTATGATTCTGGAATATGCGATTAAGTGGAAAACTCACATGTAAAATAATAAATGGTAAGACCTGATTACTAGTCTCGCCTCTAAGACTAGCTCAAGTGTTATTCATGATCATGTTTTTCAGATCTTAGAATGTTGTTAAGTGTAACGATAGTCCTAAAACAACATTGAGAATATGACATTGGAAGAACGATCATATTGAATCGACCCAAACTTGTTTGTTATACTTCAAGATAATGCCGCCGCCAGAAGTCAATTGTTATAACACGGAGTGTTAACATGTGCTTTAGTTTCTTAGACCATGAGAGTATCATAGTCACTTCTTACCGTATGGTGGACGTTGTGGTTGCTCAAACATTATTTGCAACACGATGATCATAACGACAACTTACAGGTTTATCGAAAGTTTGTCAAAGGACTAGATAGCTCAAGAGTGAGATTTTCTCCTCCGACGATGGAAAGATATTCTTAGGGCCCTCTCGGTGTGACTACATCCATCATCGTCTAGCCAGACACAGGTGACTAAATTACGAGGATGCTGGAACATGTCAACGAGAAAGAAGAACAAAACCGGTAACAAAGATACCAGTATAGCGAGCATGTGTATGACTCAAGTGGATACCAATATATCTCACCTCGGGTTTTATAAAGTATCGTGAAACTAAGGGAATAACACATGATAACTAAAGGTTCACTCCAATTTCATTCATGTACTCATAAAGGTCGATATGGATGTCCACGTTTTGTTACTGGTCATTGAACGAAAGGGGTTTTGTTCATGTCTATGTTTTAACCAAGCTTAAGGTAGTCATGATCTGCTGAGTGCTAATAGGACAGGAGTAATGAGATAGTTTCATTAATATTCAAAATAATTTCGAGAGGAACCGGAAGCGTTTCGGGGTCACTGGAAGTGGAAGGGGTTTGGGGTTTACCGGGCAATGCCGATAAATTATATGTAGGTAAAAAATGTTTCCGAAGATGTTAAATTAATAATAATGGGCTCTAATAATAGTTAAGAGGCTTTTATATTTAATGAAATATCGACGAGTCTTAAAAGTCCAAGTGGTGAAAAGATATTGGGCCACTTGGGCCCACTGCTGGAGTCGCCCCCTTAACTTCTTGCAGGAAGGCCGATTAGGTAACTTGGTGCGAGAGCTATTTCTCGCTTTAAGCGAGCCGAACAAACCCTCTCGCGCCGATATGCTACAGTATTGGGCCGGCCACGAGCGCTTATTTTCAGGAAAAACAAAGACTAAATCTGTGCGGGTGCTGCCGGGGATCGATGCCGGCACCGAACTTTTTTGAGAAAGTATGCTTGCATTCAAATCACGAAATAATACAAAGTTCTTGACCCGTACAAACACACACTAACACACACAAAAAAAACAGAAAAACAAAGAGCACCCTAAAACAACTAGTAAAGGACGAAGATCTTCGAAGCTCTTTGTCATCATTCTTGAACCTTGCGAGAAGACGCCTGCAATAAAAAAAATCTGCAACCAAACCCAAACAGTGAAGGAAATATGCCCTAGAGGCCATAATAAAGTTATTATTTATTTCCTTATTTCATGATAAATGTTTATTATTCATGCTAGAATTGTATTAACCGGAAACTTAGTACATGTGTGAATACATAGACAAACAAAGTGTCACTAGTATGCCTCTACTTGACTAGCTCATTGAATCAAAGATGGTTAGGTTTCCTAGCCATGGACATGAGTTGTCATTTGATTAACGGGATCACATCATTAGAGAATGATGTGATTGACTTGACCCATTCTGTTAGCTTAGCACTTGATCGTTTAGTACATTGCTATTGCTTTCTTCATGCCTTATACATGTTCCTATGACTATGAGATTATGCAACTCCCGAATACCGGAGAAACACTTTGTGTGCTACCAAACGTCACAACATAACTGGGTGATTATAAAGGTGCTCTACATGTGTCTCCGAAGGTACTTGTTGAGTTGGCGTATTCCAAGATTAGGATTTGTCACTCCGATTGTCGGAGAGGTATCTCTGGGCCCTCTCGGTAATGCACATCACTTTAAGCCTTGCAAGCAATGTGACTAATGAATTAGTTGCGGGATGATGTATTATGGAACGAGTAAAGAGACTTGCCGGTAACGAGACTGAACTAGGTATTGAGATACCGACGATCGAATCTCGGGCAAATAACATACCGATGACAAAAGAAACAACGTATGATGTTATGCGGTTTGACCGATAAAGATCTTCGTAGAATATGTGGGAGCCAATATAAGAATCCAGGTTCCGCTATTGTTTATTGACCGAAGATGTGTCTCGGTCATGTCTACATAGTTCTCGAAGCCGTAGGGTCCGCACGCTTAAAGTTCGGTGACGATTTATATTATGAGTTATGTGTTTTGATGTACCGAAGGTAGTTCGGAGTCCCGGATGAGATCGAGGACATGACGAGGAGTCTCGAAATGTCGGGACGTAAAGATCGATATATTGGACGACTATATTCGGACATCAGAAAGGTTCCGAGTGATTCGGGTATTTATCGGAGTACCTAAGAGTTACGGGAATTCCCAGGGGAGTATATGGGCCTTTGGGCTTTAAGGGGGAGAGAGAGGCAGGCCGCGCGCCCCCCAAGGCGTAGTCCGAATTGGACTAGGGGGAGGGGCCGTGCCCCTCCTTCCTTCTCCTCTCTCTTCCCTTTCCTTGACTCCTACTCCTACTACTTGGAAGGGGGGATTCTACTCCCGGTCGGAGTAGGACTCCTCCAGGGCGCGCCATAGGAGAGCCGGCCCTCCCCCCTCCATTCCTTTATATACGAGGGCAGGGGGGGCTCCTCTATACACACAAGTTGATCTGTTGATCTCTCCCAGCAATGTGCGGTGCCCCCCTCCACTATATTCCACCTCGATCATATCGTAGCGGTGCTTAGGCGAAGCCCTGCGTCGGTAGCAACATCATCACCGTCATCACGCCGTCGTGCTGACGGAACTCTCCCGTGAAGCTCTGCTGGATCGGAGTTTGCGGGACGTTATCGAGCTGAACGTGTGCTGAACTCGGAGGTGTCGTACGTTCGGTACTTGGATCAGTCGGATCGTGAAGACGTATGACTACATCAACCGCGTTGTGCTAACACTTCCGCTTTTGGTCTACAAGGGTACGTGGACTCACTCTCCCCACTCGTTACTATGCATCACCATGATCTTGCGTGTGTGTAGGATTTTTTTTTGAAATTACTACGTTCCCCAACAGTGGCATCAAAGCCAGGTTTATGCGTAGATGTTATATGCACGAGTAGAACACAAGTGAGTTATGGGTGATACAAGTCATACTGCTTACCCACATGTCATACTTTGGTTCATCGGTATTGTTGGATGAAGCGGCCCGGACCGACATTACGCGTACGCTTACGCGAGACTGGTTCTACCGACGTGCTTTGCACACAGGTGGCTGGCGGGTGCCTGTTTCTCCAACTTTAGTTGAACCGAGTGTGGCTACGCCCGGTCCTTGAGAAAGTTAAAACAGCACTAACTTGACGAAATATCGTTGTGGTTTTTTATGCGTAGGTAAGAACGGTTCTTGCTCAGCCCGTAGCAGCCACGTAAAACTTGCAACAACAAAGTAGAGGACGTCTAACTTGTTTTTGCAGGGCATGTTGTGATGTGATATGGTCAAGACGTGATGAGATATAAATTGTTTTATGAGATGATCATGTTTTGTTAAAGTTATCGGCAACTGGCAGAAGCCTTATGGTTGTCTCTCTATTGCATAAGATGCAAGCGCCAAATAAATGCTTTACTTTATCGATATGCGATAGCAATAGTTGCAAGAGCAATAGTTGGCGAGACGACCATGTGATGTCACATTGATATAGATCAAGATGATGGAGATCATGGTGTCATGCCGTGACGATGGAGATCATGACGATGCTTTGGAGATGGAGATCAAAGGCACAAGATGACGATGGCCATATCATGTCACATATTTTAATTGCATATGATGTTTATCTTTTATACATCTTATTTTGCTTAGTTCGGCGGTAGCTTTATAAGATGATCGCTCACTAAATTTCAAGGTACAAGTGTTCTCCCTAAGTATGCGCCGTTGCCAAAGTTCGTCGTGCCGAGACACCACGTGATGATCGGGTGTGATAAGATCAACGTTCACATACAACGGGTGCAAGCCAGTTTTGCACACGCAGAAATACTCGGGTTAAATTTGACGAGCCTAGCATATGCAGATATGGCCCTCGGAACACTAGAGACCGAAAGGTCGAGCATGAATCATATAGTAGATATGGTCAACATAGTGATGTTCACCATTGAAAACTACTCCATCTCACGTGGTGATCGGTCATGGTTTAGTTGATTTGGATCACGTGATCACTTAGATGATTAGAGGGATGTCTATCTAAGTGGGAGTTCTTAAGTAATATGATTAACTAAACTTTAATTTATCATGAACTTAGTCTTGATAGTATTTTGCAAATTATGCTATAGATCAATAGCTCGCGTTGTTGCTTCCCTTTATTTTTGATATGTTCCTAGAGAAAAATAAGTTGAAAAATGGTAGCAGCAATGATGCGGACTGGGTCCGTGATCTGAGGTTTATCCTCATTGTTGCACAGAAGAGTTATGTCCTTGATGCACCGCTAGATGACAGACCTATTGCAGGAGGAGATGCAGACATTATGAATGTTTGGCTAACTCAATATGATGACTATTTGATAGTTTAGTGCACCATGCTTAACGGCTTAGAATCGGGACTTCAAAGATGTTTTGAACGTCATGGACCATATGAGATGTTCCAGGAGTTGAAGTTAATATTTCAAGCAAATACCCGAGTTGAGAGATATGAAATCTCCAACAAGTTCTATAGCTAAAAGATGGAGGAGAATAGCTCAAGCAGTGAGCATGTGCTCAGATTGTCTGGGTACTACAATCGCTTGAATCAAGTGGGAGTTAATCTTCCAGATAAGATAGTGATTGACAGAGTTCTCTAGTCACCATCAGCAAGTTACTAGAACTTTGTGATGAACTATAGTATGCAAGGGATGACGAAAATGATTCCCGAGCTTTTCATGATGATGAAATCGATGAAGGTAGAAATCAAGAAAGAGCATCAAGCGTTGATGATTAACAAGACCACTAGTTTCAAGAAAAGGGCAAAGGGAAAGAAAGGGAACTTCATGTAGAATGGCAAGCAAGTTGTCACTTTCGTGAAGAAGCCCAAAGCTAGACTAAAGCCCGAAACTGAGTGTTTCTACTGTAAAGGAAATGGTCACTGGAAGCGGAAATTCCTTGAATATTTGGTGGATAAGAAGGATGGCAGAGTGAACAAGGGTATATTTTTGATATACAGGTTACTGATGTGTACCTTACTAGTGTTTATAGTAGCCCCTGGGTGTTTGATACTTGTTCGGTTGCTAAAAATTAGTAACTCAAAACAGGAGTTACAGAATAAACAGAGACTAGTTGAGGGTGAAGTGACGATGTGTGTTGGAAGTGGTTCCAAGATTGATATGATCATCATCGCACACTCCCTATACTTTCGGGGTTAGTGTTAAACCTAAATAAATGTTATTTAGCATTTGCGTTGAGCATGAATATGATTTGATCATGTTTATTGCAATGCGGCTATTCATTTAAAGTCAGAGAATAATTGTTGTTCTGTTTACATGAATACAACCTTCGATGGTCATACACCCAATGAAAATAGTTTGTTGGATCTCGATTGTAGTGATACACATATTCATAATATTGATGCCAAAAGATGCAAAGTTGATGATGATAGTGCAACTTATTTGGGGCACTGCCGTTTGAGTCATATTGGTGTAAAGCGCATGAAGAAACTCCATAAGGATGGATTTTGGGAATCACTTGGTTATGAATCATTTGATGCTTATGAACCGTGCCTTTTGGGCAAGATGACTAAAACTCCGTTCTCCGGAACAATGGAACGAGCTACTGACTTGTTGGAAATAATACATACCGATGTATGCGGTCCAATGAGTGTTGATGCTCATGGTGGGTATCGTTATTTTCTGACCTTCACAGATGATTTGAGCAGATATGAGTATATCTACTTAATGAGGCACAAGTCTGAAACATTTGAAAAGTTCAAAGAATTTCAGAGTGAAGTGGAGAATCATCGTAACAAGAAAATAAAGTTTCTATAATCTGATCGTAGAGGAGAATATTTGAGTTACGAGTTTGGCCTTCATTTAAAAACAATGTGGAATAGTTTCATAGCTCACGCCACATGGAACACCACAACTTAATGGTGTGTCCGAACGTCGTAACCGCACTTTATTTGATATGGTGCGATCTATGATGTATCTTACCGATTTGCCACTATCGTTTTAGGGTTATGCATTACAGACAGCTGCATTCACTTTAAATAGGGCACCATCAAAATCCGTTGAGATGACGCCTTATGAACTGTGGTTTGGCAAGAAACCAAAGTTGTCGTTTCTTAAAGTTTGGGGCTGCGATGCTTACGTGAAAAAGTTTCAACCTGATAAGCTCAAACCCAAATCGGAGAAGTGCGTCTTCATAGAATACCCAAAGGAAACTGTTGGGTGCACCTTCTATCACAGATCCGAAGGCAAGATATTTGTTGCTAAGATGGATCCTTTATAGAGAAGGAGTTTCTCTCGAAAGAAGTGAGTGGGAGGCAAGTAGAACTTGATGAGGTAACTGTACCTGCTCCCTTATTGGAAAGTAGTTCATCACAGAAACCAGTTCCTGTGATCCCTACACCAATTAGTGTGGAAGCTAATGATATTGATCATGTTCAGATCAAGTTACTACCGAACCTCGTAGGTCAACCAGATAAGATCCGCACCAGAGTGGTACGGTAATCCTATTCTGGAGGTCATGTTACTTGATAATGGCGAACCTACGAACTATGAGGAAGAGATGATGAGCCCAGATTCCGCGAAATGGCTTGAAGGCCATGAAATCTGAGATAGGATCCATGTATGAGAACAAAGTGTGGACTTTGGTGGACTTGCCCGATGATCGGCAAGCCATAGAAAATAAATGGATCTTCAAGAGGAAAACAGACGCTGATAGTAGTGTTACTATATACAAAGCTCAACTTGTCGCAAAAAGTTTTTCGACAAGTTCAAGGTGTTGAATACGATGAGATTTTCTCACTCGTATCGATGCTTAAGTCTGTCCAAATCATGTTAGCAATTGCCACATTTTATGAAATCTGGCAAATGGATGTCAAAACTGCATTCCTTAATGGATTTATTAGATATGATGCAACCAGAAGGTTTTGTCAATCCTAAAGGTGCTAACAAAGTGTGCAAGCTCCAGTGATCCATCTATGGACTGGTGCAAGCATCTCGGAGTTGGAATATACACTTTGATGAGTTAATCAAAGCATATAGTTTTATACAGACTTGCAATGAAGCCTGTATTTACAGGAAAGTGAGTGGGAGCACTACAACCTTTCTGATAAGTATATGTGAATTGAAAGCATAAAGGAGTGTTTGAAAGGAGTTTTTCAAAGAAAGACCTCGATGAAGCTGCTTACACATTGAGCATCAAGATCTATAGAGATAGATCAAGACGCTTGATAAGATTTTTCAATGAGTACATACCTTGATAAGATTTTGAAGTAGTTCAAAATGGAATAGTCAAAGAAGGAGTTCTTGTCTGTGTTGCAAGGTGTAAACTTGAGTAAGACTCAAAACCCGACCATGACAGAAAATAGAAAGAGAATGAAAAGTCATTCCCTATGCCTCAGTCATAGGTTCTATAAAGTATGATATGCTGTGTGCCAGACCTATTGTATACCTTGCTCTGAATTTGGCAAGGGAGTACAATTTTTATCTAGGAGTAGATCACTGGACAACGGTCAAGAATATCCTTAGTGAGGACTAAGGAAATGTTTCTCGATCATGGATGTGATAAAAGAGTTCGTCGTAAAGTGTTACATCGGTGCAAGGTTTTACACCAATCCAGATGACTCTAAGTCTCAATCTGGATACATATTGAAAGTGGGAGCAATTAGCTAGAGTAGCTCCGTGCAGAGCATTGTAGACATAGAATATTTGCAAAATATATACGGCTCTAAATGTTACAGACCCGTTGACTAACTTCTCTCACAAGCAAAACATGATCACACCTTAGTACTCTTTGGGTGTTAATCACATATCGATGTGAACTAGATTATTGACTCTAGTAAACCCTTTGGGCGTTGGTCACATGACGATGTGAACTATGGGTGTTAATCACATGCACATGTGAATATTAGTGTTAAATCACAAGGTGATGTGAACTAGATTATTGACTCTAGTGCAAGTGGGAGACCGAAGGAAATATGCCCTCGAGGCAATAATAAAGTTATTATTTATTTCCTTATTTCATGATAAATGTTTATTATTCATGCTAGAATTGTATTAACCGGAAACTTAGTACATGTGCGAATACATAGACAAACAAAGTGTCACTAGTATGCATCTACTTGACTATCTCGTTGAATCAAAGATGGCTAAGTTTCCTAGCCATGGACATGAGTTGTCATTTGATTAACGGGATCACATCATTAGAGAATGATGTGATTGACTTGACCCATTCCGTTAGCTTAGCACTTGATCATTAGTACATTGCTATTGCTTTCTTCATGACTTATACATGTTCCTATGACTATGAGATTATGCAACTCCCGAATACCGGAGGAACACTTTGTGTGCTACCAAACGTCACAATGTAACTGGGTGATTATAAAGGTGCTCTACATGTGTCTCCGAAGGTACTTGTTGAGTTGGCGTATTTCGAGATTAGGATTTGTCACTCCGATTGTCAGAGAGGTATCTCTGGGCCCTCTCGGTAATGCACATCACTTTAAGCCTTGCAAACAATGCGACTAATGAGTTAGTTGCAAGATGATGCATTATATAACGAGTAAAGAGACTTGCCGGTAACGAGATTGAACTAGGTATTGAGATACCAACGATGGAATCTCGGGTAAATAACATACCGATGACAAAAGAAACAACGTATGTTGTTATGCGATTTGACCGATAAAGATCTTCGTAGAATATGTGGGAGCCAATATGAGCATCCAGGTTCGGCTATTGGTTATTGACCAGAGACGTGTCTCGGTCATGTCTATATCGTTCTCGAAGCCGTAGGGTCCGCATGCTTAAAGTTCGGTGACGATTTATATTATGAGTTATGTATTTTGATGTACCGAAGGTAGTTTGGAGTCCCGGATGAGACCGGGGACATGACGAGGAGTCTCTAAATGGTCGAGACGTAAAGATCGATATATTGGACGACTATATTCGGACATCGGAAAGGTTCCGAGTGATTCGAGTATTTATCGGAGTACCTAAGAGTTACGGGAATTCGCCGGGGAGTATATGGGCCTTTGGGCTTTAAGGGAGAGAGAGAGGCAGGCCGCGCCCCCCCAAGGCCTAGTCCGAATTGGACTAGGGGGAGGGGCTGCGCCCTCCTTCCTTCTCCTCTCTCTTCCCTTTCCTTGACTCCTACTCCTACTACTTGGAAGGGGGGGGGGGAATCCTACTCCCGGTCAGAGTAGGACTCCTCCAGGGCACGTCATTGGAGAGCCGGCCCTCCCCCGTCCTCCACTTCTTTATATACGGGGGCAGGGGGCACCTCTAGACACACAAGTTGATGTGTTGATCTCTCCCAGCCGTGTGCGGTGTCCCCCTCCACCATATTCCACCTTGGTCATATCGTAGCGGTGCTTAGGCGAAGCCCTGCTTCGGTAGCAACATCATCACCGTCATCACGCCGTCGTGCTGACGGAACTCTCCCGTGAAGCTCTGCTGGATCGGAGTTCGCAGGACGTCATCGAGCTGAACATGTGCTGAACTCGGAGGTGCCGTACGTTCGGTACTTGGATCGGTCGGATCGTGAAGACGTACGACTACATCAACCGCGTTGTGCTAACGCTTCCGATTTCGGTCTACGAGGGTACGTGGACTCACTCTCCCCACTCATTGCTATGCATCACCATGATCTTGCGTGTGCGTAGGAATTTTTTTGAAATTACTACGTTCCCTAAAAAACAGGTCATCATCTTCAACCATGGCATAATCACCGCCACATTGCTCCCCCTTTCTTTGCACGACATCGAAAAGACAAGGACACACATGTGCATCCACCATGCCTGCACCAGCCTTTACTATTTGTGGCTTTGAGTACCGCTATATGTGTCCCTTCCAGATGGAAGAGAACTAAGATCCGGTTCCAACACCACGGCCGGGCCAACCGCCTAGGCAAAGTAAGAGGAGGAACAACAACGAAAAATCATACTGATGAGGAGGAAGAAGAATCTCCATCTCCACACAACCACCTCATCCGAGGACCCAACCGTCCGGTGCCGGTCGACCTCCACACACCCATAGCCCGCGACCTCGATGAGATCCGGGGATCCTCCACCCCGCTGGCCCCTAGATGACCTTATTCAGGCGCGACGCCGCCGCAACAGCCTCAACAACATCTCCATCAACCCTAACCCTACCGTGAACCCACCCCACGCTCAGATCTGAGGTTCTCCCTCCCTGCCACCACAAGAGCAGCTGTGGAGAGGGAACTAGCGGCAGCACCAGCGGCACGCAAAGGGCAGCCCCGTTCGCCTCCTTTCCGCCTGCGCAGGCGTCCGGGATGAGCGGTTCTTGTTTTTTGGTTGTGTCTGCTTGATTGCAGTTTTCAGGCACCGACTGTTTAGAACATACTACGCTAGCCACTATGTCACATATCTAGCTCGTGCTTTAATACTAGGACAATTTCTACTTAAAGGAAATAAGGCGGTTTCACAGATTTTTTATTTTCTTTCTTTTTTTCATCGGCATTCTTTATTCTCCGTTTTCTTTCTTTTACTTTGTTTCTTTGTTTCTTTTCTGTTTTTTCAATTCTTTTTTGCATTTTGTTTCTTTGTTTTCTTATTTTCCTTTTACTTTTGTTTATTTTCGTTTCTCTTTTGTTTAATTTTTTTCTATTTTTATTCTACATTCTTATATAAACAATCAACATTTTTTTCCAAATACTTGTACACCACTTTTTAAATACTTGTTCAACATTTGTACATGATCAATTTGTTTTTCAAATACTTGTTCAACATTTTTCAAACACTTGTTCAACATTTGTATATACATGATCAATATTTTTCAAATACTTGTTCAACATGTTTCTCCAAATACTGGTTCAACACTTTTTAAATACTAGTTCAACATTTTTCAAATACTTGTTCAACATTTTTTATATCTACACAATCAACCTTTTTCCAAATACTTGTTAAATATGTTTTAATTATATGTTCAACATTTTTAGATACTTGTTCAACATTCTTAAAATCTTTTTTGAAGAAAATAAAAGTAAAAAAGAAAAGAGAAAACGCACAAAAAGAAGAAAAAAGAGGCTGTGACCTCCCGCACTCATGGGCCGGACCAACTACCTCGCCCCTTCAGCGAGTTTGAAGACAGAAATAGGGCCGGTTTCAAAGCTGGCCCATTCCACTACACGCAGCACAATGAAAATTCATTAATAGCGCAAAAAAACATTTTTGCAAATACTTGTTCAACATTTGTATGTACATGACCAATATTTTCTGTACATGATTTTTTTCAAATACTTGTTCAACATTTGTATATACATGATTAACATTTTTCAAATACTTGTTGAACATGGTTTTCCAAATACTGGTTCAACGCTTTTTAAATACTATTTAAACATTCTCAAATACTTTTTCAACATTTTTTATATACACAATCAACATCTTTCCAAGTACTTGTTCAATATTTTTTTAATTACATGTTCAACATTTTTAAATATTTGTTCATTATTTTTTAAATACTTGTTCAACATTCTTCAATTCGTTTAAAAAAAAGAAAAGTAGAAAAAAGAAAAGAGAGGCTGTGACCTCCCGCGCTCATGGGCCGGGCCAGCTAGGTCGCCAGCGAGAAATAGGCGCCCATATACGTTGGGCCGGTTTCGAAGCTGGCCCATTCCACTACATGCAGCACAGCGGAAATTCATTAATATCGCAAAATAAACATATTTTCTGTACATGATTTTTTTCAAATACTTGTTCAACAATTGTATATACATGATTAACATTTTTCAAATACTTGTTGAACATGTTTTTCCAAATACTGGTTCAACACTTTTTAAATACTATTTAAACATTCTCAAATACTCTTTCAACATTTTTTATATACACAATCAACATCTTTCCAAGTACTTGTTCAATATTTTTTTAATTACATGTTCACATTTTTAAATATTTTTTCATTATTTTTAAAATACTTCTTCAACATTCTTCAATTTGTTTCTGAAAAAAAGCAAAGTAAAAAAAAAGAATAGAGAGGCTGTGACCTCCCGCGCTCATGGGCCGGGCCAGCTAGGTCGCCAGCGAGAAATAGGCGCCGGTATACGTTGGGCCGGTTTCGAAGCTGGCCCATTCCACTACATGCAGCACAGCGGAAATTGATTAATAGCGGAAAAAACAGGGTAAAAATGCAGCTCCCGGGAGGATTCGATCTCGCGAATTCCAGCTACATTGCATGTTGCCCAACCACTAGACCAAAGAGGCTTTATCAAATTACTTGGGCGCAAACATTTTAAGAAGTGAGTGTAGCCACGCTATTACCTGCATATAGAAATTAGAAAAATGTGATTTTTGAAAAAAAAAGTGGAGAAAATTTGAAAGTTCGCAGATCTCAAAACAAACCACGAATTCAAAGAATTTTCATGAAATAGAAAAAAAATTCAATGATTTCAAAAAAGTTCACAAACTTGGAAAAAGTTCATCAAGTTTGAAAAATTGTTCATCTTTTTTGAAAAAATATTCTCAGTATGAAAAAAAAAGTTCATCAGTTTTGAAAAACGTGCATCTATTTTCAACAAAAGTTCATCATTCTTTAAAAATCAATTTTGAAAAAAGTTCACCAGCTATGAAAAAAGTGCATCTATTTTCAATTAAAGTTCATCGATTTTGAACAAAAGTTCATCGTTCTTTGAAGAAAGGTCATCCAAATTTTGAAAAAAGTTCATGTATTTTTAAAAAAAATCATTGAAGTAAAAAATCATCCAATTTGAAAAAGGTTATTGAAATTTTAAGAAAAGTTCATAGATTTTGAAAAAAGTTCATAGAAATTGATTATGAGTGTTCAAAAAAAAAAAAGTGCACAAATTTGAAAAAAATGTTCATTGATTTGAAAAGAAGTTCATGGAATATCAAAGAAATTTCATCCATTTGAAGAAAAAGTTCACGTATTTGCAAAACAAAATCGTCGAACCAGGAAGGAAAGAACAGAAAACAGGAAAGGAAAAAAGAAAAGAAAAAAAGGAAAAGGAAAGAATAAAAAAGGGAAAAGGTGGAATGTTAGGCCAATTCCAACAAGCGACCGCAAACGGCCTTCTGTTTGGTCCGGATTTGGTCCGTTTGGGATGGCAAAACGGACGCCCATGTCCGGTTTGGGCCGGCCTAGTGTCGAGGCACCCATTGTGCGGCCGCGTCCCCAACTTATCTGTGCTGGACTTAAAGAAAACACCAAAAAGGCATGGAAAAATAAAAAAGGCAAAGAATATTTAAAAAATGCATTGTAGGATAACTTAAAACATAAATAACTTAATTAAACAATCCACTGTCGCCACGACCCATGCACTTTTTTTTTATGTTTTAAGTTATCCTACAATGCCTTCTTATGTTTTTCTAAATTTCATCTTATGTACACGCTCTCGAGCACGTACACGTCTCCGGAGGCCGACAACTTGAGCGTCTCCTGCAGGCCCTCCCACTCATCCTTCTGTTGGCGCTTGTACTACCGCTCGGAGTCCTCCATGACGGCCTACAGGAGCCGCTCATCCTCCTCAGCCGTCATGGCAGGAGGCTGCGGGGGTGGCGGCGACGGGGATGGACATGATGTCGGTGTTAGGCCGCACACCCGCGTGCGGTCGCGCATTCTTGGTGGGTTCAATGCATGCACATGGGGCACACTCTGGGACACACGGGGCAAGCTATGACCACTTCCGACAAAAAAGGTTTGCCGATGCATGTCGTGCTCGTCCTGGAACCATGTGTCCCAGAAGGGCGAGTCAACGTCGTACCTGCAGTCGACGAGGAGCTGGCGTGGAATCCTAGTGAGGGTGTTTGGAATTAAGGGGTCCTCGGGCTGTCGGCCTATCTCTCATGGGCCGGACTGATGGGATACCTTTGGTTCGTTGGAGGAAGATCAGACAACAGACGATCCCGTGCTCCAGAAGGAAACCTTTGGAGATTTGGTGTGTCCCCCAAGTCTCGCTTGCTATGATCGGCATGTTTATCCCACGATGATAACCAACATATCTAACCCTAGGTACCCTTGATGTCTATATAAACCAGAGGGTTTAGTCCGTAGAGGGGAGAACCATCATCATACCCACCTAGGGTTTTGTTCGTCCGATCTTGTGGTAGACCAACTCCGTAATTGTCACACAAACACATCAATATAATCAAGGAGCACGTAGGGTTTTACCTCCTCGAGAGGGCCTGAACCTGGGTAAACACTATCTGTACACCCCTTGTTACCCATCGATCCAAGATCCACAGCTCGGGACCCCCTACCCGAGATCCGCAGGTTTTGACACCAACATTAGTGCTTTCATTGAGAGTTCCATTGTGGAATCGTTGAAGGATCGATCATTCTCTTAGTCATCAGCGATGGCATCTGCAACGGGGACGTCTTCGTCCCCGGGCAGCTTTACGCGTTCGGCAGCATCGTGTTGTGATACGTCTCCAACATATCTATAATTTTTTATTGTTCCATGTTGTTATATTATCATTCTTGGATGTTTTACAATCATTTTATATCATTTTTGGTAATAACCTATTGACATAGTGCCTAGTGCCAGTTGTTGTTTTCTGCATGTTTTTTACATGGCAGGAAATCAATACTAAACGGAGTCCAAACGCAGCTAAACTTTTTGAGGATTTTTTTGGGCCAGAAGACATCCAGTGGGCCAAGGAAGCACCTGGGGGGTGCCTTGAGGAGGGCGGCACCCACCAGGGCGTGTCTGGGAAGCCAGGCGCGCCCAGGTGGGTTGTGCCCACCTCGGGTGCCCCCTGAACCGCCTCTTTGCTCTATAAATACCCTAAAATTCCAGAAACCCTAAGGGAGTCGATGAAAATCAATTCCAGCCGCCGTAGCGTCCAGAACCACCAGATCCAATCTAGACACCATCACGGAGGGGTTCACCACTTCCATTGGTGCCTCTCCGGTGATGCGTGAGTAGTTCTTTGTAGAGCTACGGTTCTGTAGTTAGTAGTTAGATGGCTTCCTCTCTCTCTCTCTCTCTCTTGATTATCAATACAATGGTCTCTTGGAGATCCATATGATGTAAGCCTTTTTGTGGTGTGTTTGTTGGGATCCGATGAACTTTGAGTTTATGATCAGATCTATGTTTTTAGCCATGAAAGTTATTTGAGTCTTCTTTGATCTCTTATATGCATGATTGCTTATAGCCTCGTATTTCTTCTCCGATATTTGGGTTTTGTTTGGCCAACTTGATCTATTTATCTTGCAATGGGAAGAGGTGCTTTGTGATGGGTTCGATCTTACGGTGCTCGATCCCAGTGACAGAAGGGGAAACGACACATATGTATCGTTGCTATTAAGGATAACAAGATGGGGTCTATTTCTACATAAATAGATCTTGTCTACATCATGTCATCGTTCTTATTGCATTACTCCGTTTCTCCATGAACTTAATACACTAGATGCATGCTAGATAGCGGTCGACGTGTGGAGTAATAGTAGTAGATGCAGGCAGGAGTCGGTCTACTAATCTTGGACGTGATGCCTATATAATGATCATTGTCTGGATATCGTCATGATTATTTGAAGTTCTATCAATTTCCCAACAATAAATGTTTTCCCACCGTTTTCTATTTTTCTTGAGAGAAGCCACTAGTGAAACCTACGGCCCCCGGGTCTCTTTTCATTATATTTGCCTTTGCGATCTATTTTCCTTTGCATTTATTCAGATCTATTAAACCAAAAATACAAAAATACCTTGCTGCAATTTATTTGTTCCGCGATCTATTTATCCTATCTACCACTTTTACCTCACATTATTTGTCTATCTTGAGGCGCCATACCCGAAAGGGATTGACAACCCCTTTAACACGCCAGGTTGCGAGTATTTGTTATTTGTGTGCAGGTGTTGTTTATGTGGTGTGAGGAGGTTCTCCTACTGGTTCGATAACCTTGGTCTCACCACTGAGGGAAATACCTACCATCGCTATACTGCATCATCCCTTCCTCTTTGGGAAAATACCGTCGTAGTTCTAGCAGACATCAAAAGGAATTTATGCACCGTTGCCGGGGAGGATCTTCAACTGTAACATCCCAAATTTTCAATTTGGAATGTTATACATTAGATCATCATTGCATATCATATTTTATTGCATTCTGGCTTGATCCTAGAAATTCTACGCAACTCAAGGACCCGCGGAGAGAGTTGGGGATTTCGTTATTTTCTTATTTGAGTTTTCTCAAATTTCGAAAAGAGGATCGTTTGATTTCAATTATTTTCTATTCGAATATTTCTTATAAAAATAAAAGAGAGGGAATAAAATGACTTTCCCAAAATAAAGAAATATTGGAGAATTAGTATTAAAATCAAATAAGATTTTATTTCGGAGTTTTATTGCTATTTTATTTTGAATTAGGAAAAATATGTGTTTTTCAAAATTGAATTATAGGCCCAAATAAATGTTCACTTGGTCTGCTATATTTTAGAGGACAGGGAAAATTTATTTCAGGATTTTTGAAGTCCGTTTAGTATTTCTTTTATTTGTTTTTATGCACAGAATTATTTAAAAAACGAATTGACTCCGGGCCGTAACCGGCTAGGACTCCGCCCAGACGGCCTCTTATATAGAGCCGCCCCGGGCCCCCAGCCCACCGAAGCCCGTGCTGCCCCAAACCCTAACCTAGCCAGCCGCCGCCGTGGCCGCTGCTGCGCTGCGCCCCCGCCGCCGCCTCGCTGACGCCGTGCTACGTCTTGAGCTTGCGTTGGTTTTCCTTGAAGAGGAAAGGGTGATGCAGCAATAGTAGCGTAAGTATTTCCCTCAGTTTTTGAGAACTAAGGTATCAATCCAGTAGGAGGCTCCTCAAAAGACGCACCTACACAAACAAACAAAGAACTCGCAACCAACGGAATAAAGGGGTTGTCAATCCCTTCACGGCCACTTGCAAAAGTGAGATCTGATAGAGATAGTATGATAAGATAAATATATTTTTGGTATTTTATGATATAGATAAGAAAGTAAAGATGCAAATAAAAGTAGATTGAAAGCTTATATGATAAAAGATAGACCCAAGGGCCATAGGTTTCACTAGTGGCTTCTCTCAAGATAGCATAAGTATTACGGTGGGTGAACAAATTACTGTCGAGCAATTGATAGAAAAGCGAATAATTATGAGATTATCTAGGCATGATCATGTATATAGGCATCACGTCCGTGACAAGTAGACCGACTCCTGCCTGCATCTACTACTATTACTCCACACATCATCCGCTATCCAGCATGCATCTAGAGTATTAAGTTCATAAGAACAGAGTAACGCATTAAGAAAGATGACATGATGTAGAGGGATAAACTCATGCAATATGATATAAACCCCATCTTTTTATCCTCGATGGCAACAATACAATACGTGCCTTGCAGCCCCTATTGTCACTGGGTAAGGACACCGCAAGATTGAACCCAAAGCTAAGCACTTCTCCCATGGCAAGAAAGATCAATCTAGTAGGCCAAACCAAACTGATAATTCGAAGAGACTACCAAAGATAACTCACTCATACATAAAAGAATTCAGAGGAGATTCAAATATTTCTCATAGATAAACTTTATCATAAACCCACAATTCATCGGATCTCGACAAACACACCGCAAAAGAGTTACATCGAATAGATCTCCACAAGAGAGGGGGAGAACATGGTATTGAGATCCAAAAGGAGAGAAGAAGCCATCTAGCTAATAACTATGGACCTGAAGGTCTATGGTAAACTACTCACAACTCAACGGAGGGGCTATCGTGTTGATGTAGAAGCCCTCCATGGTCGATTCCCCCTCCGGCGGAGCACCGACGAAGGCTCCAAGATGGGATCTCGCGGATACAGAAGGTTACGGCGGTAGAAATTGTTTTTCATTGGCTCCCTGGATGTTTTCGTGGTACGTGGGTATATATAGGAGGAAGAAGTAGGTCGGTGGCCGCCTGAGGGGCCCACGAGATAGGGGGCGCACCCTGTAGGGGTGGGCGTGCCCTCCACCCTCGTGGCCACCTCGGCAGCTTCTTGGCTTGCACTCCAAGTCCTCTGGATCACGTTCGTTCCAAAAATCATGCTCCCGAAGGTTTCATTCCGTTTGGACTCTATTTGATATTCTTTTTCTTTGAAATACTGAAATAGGCAAAAAAACAACAATACGGGCTGGGCCTCAGGTTAGTAGGTTAATCCCAAAAATGATATAATGTGTAAAATAAAGCCCATAAACATCCAAATGGGGTAATATAATAGCATGGAACAATCAAAAATTATAGATACGTTGGAGACGTATCAAGCATCCCCAAGCTTAATTCCTGCTCGTCCTCGAGTAGGTAAATGATAAAAACAGAATTTTTGATGTGGAATGCTACCTAGCATAATTCTCAATGTAATTTTCTTTATTGTGGCATGAATGTTCAGATCCAAATGATTCAAAATAAAAGTTCATATTGACATAAGAAATAGTAATACTTCAAGCATACTAATAAAAGCAATCATGTCTTCTCAAAATAACATGGCTAAAGAAAGTTCATCCCTACAAAATCATATAGTTAGGCTGTGCTTCATTTTCATCACACAAAAATGTTCCCAAATTCTACACCCCCGATGACAAGCCAAGCAATTGTTTCGTACTTAAATAATCTCAAACTTTTTCAACTTTCACGCAATACATGAGCGTGAGCCATGGATATAGCACTATGGGTGGAATAGAATATGATGATGGGGATTGTGCGGAGAAGACAAAAAAGGAGAAAGTCTCACATTGACGAGGATAATCAACGGGCTATGGAGATGCCCATCAATTGATGTCAACAAGAGGATTAGGGACTGCCATGCAACGGATGCACTAGAGCTATAAATGAATGAAAGCTCAACAAAAGAAAACTAGTGGGTGTGCATCCAACTTGCTTGCTCATGAAGACCTAGGGCATTTTGAGGAAGCCCATCGTAGGAATATACAAGCCAAGTTCTATAATGAAAAATTCCCACTAGTACATGAAAGTGACAACATATGAGACTCGCTATATGAAGAACATAGTGCTACTTTTAAGCACAATATATGAGACTCGCTATATGAAGGACATGGTGCTACTTTGAAGCACAAGTGTGGAAAAAGAGATAGTAACATTGCCCCTTTTTATTTTTTTATTTTTTTCTTTTTTTCTTCTTTTTTTCTTCTTTTTTCTTTGGCCTTTCTTTTTCTTTTTCTTTTTGGCCTTTCTTTTTTTCTTTTTGGGGACAATGCTCTAATAATGATGATCATCACACTTTTATTGATTTACAACACATGAATTACAACTCAAAACTAGAACAAGATATGACTCTATATGAATGCCTCCGGCGGTGTACCGGGATGGTGCAATGAATCAAGAGTGACATGTATGAAAAATTATGCATGGTGGCCTTGCCACAAATACAATGTCAACTACATGATTATGCAATGGCAATATGACAAAAGTACACTACTAGGGAAAAGCCTAGCAGCAGCGCGGGTTTTGGGCCTATTAGTAGCGCGGGTACCCTCGCTACTAATAAGGCGCCATGACTAACTTATAGCGATGGCGGGTGCAACCAGCCACAACTAACGTATAGCAGTAGCGTGGGTAGAAACCCGCGCTACTACTAATCTGTAATCTCTGAATATTTTTTTCGAGGGTTTTTTCGAAATTTTTTTTTTGAATTTTTTCCCCTAATTTTCAAATTTCTGAATTATTTTAACCTCAAATCTATAATCACCCCTCATCGCTGCTCAATTTAATCTCTAATCACCCCTCATCATTCCAAATCATCTAACTTTCCGGACGGTCACCCATCCTCTCACTACTCCAGCCTGAGCACGCTTAACTTCCGGTTCTATTCTCCCTCGTTTCCAAGTCTGCACTTGTTGTTTTCCTGACAATAGTAAGATGTCAATCCTATTAACCTCAGGAATTTAGCTTGAGCATGAAGTCACACATTTCACTGTTTGAGTTTGAAACTATTGTTCTAAAAAATTAGTAACACTAATATTTCTTGAATAATTTGTTTGACCATAGTTTGACCACAGTTTAACCAGATTTGACCACAGTTTGACCATAGTTTGACTAGATTTGACCAAAATTCAAAAAAACTAAAATAATTATTTAGTAACACTAATATTCTTGAATAATTAGTTTGACCATAGTTTGACCAGATTTAACAAAAATTAAAAAAAACTGATTTTTTTTGAATTTTTTTGCCTCCATATCTTAAAAGCCCCGTAACTTTTTTTCTGTTAGGCTTTTGAGGATTTTAAAAATGTTTAACAAAGTTCGCCCAGTTAAATTCGGATGTAACTTTTCGAGTAGATGCTTTTTCATATAAAAAACTTTTTCATCCGAGTTCGTATGCAAAAGTTATGGCCATTTTACAATTTTCTAGAGAGATTTTGCAAATAAAGTCGAAATTCATATTTGTAAATTTTCCCAACAACTAGACCACATATCACACGGGAAACTTATTTTCTTTTATTTTTTTGACATTTTTATCATTTTCTTTTATTTTTTAAAACTGAAAAGGCGGTCCACGAAGGGGTAAACTTTGACAAATAGGCCATACCCCGCGCTACTACTATGACAGACGATTAGCGATGGCGGGTTTTAACCCACGCTACTACTAAGTTGATAGCGAGAGCGCTGGTTAGTAGTAGCGAGGTTAAAACCCGCTCTCGCTATCAACTTAGTAGTAGCGAGGTTAAAACCCTCGCTACTACTATGGAATATCCCGGGGCACGGTAGAGACCGCTTAGTAGTAGCGAGGTTACAAACCCGCTGCTGCTATCAACTTAGTAGTAGCGAGGTTTAAAACCTGCGCTGCTAGTAGTAGCGATGGCGAGGTTTTTAACCTCGCTCGCGCTAAGATTCAATGTCGAGACCCGACTCAATATCACATCGACCTAGCCTGTAACACCTCATATCACTTTGCGGCCTCATGCACGGTATCCCCACGGGTGTCGCCTTACCTTTGCGGGACCGTTTAGCCTTTTGGCACACGTATATGATAGTGTCGCTAGCATCCATATGATAAGGAGCCCGGCCGACATGGCTAGTCGTAAACCCAAAGTGGCACAGACTTACGAGGACAGCATCCATGACCCGAAGATCGAACGTGTCGGTCATCGGTGGGTAAGTTCCGGGCTGTAGCACTGGGCTAGCAGACTCCGTAAACCGGTCAGAAGCGGCTAACAGACTCCGGTACTCAACGTGACATTTCCCGAAGGGACAGACACAGAACGAAGAAGGACACATGCCGCCAGCCTAAGTGTTCCGAGCAAAGAGTAAGCTACCATGTGGAAACACTAGGAGACATTTCCCGTAAGAGAGGCTACTAAAGATAAACAACTAGATAGTCGATCCCACACATACCAAGCATTTCAACAACATACACACAATATGCTCGATATGTGCAAATACAACATGGCATCACAACATGACTCTCGACTCAAGTATTTGTTCAATAGGCCCGAGGAGCGAGATATTACAAACATGGGTCTCATGACCCAACATTGAAGCATACAAGTCAAGCACAAGCGGAAGCTAATATGTCCGAGTACGAGACATCTATAAATGAAAAAAGCCGAGAAGCTTTGACTGTCTACTGATCTCCGCCGAGGGCACAAGATCGTAGCTGAGGTAACAAGCTAAACGTCGAGGTCCACGCTGAACTACTAGCGAGACCGAGGTCTCTCTGCAAAAAACATAAAATAGGCAAACGTGAGTACAAATGTACCCAAAGAAGACTTACATCGAACTAACTACATATGCATCATTATCAACAAAGGGATGGTGGAGTTTAACAAAGACAAGCCAGCTTTGACTCGGTGGCTATCCTAAACTACGACCGCAAGTAACTCTTTGAGGTGGCGCACACGAGTCCACATATTCACCATATCAATACACCACTATGGATCCGCACCGCCTCCCCTCGAGCACGCCATCCATAGCACTCACACTTATCTTGCGTATTTTAGAGTATCCACTTTCACTTGTCTATGAACTGTTATAGGCAACCCGAAGTCCTTTACATGCGGACACGGCTATTGAATAGATGATGTTAACCTGCGGTGTACTTCTTCACACATGTTTCCACCACTTAGCGTCTCAGACACGACATGTGCTCGGCAGACTTCAAGCGAAAGCCGACGTGGGTGTAGACCACGACCTACCTAGACACTCAAGTCTCTAGTCCAGTTTATCGCCTATTTGGGTTCCATCTATGAGGAGTTCCGGCGAAGTTTCGCTCACAGCCCCAAACGATGTGAACAGGTTCCGTGACACCAATCACTATGCTGGGTAACGGATGAGTTGCGTTGCATCCGGCAGGTCAACCTCAGGGCCGGGTGGTTACGCCCGGTCGGTGGGCAGGGTTGCGGGCGACGTCTGGGATCCTGTGGTTGCGGTGGATCTGGGTGCGGATGGGAGTGTAACGGGCGGGTCGGGTTGCTTGGCGGCACAGGCCACGGGTCAGCGGGTCTGGCTGGCCGGCTTCGGGTAGGCGCGATCTGGCTCGTGATTCGCTCAAAGCGTGCTGGCTGGCGAGGGGAGAAACTGCACGGCTCGTCAGGAGAAAGAGCGAGAGAGAGGTCCGGGCTGGTGACTGGAGAAGTCCGGTCGGCGGGACTCGGAGCGACGGGGAGGGGGGTCAGGGGCGACAGCTCTCGGCTCGGTCTGGAGGCGAGAGGGGAGCGCGAGCGGGGCGGTGGCGGAGAGGCGGTGGCGGGCTAGGGGGCGAGGTGGCGGAGGAGGGAAGGGCCAGGGTGCTGCTCGAGAGAGGGAGTGAGGGCCCAGTGGGCTTGGGCTGTAGGTGTGCCGCCAAAGTTAGCCTCTCTCTCTTTTTATTTCTGTTTTCTAATTATTTCTGCAACTTCGGGCTTTATTAAAATACTTAGACTCTTTCAAAAATCATAAAACTACTCATGATCACTGTTGGGAATATATCCCACAAGAAACATTTTAGTTTATGATTATTTGAGCATTTAAAATATTTAATAGCATTTAAATGCCCAAATGCAAAATAGAGTATGATTTAATTGAGCCCAATATGTCCTCAAGAAAATATAAACCATTTTTGGTAGATGCTTTCACCTCAAACCGTAAATGTTGAACATTTTAGAGGGCATTTAGAATCCAATGAAAAAGATTTTAGTTTGACCCTAGTTGAATTCATTTGGTGCTAGGGTTTAGTCAATCCCCATTTCAAGTTTCATGAAATTTAAACATGATGCAACACATGACTAGCTAGCCTAGTGCAATAACAGAAGCTAGGGATGTGACAACTCACCCCCACTAAACAAGAATCTCGTCCCGAGATTCAAAACGTAGGGTAAGGTGAAAGGAAAACGCAAACTAATATAATCTTCACGATCCAAGTTGCACTTCAAATGAATGTTGACTCGATCACCATCATTGTCTCGAACTCTTGCTCTGAGAACTCCAACTAACATGACAATGAGAGGAAAAGGAAACTCTAAAAGAATCGATCTTCTTGGAGATCAAACAACTTAGGATCAACTCACGGGTGAGTCATAAAACATCTCTCGGTGAGGTACAAAGCATACGCCTAGAGGAATGGAGGAACAGATGACGAGGGTTCACTAGGTAGACAACAATTCTACACTTCTCAAGAGAATGGTGAATGGTTGTCAACGTAGCGAGGAGTTGACTTGCCATGATACCATAAAGATGCACCTTAGGGAAGGTGACTCGTAGAAATATCCCCTTAAGTGGCAAAAAGAATTACATTTGATTCAAAGATCATTGAAACTCTTTATACCAGCTTAGGGAAAATCACAAACGATCATTTGGCGGAGTACGAAAGAATGGCATACTCGGACTAGGATGGACGATGTGGATTACCTTGTTGAAAACAACACAAGGGATGATTTTAGTACTGGGGAGAAGCTCAATAGTAGAGAGTGAGTCCAGTGTTGAAAGGTTATGGCATAACCAAGGAAACTGAGAGCAATCCCAGTTAGTGCCGATGATAACACCTAGTGCTTGTGCGTGCTCTCAAGAACTTGAGCATTTCCATATTCATCAAGGTTTTACCAACATCCGTGTCAAGGATGCTGACAACACAACATACTACCATGATGAATAGTGATGGACGATGCAGATGCAAAGGAAGATAACACTTTCTCAGATTTCATCTTAGCGAGACCAAGGGGGACAAAATCTGGATGATCGACCGAGAGACATTTAGCACTCCGCTTCTAATGTTCTCCTTGATGTGCTAGCGTAACCCATTTATTGATATGGTTTGGTATCTAGAACATTAAGTAACAGGTCGGACATCGGGAGCATAGAAGTCATAAGGCACACAAATAGGGAATAATTCCTACGAAGTCCTTATGGAGAGGTGGCCAACTTGTTCAATCAAAATTTACATGAATGTGTCTTCCTACTGGGTGTGTTGGCCAGACATCCATTTTACCGGGCTACAGAGTGACCAATATTATAGTTCTTGGGACACGTTCCAACCATCATATCTGCCTGAGATTCAGATCTGGTTGGTGTTAGAATAGTCCAGACTCATCGAGTCTAGAAAGGAAAATGAAAGTTTGCAACATAAACCGACGAGAAGACGTTGCGTGAATCTCAGGAAATGAACCACGATAGCAAGCTCCAAAACATGAGCTGGTTCGCTACAAACATGTGAACACGTTGTCCTGCATAAACATGATCCCATGGTAGTCTTACAATAAAACACTATCGAGTTCCGTGGGGAATCATCATCGAGGATATCAAGTCCTTGCATAGGGTATACTCATAAGAAGGAGCTTTTCTCCTTGAACAAATCAATCGGTGGCTTGGTGTGCTAGGAATACATATAGAATGAAGGTTGCAAGTCTTGAACCACGTAATACTTCGCAAGTATGCATGAATGATTTGGGATGATTCCAAAAGAGGCAACATTGACTTTCTCAAATTCATCATGCAACTTGCATCAAATGCACATGAACTAGAGGAAGTCACTTACATCCGAACATATGCTTCATGACGTAGCATGAACAAATGTTTTAAGAAAGTTTCCAGCACTAGCTTAATGTTCAACGAAACTATGGAGAAGACAAGGATGTTGTCGATGGGCTCAACAACAATTCGCCCGATTCCCATGGAGATGGGATTCCATAACCATGTGAACAAGGTTCTAGTATTGGTCGACCCAAAAGATATAATGGTGTATGCTCGAGGAAAATCCACGAGTAAGACAAAGATTACGAACATCGTTGGTTCTGATTTGATTTGATGAAAGCCCACACTCGAATCAAAGTTTTGGTAAGACAATAGCTCCAACAACTGGCCTCGAGGATCAATTGATGAAGATATCATCTTTCTTCAACACATACAAGATAACCCTTAAGATGAACTAAATCGGACAAGCTTCCATCTTCCAACTCTCCAAGTTGTTGTTTAGCTTGACCAAACAGCTCAGGGGTATGCAGCACAGATTCTTGGAGAAGGGGTGGTTTATGTGAAACCAACTTGATCACGAGCTCAACATAACAGTCAGGTGACAACCTGGTAATACTTCCGAGAAGATATTCGGAAAATCACGAACCACCGATAAGTTACTAAGCTCGAGAACAATCTTGCTTTTCAGGCAAGACGATATGATCATAAGAGCGAGGGATTGGCACAATCCTAACTCATTGATCGAAGGGTGCACCGGAAGTAAGGACTAGGTAGCACGATCTATCTTAGGATGATGATTCAAGAACCAACATGCTAAGAATGAAATTATCGTCCTTTAACTACCAAGCAACGGACTTGCTAGGAGTATAGATTTCACACATCATGGTTCACTTGTCGGCATTCCGGTTACAATAACATGGAGACCGAGGAATGAACAATGATGGCAAGAGGTATCACTGCGTCAAGAATTCATGAGAGGTAGTGCAATTCTCATGATATTCTTAATATCAAGATGGTAATACTCCAAGGTAGAACAGAACAAAAGCTGGATTAGTATTTTGATCTGTGGAATACAACTGCTTTGACCCAATCCTAGAAATGGACAAGCTACTGGAGTTCGTTTCTCCTAGTCATTCTGGAATAGGAATGGCTTGACGGACCACAAGAATAATAGGCATCGATGAGCTCGAGTGCACAACTACTCCTGTCTATCAATTGATAGACGATGGTCGGAAGACAAGTAAGAGGGACAACTCAAAGGAACATATCATTTTCTGAGTTGTGGATGCATAGATTAGTATGTCGAGCGCGGCTCAACATTTCTTCCGGATAACCCATGCGAGAAGGTAGAACTGGCAGAGTCACAATACAAAATGGAGGACTCATCGAGAGCACTCTAGTTGTGATCTTTTGGTTTAACAAACTTCTGCCATAAGTGGTTCATAGTATTTGGAAGAAGGAAGTACCACGGACCTCGAGGACTAATGCAAAGGTTACTAATTTCCTAAAGGAACTAGCAAACACTATCAACACGAGGTAAGTAGGGTGAATCTCGGGTTCAAAAACCCAGGAGTAGAATACCTACTACTAAATGGCATCACGGGATGCTTCGAGAATGTTGGCCAGAATGATCACACTGGGAACACATAACATAGCTAGATTACTAGATGATCCCCTAAGACACCTAGGGTCATAATAATAATTCCAACATATATGTCGAGGCAATAGAATACCTCAACTCAGCAATTAGTGTGATTAACCTGGTCCAAAGGAACATCAAAACCAGAGGGAAAGGATTTGCAAGTGCATCAGATTGTTTAGAAACCTGGGATGAGTCGGACAGCATAACGGCTGTAAATGCTCAAAAGTTTGGAGACATACAACAAAAATGGTGGCATAGCCACTTAGAGGCACAATAACAGGATTTCAAGACCAACAGTTATGAACATACGGAAGTAGTAGAACTGAGCTGAGATTTGAAACTAACAATTCTATAAGTCTATGGATTAGTAACACGTCATCCTGATAGATAGATGAGAAGGCCTAGTTCTTAAACCCCGTAGAAGAGAAGAGGATGACTCAGATCAGAAAGCCATGAGGTATAAGGAGTAAAAAGAGCCTTACGTTCCATCCCACAATCAATTCCCCTACATATAACTAAAGCATTTCTAGACTCAACTTCGACCAGTTTGGCTTGGTAAACCTATAGGCAGTCAAGCTCTGATACCAAAGCTGTCAGGACCCCGACTCAATATCACATCGACCTAGCCTATAACACCTCATATCACTTTGCGGCCTCACGCACGGTATCCCCACCGGTGTCGCCTTACCTTTGCCCGGGACCGTTTGCGCCTTTTGGCACACGTATATGATAGTGTCGCTAGCATCCATATGATAAGGAGCCCGGCTGACATGGCTAGTCGTAAACCCAAAGTGGCACAGACTTACGAGACAGCATCCATGACCCGAGATCGAACGTGTCGGTCATCACGGTAAGTTCCGGCTGTAGCACTGGCTAGCAGACTCGATAAACCGGGCTGTGGCGGGCTAACAGACTCCGGTACTCAATGCGTGACATTTCCCGAAGAACAGACGAGAACGAAGAAGGACACATGCCGCCAGCCTAAGTGTTCCGGAGCAAGAGCAAGCTACCATGTGGAAACACTAGGAGACATTTCCCGGTAAGAGAGGCTACTAAAGATAAACAACTAGATAGTCAGATCCCACACATACCAAGCATTTCAACAACATACACACAATATGCTCGATATGTGCAAATACAACATGGCATCACAACATGACTCTACGACTCAAGTATTTGTTCAATAGGCTCCGAGGAGCGAGATATTACAAACATGGGTCTCATGACCCAACATTCAGAGCATACAAGTCAAGCACAAGCGGAAGCTAATATGTCTGAGTACAGACATCTATAAATGAAAAAGGCTGAGAAGCCTGACTGTCTACCAGATCCTGCCGAGGGCACAAGATCGTAGCTGAGGTAACAAGCTAAACGTCGAGGTCCACGCGGAACTACTAGCGAGACCGAGGTCTCTCTGCAAAAACATAAAATAGGCAAACGTGAGTACAAATGTACCCAAAGACTTACATCGAACTAACTACATATGCATCATTATCAACAAAGGGATGGTGGAGTTTAATAGCAGACAAGCCAGCTTTGACTCGGTGGCTATCCTAAACTACGACCGCAAGTAACTCTTTGAGGTGGCGCTACGAGTCCACATATTCACCATATCAATACACCACTATGGATCCGCACCTGCCTCCCTGAGATCGCCATCCATAGCACTCACACTTATCTTGCGTATTTTAGAGTATCCACTTTCACTTGTCTATGAACTGTTATAGGCAACCCGAAGTCCTTTACATGCGGACACGGCTATTCAATAGATGATGTTAACCTGCGGGGTGTACTTCTTCACACATGTTTCCACCACTTAGCGTCGCACACGACATGTGCTCGGCGGACTTCAAGCTTAAAGCCGACGGGTGTAGACCACGACCTACCTAGACACTCAAGTCTCTAGTCCAGGTTTATCGCCTATTTGGGTTCCATCTATGAGGAGTTCGGCCAAGTTTCGCTCACAGCCCCAAACGATGTGAACAGGTTCCGTGACACCAATCGGGCGCCTGGTTTACACGGCCACGTGCCTACCGCATCACAGCCCACCCCTACGGTCAAGATCACGCACGGCCTCCAAAGATACTACAAACACGAAACTACTTGCAACTCACCGGACAGAGGACAAGGGTGAATAAGAAGTCGGCGGGGTCATATTTCAGGCCCAATGCATGGTAGTAGCTGAATCATGGATCACAAACACGAACTCAGTTCCTAAGGACGGCTTCAATGAGACAACCCACCATGTACTCCTACATGGCCTCTCACCGATACCTTTACCAAATCGTGTTCACACACTTAGCTCACACACGTGAGGACATGTTCACACACCTCGATTCATTCCTCGATGAATCGAACGACTCAACTCTAAGCGATGAGTGGCATGACAAACAAGCATGAATGAGTAGGCACATCAGGGCTCAAACAACTCCTACTCATGCTAGTGGGTTTCATCTATTTACTGTGGAATGACAGGTCATGCAAAGGATAAAGGGGTTCAGCTACCGCAGCAAGTAACAAATGAATCGTTGTTGTCCTAATGCAGTAAAGAGAGCAGGAGCGAGAGAGGGATTGTATCGGAATGAACAAGGGGTTTTGCTTGCACGGCACTTCCAAGATAATATAGCTCTTCATCGGTGTCATCGATCTCATCGTCGAAACCACGTCTATCGAGAGGGACAATTTCCGCAAACAAAGAGGAACACAATCAATGCAATGCAACAAATATGATGCATGATAATGTCATGGCAATATGCTGTTGATTGAGCTAATGCAACTAGCAACCATATTAAATGAAGTTGGTTTGAATCCGTGATTCAAATTCAAACTCCATAAGTGGATATTTAAATGCCATTATATGATTTGTGCTAAACAGCAGCTATAAGTTGTTCTAACATGCATGAAAATGGTACAGATGGATAGATTGGATTTTTCTGATAATTTTCATATATAAATTATTTCAATCTGAGCTACGGTTGAATTTCTATGAATTTTGAAGTTTAAATCATTTTCCGAATTTCGTGATTTATTTTAAAACCGAAAATGATTAATTAGCGTCGACCGACGTCGCAGTGACGTCAGCAGGTCAACTGGGCGCCTCCAGGTCAAACCTGACCAGTGGGGCCCATACGTCAGTGTCTCAGTTAATTAACGGGGTTAATTAGTGCTTAGTTAAAAACTAACCTTAGTTAATTAGGGCGTGGGCCCGCATGTCAGTGACTTAGCTGGTTAACTAAAATTAATTAGTACTAAACTAAATTAGCAGGGCTTTGGGCCCACTTGTCAATGACTCAGAGGAGTCAACCTGGGCCCACCCAGTCCACGTCAGGGTCAAACCCGCGGTCGGTGGTCAAAGCTCGCCGGCGTTTAGCCGGCCGAGGCGAGGCCGACGCGTGGCGCTGCTTGACGCCCACAGGGCTCGGTTTTGGACGCGGTTTGCGGCTACGGAAAGCTGGGGATCTCGCGCATCTAGTGGTGGTGGTGGCCGGGCCTGGGGTGGCCGGAGTTGGCGCCGGCGACGACCTAGGCGGCCACCGGAGTTCGGGTGCTCGCGGTTTTGGTGCTACGGGGCACGGCGGGGCAAACGGCCGGGTGCTACGGCCTCCTGGTAATGTTCGAGCACGATTCTGGCGCTCGCTTTCAGCTCTAAACAGCGGTGGCTACGGCGGCGACATGGCCGGCGGTGAAGAGCTCACGGCTCCGACGAATTCGATAGCTACGCGATGCAAACGAGGCAGGGGAGAGAGGGGAAAGATTCCGGTGCTCACGGTGAACTCGCAGAGCAGGCTAGTGGGCTCGGGGACGGCTTGGTGACGACAAAACATCAACGGCGATCTCGGGTGCCCGAGGAGGAAGACGAGGTGAAGGAGGCTCCACGGGGCGTCTGGCGTCTTGTGGCTTGGCGGAGAGGGCGAGGGGGTCAAGGCGGAGCCTCTGGACGTGTCGGAGAGGCTTCGGGATGGCTGCGGCCGCGGCGAGCAGCGTCGGTGGCGACGGCTGCGCTCGGCCATGAGGGGGAGAGAGAGCAGAGGAGGGAGAGAGCGCGGGGAAGAGTGAGAGGGACCGGGGTGCGTGGCGTCGCAGGAGGGATCCAGGCGCCGGGGATGCAGGCAGGCAGGGTGGAGGTGGCCGGGCGCGTGCTCGCGCGCGGTGGCCACGCGCCCTTCGTCCTCCTGGCAAAAGGAGGAAGACGACAGGGGGGAGCGGAGGTGGGCTGGGCCGGCTAGGTAAGTGGACCAGGTGGGCTTGGGCTGTAGGGTGTCTTTGCCAAAGTTAGCCTCTCTCTCTTTTATTTCTGTTTTCTAATTATTTCTGCAACTTCAGGGCTTTATTAAAAATACTTAGACTCTTTCAAAAATCATAAAACTACTCATGATCACTGTTGGGAATATATCCTACAGTAAACATTTTAGTTTATGATTATTTGAGCATTTAAAATATTTAATAGCATTTAAATGCCCAAATGCAAAATAGAGTATGATTTAATTCAGAGCCCAATATGTCCTGCAAAATATAAACCATTTTTGGTAGATGCTTTCACCTCAAACCAGAAATGTTGAACATTTTAGAGGGCATTTAGAATCCAATGAAAAGATTTTAGTTTGACCCTAGTTGAATTCATTTGGTGCTAGGGTTTAGTCAATCCCATTTCAAGTTTCATGAAATTTAAACATGATGCAACACATGACTAGCTAGCCTAGTGCAATAATGAAGCTAGGGATGTGACAACTCACCCCCACTAAACAAGAATCTCGTCCCGAGATTCAAAACGTAGGGTAAGGTGAAAGGAAAACGCAAACTAATATAATCTTCACGATCCAAGTTGCACTTCAAATGAATGTTGACTCGATCACCATCATTGTCTCGAACTCTTGCTCTGAGAACTCCAACTAACATGACAATGAGAGGAAAAGGAAACTCTAAAAGAATCGATCTTCTTGGAGATCAAACAACTTAGGATCAACTCACGGGGTGAGTCATAAAAACATCTCTCAGACTGAGGTACAAAGCATACGTCTAGAGGAATGGAGTGGAACAGATGACGAGGGTTCACTAGGTAGACAACAATTCTACACTTCTCAAGAGAATGGTGAATGGTTGTCAACGTAGCGAGGAGTTGAGTTGCCATGATACCATAAAGATGCACCTTAGGGAAGGTGACTCGTAGAAATATCCCCTTAAGTGGCAAAAAGAATTACATTTGATTCAAAGATCATTGAAACTCTTTATACCAGCTTAGGGAAAATCACAAACGATCATTTGGCGGAGTACGAAAGAATGGCATACTCGGACTAGGATGGACGATGTGGATTACCTTGTTGAAAACAACACAAGGGATGATTTTAGTAATTGGGAGAAGCTCAATAGTAGAGAGTGAGTCCAGTGTTGAAAGGTTATGGCATAACCAAGGAAACTGAGAGCAATCCCAGTTAGTGCCGATGATAACACCTAGTGCTTGTGCGTGCTCTCAAGAACTTGAGCATTTCCATATTCATCAAGGTTTTACCAACATCCGTGTCAAGGATGCTGACAACACAACATACTACCATGATGAATAGTGATGGACGATGCAGATGCAAAGGAAGATAACACTTTCTCAGATTTCACCTTAGCGAGACCAAGGGGGACAAAATCTGGATGATCGACCGAGAGACATTTAGCACTCCGCTTCTAATGTTCTCCTTGATGTGCTAGCGTAACCCATTTATTGATATGGTTTGGTATCTAGAACATTAAGTAACAGGTCGGACATCGGGAGCATAGAAGTCATAAGGCACACAAATAGGGAATAATTCCTACGAAGTCCTTATGGAGAGGTGGCCAACTTCTTCAATCAAAATTTACAGTAACAGGTCTTCCGGCTGGGTGTGTTGGCCAGGACATCCATTTTACCGGGCTACAGAGAGACCAATATTATAGTTCTTGGGACACGTTCCAACCATCATATCTGCCTGAGATTCAGATCTGGTTGGTGTCAGAATAGTCCAGACTCATCGAGTCTAGAAAGGAAAATGAAAGTTTGCAACATAAACCGACGAGAAGACGTTGCGTGAATCTCAGGAAATGAACCACGATAGCAAGCTCCAAAACATGAGCTGGTTCTGCTACAAACATGTGAACACGTTGTCCCAGACAAACATGATCCCATGGTAGTCTTACAATAAAACACTATCGAGTTCCGGTGGGGAATCATCATCGAGGATATCGAAGTCCTTGCATAGGGTATACTCATAAGAAGGAGCTTCTTCTCCTTGAACAAATCAATCAGTGGCTTGGTGTGCTAGGAATACATATAGAATGAAGGTTGCAAGTCTTCGAACCACAGAATACTTCGCACGTATGCATGAATGATTTGGGATGATTCCAAAAGAGGCAACATTGACTTTCTCAAATTCACTGCGGCAACTTGCATCAAATGCACATGAACTAGAGGAAGTCACTTCTTACATCCGAACATATGCTTCATGACGTAGCATGAACAAATGTTTTAAAAAGTTTCCAACACTAGCTTAATGTTCAACGAAACTATGGAGAAGACAAGGATGTTGTTGATGGGCTCAACAACAATTCGTCCAGATTCCCATGGAGATGGGATTCCATAACCATGTGAACAAGGTTCTAGTATTGGTCAGACCCAAAAGATATAATGGTGTATGCTCGAGGAAAATCCACGAGTAAGACAGCATTACGAACATCGTTGGTTCTGATTTGATTTGATGAAAGCCCACACTCGAATCAAAGTTTTGGTAAGACAATAGCTCCAACAACTGGCCTCGAGGATCAATTGATGAAGATATCATCTTTCTTCAACACATACAAGATAACCCTTAAGATGAACTAAATCGGACAAGCTTCCATCTTCCAACTCTCCAAGTTGTTGTTTAGCTTGACCAAACAGCTCAGGGGTATGCAGCACAGATTCTTGGAGAAGGGGTGGTTTATGTGAAACCAACTTGATCACGAGCTCAACATAACAGTCAGGTGACAACCTGGTAATACTTCCGAGAAGATATTCGGAAAATTACGAACCACCGATATGTTACTAAGCTCGAGAACAATCTTGCTTTTCAGGGCAAGACGATATGATCATAAGAGCGAGGGATTGGCACAATCCTAACTCGTTGATAGAAGAGTGCACCGGAAGTAAGGACTAGGTAGCACGATCAATCCTAGGATGATGATTCAATAATCAGCACGCTAAGAATGAAATTATCGTCCTTTAACTACCAAGCAACGGACTTGCTAGGAGTATAGATTTCACACATCATGGTTCACTTGTCGGCATTCCGGTTACAATAACATGGAGACCGAGGAATGAACAATGATGGCAAGAGGTATCACTGCGTCAAGAATTCATGAGAGGTAGTGCAATTCTCATGATATTCTTAATATCAAGATGGTAATACTCAAGGTAGAATGTAACAAAAGCTGGATTAGTATTTTGATCTGTGGAATACAACTGCTTTGACCCAATCCTAGAAATGGACAAGCTCTTGGAGTTCGTTTCTCCTAGTCATTCGGAATAGGAATGGCTTGACGGACCACAAGAATAATAGGCATCGATGAGCTCGAAATGCACAACTACTCCTGCCTATCAATTGATAGACGATGGTCGAAGACAAGTAAGAGGGACAACTCAAAGGAACATATCATTTTCTGAGTTGTGGATGCATAGATTAGTATGTCGAGCCAAGCTCAACATTTCTTCCGGATAACCCATGCGAGAAGGTAGAACCGGCGAGTCACAATACAAAATGGAGGACTCATCGAGAGCACTCTAGTTGTGATCTTTTGGTTTAACAAACTTCTGCCATAAGTGGTTCATAGTATTTGGAAGAAGGAAGTACCACGGACCTCGAGGACTAATGCAAAGGTTACTAATTTCCTAAAGGAACTAGAAAACACTATCAACACGAGGTAAGTAGGGTGAATCTCGGGTTCAAAAACCCAGGAGTAGAATACCTACTACTAAATGGCATCACGGGATGCTTCGAGAATGTTGGCCAGAATGATCACACTGGGAACACATAACATAGCTAGATTACTAGATGATCCCCTAAGACACCTAGGGTCATAATAATAATTCCAACATATATGTCGAGGCAATAGAATACCTCAACTCAGCAATTAGTGTGATTAACTTGGTCCAAAGGAACATCAAAACCAGAGGAAAGGATTTGCAAGTGCATCAGATTGTTTAGAAACCTGGGATGAGTCGGACAGCATAACGGCTGTAAATGCTCAAAAGTTTGGAGACATACAACAAAAATGGTGGCATAGCCACTTAGAGGCACAATAACAGGATTTCAAGACCAACAGTTATGAACATACGGAAGTAGTAGAACTGAGCTGAGATTTGAAACTAACAATTCTATAAGTCTATGGATTAGTAACACGTCATCCTGATAGATAGATGAGAAGGCCTAGTTCTTAAACCCCGTAGAAGAGAAGAGGATGACTCAGATCAGAAGGCCATGAGGTATAAGGAGTAAAAAGAGCCTTACGTTCCATCCCACAATCAATTCCCCTACATATAACTAAAGCATTTCTAGACTCAACTTCGACCAGTTTGGCTTGGTAAACCTATAGGCAGTCAAGCTCTGATACCAAAGCTGTCAGGACCCCGACTCAATATCACATCGACCTAGCCTGTAACACCTCATATCACTTTGCGCCTCACGCACGGTATTCCCCACGGTGTCGCCTTACCTTTGCCCGAGACCGTTTATGCCTTTTGGCACACGATATGATAGTGTCGCTAGCATCCATATGATAAGGAGCCCGGCTGACATGGCTAGTCGTAAACCCAAAGTGGCACAGACTTACGAGACAGCATCCATGACCCGACATCGAACGTGTCGGTCATCAGCGGGTAAGTTCCGGCTGTAGCACTGGGCTAGCAGACTCGATAAACCGGGCAGTAAGGGGCTAACAGACTCCGGTACTCAACGCGACATTTCCCGAAGGGATGCACACGAGAACGAAGAAGGACACATGCCGCCAGCCTAAGTGTTCCGGAGCAAGAGTAAGCTACCATGTGGAAACACTAGGAGACATTTCCGTAAGAGAGGCTACTAAAGATAAACAACTAGATAGTCAGATCCCACACATACCAAGCATTTCAACAACATACACACAATATGCTCGATATGTGCAAATACAACATGGCATCACAACATGACTCTACGACTCAAGTATTTGTTCAATAGGCTCCGAGGAGCGAGATATTACAAACATGGGTCTCATGACCCAACATTGAAACATACAAGTCAAGCACAAGCGGAAGCTAATATGTCTGAGTACAGACATCTATAAATGAAAAAGGCTGAGAAGCCTGACTGTCTACCAGATCCTGCCGAGGGCACAAGATCGTAGCTGAGGTAACAAGCTAAACGTCGAGGTCCACGCGGAACTACTAGCGAGACCGAGGTCTCTCTGCAAAAACATAAAATAGGCAAACGTGAGTACAAATGTACCCAGCAAGACTTACATCAGAACTAACTACATATGCATCATTATCAACAAAGGGGATGGTGGAGTTTAACAGCAGCAAGCCAGCTTTGACTCGGTGGCTATCCTAAACTACGACCGCAAGTAACTCTTTGAGGTGGCGCACACGAGTCCACATATTCACCATATCAATACACCACTATGGATCCGCACCCGTCTCCCTACGAGTACGCCATCCATAGCACTCACACTTATCTTGCGTATTTTAGAGTATCCACTTTCACTTGTCTATGAACTGTTATAGGCAACCCAAGTCCTTTACATGACACGGCTATTCAATAGATGATGTTAACCTGCGGGGTGTACTTCTTCACACATGTTTCCACCACTTAGCGTCGCACACGACATGTGCTCGGCAGACTTCAGCGAAAGCCGACGTGGGTGTAGACCACGACCTACCTAGACACTCAAGTCTCTAGTCCAGGTTTATCGCCTATTTGGGTTCCATCTATGAGGAGTTCGGCCAAGTTTCGCTCACAGCCCCAAACGATGTGAACAGGTTCCGTGACACCAATCGGGCGCCCGGTTTACCCGACCACGTGCCTACCGCATCACAGCCCACCCCTACGGTCAAGATCAAGACGGCCTCCAAAGATACTACAAACACGAAACTACTTGCAACTCCCGGACAGAGGACAAGGGTGAATAAGAAGTCGAGCGGGTCATATTTCAGGCCCAATGCATGGTAGTAGCTGAATCATGGATCACAAACACGAACTCAGTTCCTAAGGACGGCTTCAATGAGACAACCCACCATGTACTCCTACATGGCCTCTCACCGATACCTTTACCAAATCGTGTTCACACACTTAGCTCACACACAGTAGGACATGTTCACACACCTCTGATTCATTCCCGATGAATCAGAACGACTCAACTCTAAGCAGTAGCAGGCATGACAAACAAGCATGAATGAGTAGGCACATCAGGGCTCAAACAACTCCTACTCATGCTAGTGGGTTTCATCTATTTACTGTGGAATGACAGGCCATGCAAAGGATAAAGGGGTTCAGCTACCGCAGCAAGTAACAGATGAATCGTTGTTGTCCTAATGCAGTAAAAGAGAGCAGGAGCGAGAGAGTGGGATTGTATCGGAATGAACAAGGGGGTTTTGCTTGCCTGGCACTTCCGAAGATAATATAGCTCTTCATCAGTGTCATCGATCTCATCGTCGAAACCACGTCTATCGAGAGGGGACAATTTCCGGCAAACAAAGAGGAACACAATCAATGCAATGCAACAAATATGATGCATGATAATGTCATGGCAATATGCTGTTGATTGAGCTAATGCAACTAGCAACCATATTAAATGAAGTTGGTTTGAATCCAGGATTCAAATTCAAACTCCATAAGTGGATATTTAAATGCCATTATATGATTTGTGCTAAACAGCAGCTATAAGTTGTTCTAACATGCATGAAAATGGTACAGATGGATAGATTGGATTTTTCTGATAATTTTTCATATATAAATTATTTCAATCGAGCTACGGTTGAATTTCTATGAATTTTTGAAGTTTAAATCATTTTCCGAATTTCCGATTTATTTTAAAACCGAAAATGATTAATTAGTCGACCGACGTCGCAGACGTCAGCAGGTCAACTGGCGCCCAGTCAAACCTGACCAGTGGGGCCCATACGTCGTTGTCTCGCTTAATTAACGGGTTAATTAGTGCTTAGTTAAAACTAACCTTAGTTAATTAGGGCGTGGGCCCGCATGTCGCTGACTTAGCTGGTTAACTAAAATTAATTAGTACTAAACTAAATTAGCAGGGCTTTGGGCCCACTTGTCAATGACTCGGAGAGTCAACCTGGCCCACCCACCACGTCAGGTCAAACCCGCCGGTCACGTGGTCAAAGCTCGCCGGTGTTTAGCCACGGCGAGGCCGACGCGGCGGCGCTTGAAACGCCCACAGTGGCTCGGTTTTGGACGCGGTTTGCGGCTACGGAAAGTGGGATCTCGCGATCTAGTGGTGGTGGTGGCGGGCCTGGGTGGCGGAGTTGGCACCGGCGACGACCTAGGCGGCCACCGGAGTTCGGTGCTCGCGGTTTTGGTGCTACGGGCACGGCGGGCAAACGGCGGGTGCTACGGCCTCTGGTAATGTTCGAGCACGATTCGCTTCGGCCAGCTCTAGGCAACGGTGGCTACGGCGGCGACATGGCGGCGGTGAAGAGCTCACGGCTCGATTTAATTCGATAGCTACGCGATGCAAACGAGGCAGGGAGAGAGGGAAGATTCCGTGCTCACGGTGAACTCGCAGAGCAGGCTAGTGGGCTCGGGGCGGCTTGGTGACGATTTAAACATCGACGGCGATCTCGGTGCCCGAGGAGGAAGACGAGGGCGAAGGAGGCTCCACGGGCGTCCGGCGCCTTGTGACTTGGCGGAGGGCGAGGGTCGGGCGGAGCCTCTGGGCGTGTCGGAGAGGCTTGGATGGCTGCGGCATGGCGAAAGCAGCGTCGGTGGCGGCATGGCAAAGGCGCTCGGCCATGAGGGGGAGAGAGAGCAGAGGAGGGAGAGAGCGCGGGGAAGAGTGAGAGGGGACCGGGGGGGTGCGTGGCGTCGCAGGAGGGATCCAGGCGCCGGGGATGCAGGCAGGCAGGGTGGAGGTGGCCGGGCGCGTGCTCGCGCGCGGTGGCCACGCGCCCTTCGTCCTCCTGGCAAAAGGAGGAAGACGACAGGGGGGAGCGGAGGTGGGCTGGGCCGGCTAGGTAAGTGGCCCAGGTGGGCTTGGGCCAGGTAGGTGTGCTGCCAGGTTAGCCTCTCTCTCTCTTTTATTTCTGTTTTCTAATTATTTTTGCAACTTCAGGGCTTTATTAAAAATACTTAGACTCTTTCAAAAATCATAAAACTACTCATGATCACTGTTGGGAATATATCCTACAGTAAACATTTTAGTTTATGATTATTTGAGCATTTAAAATATTTAATAGCATTTAAATGCCCAAATGCAAAATAGAGTATGATTTAATTCAGAGCCCAATATGTCCTGCAAAAATATAAACCATTTTTGGTAGATGCTTTCACCTCAAACCAGAAATGTTGAACATTTTTAGAGGGCATTTAGAATCCAATGAAAAAGATTTTAGTTTGACCCTAGTTGAATTCATTTGGTGCTAGGGTTTAGTCAATCCCCATTTCAAGTTTCATGAAATTTAAACATGATGCAACACATGACTAGCTAGCCTAGTGCAATAACAGAAGCTAGGGATGTGACATTCTGTGTATAGCCTTTTCCCTAGTAGTGGTAATGTGTGTCATGATGATGAACGGAACGGTGGAAAGTTGCATGGCAATATATCTCGGAATGGCTATGGAAATGCCATAATAGGTAAGTATGGTGGCTGTTTTGAGGAAGATATAAGGAGGTTTATGTGTGACAGAGCGTATCATATCATGAGGTTTGGATGCACCGGCGAAGTTTGCACGAACTCTCAAGGTGAGAAAGGGCAATGCACGGTACCGAAGAGGCTAGCAATGATGGAAAGATAAAAGTGCGTATAATCCATGGACTCAACATTAGTCAAAAGAACTCATATACTTATTGAAAAATTTAGAAGTCATCAAAAACCAAGCACTACACGCATGCTCCTAGAGGGATAGATTGGTAGGAAAAGACCATCGCTCGTCCCCGACCGCCACTCATAAGGATGCACAATCCAAGTACACTGCATGTTTCAAATTTGTTACACAACTTTAACCATACGTGCATGCTACGGGACTTGCTAACTTCAACACAAGCATTCTTTAAATTCATAATCACCCAAGTAGCATGACTTTAATATCACTACCTCCATATCTCAAAACAATTATCAAATATCAAATTGATCATAGCATCCAATTCACTTCCTATGATAGTTTTTATTATACCCAACTTGGATGCCTACCATTCTAGGACCAGTTTTATAACCATAGCAAATACCATGCTGTTCTAAGAGACTCTCAAAATAATATAAGTGAAGCATGAGAGACTAGCAATTTCTACAAAAAATTAAGCCACTGCCGTGCTCTAAAAGATATAAGTGAAGCACTAGAGCAAAAACTATCTAGCTCAAAAGATATAAGTGAAGCACATAGAGTATTCTAATAAATTCTAATCAAGTTGGCTTCTCCCGAAAGGTGTGTACAGCAAGGATGATTGTGGAAAACTAAAAAGCAAAGACTAATATCATACAAGATGCTCCAAGCAAAACACATATCATGTAGCGAATAAAAATATAGCTCCAAGTAAAGTTACCAATGAACGAAGACGGAAGAGGGGATGCCTTCCGGGGGCATCCCCAAGCTTAGGCTTTTGGCTATTCTTTAATATCTTGGGGTGCCATGAGCATCCCCAAGCTTAGGCTCTTGCCACTCCTTATTCCATAGTCCATCAAATCTTTACCCAAAACTTGAAAACTTCACAACACAAAACTCAACAGGAAATCTCGTAAGCTCCGGTAGTGAAAGAAAACAAAACCACCACATAAGGTACTGTAATGAACTCATTCTTTATTTATTTTGGTGTTAAACCTACTGTATTCCAAGTTCTCTATGGTTCATACCACTTAATACTAGCCATAGATGCATCAAAATAAGCAAACAATACACGAAAAACAGAATCTGTCAAAAATAGAACAGTCTGTAGCAATCTGTAACTAACGCAAACTTATGGAACTATAAAAATCCTACCAAAATAGGAAGTTCTGTACAATTTGTCTATTGATCTGCAGCAAAAAGAATCAACGCAAAAGCACGTTTCTTTGATTTAACAAAACTAATTTCATGCGTGCAAAGTTTCTGTTTTTCAGCAGAATCAAATTAACTATCACCATAGGTTATCCTATAGGTTCTACTTGGCACAAACACTAATTAAAACATAAAAACACATCTAAACAGAAGGTATATGCAAAATTTATTACTAAACAGAAACAAAAACAAAAAACACAAATAAAATTGGGTTTCCTCCCAACTAGCGCTATCGTTTAAGGGGCGGAGCCAGCATGTTAGCGTTGGGTTCAAATGAACCCAACGACTTTTCTTGGTCTAGTATACGTACACAGATACGTACTCCTCTGAACCCAACAAAAAACAAGGGATGAACCCATCAAGTTCCAACGCCAAGTGAGCAGCCTAATAAAAAAAGCCCCAAAACCCACTAGTATTTGCCTCTCTAGTCCATGCCCCCTATTCCTACCCCAGTTCTATTCTTCACGCCCTAGATCAGCCGTCATTCGCGAGACGCCACAGCAGGTCGACGGCAGCAAGCCGACAATTGTTGTTTAAAACTCCAAATTCGGGGTACTGAGATCGCATCACCACATTGCCTCTTTGTTGTTCATACTTCAATTTTGTATTTGCTTACTTCACCTACTTTGACCGTTCTAGGGTATGGAATGATATTTCTCAAAGACAAAATCGATTACCAGATCTGAATAATATCATTCAAGGCCAGCGCGTAGAAGTCGGCAAAGTGCATCATATTTTTGAAAAGGCAAGTCATCAATTTCTACAAATTGTGTGCCTCTGTTTCATCGAATTTTTGCTTCCTAAATTGTATGGTTAGGGTTTTTAATTTTGAGATCGTGAGTAGTTGGTAGTTGGAATATTGAGACTTGTCAATCTCTAGGGGTGATTCATATTTGGGTCATTCTTTTATGGCCAGACACACCACAATAATCACACAATTCGATCTATATACTTTAATAGTTAGTACTAATTAAATACCCGTGCATTGTTACGAAATAACAAATGATAATATTTTGGCTTTGCACTCTGAAATAACATAAGTGATATTATGTTTCTCTCTGTAATGTATTTTTAGTGCTATATTTTTTGTTCTTCCTTGAAGTGGACTACTATATATTTGATGTATGGTGGTGTGAAATTTGACTTTACACTAAATTAATTAGACCAAATCCTCACAATAAGATAATGAATGAACCCATCGACTAAATTTTCTGGCTCCGCCCCTGCGTTTAACGCCCCTAGCTAGGCATAAAAGCAAAGATAAATCTAAGTAGTGCCGTCTTTGGCACACAATTCATAAGTAGCTCGCATGATAGATTCATAAGGTAATTTTATTTTCTTTCTTGGAAAGTGCTCCATGCCTTTCCTTAATGGAAATTGGAATCTAATATTCCCTTCCTTCATATCAATAATCGCTCCAATCGTTCTAAGGAAAGGTCTACAAAGAATAATAGGGCAAGAAAGATTGCAATCTATATCAAGAACGATAAAATCTACGTGCACCAAATTTCTATTTGCAACAATGAGAACATCATTGATCCTTCCCATTGGCTTTTTAATGGTGGAATCCGCAAGGTGCAAATTCAAAGAGCAATCATCAAGATCATGGAAACCTGGAATATCACATAAAGTTTTCAGAATCATGGAAACACTAGCACCCAAATCACACAAAGCATAACACTCATGATCTTTAATTTTAATCTTTACAGTAGGTTCCCACTCATCATTAAGTTTTCTAGGTATAGAAACTTCCAAATTAAGCTTCTCATCATAAGATTGCATCAAGGCATCAACGATATGTTTGGTAAAAGCTTTATTTTGACTATAAGCATGAGGAGAATTAACAACAGATTGCAACAAGGAAATACAACCATCTAAAGAAAAATTATCATAATCAAATTCCTTGAAATCCGAGATAGTGGGTTCAATGCTATTTAAAGTCATGACCTCTCTAATCCCACTTTTACCAAATTTAGCTTCAAGATCTGAAAACTCCGAATTATTGGCACGCCTTCTAACTAAAGTTGACTCATCTCCAGTCCCATTATTATTAAGATTCATATTGCAAAACAAATATCTAATAGGGGACACATCAATAACTTTAAGATCTTCATCATTATTTTCATCTAATTTTTCTGGTTTGGCAGCCATCTTATTGACTAAGGTAGCTTGCTTATCAGAAATTTTGGCTATAGAATTTTCAAGCCGGGTAATTTGAGAGTTCAAACCATAAAATTCTTTAGACATATCATCAAGCTCCTTATTCATAAACCCCAAAAAACCTTTTTGTTCTTTAACTCTTTTCTAAAGAAATTATTATGCTCAAATTGCAAAGTCATAAAGCTTCTAATATTTGATTCAATCTCTTCCAACCTTCTAAGAAGGAGGTTGGTACTCTTAGGCAAAGCCATAAGGACAAACAGGCACACAAGCAAACATAAAAAGGCAAGCAAAAGAGAGAGGAGAAGATTGGGAAAGAGAGGGCAAATAAAATGGCAAGGGTGAAGTGGGGGAGAGGAAAATGAGAGGCAAATGACAAATAATGTAAATGCGAGGGAGATGAGATTGTGATGGGTACTTGGTATGTCTTGACTTGAGCGAAGACCTCCCCGGCAACGGCGCCAGAAATTGCACGTTGGCGGGAGGTCGAATCTTGACTTGACTTGGTGCAAGCCTCCCCGGCAACGGTGCCAGAAATCCTTCTTGCTACATCTTGAGCTTGCATTGGTTTCCCTTGAAGAGGAAAGGGTGATGCAGCAATAGTAGCGTAAGTATTTCCCTCAGTTTTTGAGAACCAAGGTATCAGTCCAGTAGGAGGCTCCTCAAAAGTCCCACGCACCTACACAAACAAACAAAGAACTCGCAACCAATGCAATAAAGGGGTTGTCAATCCCTTCACGGCCACTTGCGAAAGTGAGATCTGATAGAGATAGTATGATAAGATAAATATGTTTTTGGTATTTTATGATATAGATAAGAAAAGTGAAGATGCAAATAAAAGAAGATTGAAAGCTTATATGATAAAAGATAGACCCAGGGGCCATAGGTTTCACTAGTGGCTTCTCTCAATATAGCATAAGTATTACGGTGGGTGAACAAATTACTGTCGAGCAATTGATAGAAAAGCGAATAATTATGAGATTATCTAGGCATGATCATGTATATAGGCATCACGTCCATGACAAGTAGACCGACTCACTCAGCATCTACTACTATTACTCCACACATCGACCGCTATCCGGCATGCATCTAGAGTATTAAGTTCATAAGAACAGAGTAACGCATTAAGAAAGATGACATGATGTAGAGGGAAAAACTCATGCAATATGATATAAACCCCATCTTTTTATCCTCGATGGCAACAATACAATATGTGCCTTGCAACCCCTATTGTCACTGGGTAAGGACACCGCAAGATTGAACCCAAAGCTAAGCACTTCTCCCATGGCAAGAAAGATCAATCTAGTAGGCCAAACCAAACTGATAATTCGAAGAGACTTGCAAAGATAACTCAATCATACATAAAAGAATTCAGAGGAGATTCAAATATTTCTCATAGATAAACTTGATCATAAACCCACAATTCATCGGATCTCGACGAACACACCGCAAAAAGAGTTACATCGAATTGATCTTCACAAGAGAGGGGGAGAACATGGTATTGAGATCCAAAAAGAGAGAAGAAGCCATCTAGCTAATAACTATGGACCCGAAGGTCTGTGGTAAACTACTCATAACTCATCGGAGGGGCTATCGTGTCGATTCTCCCTCCGGCGGAGCGCCGGCGAAGGCTCCAAGATTGGATCTCGCGGATACAGAAGGTTACGGCGGTGGAAATTGTTTTTTGTTGGCTCCCTGGATGTTTTCGGGGTACGTGGGTATATATAGGAGGAAGAAGTAGGTCGGTGGCCGCCCGAGGGGCCCGCGAGATAGGGGGACGCGCCTTGTAGGGGTGGGCGCACCCACCACCCTCGTGGCTGCCTCGGCTGCTTCTTGGCTTGCACTCCAAGTCCTCTGGATCACGTTCGTTCCAAAAATCACGCTCCCGAAGGTTTCATTCCGTTTGGACTCCGTTTGATATTCCTTTTCTTCGAAATACTGAAATAGGCAAAAAAAGAAAGCGAAATGGGCTGGGCCTCCGGTTAGTAGGTTAGTCCCAAAAATGATAAAAATGTGTAAAATAAATCCCATAAACATCCAAAAGGGGTAATAAAATAGCATGGAACAATAAAAAATTATAGATACGTTGGAGACGTATCACACCGCCGCCTGCCGTCGCCGCCCCCCGTGCCACCGGGGCCCCGTTGCCGTCACCCCGTCACCCGCCGCCCCTCGCCGGACCCGCCGGAGGTAGCCTCCACCGCCGCGGTTTTCGAGAGAAAAACCATTGGGTTTTTTAGAAACCCCGGTTTATTTTTTTAATAGATCGGTTTTATTTTTTTCGGTTTAGTTATTTAGCAAACGCCCATTCGTTCATTTGTTTTAACAAACGATTTTCACCGTTTAGCCGTAGACAGCGAACGTTCATTCGTTAGCTTGTTCGTCAATTTTCCTTTTTCCAGGGTTTTTCCGTGATTATTTTCGATCGCGATTTCTGTCCTGATTTTTGTTTTAGTTTATCTTTTCGCTCGTTTATCGAAATCAGGCGATTCAAGCGCCTAGAGTTTCGTCTAGAAGCCCTCTTTATGTTTAATCAACTGAAAATAGTTTTGCTACTGTAAAATTTGACTTAAGTCCAGATTAGTAAACGGAGCTTGTTTCTTTCGTAGTTTGAGTTTCGTTGCTTCGTTTGATTTGATTCTTTTTGCAAACCGGAGTTCTTAAGTTGAACTTTCTGGTTAGCTCTCTTATTTAACTTTTACCCGTGCTTCTAGTTGAGTGCTTATTGTATGCTTGTTTGTTTGCGATAGAGTACCCGGAGTGCGAAGCGTGCTACTACGAGTCTCTAGGTTTCACAGATCATTAACAAGGCAAGTAACACTTTGATCATACCTCTTTACTACCCAGTTTTATTGCATTAGATCAATCCTCACACAATTGCATGGTTAGGATCTGATTAATATGTGGGTTTTGGGAAGTAGCTGAGGTAGTACCTATTGTCTTGTTTATTATCAAACCTTTGGGAGTTACTTCTATGTTGCTTATATTGCTATGCTATGCTTGCAGACGTGGATTGGGTGAGTGTATCCATGACAGATGTGAGTATTGCTATTTAATGGTTAACTTAAGGTGGCTACTTTAATACACATCTGGGTGGATTGAGGCACCTGGGGAACCCAGTGTTGCCTGTATTTTTGGAAATCCCGGGGTACCGTGTGATTCTCCTATGGACCGTCACCCAGCCTCACAGGGATCATAAGATTACTCATGCTAGAAACTTCCGTGTGCAGCCACAAGCTATTATGGGCTCTAGCATAGTTGAGTAAGTTTCAAGACCTCTTTCAGTGGTGGGCTAGTAGATGTAGGGGAAAGTAGGTGTAACTGTCCACCCAGAGTAAAGAGTTATTGTTTCTGAAAGACTGTGTCTCGGTCATCCGTTTCTCAAACACCATGTAGTGCGAGGGATCTAACGGAGGAGATCGAGTCTTGGGGAAAAGTGCGCAAACCTCTACAGAGTGTATAAACTAATCATGGTTAGCCGTGTCCCCGGTTATGGACGTTTTGAGTATCTAGTTCTTGGATTATCATGTGGATCTCGTCACTCTTAATATAATTTGATTGGGTTAATGATGATGCTTAATTGGGATTGAGAGGGGGATTACCTTCTCAATGTTTAACAACCACCATGATAGTTATATAAAAATTTATTCCTTTGTTGTAGGGAAAAATTGGCTTTACGCAAAATTAAACTTAGAGCCTCCACCAGCCAAATATGCATGTAGTGATAGCATTATTCTGTTCATTATTTCTCTTGTGTTACATTGCCAGCATATTCCATGTGCTGACCCGTTTTTGGGCTGCAACGTTCATGTTGAAGACTTTTCAGACGACGAGTAAGGTGCCTTAGGTCGTGATCTTTCACTCAGTGATGTCGTTGGAGTTGATGGACTCGCTTTATCTTCCAAGCCTTCCGCTGTTATCGTTATTAGATGGCCTTAAGCCATATTTATTGTGATAAGTTCTCTTTTGAGACATTCGATGTAATAAGTGTGTGATTGCTACTCTGTTATAAATCCTTCAAGTACTGTGCGTGTCAGCATTACCGATCCAGGATGACATCGATGCACGAGATCGATCGCTTGAGGTCTGGTCGCTACATCAACATCAACCAGGTTCCTAATTACAAATCTCATCTCCTCGCAATTTACATTATTTTCCATTTTCCTCTAGTTTGTTCTCCCCCCACTTCACCAAAAAATGCCGTTTTATTCGCCCTCTTTTTCGTTCACCGTTTTCTCGTCAGATCTGTTTTTCATGTGCAATCTTGTTTATCACTTTTTGTTGTTATGGATTTTTCTTCTTCTATTGCGTGCACCCCCGAGAACTAGGTTCTCAACTTTAAACAAAGGGGAGGAGAAAATTTAAAAGATGCTTGGTATAGGATTTGCAATGCTCATAATAGATCTATCCGTAAGCAATCTACCATTGTTCTTCTTTGTTGTTTTTATGTGGGCATTACCACTTGGTACAGATTCGTCCTTGATACGATTACCGGTGGGAATTTCTTGATGTGTCCTTCTCTTGATGCTTTTAATGATTTGGGAAATTTAGTGGGTTCACCACCACTTGTGATCAATGAAACAATATTGACTCTCGAGCATGTTATGGAAAGACTAGATGCTATTTAAAGGAAAATGCTTACCGTAGAACATATTGAAAACTTGGATAGAAAAATGCAAAGTTATGCTACTAAAGTTGGGTCAAAAGCAGGAGACGTTTTTAAGTTGCTAAAAGAAAAGGGAACTATAATTCATGAAAGAATTGAAGAGAGCCCGTCTAGGATTGATAAAATGGAAGAAATTTTTTCTAATCTAGGTACGGCTTTTGCTTCCGCTAAAACTCTCGTGAAAATTAGCAAGACTACTCAAGTCACTAAAAACAAAGGTGCAACTTCTAGCAATGATAAAGGAGACCTTAAGATGATTAGTATCCATCCCAACTTTATTGAAGTCATAAGAGACCCTTTTTGCGAAAATAAGTTTTTCAATCTCATGCCTAGAAGTATTGTCGCTGAGAATTTATATGCAAAATCCTTGAAAAATCCTAAGTGCTCGATCAAAGAATTGGACAAGGATGACAAAACTTAGATCCTACGCTTTATGCCTAGCTAGGGGCATAAACCGATAGCGCTTGTTGGGAGGTAACCCAATGAATAAAATTTATTTTTGCTTTTTGCTTTCTGTTCTTGAGTGTTAGCACAATTATGCTACTGTTATGATTGTGTTTTTTGTGTTTTAATTAGTGTTTGTACCAAGCAAGGCCTTTGGGTTGATTTGGGTGAAAGTTGATTTGATCTTGCTGAAAAGCAGAAACTTATGCACTCATGAAAATAGTTTTAATAAATCACAGAAAAGTGCTTTTGGGTTGATTCCTTTTGAATAAGATTAATATACAAATTATCCAGGTTTTCCTAATTTCTCAACATTTTTAGAGTTACATAAGTATTCGAAATATCCATATTTCTACAGACTGTTCTGTTTTTGACAGATTCTGTTTTCTTTGTGTTGTGTGCTTGTTGTGATGATTCTATTGTTTTATTTGATGAGTTTTTGTCATAGAAAAGTTGGAATACAGTATATATAATTCAAAAAGAAAATAAGAATAGGTTTTCAACAGTACTTATAGTAGTGGTTTACTTTCTTATACTAACGGATCTCACGAAGGTTTTGTTGGAGTTTTGTGTGATTGAAGTTTTCAAGTTTTGGGTGATCTTACCATGGATGAAGGAATAAGGATTAGCAAAAGGCTAAGCTTGGGGATGCCCGAGGCACCTCAAGATAATATTCAAAGAAGTAGCAGGCAACTAAGCCTGGGGATGCCCCCGAGTGGCATCCCCGCTTTCTTCTAACAACCATCGGTATTTTACTTGAAGCTATATTTTTATTCGTCACATATTATGAGTTTTGCTTGGAGCGTCTTGTATGATATGAGTCTTTGCTTGTTTTGCTTTGTGTTCTAAGTCTTGAATCCTTGCTGAACACACCTTTTTGAGAGAGCCAAAAATTATGCTATGCTTGCTCCTATGGTTCACTTAAATTTTTAGAGCCATGGATTTGCTCTAGTGCTTCACTTATATCTTTTTGAGCACGGTGTGCTTCGTTATTTTTGAAGAAATGCTCTCATGTTTCACTTAGATTTATTTGGTAGTTAGTAAAATCTTAAGAAATTATCTCTTGCTTTACTTAGTTTATTTTGAGAGAAAGAAAATTTATGCTCATGATCTTCACTTAAATCTGTTTGAGCTTATCAAAAGCAACATATAAAAATAGTCCCAAAGTAATAGATATCCAAGGAGGATATAATAAAAACTTTCATGAAGATCATTGGACAAAATAAACTTTATTCTTATTAATGATTTCGAGAATGACGATATGATATGTGAGTCATGTTGATGAGTAATTGTGCTTAAGTAAGAATACTGATGTTAAGGTTTATGATTCCCTATGCAAGCACGAAAGCCAATAGTTATGCAATGAAATTTATATCCTACTTATGGTGTATTATTCGGTGTTACTTATGCTTAATGCTTGGGTACGAGATTTTTTGCTTTTTGGTTGGTCGCTTCTCAATCTTTTTGCTAGCCTTCATTTTGCACTAAGTATGATCACTACTTGTGCATCCAAAACCCTTTAAACCAGTTTTGCCTTATGAGTCCACTATACCTACCTATATGCGGTATTTACATGCCGTTCTAAGAAAATTTGCATGTGCCATCTCTAATTTTCAAAATAATTTTCTCTTTTGTGTGCTCTACCGCTCGAGAGGCGGTGAAGGGTGACCAATATTTTCCATGCTAGATGTGTTATTCTCATGATGAGTGTTTATTCACTTGTCATTGCACGAGAGTACGACAAAGCTATTAGGGATGTCCAGTCCCAAAATGAAAAATGAATTTACTTTATGTTGTCAAATAATAATTTCCTTGGAAAGTGTTGGTATGGAGGGCTACCGTGGATTCGGCTAGCCATGGAAAGTGAAAGTAATGGTGGAAAAAGGAATAAACTTTATTTTCTGTTTGGGAACCGCCTATGATGTATCTAGCATGGAAAGTGTTGGGATCTCTAAGTCCTTTTCGCTGGTGGGAAAAGTATGCCTCTCAAAAATATTTTTATCTCTCAATTTAAGCTTTGAGCTCTGGCCCCTCTACAAATCCCTACTTCCCTCCACGAAGGGCCTTTCTTTTACTTATGCAATTTTTATTTTGAATTCGAGTCTCCATCTTCTCTTATAAAGCACCAACTAAGGGGCACTATGATCATATTTGAGCAATGGGTGTAGCTAATATTCGAGTGTGTTTCATGAATGGATCAATGATTGAGCATAATGGGCTAGGGATAACTTGCTTAGTGTTGATATTTTGAAAGACATGGTTGCTTGTTGGTATGCTTGAGTATTAAAGTCTTCATGTCAAAACTACACTATTTATTTGAATCATAAAAGTCCATATGTCCATGCTATAAAGAAAAGAAATGTGATGAACTAGTGATAAAACAAGAAACAAAAAGATTCGGTTGCAAGATCTGAAGATATACCTTCAAGCACTCACCTCCCCGGCAATGGCGCCAGAAAAGAGCTTGATGTCTACTACACAACCTTCTTCTTGTAGACGTTGTTGGGCCTGCAAGTGCACAGTTTGTAGGACAAGAGCAAATTTCCCTCAAGTGGATGACCTAAGGTTTATCAATCCGTAGGAGGCGTAGGATGAAGATGGTCTCTCTCAAACAACCCTGCAACCAAATAACAAAAAGTCTCTTGTGTCCCCAACACACCCAATACAATGGTAAATTGTATAGGTGCACTAGTTTGGCGAAGAGATGGTGATACAAGTGCAATATGGATGGTAGATATGAGTATTTGTAATCTGAAAATATAAAAACAGCAAGGTAACTAATGATAAAAGTGAGCGTAAACGGTATTGCAATGGTAGGAAACAAGGCATAGGGTTCATACTTTCACTAGTGCAAGTTCTCTCAACAATAATAACATAATTGGATCATATAACTATCCCTCAACATGCAACAAAGAGTCACTCCAAAGCCACTAATAGCGGAGAACAAACGAAGAGATTATGGTAGGGTATGAAACCACCTCAAAGTTATCCTTTCTGTTCTATCTATTCAAGAGTCCGTAGTAAAATAAAATGAAGCTATTCTTTCCGTTCAATCTATCATAGAGCTCATACTAGAATAACACCTTAAGATACAAATCAACCAAAACCCTAATGTCACCTAGATACTCCATTGTCACCTCAAGTATCCGTGGGCATGATTATACGATATGCATCACACAATCTCAGATTCATCTATTCAACCAACACAAAGTACTTCAAAGAGTGCCCCAAAGTTTCTACCAGAGAGTCAAGACGAAAACATGTGCCAACCCTTATGCATAGGTTCATGGGCGGAACCTGCAAGTTGATCACCAAAACATACATCAAGTGGATCACGTGATATCCAATTGTCACCACAGATAAACATGGCAAGACATACATCAATTGTTCTAAAATCCTTAAAGACTCAATCCGATAAGATAACTTCAAAGGGAAAACTCAATTCATCACAAGAGAGTAGAGGGGAAGAAACATCATAAGATCCAACTACAATAGCAAAGCTCGCGGTACATCAAGGTCATGCCATAGAGAGAACACAAGAGAGAGAGATCAAACACATAGCTACTGGTACATACCCTCAGCCCCGAGGGTGAACTACTCCCTCCTCGTCATGGAGAGCGCCGGAATGATGAAGATGGCCACCGGTGATGGATTCCCCCTCCAGCAGGGTGCCGGAACGGGCTCCTGAGAGGTTTTTGGTGGCTACAGAGGCTTGCGGCGGCGGAACTCCCGATCTATTGTCGTGTTCGATGGTTTTAGGTTATATGGGAATATATAGGCGAAAGAAGTCAGTCGGGGGAGTCTCGAGGGGCCCACGAGATAGGGGGGTGCGCCCAGGGGGGTGGGCGCGCCCTCCTATCTCCTGGCCTCCTTGAAGCTTCCCTGGCTTGTACTCCAAATCTCCCGGATCATGTTCGTTCCAAAAATCACGCTCCCGAAGGTTTCATTCGATTTGGACTCCGTTTGATATTCCTTTTCTTCGAAACACTAAAATAGGCAATAAAACAACAATATGGGCTGGGCCTCCGGTTAATAGGTTAGTCCCAAAAATAATATAAAAGTGTATAATAAAGCCCGTAATCATTCAAAACAGATAATAAAATAGCATGAGTGCTTCATAAATTATAGATACGTTGGAGACGTATCAATACACGACATGCACATGCTCCAGTCCATAAAAATGGGTTGCAAATCAAATGTTTGTCCTTGGTTGCAAGCTTAGGTAACATGCAAGAAATGAGAATGAATGTCAAACACCTTGACACTGTCGCTCGGCCGCTAACATTGAGATACTTGGTTTTAAAATTCTAGTAAATCAAAAACTCGTCTGAAATTCATGAAACTTGACATGATATCATGGAACAACAGCGACATGCCGTGGTAAAAATAGTCCCATTTGGGGCAGGTGTGGGTATAAGCTTCTCGCAAACCAGAGCTTCTCTCACAACAAGCCTGATGGTTTCGGTAGGGTACGTGCCACCTTGGGGGACGAAATGATATTTGTTGCCTCTTCTTACTTTCAAAATGTTTCTCGTGTCAACAAAGAACGACACAAGTGTTGTTTTTGGGATTTTTGGGGTCCGTTTGGACATTTTTATACATTAACTGAGTCTTCTATGCATTCATGTGCATAATTCAAATTTGAACTACATGCACATGCTCTAATGCATATAGATTGGTTGAAAATACAAATCTATGTCCTTGGTTGCATACTTAGGTCCCATGCAAGAAATGAGAATGAATGTGAAACACCCTGCCACCATCACTCAGACGTAGACATTGAGATACCTGGTTTTTAATTCTAGTAAATCCAAAATTCGTCTGAAATTCACAAAACTTGGCATGCTATCATGGAGCGGCATGAACATGCTGTGGTAAAATTTTTATCCCATTTTGGACAGGTTTGGGGATATGCTTCTCACAAACTAGAGCTTCTCACAACAAGCCTGATGGTTTTGGTAGGAAACGTCCCACCTTTGGGGACGAAACGATATCCGTTGCCTCTTATTGCTTTCAATTTTTTTCTCGTGTCAACATAGAACAATAGGAGTGTTGTGTCAATTTTTGGGATTTTTCGGGATTCGTTTGGACATTTTTATGCATTAATTGAGTTTTCAATGCATTTATGTGCATAATTCAAATTTGAACTACATGCACATGTTCTAATGCATATAAATTGGTTGAAAATTCAAATCCGTGTCCTTGGTTGCATGCTTAGGCCCCATGCAAGAAATGAGAATGAATGTCAAACACCCTGCCATCGTCACTCAGCTGCAAACACTAAGATACCTAGTTTTTAAATTCTAGTAAATCCAAAACTCGTCTGAAATTCATAAAACTTGGCATGCTATCATGGAGGGGTATCAACATGCCGTGATAATTTTTTTGTCCCATTTGGGGTAGGTTTGGGTATAAGCTTCTCACAAACCAGAGCTTCGCGCAACAAGCTTGATGGTTTCGGTAGGGAACATGCTACCTTTGGGGACAAAACGATATCCGCTGCCTCTTGTTGCTTTCAAAAATTTTCTAGTGTCAACATAGAACAGCAGGAGTGTTATGTTAAATTTTCGAATTTTTGGGGTCCGTTTGGACATTTTTATACATTAACTGGGTTTTCTAGTCATTTTATGTGCATAATTCAAATTTGAACTACATGCATATGCTCCAGTGCATATAAATTGGTTGGAAAATCAAATATTTGTCCTTTGGTGCATGCTTAGGTCCCATGCAAGAAATGGGAATGAATTTCAAACACCAGGGCACTATTGATTGCTGGCAAAACGTTGAGATACTTTGTTTTTAAATTCTAGCAAATCCAAAACTCGTCTGAAATTCATGAAACTTGGCATGCTATCATGGAATGGCACCCGTCATGCTGTGGTATTTTTCGTTTCCATTTTGAGAGAAGGCGCACTCGAATAACAGCCAACAAAGGCATTCTGAAACAAATAGTTGCCACTCTAACATTGCAAATGTTTGTATAATTCAAATTGTGTGTGTTATGTTAACCATTCACGTGACACCATGTGTCTTGGTTTTAATGGCTATAGGAGGTGCCGTGCGGACAGCTACTTGATTGAACGGGAGGAGTGCGAGCGCAGTCCCGTGCGCAGGCTGCCCGAGAGGCGTGCAAGCTTTCCTCCAATGCACAGGCTCATTGGGAAGCGTGCAAGCTGTACGCTGCGGAGGCTCACTGGGAACGAGCCCTTTGACTTCCATGGCCTCCCGCCTTCCTCTCCATTAATGGTGCTCGAGCCGCTGCTTAATATGGGTGGCCTTACTATTCGCCTCCAATTCCCCTCCCTCCCGGAGACCTCCACCAACGCCATGGTGTAGAAGGATCATCTGCCACTAGTCTTGAAGTTTGGTGAAGTCGATTCCAAAACGGAGGAGATAGAAAATAAGGAGGAATGGGGCCTCATGGACATGGCCCAGAACGAGCTGGCCGTGGCGGTTGCTACCCCCACTCCCATCCCAGCTTCCATCCCCGCGCCCGCGCCAACGATCATCCCCGTAGCATTGACGGGATGGTCGCCGAGCACTATCGTAGAGCTGGAAGCCGCGGGCGTCAGCAAGGTCTTCGCGGACCCGCGCGAGCTCATGTACATGTGAGCACCAGCGCCCGTGCCCGTGTGTGCCCTTCCACCCACCGCGGCGCCGGTCCCCGTGTGTTTGGCTGCACCCGCCACGCCCGTGCCTATGCGCGAGCCCGCCTCATCGGCATGGGACGTCGCTGTCATCTGCTACCTCTCTGTGCCGCCAGCTGCCTTCCTCCCGCGCCCCGCTCATCGATCGCGCGACGACATGATGTTTGATTTACAAGTGAAGAACATTCTATGCTGCATTGACGACTTCAACAACGGCGTCCAGGAGGATGATAACAACAATGACGGCGCGGCACGCCGCCTCCGCCGCCGCCGGAAATACTTTTTTTTCTTTGGTTTAATATTGTATCTCGATCATATGAATATAAATTTGCAGTGTGACTGAATGAAAGATATGGTTTGAGCGAACTTGCGTTTTTCTCTCTTAATGTACAGACTTATCAAACGATTTTCTTTTGAAAAAAAACTTCAATGGTTTTTAAATATAAAACACCCATCACAAACGTTTTAGTTAGATCACCTGTATGCAAACCTACAGCTTCCCCAGGAAGCCAAGGGAAAATGTGCCGAGCAGGATTTGTGCAGTTCTTGATCGTAAATGTTTTAGATAGAACACCCGTATGCAAAGTGAGGGCAGGATTTGTGCATCTCGTCAACGCAAACAATTGTTTTGGATGACCCGTGTGCAACCACTTACAAACAATTTGATAAGATTTGCATCTATCATATTGGGTATGTTGCCATTTGTCAAACTGGAAAGATTGACATTTGTTGATCTAGTAACATTGCCATTTGTCAACCTTGTAACACAGCGACTTGTCAAAATATGCAGCTAAAAATCACTAGCAGTATCTAATTTTTGCAACTAAGATTCAGTAATTAAGCATAGATTTCATTCATAGATTAAGCAGTTGTTCTTTATACAAACAATTTAACTCAATAGCTGAACCGACCAAACTTTTCCCCAATTGTTGCCAACCATGTACTGAAATAGCTAGTTCTACTTTATATACTAGCTAATTTAAGTACGTTGTACCGTTCCACCACATCTATAGTCATATGAACTGAACAAAATAGCCCCTAAATACTACTACTATTGCGGAGGGGCTTTGTACTACTTCCAGCAGCCTCTCCTCTGCTGAGCATGCTCAGTAAGAGGCAGAGGAGGAGGAGCCTACCGATGAGCTGGACAACTGCAATACGGTGCCTGCCGCTGCTGCACCTTCAGCGACCCTCACCTCGAACACCCTTTACTGCTCCAGGCAACCCCTCTTGAAGCGGTGGTTCTCCTCGTAGATCTCCTGATTCCTCGCCTCTGAGGTGGCGTGTGCCGCGGCCACGACAGCGGTAAGGCTCTTTGCATGCTCGACGAGGCGCTCCTCCTCCTCCCGCGGGAACTCGGTGTAGCGTGCAAGGTCGCTGATGCACGTGCGGGCATCCACCTCCGCCTCCCGCCTTCGGGCGGTGGTGGTGGAGCAGGTGATGACCCCGGCGGTCGACGGTGGGCTGGCGGCCACGGCGGCCGACGATGGGGTGGCGGCCATGACCACCACCTCCTGCCTTAGCGCCGGGTGGTGGAGCGGGTGATGGCCACAGTGGCCGGCAGTGGGGCGGCGGCCACGACGACCACCTCCCACCTTTGGGCCACAGCGGCGGAGCGGCCGATGGCCCTGGCTTTCGATGGTGGTGTGGCGGCAACAACGGCCGGCAACAGCTGCCGACGGGCAGCGGCGGCGGAGCGTGTGGTGGGTGTTCCCGCACACCCAATAGGGATGCCACGTGCACTACACTACACCGGGGACTGCGCCGCCGCTGCGGTGTAGCCTCCCAGCTGGAGTTGTCCTCTGATGACGGTGGAGTGGTTGAGCGACGACAATGGACCGGTGCCATTGGCAATTGTGGGAGAAGCAAACGATATAAGCTACAGGGAGGGAGGGTAAATGCGATGCAGGACTCACCAGCCATGAGGGTTTATATAGCAGGCCGGTAAGCATTGGGATTTTGGGGGATTTCACTGAGTTGGGCGGGAAGCTTGCGCGGGAACCTGCGAGGTTGCACGGGAATGGGCTCACCGATGATTCACTGGCGCCAACGTTTGGCCAAAAGAACGCCCCCGCGCGCTGTGCAAGCTTGCGCCATAAGCCGTCTGCGGTAGCGGGGTGATAGGATGTGCTAGAGGAGGACGAAAGGCCACGTACACATATGGTTAATAAAAAAATGTTTGCGATTTAATTACCTACTATACCCTCGTCCTGTTTTATAAGTAGGATTTAACTAATAAAATACGAATGCATGTCACCAATAATTATATAGTTGGATTCGTATTTGAACATAGTTTCCAATTATATAATTTTTATAACATGCATTAACATTTCGTTGGTTGAATTTGAGGGCAAAGTATGGCGCAGAATATAAAGGGGACTATAGACCAAAATGGAGGTAGTAGCACACGGCCGTTCTCTATGGAGCGACGCAACTGTCGGCCGACTTGTAGGCGGCCATTTCCTGCGTGTTCAACTGCTCCATGCGTGCGGTTGCTTGCGGTTGAGGCGGCCGCGGCGCGCTCTACTCGCGTTCCGCTGCGCACGCTCTGCTCATGCGGCTCTGCCCTCATCCCTCCACACGCACTACCATTGTTTGGGGCCGGCGCACGATCACACACATTCATGTGCATGCGGTTGCGCCGGGCACGGCACGATAATGTAGTTACCCGCCGCAAAAACTGCCATCCGGATGCGCCGAGAATACAGGCCGCCCAGCCCCCATTTATTCCTACGGCTATTTACCTTCATATCTCTCGTCACATGACACGATAAGCACACCCACGATTACACATACAGAGAGGACATCCAGCAGTTCCAATGGCGATCCCAGCGGCCGGCGATGACAACGGCGGGCAGTTCACCATGCATCGCATAGTGGACGCCCATGTGAGGGGAAGGCCCTCTCGGTGGTGTACATGAACGATCTGGTGTTGGTGGAGAGCTCCATCCAAACTATGGAGCAGTTCCTTGCCGAGGACAAGTACCAAGTGGTCGGCTTTGACCTCGAGTACACCATCAGTCGTGCCGGGCACGATCAGAAGGTTGCCATCGACCAGTTGTGTGTGGGACATGACGTCCTCGCCTACCACTACCACCTAGCCACAAGGCCTTGCGAGCGTTTCTCCAGGTTTATCAACAACTTCGACTACAATTTTGCTACGGTGGACACCACCAACGATCTAAAAGCGCTCAAGGTTTCAGGATTGAAATGCCGGAATCTTGTCAATATCCAGGACCACTACAAGGTCTGGGGCAGTGATAACAACAAACTGAACTCCCTGGTTGACCTCGCCTCGGCCATCATTGACCCCTACTACATGAAGATGAAGGATGAGAGCAAGAAGGACAAGAATGCTTGGCATAGTGTTTGGCATGAGAGACTAGATGAACAACACGTCAAGTACGCGGCCAAGGACACGTACACAACCTACGCGATGTACATGTGGATCATTGACATGGGGAAGAGTCTTCTTCATGCCCCAGACGAGGGATCGAGCCACAGAGAAGTGGCGGGAGCGTCACAAGAAGTAGATGACTAGACGATGGTTTCTCCTACTTTAGAATGCATGCAATTGTTTATTGAGGTGAGTGCGAATGATCTCTATAGTCACTTATGTAATTGGATGTTTATTTCAGTTATATATATACATGTTATTCTTCTGTAGATAGAGCAAATCACACGGCTTATTAGCAACAATCGTCTGTGTTATTATTGGTCTTCACACGCATTTCTGATCACAGACTTGTTTGCGGCGTATCACACACATATTGTTCAATTAAACCGTTTCCATTGTGTTGCACAATAAAGGATGCAAAGAGGGATCCTACAGCAGCAAGGACCAGCTTCCCTACCGATAGCTCATCTAACAGAACTCCCAAGTTAATTGTGCCGAGGCTAGAGTAGTCATGAGATGGGTGACCGGATGGGAAGTGGACTCGATATTAACTAGATGGATGGGTCACTACAAAGGTTTATTATAAACCATTGCAATGACCCATCCATCTAGTTAATATCAAGGTCTTTGTTTTGTAATTTTTTGACATTTTTTTATTTTTGAACACATGTTGATTAGCTTGAAGAAGGTCTATCTCGTTACTTTTTGATAATTTTTGTTTTTTGAACACATGTTGATTGGCTTGAATGATGGTCTATCCCATTACTTTACGACATGTTTCCAAAACATGGACCTTGAGTTTAATTCAGCAAATAGGACAGAGCACTATATACATTCAACACAATTAAATGTTTTCCAAAAAAGTGATATGATTTTTGTGAAACTTATAAGTCATGTATGTCAAATTAACCTCCGTGTACTTGTTCTCAAATTAACCTTCGGGCCTGTTTGCCGCATATCACACACATCTTGTTAAGCTGGACCATTGATGTTCTCTTCCCTAATCCAAACAGTTCATTCGAGTGAATCGTATGCCGTATATCACTCACACCTTGATTTGGCAGACCGTTTCTGTTGCTTTCCCTAATATCAAATATTTCATCGGAACAAACTGTATGCCATATATCGCACACACATTGATATGGCTGCCCGTTTCTGTTGTTCTGTCTAATCGCAAATAGTTTGGCTGGATCAACTGTATGCCCATCATCGCACACGCAAGTAAAATCTTAACCGTGTTTGATGTACCCGCTGAAAGGATCGATATGGTTGACTAGAGGGGGGGGGGGGTGAATAGGCAACTAACAATTTTTAAGCTTTCCTTTACCAAATTAAACTTTGCAACAAAATAGGTTGTCTAGATGTGCAACTAAGTGAGCAACCTATATGATGCAATAACAACTAGCACGTAAGCAAACAAGGGATACAACACAAGTAGGCTTGCAAAAGTAAAGGCATGAAATAACCAAGAGTGGAGCCGGTGGAGACGCGGATGTGTTACCGAAGTTCCTTCCTTTTAAAGGGAAGTACGTCTCCGTTAGAGCGGTGTGGAGGCACAATGCTACCCAAGAAGCCACTAGGGCCACCGTATTCTCCTCACGCCCTCACACAATGCGAGATGCCGTGATTCCACTATTGGTGCTCTTGAAGGCGGCGACCGAACCTTTACAAACAAGGTTGGGGCAATCTCCACAACAATTGGAGGCTCCCAACAACACCACGAAGCTTCATCACAATGGAGTATGGCTTCGAGGTGACCTCAACCGTCTAGGGTGCTCAAACACCCCAGAGTAACAAGATCCGCTAGGGATAAGTGGGGGGAATCGAATATCTCTTGGTGGAAGTGTAGATCGGGCCCTTGTCACCCAATCCCGAGCAAATCAACAAGTTTGATTGGCTAGGGAGAGAGATCGGGTGAAAATGGAGCTTGGAGCAACAATGGAGTTTAGGGTTGGAAGAGGTGAGTCTTCTTGGAGAAGAAGACCCCCTTTTTATAGTGGGGGGACAATCCCAACCGTTACCCACCACTCAGCCCGCGGTCCATGGAACTACCGCTCCACAGGTGCGGTACTACTGCACTGGCATGCGGTACTACCGTGAGCACGGCAGGGCCCACGCCAGGCAAAAGGAGCACAGACAGGGCACGGTAGATCCGCATACGCGGTACTACCGCGGCCCCGTGCGGTACATCCGCAAGGCAGACACGGGCCAGGCCTGGTAGGCACGGAGGTAAAAAAATTACATCCGTGACTACCTCCGCTGAGGAACAGTCGTGCAAAAATCCGACACGGAACTACCGCGACCGAGGGTGCGGTACTACCATGAAGGGTGCGGATGTAAAAAATTACATCCGCCCCTACCTCCGCTCCTACTACGGAACCTGGACTGGTGCCACGGTACTACCGCGCCGCAGCACGGTACTACCGCGGGGAGTGCGGATGTAAAAAATTACATCCGCGCCTACCACCGCTTGAGAGCGGTGCTAGACCAGAGCTCGTGGTACTACCGCTCGGAAGAGCGCTACTACCGTGGGAGCCTATGGTACTACCATGCCGGAGCCCGGTACTACCGCTGGCTCCTGCGGTAGTTCCGCTCAAAAGAGCAGTACTACCGCCAGCCTGAGAAGAGCAAGATCGAGGCCTTCATTTCGCAGAGACACGCGAGACGGGGGAACACTCCAAGGTGCTCAAAGAAAGGCGGTGTAAAAGGGGATGTGTACGTGAGATTCCACCCTAACCTTTCCAAAGCGGACCCCCTCTTAATAGTACGGCTCTCCTACGACTCAACTCCACCGAATTGAACCGTAGACAAATGCCGTCTTCAATACTCTTCGAGGGGCATCAAATCGTCTTGTGTTTAGTCGTGATGGATCTGAAAAGCTCAATACACACAATTAGTCCGCAAAGGCATTGTCATCAATCACCAAAACTACCTAGGGACAAAAGTGCCCTTACAATCTCCCCCTTTTTGGTGGATTGATGACAATACGGGATTTGCACAAAGGATATTAATGTAGCACAAGCAAACCCCACATCTCTAAAATATAGATGAGCTCCCCCTAGATTCGTGATAGAGAATAAGGTGCTTTGGACTGCACGACATGAATACTAGGATCACCACTCCCCCTATATTTTATAAACCAAGGCATATCTTGCAATGGAAAAGGCTGACACTAAGCAAGATAGTAGATATGAGCATAACATGAATAGCATGATAAAACACAAGCTCAATAAGATGATAATGAAGGAAATATGCCCTAGAGGCAATAATAAAGTTATTATTTATTTCCTTATTTCATGATAAATGTTTATCATTCATGCTAGAATTGTATTAACCGGAAACATGATACATGTGTGAATGCATAGACAAACAAACATGTCACTAGTATGCCTCTACTAGACTAGCTTGTTAATCAAAGATGGTTATGTTTCCTAACCATGAACAAGGAGTTGTTATTTGATTAATGAGGTCACATCATTAGCGTAATGATCGATTGACATGACCCATTCCATCGACTTAGCACACGATCGCTTAGTATGTTGCTACCGCTTTTATCCATGACTTATACATGTTCCTGTAACTATGAGATTATGCAACTCCGTTTACGGAGGAACACTTTGGTGCTACCAAACGTCACAACGTAATCGGGTGATTATAAAGGAGTACTACAGTGTCTCCAAAGGCGTATGTTGGGTTGGCGATTTGAGATTAGGTTTTGTCACTCCGATTGTCGGAGAGGTATCTCTGGGCCCTCTCGGTAATACACATCACTTAAGCCTTGCAAGCACTACAACTAATGAGTTAGTTGTGAGATGATGTATTACGGAACGAGTAAAGAGACTTGCCGTAACGAGATTGAACTAGGTATTGGATACCGACGATCGAATCTCGGGCAAGTAACATACCGATGACAAAGGAACAACGATGTTGTTATGCGGTCCGACCGACAAAGATCTTCGTAGAATATGTAGGAACCAATATGGGCATCCAGGTCCCGCTGTTGGTTATTGACCGTGAATAGTTCTAGGTCATGTCTACATTGTTCTCGAACCGTAGGGTCCGCACGCTTAAGGTTATGGCGATGCTTATTATGAGTTTATGTATTTTGATGTACCAAGGAGTTCGAGTCCCGGATGTGATCACGGACATGACGAGAAGTCTCGGAATGGTCGAGACATAAAGATTGATATATTGGAAGCCTATGTTTGGAGTTCGAATGGTTCCGACGAAAACGGAATTTATGGAAAACCGGAGGTTACCGGAACCCCGGGAGGTAAATGGGCCTCGGTGGGCCTTGAGGGAGAAGAGGAGGGCCGGCCAGGTGGTGGCGCGCCTCCCCCCCAGTCCGAATAGGACAAGGAGGGGGGGCGCGCCTTCTCTCTTCCCCCCCAAACCTAGTCCAACTAGGAAAGGGGAGTCCTACTCCCGGTAGGAGTAGGACTCCTCCCGCGCCTCCTCTAGGGCCGGCCGGCCTCCCCTCCCTCCTTTATATACGGGGCAGGGGGCACCTTGAGACACACAAGTTTGATCGTGAGATCGCCTTAGCCGTGTGGTGCCCCTCCACCATATTCCACCTCGGTTATACTGTCGCGAGCTTAGGCGAAGCCTCGCGCCGTGAAACATCAAGATCGTCACCACGCCGTCGTCTTGACGGAACTCTCCCTCGACACTCGGCTGGATCGAGTACGAGGGACGCCATCGAGCTGTCGTGTGTCAAGAACTCGGGGCGCTCGAGTAACGGCGCCGGATCGGTCGGATCGCGAGGAGAACGTCGACTACTTCCTCTACGCCAGATCGCTTCCGCCGGGTCTACAAGGGTATGTAGACACTCTCCCCTCTCGTTGCTATACATCACCATGATCTTGTGTGTGCGTAGGAAAATTTTTGAAATTACTACGTTCCCCAACAAAGGCATCCGAGCCTAGGTTTTTCTATGGTTTGATGTTTTGCACGAGTAGAACACAAGTGAGTTGTGGGCGATACAAGTCATACTACCTACCAGCATGTCATACTTTGGTTCAGCGGTATTGTGAGATGAAGCGCCTGACCGACATTACGCCAGACGCTTCGCGAGACTGGTTTCACCGCCACGAGCACTCGTTGCTTAAAGGTGACCGGTGGGTGTCCGTCTCTCTCACTTTAGTTGAACTGAGTGTGGCTACGCCCGTCCTTGAGAAGGTTAAACGGAGTCTATTTGACGAAGTATCGCTGTGGTTTTGATGCGTAGGTGAGACTGGTTCTTGCTTAAGCCCGTAGCAGCCACGTAAAATTTGCAACAACAAAGTAGAGGACGCCTAACTTGTTTTTGCAGGGCATGTTGTGATGTGATATGGTCAAGACATGATGCTATATTTTATTGTATGAGATGATCATGTTTTGTAACCTAAGTTATCGGCAATCGGCTGGAGCCATATGGTTGTCGCTTATTGTATGCAATGCAATCGCTTCAGTAATGCTTTACTTTATCACTAAGCGGTAGCGATAGTCGAGAAGCATAAATTTGGCGAGACGACAACGATGCTACGATGGAGATCAAGGTGTCGCGCCGGTGACGATGGTGATCATGGTGGTGCTGCAAGATGGAGATCATGAAGCACAAGATGATGATGACCATATCATATCACTTATATTGATTTGCATGTGATGTTTATCCTTTTATGCATCTTATCTTGCTTTGATTGACGGTAGCATTATAAGATGATCTCTCACTAAATTATCAAGAAGTGTTCTCCCCGAGTATGCACCGTTGCCAAAGTTCGTCGTGCCCGCACACCACGTGATGATCGGGTGTGATAAGCTCTCGTCCATCTACAACGGGTGCAAGCCAGTTTTGCACACGCAGAATACTCGGGTTATACTTGACGAGCCTAGCATATGCGAGATATGGCCTCGGAACACGGAGACCGAAAGGTCGAGCGTGAATCATATAGTAGATATGATCAACATAAGATGTTCACCATTGAAAACTACTCCATTTCACGTGATGATCGGTTATGGTTTAGTTGATTTGGATCACGTGATCACTTAGATGACTAGAGGATGTCTTTCTAAGTGGGAGTTCTTTAGTAATATGATTAATCGAACTTGAATTTATCATGAACTTAGTACCGATAGTATCTTGCTTGTTTATGTTTGATTGTAGATAGATGGCTCGTCTTTGTTGTTCCGTTGAATTTTAATGCGTTCCTTGAGAAAGCAAAGTTGAAAGATGATGGTAGCAATTACACGGATCGGGTCCGTAACGAGGATCATCCTCATTGCTGCACGTAAGAGTTACGCCCGGATGCACCGCTAGGTGCAGACTCTTGCTAATGCAACTGCAGATGTTATGAACGTCTGGCGAGCAAAGCGATGACTACTCTATAGTTCAATGTGCCATGCTTTACGGCTTAGAACCGGACTTCAACGACGTTTTGAACGTCATGGAGCATATGAGATGTTCCAGAGTTGAAGTTAATATTCCAAAGTAATGCCCGGATTGAGAGATATGAAGTCTCCAATAAGTTCTATAGCTGCAAGATGGAGGAGAATAGTTACATTAGTGAGCATATACTCGAATGTCCGGGTACTACAATCACTTGACGCAATTGGGAGTTAATCTTCCGGATGATTGTGTCATTGATGAAATTCTTCAATCACCGCCACCAAGCTACAAAAGCTTCGTGATGAACTATAATATGCAAGGGTTGGTAAAAACTATACCGAGCTCTTCGCAATGCTAAAGGCTGCGGAGGTAGAAATCAAGAAGGAGCATCAAGTGTTGATGGTCAATAAGACCACTAGTTTCAAGAAGAAAGGCAAAGGGAAGAAGAAGGAACTTCAAGAAGAACAGCAAGCAAGTTGTCGCTCAGAGAAGAAACCCAAGTCTGGCCCTAAACCTGAAACCGAGTGCTTCTCTGCAAGCGACTAGTCATTTGGGCGAAACTGCCCCAAGTATTTGGCGGATAAGAAGGATGGCAAGGTGAACAAAGGTATATGTGATATACATGTTATTGATGTGTACCTTACTAGAGCTCGTAGTAGCACTGGTATTTGATAATGGTTCATTGCTAATATTTGCAACTCAAACAGGACTACTGATTGCTTAACTCGCAAAGGACGAGGTGACGATGCGCGTGGGAAATGGTTCCAAAGTCGATGTGATCGCGGTCGGCACGCTACCTCTACATCTACCTTCGGGATTAGTTTTAGACCTAAATAATTGTTATTTGGTGCTGCGTTGAGCATGAACATTATATCTGGATCTTGTTTGATGCGAGACGGTTATTCATTTAAATCGAGAATAATGGTTGTTCTATTTATATGAGTAATATCTTTTATGGTCATGCACCCTTGAGGAATGGTCTATTTTGATGAATCTCGATAGTAGTGATACACATATTCATAATGTTGAAACCAAAAGATGCAAAGTTGATAACGAAAGTGCAACTTATTTGTGGCACCGCCGTTTAGGTCATATCGGTGTAAAGCGCATGAAGAAACTCCATCTTGATGGACTTTTGGAGTCACTTGATTATGAATCACTTGGCACTTATGAACCGTGCCTCATGGGCAAGATGACTAGAACACCGCTTCTCGGTACTATGGAGAGAGCAACGGATTTGTTGGAAATCATACATACGTATGTATGTGGTCCGATGAATGTTGAGGCTCGTGGCGGATATCGTTATTTTCTCACCTTCACAGATGACTTAAGCGGATATGGGTATATCTACTTAATGAAACATAAGTCTGAAACGTTTGAAAAGTTCAAAGAATTTCAGAGTGAAGTTGAAAATCATCGTAACAAGAAAATCAAGTTTCTACGATCCGATCGTGGAGGTGAATATTTGAGTTACGAGTTTGGTCTACATTTGAAACAATGCGAATAGTTTAGCAACTCACGCCACCCGAACACCTCAACGTAATGGTGTGTCCGAACGTCAGAATCGTGCTTTACTAGATATGGTGCGATCTATGATGTCTCTTACAGATTTACCGCTATCGCTTTGGGGTTATGCTCTAGAGACGGCCGCATTCACACTTTGAATAGAACACCGTCGAAATCCGTTGAGACGACACCTTATGAACTGTGGTTTAGCAAGAAACCAAAGTTGTCGTTTCTTAAAGTTTGGGGATGCGATGCTTATGTGAAAAAGCTTCAACCCGATAAGCTCGAACCCAAATCGAGAAATGTGTCTTCATAGGATACCCAAAGGAGACAGTTGGGTACACCTTCTATCACAGATCCGAAGGCAAGACATTTGTTGCTAAGAATGGATCCTTTCTAGAGAAGGAGTTTCTCTCGAAAGAAGTGAGTGGGAGGAAAGTGGAACTTGATGAGGTAATAGTACCTTCTCCCTTACTTGAAAGTAGTTAAATCGCGAAACCGTTTCGAGACACCTACACCAAGTAGTGAGGAAGTTGATGATGTTGATCATAAAACTTCAGATCAAGTTCTGCAGAACCTCGTAGATCAACCAGAGTAAGATCCGCACTGAGTGGTACGGTAATCCTGTTCGGAAGTCATGCTACTAGATCATGATGAACCTACGAACTATGAAGAAGCGATGGTGAGCCCAGATTCCATAAAATGGCTTGAGGCCATGAAATCTGAGATGGGATCCATGTATGAAAACAAAGTATGGACTTTGGTTGACTTGCCCGAGGGTAGGCAAGCAATAGAAAACAAGTGGATCTTCAAGAAGAAGACCGACGCGACGGTAATGTTATCGTTTATAAAGCTCGACTTGTCGCAAAAGGTTTTCGACAAGTTCAAGGGATTGACTACGATGAGACCTTCTCACCAGAAGCGATGCTTAAGTCCGTCCGAATCATGTTAGCAATTGCCGCATTTTATGATTATGAAATTTGGCAAATGGATGTAAAGACGCATTCTGAATGGATTTACGGAAGAAGAGTTGTATATGATGCAACCGAAGGTTTTATCGATCCAAAGGAGCTAACAAAGTGTGCAAGCTCCAATGATCCATATATGGACTGGTGCAAGCATCTCGAGTTGGAATAAACACTTTGATAGTGTGATCAAAGCATTTGGGTTTGTACAGACTTTTGGAGAAGCTCAGATTTACAAGAAAGTGAGTGGGAGCTCAGAGCATTTACGATATTATATGTGGATGACATATTGCTGATCGGAAATGATATAGAATTTCTGGATAGCATAAAGGGATACTTGAACAAGAGTTTTTCAATGAAAGACCTCGGTGAAGCTGCTTACATATTGGGCATTAAGATCTATAGAGATAGATCAAGACGCTTAATTGGACTTTCACAAAGTACATACCTTGATAAAGTTTTGAAGAAGTTCAAAATGGATCAAGCAAAGAAAGGGTTCTTGCCCGTGTTACAAGGTGTGAAGTTGAGTCAGACTCAATGCCCGACCACTGCAGAAGATAGAGAGAAATGAAAGATGTTCCTATGCTTCAGCAATAGGCTCTATCATGTATGCAATGCTGTGTACCGACCTGATGTGTGCCTTGCTATAAGCCTAGCAGGAGGTACCAAAGTAATCCAGAGTGGATCATCGGACAGCGGTCAAGAACATCCCAAATACCGAAAAGGACTAAGGATATGTTTCTCAGATATGGAGGTGACAAAGAGCTCATCGTGGCGGTTACGTTGATGCAAGCTTTGACACCGATCCGGACGATTCTAAATCGCAGACCGGATACGTATTTACACTAAACGGAGGAGCTGTCAGTTGGTGCAGTTCTAAACAAAGCGTCGTAGCGGGATCTACATGTGAAGCGGAATACATAGCAGCTTCGGAAGCAGCTAATGAAGGAGTCTGGATGAAGGAGTTCATATCCGATCTAGGTGTCATACCTAGTTCATCGGGTCCAATGAAAATCTTCTGTGACAATCTCGAGCTATTGCCTTAGCAAAGGAATCCAGATTTCACAAGAGGACCAAGCACATCAAGAGACGCTTCAATTCCATCCGGACTTAGTCCAGATCGGAGACATAGAGATTTGCAAGATACATACGGATCTGAATGTTGCGCACCCGTTGACTAAGCCTCTTCCACGAGCAAAACATGATCAGCACCAAGACTCCATGGGTGTTAGAATCATTCTTGTGTAATCTAGATTATTGACTCTAGTGCAAGTGGGAGATCAAGGAAATATGCCCTAGAGGCAATAATAAAGTTATTATTTATTTCCTTATTTCATGATAAATGTTTATCATTCATGCTAGAATTGTATTAACCGGAAACATGATACATGTGTGAATGCATAGACAAACAAACATGTCACTAGTATGCCTCTACTAGACTAGCTTGTTAATCAAAGATGGTTATGTTTCCTAACCATGAACAAGGAGTTGTTATTTGATTAATGAGGTCACATCATTAGCGAATGATCGATTGACATGACCCATTCCATCAGCTTAGCACACGATCGCTTAGTATGTTGCTACTGCTTTTATCCATGACTTATACATGTTCCTCGTAACTATGAGATTATGCAACTCCGCTTACGGAGGAACACTTTGGTGCTACCAAACGTCACAACGTGAATCGGGTGATTATAAAGGAGTACTACAGTGTCTCCAAAGGCGATGTTGGGTTGGCGATTTCGAGATTAGGTTTTGTCACTCCGATTGTCGGAGAGGTATCTCTGGCCCTCTCGGTAATACACATCACTTAAGCCTTGCAAGCACTACAACTAATGAGTTAGTTGTGAGATGATGTATTACGGAACGAGTAAAGAGACTTGCCGTAACGAGATTGAACTAGGTATTGGATACCGACGATCGAATCTCGGGCAAGTAACATACCGATGACAAAGGGAACAACGATGTTGTTATGCGGTCCGACCGACAAAGATCTTCGAGAATATGTAGGAACCAATATGGGCATCCAGGTCCCGCTGTTGGTTATTGACCGTGAATAGTTCTAGGTCATGTCTACATTGTTCTCGAACCGTAGGGTCCGCACGCTTAAGGTTACGATGATGCTTATTATGAGTTTATGTATTTTGATGTACCAAGGAGTTCGAGTCCCGGATGTGATCACGGACATGACGAGAAGTCTCGGAATGGTCGAGACATAAAGATTGATATATTGGAAGCCTATGTTTGGAGTTCGAATGGTTCCTGACGAAAACGGAATTTATCGAAAACCGGAGGTTACTGGAACCCCGGGAGGTAAATGGGCCTCGGTGGGCCTTGAGGGAGAAGAGGAGGGCCGGCCAGGTGGTGGCGCGCCCTCTCCCCCCAGTCCGAATAGGACAAGGAGGGGCGCGCCCCTTTCCTCTTCCCCTCCCCCAAACCTAGTCCAACTAGGAAAGGGGGAGTCCTACTCCCGTAGGAGTAGGACTCCTCCAGCGCCTCCTCTAGGGCCGGCCGGCCTCCCCCTCCCTCCTTTATATACGGGGCAGGGGGCACCTTGAGACACACAAGTTTGATCGTGAGATCGTTCCTTAGCCGTGTCGCGTGCCCCCTCCACCATATTCCACCTCGGTTATACTGTCGCGAAGCTTAGGCGAAGCCTCGCGCGTGAAACATCAAGATCGCCACCACGCCATCGTCTTGACGGAACTCTCCTCGACACTCGGCTGGATCGGAGTACGAGGGACGCCATCGAGCTGTACGTGTGTCAAGAACTCGGGGCGTCGGAGTAACGGCGCCGGATCGGTCGGATCGCGAGGAGAACGTCGACTACTTCCTCTACGCTTGTGATCGCTTCGCCGGTCTACAAGGGTATGTAGACACTCTCCCCTCTCGTTGCTATACATCACCATGATCTTGTGTGTGCGTAGGAAAATTTTTGAAATTACTACGTTCCCCAACAGATAAGGTACGATAGAGTGCATATGTCTTACACCATATGATAAACATAGTCTCACAAGCACAACCAAATCAAAGCAAGCAAGTTCAACGACGGAAAGCAACGCAAGGCAAACGACAAAACACACGACACTCACGCAAAACACACGACACTCACGCAAATCCTACACTCTCTCCCCCTTTGGCATCGAGACACCAAAAAGGTAGAGAGGTCACCTACAACAACGATGGTGGCTCAAGCGGGAAAGGACTCCTCATCATCAGACTCTGCAGCAGGAACGGACTCCTCCTCTGAATCGGTCCACTTGTAGCTCTGCTTCTCCATCCAGGCAGTCTCTAGGGTGATGTGCTTCTCAAAACCGCCAGCCACATCCTCCCTGCAAGCCCTCAAGATCCTGATGTCACGACGACGACTCTCCTTCTGAGCAACATGGGCCTTGTACTGACCCTGAATCTGCATGCAGAACAACCTCTTCATCTTGTTCTTCAGCTTCTTTGCCCAAGAGGGCTCATCAGAGGGAGGCGAGAAAGCAGAACGGTCAGCAGCAACTTCATCCCTCTCAGGTTCCTCCTCATCCACAGCCTTCCTGGCAGCCTCAGCAGAAGTGGTGGTATTAGCCCATTGAGGCTTGATGCGGAGCCTGACGAACTCATGACGAATCCACCCTAGAGCTTCAAACTCATCCTGGGGAAACAGCCTTTCCTAAGTCGTGGAGATCTAGTGGAACAGGTAGGGTTCGTAGATGGGGACCTTACGGTTGAACACGGCGAACTGAAGCTCACACCACATGATATGTGAGACATCAAGTGGCTGAGTCTGAGCCTTCCGGGCATCCTCGCAGATAAGCATCATGTCAACGAGGTAAGCATGTACCTGGCCCATGTCCCCAATGCGTGGGAAGAGGGTGTTTCGGAAGAGCCGATGCATGATGTCAAGGAAGGGATTAAGAACCCACACAGTCTTCTTGTTGGACAGAGACTTCAGAACAAGGAATGGCATGAGCTTGTTCTTGTTGGCAGAGTCAGAGTTGGCATGAGGGCGAACTCCAACTGGCGTGTCGAGCCCTTCATCTGGAACGTTAAGCAACTCCATGAACTCCTTCCAAGTAGCAGACAGACGGCGACCATTAGTCATCCAAGTCATGGTCCTTGCCACATCAATGCCGAAATGGACGGAAGCAAAGAACTGAGCGATGATCTCGGGATCAAAATCCTTGTGGAAGGTGAGCAAGTGCTCAATGCCGAACTGCTCAACAAGGTCCAAGGCCTCTCCAAAGTACTCACGGTACTTGTCCTGCCTCATATGATGCATGTCAATGTAGTGAAATTCAACATAGTGATTCTGCTTGGCCTTGATCACATCCATGTAAATCAGATTCTGCTGCTGGTTCCAGAAAAGTTCATTGCCTCGCGTGCTAGCCCTGGGATTCACATAGGGATCGAGCTTCCTTCGAATGACAAACTCGGCCTGGGGCATCACATCCATGCCCATGACGGGCTCCTTCTGTTTTTTGGCGGTGGTCTTGGTCCGGCGTTGGGGAGCAGCAGAGGACCCCTCAGGAACATCATCTGGGTTGCACAGACGCTTGGACCCTGTGTCTCGGCTGGGATTCGAGCGACGAGCAAAACCGGAGCCACCACCTAGACAAAAGGACACAAAAACACGCACGGGAACAAAACGAATCAAAAACACGAAAGAAAACACAAACACATGCGACTTGGACAAAAGACAAAAGGGCGCAGGAGGATTTACAGTAGTACCGGGCGGGGTTACGGATGTAAAAAATTACATCCGCGCCAACCGCGGAAGTACCGTGCCAGGGAAGCATGGTAGTACCGCGCGTGGGGCGGATGTAATTTTTTACTTCCGGACGCCCAGCGGTAGTACCGCACCACGGTGCGGAAGTACCGCGGAGCATCAGATCCAGAAGTGCCTGCGGTAGTACCGCTCCAGGTGGAGCGGTAGTACCGCACGAAATGAAAAACCGCCATGGAGGACGCGGATCTGGATCTAGAACCTCCGCATGACAACTTCGGTACTACCGTTGATCAAACGGAACTATTTTTGACTATCCAAAGAGCATGGGACAACACACCACTCTACAACGAATCCCATTTGCACAGATTTAGCCAAAAATCTCACGAACACCACATGCATCTCCCCAAAACCTAGAAGCACAAGGAAGAACAAAAAGAAAGGGCACTTGGGGAAAAACCTGGGTCCATGGCAAGAGGGAGAGGTGGGGAACGATCCCACCGGTTGGAATCCGTTGAGAGCGGCCGGAGACGAAGATCAGGCGAAGGCCTCCGGCGCCATTCTTGGTCAGGAGAGAGAGACGGGGTGGGGAATAGAGATGAATGGGTATGGGGGAGTTAGAACTCCCCCTGTCCCGCTCTTAATCCCCACCCGCTCGCGGGGGCGCGGAAGTACCGCGGGTCATTGCGGTAGTACCGCCCTGGTGGAAGTACCGCACGCTAGGCGGTAGTACCGCTCGTTCAGCGGCAGTAAAAAATTACTGCCGCGGAGGTAGCGGTAGTACCGTGCCCCTGGAGGGCCATGCTCAAAAGCAAAGCCACCAACTCCTGCGGTAGTACCGTGGCTCACCATGGTAGTACCGTAAATCCAAGAAAGTGAAGAAAACACAAGAGAAAGGAGAGAAAAGGCACTACTCCGGAAGAGACACCAACCAACCAAGAGAAGAACACACACGACGAACGAGATCAAACACAAGACACAACTTCTCCGTGAGGAGAGCGGTGGCCGGAGCCACCTATGTTTGAGCCAATTGGTATGGCACCGCGAAGAATTATCCTTGGGCCCATGACCAAAACTCGTCTTTGAAGCACAAGTGCCATCAAAAATGGCTAATGTGAAAGATTTGATCGTTTTATGCATAATGGGGGGAGGGAGAGTTCATTGAGAGAACAACACTCCCCCTATGTCCATGCCTACATCTAAACTAGACAACAAGTTGAGTGAGGTAGGGGTGTGCAAGGGTTCAAGTCATATTGCTCGAATCAATGATATTTAGCTCATGCCTTAACTCGCGAAATCTTGCTTCATCCAAAGGCTTCGTGAAAATATCTGCAAGGTTATCATGATTGTTGACATACTTGAGCTCGATCTCTCCTCGCCTAATGTGATCCCGGATGAAGTGATACCGAATCTCAATATGCTTCGTCTTGAAGTGTTGCACCGGGTTGAGAGAAATCTTGATGGCACTTTTGTTGTCACACCAAAGAGGCACTTTGTCACAAATGACACCGTATTCCTTTAAAGTTTGCCTCATCCATAAGAGTTGTGCACAACAACTACCGACCGCCACATATTCCGCTTCGGTGGACGAGAGAGACACACAACTTTGCTTCTTGGAAGACCAACTCACCAAAGAGCACCCAAGAAATGGCACCCCGGAAGTGGACTTCCTATCCACTTTGTCTCCCGCCGGAATCGAATAAATCCTTCAAGCTTGAAGTTTGCTCCTCTTGGGTACCATAAGCCAAAGTTTGGGGTATGAGCCAAATATCGAAAGATTCGCTTGACCGCCACATAGTGACTTTCCTTTGGTGCGGCTTGAAACCGTGCACACATCCCCACACTCAACATGATATCCGGTCTAGATGCACAAAGGTAAAGCAAGGAGCCAATCATGGAGCGATATACCTTTTGATCCACCGCTTTACCATTGGGATCAATGTCAAGTTGGCACTTGGTAGGCATTGGTGTAGTAGCCGGCTTGACATCACTTAGCTTGAAACTTTTAAGCATGTCTTGAGTGTATTTGGCTTGGTTGATGAAGGTTCCTTCTCTTCTTTGTTTGATGTCAAAACCAAGAAAGAACTTCAACTCTCCCATTGAAGACATCTTGAACTTGGAGGTCATGAGAGTGGCAAATTCCTCATTGAAAGCTTTGTTAGGGGAACCAAAGATAATGTCATCAACATATAGTTGTCATACAAACAACTCCCCTTTGACCTTCTTAGTAAAAAGAGTGGGATCGATTAGCCCCACCTCAAATCCACGATCTTGTAACAACTCGGTAAGGTGGTCATACAATGCACGTGGGGCTTGTTTAAGGCCATAGAGTGCCTTATTGAGTTGATACACATGATCCGGAAGTAGGGATCCTCGAACCCGGGGGGTTGCTTGACGTAGACCAACTCATTAATAGGACCATTAAGAAAAGCACTTTTGACATCCATTTGTTGCAACTTAAAGTTGTGATGGGAAGCATAAGCAATCAACAAACGTATGGATTCAAGACGAGGAATGGGAGCAAAGGTTTCACCGTAGTCGATAACCTCGACTTGGGAGTAGCCTTGAGCTACCAATCTTGCCTTGTTGCAAACGATGTTCCCATGAGCACCTTGCTTGTTCTTGAAAATCCACTTGGTTCCAATGACGTTGTGGTTCCCCGATGGCCTTGGCACCAATCTCCACACTTTTTTGTACTCGAAGTTGTTGAGTTCTTCATGCATGGCATTGAGCCAATCCGAGTCTTCGAGCGCCTCATAGACCTTTTGGGGTTCAACACAAGAGACAAACGCGTGATGTTCACAATAGTTTGCTAATTGTCTACAAGTGCTTACCCCCTTTCTTAGGCTTCCAACCATGTTTTCCATGAGATGGCCTTGAGTGGTGAGCTTGGAAGCAATCTTCACGGCACGACGCTCTAATTCCTCCTCGGTTGTGGAAGGAGGAGGGTTAACTTGATTATCTTGAGCGCCGTCTTGAGCTTGTTCTTGATCTCGAGCTTTCTCATGATCTTGAACTTTCTCGAGGGGGAGAACTTGACCTTGGGCATCATTTAGAGGTTCACCACCATCTTGAGGTTGATCTTGCCCTTGGTCTTGTTCACGAGGTTGAGGGCCTTCACTTTGTTCTTCGGAAGCGTGTGGGTCTTGAGGAGGTGATGGCTCCGCTTGAGTGGAGCATTGTCCTTCTCCTTCGGCCACAAGGGGTTCCTCAATGGGTAGAATATGACCAATACCCATTCTTCTTATGGCTTGGGGAGGAATTTCATCACCTACATCACAAGTACCACTTTGCTCCACTTGGGAGCCGTTATTTTTGTCAAACTCCACGTTACACGTCTCCTCAATGAGTCCGGTGGACTTGTTGAGAACACGGTAAGCATGAGAGTTTGCAGCATAACCAACAAATATGCCCTCATGAGCTCTAGCCTCGAATTTAGACAAACGAACACCTTTCTTGAGAATGAAACACTTACAACCGAACACCCGGAAGTACTTGAGGTTGGGCTTGTTGCCGGTGAGTATCTCATAAGGAGTCTTGTGCAAGCCTTTGCGGAGATAGATCCGATTGGATGCATGACATGCGGTGTTGATGGCTTTGGCCCAAAAGTTGTATGGAGACTTGAACTCCGCCATCATGGTCCTTGCTGCATCCATCAACGTCCGGTTCTTCCTCTCCGCTACACCATTTTGTTGAGGGGTATAAGGTGCAGCATATTGATGCTTGATCCACTCATCACTAAGAAACTCATCCAAGGTGTAGTTCTTGAACTCGGTGCCGTTGTCACTTCTTATTGTCAAGATCTTTGCATTATGTTGATGTTGAGCTTCATTTGCAAAGTTGATGACGGTTTGTTGAGTCTCCCTCTTCCTCTTGAAGAAGTATATCCAAGTGTATCTTGAATAGTCATCCACAATCACCAAGCAATACTTTCTACCTCCGAGACTATCAAAATATGGAGGCCCAAAGAGATCCATGTGAAGGAGTTCCAAGGGTCTCTTCGAGTAGATGATGGTCGATGGAGCGTGAGCCTTCTCATGAAGCTTTCCTTCAATACCAGCACTGCAAGCACGATCTTTGGCAAAACTAACATTTGTTAGTCCACGGACATGGTCCCCCTTGAGAAGACTTTGCAAAGATCTCATATTGACGTGGGCCAAACGGCGATGCCAAAGCCATCCCACGTCAACTTTAGCCATTAGGCATGTCGCGGTCTTAGTGGGTCGCTCCGAAAAGTTAATCACATAGAGACCGTTCTCGATATGCCCAACAAAAGCTACTTTAAGAGTCTTGCTCCACAAGAGGGCCACGGTATCAATGTCAAAGAAAGTAGCAAAACCCATAAGTGCAAGTTGACGAACGGAAAGCAAATTGTATGCAAGGGACTCAACAAGCATGACTTTCTCGATCGTTAGATCATGAGAAATGACAACCTTGCCAAGACCCAATACCTTAGAATGTGAGGCATCACCCCATTCGACATTGGTGGGCATAGATGGAATCTTTTGCACGTCCACCACCAAGTCCTTGCTTCCGGTCATATGATTTGTTGCTCCACTATCGAGCAACCATGACCCCCCACCAGAAGCAAACACCTACAAGAGATCAATGCTTGGTTTTAGGTACCCATTTAGTAATGGGTCCTTTGATGTTAGTAACAAGGGTCTTAGGAACCCAAATAGACTAGTCAATGTACTCATAAGGAGACCCAACAAATTTAGCATAAACATGTCCATCACTAGCACGACACAACACATATGACGGGTTAAAGTCGCCGGCTTTGTTGGAGGAAATGCTTTTGCCCTTTTGGAAGTGGACTCCCTTCACTTTTTCCTTCTTCTCCTTAGGAGCACCCTCTCCCTCTTTCACAAAAGTTCGCTTGAGAGGAGGAGGACGTTTGGTCCTATCGTTCTTCTTCTTCTTGCTCTTGGACTTGGGTGCAAACCCAATTCCTTCGTTGGCCACAACTTCCTTTTGATTGCTCAAAAGGTCGTTGAGGTTCTTATCACCTTGAATGCATGTCACAAGGCCTTTCTCAAGTTGATCCTTCAATTTGGCATTCTCCTCCACAAGATGCACATGCTCACAACATGGGTTAGTAGCACATGCATTATCAATAAATACCATATGAGGGAAGGTGGCCTTTTCCTTGGTTAGCTTAACTTGGAGTTGAGCATGAGACTCCTTGAGGTTAGCATGAGAACCCTTCAAGACCTTGTGGGCCTTGTCAAGTATCTCAAACTCCTCTTTGAGTCTAGCATGATCAACCCCAAGTTTAGCCTTCTCAGAAGTTAGCACACGAGACACGACAAGATCATGATCAAGATCTTTCTTTAACTTAGCATGGTCATCGTTGTATGACTCCTCAAAAGTCAAACGATGAACACACTCTTCCTCAAGAGCATTAGAGAGATCCGATATCTCATCGGCATAGTCACGACTATGACCTTCCATCTTAGAGATGGTTTCTTCGTGAGCCTCGATCATGTCATTGGCCTCACCAAGTTGTTCCAAGAGAGTGACAAAATGCTTCTTGGACTTGCCCTTGAGCTTACTCATAAACGACTCAAATTCATTCACTTCCTCATTAGACCCATCATGTTCATCAATGCAATCCTCCAAGGAGGGATTAGTAATGATGGTGGTTGTGATGTTGGGGGTTACCTTGTTTGAAGCTTTAGCCATGAGGCACTTGGCGGTGATGTTCTCGTTGGGTGAATCAAAGAGAGACACCCGGGGAGTAGTAGCAATGGCAATGGATGCCATGGCCATTGCTTCTCCATTTTCATCATCATCGTCATCCTCTTGGTATTCTTCTTGAACCACCAACCCACGAGTGGGAGTCTTCTTGGCGAAGTTGTTCTTGTTGGGGAAGGACTTGGCTTTGTCTTTTCGGATGAACTTGCCACCATTGTCTTCCCGCTTCTCGTAAGGACAATCCGCAACGAAATGGCTCACATTGCCACAGTTGAAGCAAGTTCTAACTCGTTGCTTGCCCTTGACGCCACTTGAGTTGTTCTTGTTGAAGTTGGGTCTTGTATTCTTCTTGCTCCAAAATTGTCTTGAAGCAAGGGCCATGTGCTCATGATAATCATACTTGGTGTCTTCGGGGTTGCTCTCCTCATCTTCCACTTCTTCCTCTTCTTCCATAATAACCTTGGCCTTCAAAGCAAGGTTGGGCTTCTTTGCCCTTTGAGAACGGAGCACCGCATTGTCGGCGGTCTTGTCCAAGATGCTCATTGCAACGAACTCATCCAACACTTCACTTGAGGTCATGGAGTGGAAGTCCGGTCTTTGACGAATGATGGAGGACATGGCCTTGTTGTAGGGCATCATGGCCTTGAGGAATTTGCGCTTGATCCAATTGTCATCCGTGTCCTTGCTTCCATGATCTCAAAGTGAGACCGCGAGTTTGGTCACTCTTTGAAAGAGCTCATGAGGTTCTTCATCTTCTTTCATTGCGAACTCATCGGCTTCATCTTGCACCACTTCATAGTTGGAGCGTTGAATGCTAGCACTTCCTCGATAGAGAGACACAACACATTTCCATGCGTCCTTAGCCATGGCATGAGGTCCAAGATGAGGGAGATCTTCGGGAAGGATTGCATCTTGGATGATGAAGAGAGCACTCTCATTGAATTGATTATCCACGGCTTCTCGAGGGGTGAAGTTGCTTGGATCATGAGGATAGAAACCTTCTTCAATGATTCTCCAAAGGTTAGTATGTCACACCCTGATTTTCATGCCACAACACTTAAGCTAATAAATCATGATAAAAATTTGTTTTGACAAAAACTTTTGAGTGTTTTGGACTTTGCTTGATTGGATTTTTGTTTGCTGTTTGCAAGTGCTCTAAAAATCAAATAAATCCTCCAACTTCTATACTTCATCTCCTTGCTCCAAAAACCTTTCCCAATGATCATGCCATGTGTATAGGACATAAAAATATTTTCTTGCAAAAATAATTTGGCCAAATAGTATTTTCAAAAATTAGTTTTTCAAAAAACCTTGAATTGAGGTTTGCACTGCAAGTACTTAATTAAGGGCAGTAAAAATCTTTCCAAAAATATATTTGACTCCTATTAGATATAGGAAATATTCTCCAAAAATTCCAAGAAAATTCTAGCATGTCACATATGACATATTAGATGATCTTGCCAAGTCTCATGACTTGGAGAACAATATAACATCATCCAATCACCTCAAAACCATTTTTGTCCATTTTGAAGTCTGAGCAACTTTACATTGCCAAACATATCCAAATGCTCTCAAATCTTGTGAACATGCTCAAATGGTCTAATAATTCATCTAGACCAAATGGCACAAGTTGGAGAACAAGTTAACTTGATCAAAGTGCCCCAAAACCATTCCTGTCTAGAACCAAATTTGAACAACTCTACATTGGCAACTTTCTCCTCTTGACCTCAAATTTTGTGGAAATGTTCATAACCTCAAATGATGAAACTACACCAAGTGGTGCATCAAGGAGAACATATTTTCATGACTAAATCTTGGAAAATCCATTTATGTTCATTTCTAGGGTTTGCCAAAGTTACATTGGCAACTTCCTCCAAATGAGCTCCAACTTGGTGATCAACCCCATTTCTATATGAAACTTGATCCTGTTAATCTTCATATCATTTGGAATCCATGTGCTTGCCCAAACTACCATCAAACACCTTCTGGCAGAATTTTAAAATGCAGGTTTTGGCCATTTCCACTAATCTCCATGAGCTAAGCTTTCTCCCACAGCATCATCTGGTCCTCCCCTAACCCCTGCATCTTTCCCTGCCCGAGGAGCCATGATTATGGGGGTGAAAAGCTCTTTTTCCCTCTCTGGACAGCACCATTTCTCTCTCTCAACCTCCCTCCTCACTCCAGTGGATCCCCAGGGCATCCAATGCCATTGTCACATTGTTTACTCCCCCTACAGCTGCCAGACTCAAGTGGGCGCGTGAGGACGCGAGGAAAAGCCGCGGGTGCCGGCCATTTGCGCGCTCTGGAGCACGTCAGCGTGCTCCCGACCATGGACGCCGCGTCCCCCAACCACCTCGAGCCTCCCCCTTGCGCCAGTGGAGGTGCCTCGACGTTCGCAACATGCCACAACGCTGTCCCTTTCCTCTCTCCTCGTGCCCGCGCCTCCGCGCTAGCAAACAACGATCGCCCGAGCGCGCCAATGGCGCGGCTCACACGCGCGCGCCTCTGACCTCTCCCCACTCCCTCTCTCTATCTCTCCCAACGTAGTCGACGTCCAGGAACACCCCAGACACCATGCCCTCTTCTCCCGAGGCCCGTAGCGATGGCTACGACATCGCCAACGCACGGCATCGCTATGCACGTCGCCCCTTCTATTTAAGGCCACCCCGAGCCTCCTCTCTACTCCTTTGCCTCTCTCCCTCCCGTGCACCCCCTGGACCAACCCACTTCCCTCCTCGTTCCCTCCTTGCATCTCCATGGCCGGAGCAATGCCGCCGGCCTCCGCCTAAATTCGAGCTCCGTGGCCTCTCCCCTCCCCTTTAGACTCCACTAGAGCACCTCCAGCATCACCGCGGTCCTCCCCTGCTCTCCGTGACCTTCTCCCGGTGACCGTACCGCCGTGCCCACCATTGCCGCCGACCTCGCCCGCTACGGCCGACGGTGCGTTCGCACCCGGCCTCCCCTGCGGTCACGACGTAGCTCGGTGGGTGAGGAGTGACCTCCTGAGCCCTCCAGTATGCTGGGCGCCGCCGGGGGCGGTCGGTGCCATCGGGGAGAGCACCGGCAAGCGCTCGGCCCCGTCTCCTCTGCCTCCTCTATCGCGGGCGAGAGGAGGGCGACGACCCTGCGGGTGGACCCGTCAGGTCAGTGACCGGCCAGCGGGCCCCTCCTGTTTAAGTGGAAGCGTACCAACCTCGCGACCGCTTCCCCGCGGCGAAGACGCCCTAGTGCTAGTACGCCTCCGACGTGGCCCATGCGCGCGTGCTGGCGAGCCGCTGGGCCGGCATAGTGGCGCCCTGCTGCTAAACCTCGCCCAGTGCGCGCCGCCGCCGCCCAGATCCAGCCCGTTTCGGTAAATTCTTTGTCTTTTTCTTTTACCAGCCAACTTCAAAAATCCACAAATAAATTAAATCAACTCCAAATTTGATGATTCAAATTTCTAGGGGATCCACAAATCATGATCTATCACATGGTGCTATTTGCACATTTTTCCAGAAACTTCCTCTTTAGAAATATTTATCAAAACCCCATTTTCCTATTCCTGTGATGAACTTTAGAAAATCACAGAGAGCTCAAAGTTGATCCAAATGCCATGATTCAAATTCTTAGATGCTTCTAAGTTCATAACTTAGGTTATGAACATTTTTATTAATACTTTCTGTGCAACACAATATACTGAGCCATTTCTTCATATTTGTCAACTTTGCAAATTCGTAGGAAATTCCTTTGAACTCCAAATCCAGTGAAACCAAATCCTAGATGCTTCTAAAATCATGCTTTGAAAAATGGGTGCCTCTGCTCATTTTTGAAAATAATGTTTCTGTACACTTCTTGCAAATCCATTAATCCCTTGACTCCATCATATTGAAATGTTCACAGATGTCCATTGATCAAATCCCAATGAAACCACTTTGGTCATCCCTCATATGACCAGAGGCATCCTAGAAAAATCCAACTCACATTTTTAGAGCACTTTTATTTTTGCCTTGTTGTGTTGCTTATTATGATTGTTTCCGACGTTAGTTGACGAAGTAGATGGAGTACTTGGAGAAGGACCAGAAGACTTGAAGACTCTGAGGAACCAGGCAAGCAACCCTTTGACCATGTCTATGAAACCCTTTTTATGCATATCATATAGCACCATATTGTTGTTGCACTGGAATCAGGATGAGGTAGTAACCACTTTGATGGTTTGCCACCGTACTTCCTCGTTGATACTTGCATTGTGCATGACCCTACCTCCTTATGAGGGTTATGCCGGTGGGAGTAGATAGGAAGCTAAAGTAGTGCTACGCAAAAAGGGACGAGAATATGCATGATGATGGAGACAAAGTATTTTTCAAAAGACTTTTTTGAAAACCCCGCCGGGTGCCACTTATGCCCGAGGGAGATGATGAGATGGGTAACCACTTGATGACGAAGTGGTGTACCGAGGCAAGTGTGTGTGTTGTTTTCGAAAACGGATTAGATTTAAGATTTGATGACTGTCCCAACCTTACATGCGCAACCACTCTACCCTTATATGGGAAAGGGCATTATTGATTACCTAGATCGATACTAGGTTTGAGCCCGCATTACTAGTGACGGGGGAGAGTTGGTGCTCTCTCTCGGGACGGGGTCGTGCCAGGTAGGGCGGCCATGACTGTTTTCACAAGGCACCGGACACACCGTTGGTACCCCGTGCTTGTGGTATGTGATGAATATGGGAGCGAGGCTCCATAACTTTATGATGTGAAATGTTAGGCACGGGGGTTACTACCAATCGAGTGGACTCCATGTTAGTGTCGTCTAGGGAAAGATAGTGATCGGGTGCTTACCCCGGGTACTTGAGGTATCGCGGGTCGTGGACAACACGGAAGTTCCCCGGATCTTGTGGGTAAAGTGTGCAACCTCTGCAGAGTGTAAAACTATTCGAATAGCCGTGTCCACGGTCAAGGACAGTTGGGCGGTGCTGCTTAAACTATGTCCAGAGTTTTACAACCGTGTGTGTGTGAGTTGATAAAACTACTTGGGTCAAGTCAAAGGACTTGACATGATTGAGTTGGGTTGGTGCCCACTCTATTATGTTGATATCTGTAACCTGACCTCATGGTTACTTGAATTCTCCTGATGCATGTCTTACAAGTTGTTGAACATGTCATTGCACTCAAAACTAGCTTTCTGCAAAAATTTACCTATATCATGCATTGTTGTATCTTGAACCAGAACATGGGTTGCTTGCGAGTACATTCAAAGTACTCATTGGCTTGCCACTGGTTATTTTATTGGCCAGGCATGAAAGAACAGGATATGATGAAGAATACTTCAGCGATGAACATGCGAGCTAGGACGTTTCCCAGTCAGAATGCCTGTAGGGTTAAGGCAGATGGCATGGGTCCAAGTTATCAATGAAGATTTCCGCTGCGATGTTATACTCAAGACTCGACCATAATGGTCCTACTTGTGTAATACGGTATGTATGGATGTAAGACTCTTGTTATTCAGCTTCTATGTGTTTAGTGAGCATTGATCTCTGGGATCACTGTACACGTGCATTCGGTGATCACAACTTATGAGTCGGGGTCCCCACAGAGCTGGTATCAGAGCCATCCTGACTATAGGAAGCCTTAGTTAGCATGGTCATTAGTTAGGGTAAAACTATTTCCAAAACTACTACTGGTTTTCAAAACTATCTATACTTCTCTTCCCTTCTCAGTTTTTCGAAAACTAAGGTATACCTTCCTTATTAATCTCTTCCCCTTCAAAACCTTTGGTCGCTAGAACCCTTATGCCCCTGACCACTGGATTCCTTGTAATCCTCGTGGATAATCTAGAAGGAAGATGCCTTGCCAGACGTTCACCCACATCTCCTGAACACAAGGTTGGCGACATCACAACAAGACGATACCAACAGAAGATACATCCTCAAGGAATAAGGACCTGAAGACCCAGAAGATGGTGACACCCTTGACACTGCCCCAAGATGATGAAACCTTAGCCTACAATGATCAGGGCATAGGATATGCAAGATCATGATATACATCACTAATAGAGTAACCCTGTCACTACCGTTGTTGTATCGGCAACCACCGGTGGATGAGAACCTAGCCATTTGGTCCGCCTCACTATAGTGAGCAGGAAAATGGTTCTCTTCCTCCCCCGCTCTCGGTGACGATATTGTCAACAATGTGTCCGACATATTGGGCCTCTATTATGCCTTGTTAATGTCATTACATAAAGGAGTGCCACCTGGAACCGCCAACACCTTAAAAAGGCAAAAGTGATTGTCATGATTAAGAAGACAAGAGAAGATCAAGTCAATGCCAGCCACGAGGAGCCACCTACACCCCATCACCTCATTAGGCGAGAAGTTGTCAAAGATTCTTCAGGCTCAACCCAGATCGTTCCTTCAAACAAGAGACGTAGCAACACCTGAGGAAAACTCAGGAGACTGCATGAGGCACAAGGCACGACTAGTGAGTCCGAGAACCCCTAGGGTAAGATGAGTCGTGTACCCCCTATGCGCAGTCGAGTCCGTATGGAGGTTCGAATAGAACCATGATTGTGTGTTGCTTGTTTTTATTTGTTTGTGTTTTGATATAGGTCGCACTTTTGCCCTAGGCGACAAGTATGCGACTATATCACCTTCCTCACCTTGTTTCTTTTGTTTGGCCCTCTTTGCACCTGTTTGTTTGCACTAGCACTATAGAACCCCCTTTAGGCATTCCCCTCCTCTATGCTACTTTTCCCTCTCATCTCTCTCCTCAACTGAAGACAAGCAAGACAATATGCACCAAGGATTCCACCTCGGCGGCCAACAAGCACTGAAGACTTTTGGTACAACCTCCTCGACCAAATGCAACCCCGTAGAATTATGTTTAACCCTCAATATTACAAACCCATTCCTAGACCCTTCGAGACTTCATAAGATACCCCAGCTCGAATCCTTAACCATGTGCCTAACCCACAGAATTGCAAGAGAACCTGTTAAGCCTCCGTAACCTTGCTTATCACTGGGTTCATTAGGGAACTAGTCGACATAGTGAACGAGCACATTATCTTCCTAAGATAGCACCAGTATTGACGATGCCATAGGGAGGACAAATCTGAGGATATAGGAATAGAGGACAAATGACTTGATGAGTTTATATCAATGACTTTAAGGAATTATCTGAGACTCTTTGGTGGATTATAAGGCTACCATGCTGGTAGATGAACTTGGTGGGATCATGATTATAGAGTAGCATAGCTTTCATTACCCCGGAGTAAATTGGATTTATAGGACAATTATGATCGCAAGCTGAAACTCCTGGAAGTGCAAGGATTTGACTTGATCAGATGAAATTGATAGGAGACAGTTGATATTACGTAAATAACTTGAGGGAAACATGTAGGATTCCTCGTTGGACAAGAGATTCGGATTTAAATAGGTGATCCTAGTGGAGTATAGGTGGTGAGTAAGTCTACATGGTTCGGAGTGATTTGGGTTTAGACTGATGATCTCAATCATGATACCATGTTCTCGGTGGACAATAAACTAAGAGATTGGATTAATTGTAAGAGTTGATTTAGGGATCTATATAAGCCTGAGGTTGGAAGTTACTTGACCCCGAAGATGGGAATTGGTGGACTAACTATAGTAAATATAGCTCTTTCAAGTACTTGGGGATTATAAGACATTAGAAGATCGTATGGAACACCATGGACATTGGATTTGTAGAATTAATGGGTTAGGTAGTTGGTGATGGAAGTTAATGGACTATTGGGGTTGATTCATAGGAAGGAAACATGATCTTGGAGTGGCATACGACATGTTTCCTTAGGATAGAGGTGCTTTATCTTAGACCTTGGGAGAACAGGCTGAGCACTTGGATTGTCATGTTCAAGATTAGCAGCTTATATGTTCTACCCATGGATTTTTTAGGGGTAGACATACATATGAGTTTGGGGACTGTAGACATATATGATTTTGTTAGACCTCCTCTCGAGAGCCATGAGGATATGAATCACATGAGTGATGATTGGAGTTGACCTACGTAAAATGATGCTATCGGTGATATGATGTGATTTGTTTACAGGACTAGATAGACTATTGGCATCTCAGAAATCGTGCTTAAAGATAAGATGATAAATGTTCACTCGCACACTAGAATCCTTGAAACCCTAAGCCCTACCAAGCTACAACATGGTCGATCAGGACCTTAGGGCCTTCACACTAGATCTAGAACCACCTTGGCCCACACTCAACAAGACCACCACTAATTCCCCAGCCTCCTTTATGTACCCCGTGAGCAAAGTCCTCATGGAGTGCTTAGACAAGATAGTTGTCATCATCATTTGGTGACCTACCTATCCACCCGAAGACGGAAGAAGAGCCGTTCAGCTAGTCAAGGGACATTTGAAGACCGCCATGCCAAGGAGGAAGAACTACACCTACCACCATCATCAAGAAGTAAACATCCGCGTCGAAGACCAGGTGTATCTGCAAGCCACTTCTCTCTAAGGAACCAAGCATTTCCATGACAAGGAGACCCACACCAAGATTCATCGGCCCCCTTCGTGATCACTCCAAAATTTAACAACCCCTTCTAAGATCACTACGAGACGAAGAGAAGATAGTTACCAGCTAGAGTTGCCACCCGAGTTACCTGATGTGCACAACGCTTTCCATGCATCACAACCCCGGAAGTGTTTCCAACTTCCTAGCTAGCCCGAGCACTAATAAGGACATTGACCACCGAGCCATCGACCCCTAGCCCAATCTAACCTACCGTGAGCTACACATTAGCAACCTGGATCAAGAAGAGCGTCATACACGAAGCCACACCATCAAGTACTTCAATCTCAATGGAGCACTACACGGAAGCAGAAACAACATGAGGACTTGAAGACTACCCCAGATCCAAGTTTTTGTATCCCTTTCTGCGCCTAGTCTAGGAATCTCGGGTGAGATTCTTGTAAGGGGGGGTAGGTCTGTCACACCATGATTTTCATGCCACAACACTTAAGCTAATAAATCATGATAAAATGTGTTTTGACAAAAACTTTTGAGTGTTTTGGACTTTTCTTGATTGGATTTTTGTTTGCTGTTTGCAAGTGCTCTAAAAATCAAATAAATCCTCCAACTTCTATACTTCATCTCCTTGCTCCAAAAACATTTCCCAATGATCATTCCATGTGTATAGGACATAAAATTAATTTCTTGCAAAAATAATTTGGCCAAATAGTATTTTCAAAAACCCTTGAATTGAGGTTTGCACTGCAAGTACTTAATTAAGGGCAGTAAAAATCTTTCCAAAAATATATTTGACTCCTATTAGATATAGGATACCCATAAACCACAAAAATATAATTTTAAAAGTTATTTTCCTATTTTATTTAAAAGACTTTTCTTAAGGCCAGAAATGGTCTTTAATAGGGAAAAAATATTTTAATGCTTTAAAAATATTTTTGAAAATTTAGGGAAACTCAGTGGACATATATTATCCATATATAAGAGTTTCAACACATGGTCATGTTCAAAATATTGGTCAAACCCCTCAAAAACCCTTTCTGAATATTTCAAGCTTTTGAAATATTTACAAAGGAAATATTCTCCAAAAATTCCAAGAAAATTCTAGCATGTCACATATGACATATTAGATGATCTTGCCAAGTCTCATGACTTGGAGAACAATATAACATCATCCAATCCCCTCAAAACCATTTTTGTCCATTTTGAAGTCTGAGCAACTTTACATTGCCAAACATATCCAAATGCTCTAAAATCTTGTGAACATGCTCAAATGGTCTAATAATTCATCTAGACCAAATGGAACAAGTTGGAGAACAAGTTAACTTGATCAAAGTGCCCCAAAACCATTCCTGTCCAGAACCAAATTTGAACAACTCTACATTGGCAACTTTCTCCTCTTGACCTCAACTTTTGTGGAAATGTTCATAACCTCAAATGATGACACTACACCAAGTGGTGCATCAAGGAGAACATATTTTCATGACTAAATCTTGGAAAATCCATTTCTGTTCATTTCTGGGGTTTGCCAAAGTTACATTGGCAACTTCCTCCAAATGAGCTCCAACTTGGTGATCAACCCCATTTCTATATGAAACTTGATCCTGTTAATCTTCATATCATTTGGAATCCATGTGCTTTCCCAAACTACCATGAAACACCTTCTGGCAGAATTTTAAAATGCAGGTTTTGGCCATTTCCACTAATCTCCATGAGCTAAGCTTTCTCCCACAAAGATCATCTGGTCCTCCCTAACGCCTGATCTTTCCCTGCCCGAGGAGCCATGATTATGGGGTGAAAGCTCTTTTCCTCTCTCGACAGCACCATTTCTCTCTCTCTCTCAACCTCCCTCCTCACTCCAGTGGATCCCCAGGGCATCCAATGCCATTGTCACATTGTTTACTCCCCCTGCAGCTGCCAGACTCAAGTGGGCGCGTGAGGACGCGAGAAAAAGCCGCGGGTGCCGGCCATTTGCGCGCTCTGGAGCATGTTAGCGTGCTCCCGACCGTTGACGCTGCGTCCCCCGACCACCTCGAGCCTCCCCCTTGCACCAGCCGAGGTGCTTCGACATTCGCAACACGCCACGACGCTGTCCCTTTCCTCTCTCCTCCTCCCCGCGCCTCCGCGCTAGCAAACACCAGCCGCCCGAACACGCCAATGGCGCGGCTCACACGCGCGCGCCTCTGACCTCTCCCCACTCCCTCTCTCTATCTCTCCCGACGTAGTCGACATCCAGGAACACCCCAAACACCACGCCGTCTTCTCCCGAGGCCCGTAGCAATGGCTACGACATCGCCGGTGCACGGCCCCGCTGTGCACCTCGCCGCCTTCTATTTAAGGCCACCCCCAAGCCTCCTCTCTACTCCTTTGCCTCTCTCTCTCCCTCCCGTGCACCCCCTGGACCAACCCACTACCCTCCTCGTGCCCTCCTTGCATCTCCATGGCCGGAGCAATGCCGCCGGCCTCCGCCTAAATTCGTGCTCCGTGACCTCTCCCCTCCTCTTTAGACTCCACTAGAGCACCTCCAACATCACTGCGGTTGTCGGGGCTCGGGTCGAGCGACACCTATGGGGCCGGGGACGGCCCCTTCGTGGGTTCGGTACGAGGGCGGAGGATGCGCGGAGAGCAGATCGAGGCGATGCACGCGGGGGGGATTTTTACCCAGCTTCGGGCCGCGATGGTCGCAGAAACCCTACTGCTGCTTTGTGTTGTATTTGATCTTGCTCAAGAATGCGAGCGATGGTGGTGTGGTGTTGAGTGAATCAACTATCCAACCCCAGCGCTAGAGTTGCCCAGATTCAAACTCCCAACCCCCTACGCTTGTGCATGGGCCTCCTTTTATAGGGCAAGGGTCACCGACAGTGTCAACGAGGGAGAGAGGGTAAAACGTAAAAGAGGTGGTAGTTGGAATAGTGCGGAACAAAGGCAGCCACAAAGGCTTGAACAAGGGATTCTACCTACTTTTGACAGAGGGGACAAGAGCATTAAATGCCGTCGCCGCCGACCCCAAAAGCTCCCCCCTTGCGTCTCCGCTTGCCACGGCGATGGAGCCACCACCGTGGAGTGCCACCGCACCCCTCATGCTACACAGCCATCCGCCACGCGTCTCTGGAGAAGGCTAAAGGCGACGCGTGGGCAGATGAGCTAGAGTGCGGGCACGCAGCGCAGCTCTCCGGCAAGTACCTTGCCGGGTCTTGATCTTGCCGGCCCGGAGCTTGTCGGCTCAGAATTTGCCGCTCCCGGCCCTCGCCGACGCGATAAGCGCCGAGGCGTGTCTTCTGTGATGTAGTCTTCTAATCTCCCCGGCGAGCTCCTCTCGCTCGAGGCTTGCGCGAGTGATGTAATCTTGAGCCTGGAACGGCCTTCCCGGCAAGCTCCACTTGCCGGGGTCTTGACCTTCTGTCTTGTACACTTTGTTCGTGAATGGCTTGATATGGAGCAGGGATGGTCTCCGGCAAGCATGCGGTAGATCCAGTTGCGGGGAGCTGCGGCTGCCCGTGCACAAGTTGGGGTACTGAGGTACCCCCTACCTTAGTACACCGACAGGAGCCCCCGGGCCTGGGCCACACACGGTGCCGAGCGCTGTTGGGCCAGGCCCAAGACAGTGCACGGGCATACGCGGCCCATGGCGCGTCGAATCCACTTCGCTTTTGCCGCCTCCCGTGCAACAAAGACGCGTCGATTGCGGGCGTCGTGGGATGGGACGTGCCCACGTTTTTACGGGAGAGCGGAACGCCCCACTTCCCCATAAAACAGAGGAGCAGCGCGTTCCTCCTCCGCTTTCATTGCTTCTTCTTCCTCCTCCAGAATCCTCCTCGCACCACTCAAGATCTCCTCCGCCGCCTCTTGCGTCAAGGGCGTCGTCGGATTCTTTGTCCTCCTTCCCTCGCCGCCTCGCCATGGCCCCAAAACCAGGAAGGGAAGGGAAGGCGGAGAAGACTAAGAAGGAGAAATCGAGCAGCGGAAAAGCTCGCCCAGATGCGGAGGGAGAACGTCGCCTTCCGCCGCTGCTCGGCGTGCAAGAACTCTGGGCAAGTATTTCTTGTTCGGGCCAAGAGGACCACGGCGCATCCTCGACCAGAGCTCATCCGCCGCCACCATGGACAACTATCCTCAAGGGTACTATTTCTTCGCAGCTTTCTTCCACGCGTCTTTGTCCTCCTTTTCTGAATTCTTCTGCGACATCATGAACACATACGGCTTCCACCTTCTTGATTTCACCCCAACGCCGTCCTCACAATGGCGGTTTCGCACATATGTGCGAAAACTTCATAGGGATACATCCAAATGTAGCTCTGTTCAGGCATTTCTTCACTCCTAGAGCAGAGCCCGGCTCCCCCCTCTCCGGAGGGATTTCTTGGGTTTTCCGTCTGAACTTGAAGGGGTCGTACTTGCCGGGAGCTTCGCGTCAAGTGGGAAGAGTGGCGTGCAGATTGGTGCTGGATCGTCAAGACGAGCCGCAGCCTTCACCGCCACAAGACAACGCCTATCACAAGACGGCAGAGATTGGAGCGAGCTGGATTCGGACGACATTAAGCTCGACGTTGCCCTCATCCGGATTCTCCATCTTCGAGAAGCGGGGCTGTCCGTTGCAGCGGTAGGCGCAGACTTCCTCCGCCGCCGCATTGCCCCTCTCCAAGACAGGAAAAGGCCAGCCTGGGAGTACGGCGGCGCGGGGGATATAATGAGGCTGCGACCGGCTGAACTTCAACTTCACGACGCCGGAGCTGAGGGGATGGTCCGGAACTCTTCAAATATGACCCGCCCATCCAGAGTGGTTCAGCTTCCCGGGAGTGGTGCCCCTCCGCAACAACGCAGCTCGATCGCTTTGTCGCCATGATGCCCGCGTCGCGACTACACGGCGTGGAGCATTCATGGATTCCGCCGAGCCAATAGACGCCCTCAACTTCTTCGACACCCTTGAAGAGGTAGCGAAGAACAAGGACGAGACCGGGGCTGACACGGGACACCACGGACCAGAGCTCACGTACATAGCTTCTCGGGCGAAGAGGCGCTGCAGCTGCAGCGCAGGAAAGTTCGGTTGTACACCCGAGGAGGCGGAGGCTGCGGAGGAGTCCTATCAAGCAGAGGCGGCGGAGATCTGCAGATCGCTGCGACTTCCTCCCGCACGCCGCCGGGTCCCTTCTCTGAGGCACTCCGGGATCCCCGGAATCGCGGCCGAGGCCGCGGCAAGAGGTGGTGCTGCCGGAGGGAGCCGAGGCGCCGCAGGGAGCGGAGGCGTCGGAGGGAGCGGAGACGCCAGAGGAAAAGGGGTCGCAGCGCAGGGCGCTGGGTCTGGTGAGCCAGCCGGCGAGGAGGAGGGGGAGGATGTCGCGGTCGCCGGGATGCCGGCGGGTCCACGGACCTTTACGACGACGACCTCTCCTCGTCGTCGGAAACCTCCCCGCCCCGGGCGAGCCCCAAGCGTTCTCCACCGGAGCGCCTCCGCAAGGCTGCGGCGGAAGCGAGTACGCAGGCCCCCCGGCAACTACCGGCTCGCCGGGCAGCGCAAGCTTCCCGGGGGAGTCGAGCCGCGCCGAGGGCGACCGACGCACCAGACATGGCGGAAGCGACCCGCGCGCAGGCCACAGCAAGGGCGCCTCGCAGGCCGGCGCCGAGTGGACAGGGGTCTTCTCGGAGCGGAGCGGCGGCTCCGCCTGCTTCTCGGGCCCCGGCCGCTACAGGGGCCGTGTCTTCGCAGCCCCCAGCTCCGAGGACCGCCAAGCGCCCGAGAGGGCCCTCGCCTCCTGCTCCTCGCGCCGACGCAACCCAGGTGCAGTATGATTTCTCCGCCTTGAGCGAAGACGACGAGGAGGAACAGGAGTAAGTACCCGAGATCTTCATCTTCTTAAATTTCGCCACGATTATTGTCGAGGCTAATCTTGTTTTTTGCGTTGATTTCAGGACCTTGACCGAGCGGGCGGCGAAGAAAGCCAAGGTGCCCGTGGTCGAGGTCGCGGACGACTCGCCCGCCGAGGCGACCGGGGATGCGCCGGATCCAAGCTTGCCGGACCCGAACGCTGTCCCGAGGAGCAGCCCCCAGCGCAGCCCCCAGCGTAAGTCTGGGTTCCGCACCTTCGCTTGCCGGGCGCGTCTGGAGATTCCATCTGGTTCCAATATCTTGACGTGTTTGTCTTGACTTGTGCAGAGATGGAGCCGCAGCGGCAGGAGCATCCGGAGGTCGCCCTTGAGGAGCCGGCAGTCCCTCCATCCCCGCCAAGGTTGGACTCCCCGGCAAGGGAGAGCGTCCCGCCAAGGGCGGGTACTCCGCCAAGGGCGAATACCCCACCAAGAGCGAGCAGCCCGGCGAGGGCGGCCACTCCGCCAAGGGATAGTTCCCCGGCAAGAGAGCCCGGCGCTGACGACGCCCGCCAAGGTAAATTCTGCGACTTTGTCTTCTTGGCGTTGTCTCTTTTGGATATTTGCTTGAACTTCTTTTGCTTTTTCTTCTTCTTCTAGATCCTCCTCCTCCCCCCGAGCAGATGGAGACGGAAGTCGTCATCGAGGAGGAGGAGGGCGTGCAGGGTGGCGGCGGCGATGCCCCTGTTGCCGAGGACATGGCGGGAGCCGCCGATCCAGATGTGCCAGAGACCGCCCCGGCTGCAGATGCAGCGCCGGGAGGGGGATGGCGACCGCACCGCCGGCCCGGAGGCGGCGGGAGCATCGGGTGCTGCGCCGGTCACCGATCCCTCCGCCGGAGAGGAGCGCCCCGGCTACTACTTGAAGCCCCCAACGGCGCTCTTCATCCAGTGCCGTGGGGTTCTCGTCATGGCTCCCGCGGAGGGCGAGGCCTTCGATGGGGAGATCCTCGCCTCGCTGGTTTGAAGGTCGCCGAGGGCTCAAGGGAGTGGCGGGCCTGATGAGGAGAAATCGCTTCACCAGCTCCCGCCCTTTACCGGGCAGACAGCAAAGCTCGCTTCCGGAGGCCCTTGCCGCCAAGGCCGCCGAGGAGATAAAGAAGGCCAAGGAGCTCAGCGCCGCTAATCAGGCTGCTCTCCGCGAAGTGGCGGAGAAGCGCCAAGAGCTCGCGGGCAAGATGAAGAGTGGCTCCGGAGAGGGCCGGGCCAAGAGCAGCAACGGCTCGCCGGAGTAGAGCTGTCCCGGCGAGAAGGAGAGCTCAACCAGCGAAAGGTTGCCCTTGACGCCCACGAGGAAGACCTCGCTGCTCGGGAGCAAGCCCTTGGCGGGAATTGAAGGAAGCGAAGACGCCAGGGCGGCCGCGAGACCGCCAAGGAAGATCTTGCCGCCAAGGTCGCGCAATCGGAGGAGCTGTTGAAGGTGGACTCGAGAAGATCGCCACGCTCATCACGGAGCGCGAGAAGTACGCCCACACCAACTCAGAGCTCCAGGCGCGTCTTTCTGAGAAGGGCGACGAGCTGAAGGCCGCCAAGGACTCCGTCGAGGATCTTGAGCAGAAAATTTCTGCGCTGAAGGACTCGCTCGACGCTGCCCGGGACCGGGAAACCAAGCTGAAGGAGGAGCTCCGCGAGGAGCGATCCTTAGTGGCCGGCGCCAACAAAGCAGCCGAGGATTTCCGTCGCATCGTTGAGATATGGACCGAGGATTTGGTGTCTTCGCGTCCGCCATTGACCAGGAGCTCGGGCGCCAAGCCGGAGCATCTCATCTATTCCCGGATCCAAACCTCGCCCACAGCGCCAAGCTCGCCTCTTCTTCGGGGATCGCGCCGCCCTCGCAAATTGCGGAGAAGATCCTCACAAGAACTTGCCGAGGAGACTCGCGGATGTGCGGGGAACCATGGAGCGCTGCGTCGACGAAGATCGTGATACCGAACCCCGCATAAATCTTGCCAACGTTTTTCGCAGCTTGCCGGCCGACGCAAACATGGAGGTTTAAAGGAGCAGGTCGCCCACATCATCGCCAAGGTGAACAAAATCCCAGATGGAGGGCGACCGCGTGAGACTAGGCCTCCTTTATCTTTATCTCTCTCTTTTGTTGCTGCACAGGTTGCTACGAACTCATTAGTCATTGCGACAAGTTGTTCCTTGTAAGATATTACCTTTATTTTGATCAGCAGATGCGATGTTATCTCCCTTGTTTTGATTCTCAACTCCGCATGTTTCAACTTTACGCTTCTAGGAGTTTTGCCGGCAAGGAGCCCTTGCCGCGGGCGCTAAGTGTCGAACTCGAAGCAGCCCGCTGGCCAAGGTCTTACCGGCAAGCAACCCTGCCGTGGCTTGCTGCAACGCACCTAGCTTGCTGAGCGGACTCGAAAACGAAACAAGGGCGCAACATTTTGTCGCAGCTCACTTAAATCGTTGAGCATGCTCGAAAACAAGATAAGGGCGCGGCTACCCACGGGTAGGTTCCTCCGAGCACAAGTTTTCCATACGAAGTGTGGTTGTTCAAGGAAGGCGACTTAAAAACTCAAAATTTTGGGCTGTGATCCGGCAAGCTTCTCTTTCTTGAACAGCACTTGGTTCATCCTCCATTTCTTTCCCCCCCGGCAAACTTGTGCACGAGGAATGTTTCTTTTGCTTAAGAGACCAGGAAAGAGAAGAAGGAAAAAGCATATGGCCTCTCGGCGTGCCATTGCTTGCCGGATATGCGTGTCGTACGAAAAGATGCCAAATAACTCATGCAAATAGCAAAGAAGAGCATGAGAAAAAGCAAATAGCGCAAGACACGGAAACTTTATTGCTGCACGGGGTCTGCGCCCGGCTTTGTACAAAGGGTTACATGCAACGACGGCAAAGCTTTTGTACAAAAGGTGGTTGCTTGGAGCGGATCACGGCAACCGCGCTTTATGGGTAGAACTTGCGAAGATGCTCTATGTTCCGTGAGTTGCTCATCGGTAAGCCTCCTTCGGTCTCGAGGCGACAGCGCCGGGCCTCGTGACTTGTCTCACCCGATAAGGGCCTTCCCACTTCAAGCGCCAACTTGTTGGAATTCTTGGCGGACTGAACACGCCAAGAACAAGGTCGCCTTCCTCGAGACTCTCGGCTTTGACCTTGCGGTTATGGTAGCGGCGCAAGGCTTGCTGGTATCGAGCAGCTCGTCATAAAGAGCACAGAGACGCCCTCCTCGAGGAGCAATGCGTCATCTTGTCGCAGCTTGCTCTTGCTCAAGCTCATCATAAGCGAGCACCGAGGAGATCCGTGATACGAAGTTCCGTGGGGAGAACTGCTTCGCTCCATAGACTAGAGCAAAGGGTGTCTGTCCGGTGGCTCGACGGTGTCGCTCGATTGACCAAAGAGCCGCCGGCAGCTCCTCTATCCAATTTCTTCCGCACTTGCGCAGCTTGTCGAAAGTTCTTGTCTTGAGTCCGCGCAATACTTCAGCATTGGCCCTTTCTGCTTGACCGTTGCTCCTTGGGTGAGCAATGAAGCGAAACAGACCTTGGCGCCAAGGTCTTGGACGATCGCATGAAGGTGCGGCTAGTGAATTGTGTACCGTTGTCGGTGATAATCCTGTTAGGGATCCCAAACGCACACAATCGACCAAGAACTTGACCACCGATCGTGGCTGTCACCTTTCTCACTCGCTCCACTTCGGCCACTTTGTGAACTTGTCGATTGCTACGCATAAGTACTCAAAGCCCCGACAAAGACGGGGAAGGGGCCGAGGATATCGAGCCCCAGTGATCGAGAAAGGCCAGATAAAGGGATTGTTTGGAGAGCTTGAGCTAGCTGATGAATCTGCTTTGCATGGAACTGGCACGCTTCACACTTGGTTACTAGTGCAGTTGCATCTTGGAGGGCTTCTTGCCAAAAGAACCCTTGCCGGAAAGCTTTCCCGACAAGTGCCCTTGCGCCAATGTGGTGGCCGCATATGCCTCCATGTATCTCTGCCAGCAGCTCCTGTCCATCTTCCCTGGAGATGCACTTCAGTCTGACACCATTGAGCCTTCTTCTGTACAGCTCGTTGTCCACGAACTGGTACATACTTGACTGTCTGGTTACCCTTTCTATTTCTTCGGGGTCGTCGGGAAGTTCTCCAGTTTGCAAGAAGCGGATGATCTGCTGCGCCCATGCCGGAGCTCGGGGCTCAACGGTAAGGACTAATGGCATGAGGGCAGCTGCGGGGACCTCAGCTTCTACGGCAAGGATCTCTGGCTCTGTCGGAGCTGAAGGTCCCCCGGCAAGCTTGCCGGGGCAAGGCTTGTCGGGAACACTTGCTTCAAGCGCACAGATCCGAGGATCTGCAGGAGTAGACTGTTCCTCAGCGTTCTGACCGTTGATCTTGGGGACTTTGGCGGCGGCCTCAGGGAGATCCGCCGGCAAGTAGTCGCGGGAGACCAACTTTCTTCTTGGTCTGCCTGATTGATGGTGTGACGGAGGGTTGAGTCAACTTGAGCAAGAAGGTCCCTGGTTCCACAGGTAACTTCATTGAAGCACACTTTGAAAGGCCATCTGCGATTTCATTTTGAGCTCTCGGAACATGCTCCATCTGCAAACCTTCAAAGCGCTCCTCAAGCTTCCTCACTTCATCTACATAAGCTTCCATCAAAGGGCTCTGATAGCTCTTGTTAACTTGCCGGACCACCAACTGAGAATCTCCTCGCACGATCAACTTCCTGATCCCAAGTTCGGCCGCAATCCTGAGGCCGGCGAGCAAACCTTCATATTCAGCAGTGTTGTTTGTCGCTTGCTCTCTTGGGAAGTGCATCTGGATAACGTACTTGAGGTGCTCTCCGGTGGGCGCGATGAGCACCACGCCGGCACCGGCGCCTTGCAGCGAGAAGGCACCATCAAAGTACATTACCCATTCACTTTTCGCCTCTTGTACGGGTGTACTTGTTTCTTGGACTTCTTCATCAGGTGTTGGGGTCCATTCTGCTATGAATTCTGCCAAAGCCCGGCTCTGTATGGTTGAAGTACTTTCAAACTTGAGTCCAAAGCTCGACAGCTCCAGTGCCCACTCAACGATCCTGCCTGTTGCTTCTGGATTGCGCAATATCCTCTTCAGCGGGAAGCGAGTGACCACTGTTATCTCGTGTGCCTGGAAGTAATGGCGCAGCTTTCTCGAGGCCATAAGGAGGCCGAAAAGCAGCTTTTGCACACCAGAGTATCTTGATCTAGCCCCCTGAAGAAGGAAGCTTACAAAATATACTGGGCGCTGCACCATTTTCTTCTGCACCTCACCCTGCTCCTGCGTGGAGTTGTCCTTGTCGGGGCCAGAGCTTGTCAGGGCAGCTCCCTGCTTGTCGCTGGGCTCGCTTGCTGGTGGCGTAGCCTCCTCGTCGGACTCTCTCTCCGCTACTAGCGCAGCACTAACCACTTGGTTGGTTGCCGCTAGGTACAGCAGCAACTTCTCCTGTGGTCTAGGCGCGACAAGTATCGGGGTGGAGGATAGGTACCGTTTCAAATCTTGCAGTGCTGCCTCCGCTTCCGGAGTCCATTTTATGGGACCCGCCTTCTTCAAGATTTTGAAGAAAGGTAGGGCGCGCTCGCAGATTTCAAATGAACCTCCGAGGGCAGCCACACAACCCGCGAGCCTTCGACATCCTTGACTCGCCTTTGGGGCTTCGATCCGCTCAATGGCTTTAATCTTGTCGGGTTGGCTTCGATCCTCTCTCAGGACACAAAGAACCCGAGAAGCTTGCGGAGGGAACCCCAAAGACGACTTCTCGTGGTTCAACTTTAGTCAGATTCTTGCGCGAGTTCTGAAATGTCTCTTCCAAATCTTGAATCGGTGTATCCTTGCTCTTGCTCTTCACCACGATGTCATCCATGTAAGCTTCTACGCTTCAGGATCTGTGGCTCAAAAGCAGATACACTACCCTTGCGAATGTTGATCCTGCATTCTTCAAATCCAAATGGCATGCGATGAAGCAATAGGTGACACATGGAGTGATAAACGCAGTCTTCTTCATCCTCTTTGGCCATAAAGATCCGGTGATAGCTCGAGTATGCATCAAGAAAGCAGTAGCTCACATCCGCAAAGGAGTCGACAATCTGTCGATCTTGCTGCAAGGGAATGGATCCTTGGGACATGCTTTATTCACATCGGTGAAGTCTATACACGCCTCCATTTCCCATTGGCCTTGCGCACGACGATCGGGTTTGCTAACCACGCCGGATGGATCACACCGACTAGGCCTCGCTGCCTCTAGCTTCTTGATTTCTTCGCGATGAATTCTTGGCGCCCACGGCTTGTTTCCTTACTTTTTGCTTGACGGGCGCAAGATGAGGGCAAACGGCAAGCTTGTGCTCAATTACCTTCCTGGAACACCGGGATGTCGATGGTTGCCATGCAAACACATCGACATTCGCCGCCAGAAGGCAACGAGCGCGCTTCCTATTTGTCGTTGCCGTGGCAATCGATGGTGAAGGTACCACCAGCTGCCGCCCTCCTTGGCGACACCTTCTTGGTTGCCGCGAGCAGCCATTCCCTTTTTATCCTTGCGGTGAAGCTCGACGGGCGCCCTCGACAAAGAGCGCAACACTCAGAGGTGCAGATTGCGGAGTGGGCCCCGGGCGCTTGCCGGACTTGGTCTTCGTCTTCTTCCCCCCGGGAGCTTCAGCGGCAAGCGTATCCTTGCCGGCCGCTGCTGCCGCGTCCCGGTAGATCTTGTCGGTGCAGATAAGCGCATCTTTCTTGTCGCCGTGGACAGTGATGACGCTTATCGGCCCCGGCATCTTGAGCACGCTAAGCATAATGGGAAGCTGCCATGAATTTGGCGAGAGCGGGACGGCCGAGTATTCCGTTGTACGGCAACGGAATATCGGCAACGCCGAAAGTGACGCTTCCGTCCTGAAGTTGAGCTCCCGCCAAAGGTCACCGGCAGAGTGATCTTTCCTTGGGCTTGCTCCGCCCGGGTTGATTCCTTGAAAGAACCGGTCTCTTCGAGCTTCGCCATCCTGAATTTGGAGTTTCTTGATCACAGCAGAGGAGATCAAGTTCAGCCCGCCCCGCCACAACCAACATCTTGGTGACCTTGAGGTTGCGGATGGTGGGTGAGACCAGCATCGGCAAACACCCGACCGCGGTGGTGCGGTCGGGTGATCCTCGAGATCAAAAATGATGGGCGGCTTTGGACCATCCGAGGAGCTGCTTGCGACTCCATGGGCGGCTCTACTGCATTCACCTCACGTGCCCACCGCTTTAGTTGGCGGTGGGAGGTGTGTAACGAGGCACCACCGCCGACGCACAGACCTCCGTGGCCTTCGAACTCCTGCTCACCGTCATCCTCATCCTCCATGTCCTCGCCGCCGTCTTCTTCATCCTTGTCGCGGCTCGGAAGGCCGATCACCTTGTCGCCGCTTGGCCTTGCCGGGGTCCTCCCGACCATTGAACGGCCGCTTGCTCGGTTCTCCTCCGCCACCATGGGCCCTCTCCTTGTCGCGCCTCTCGACTCAGCTTTTTGCTGCCGACGAGATAGTCGACGCTAGCGCTTGCGATTGTAGAGGTCGTGGCCCTTGGTGCGGTGGATTTTGCAGTATTGCTTGCCGGGGCCGCCCTGCTTGTCGGCCGCCGCCACAGGGGCAAGCTCTTTGCCGGAGTTGCCAGCCTGTGTTTGCTTGGCGGGAGCTTCCTTGCCGGACTTTTCGACGGCAAGCACCTGTTCCTTGTTCTTCTTCTGAAAGTTCTGCCGTCGGCGCTTCTTTGCCGGGGCGGCGTCGTCGGAGTCGCTTCCTCCTGCGCCAGCGTCCTCCCCGGGGAGCCTCCTCCCCTCTTCAGCGTCGGCGCATTTATCAACCGTGAGCATAAAGCTCGCGACGTCCCGGATCTTGGTCATCGCCATCTCTTCACGCATGCGCGTTACGCGACGTTTCGTGGAACGCGCTGATAACCGCGCGCAGGTGGACGCCGAGATGTTGTGTTGCACACGGCTGAAGCGTTGATGTACTTGCGCAGGATTCCCTTCCTTCCGGCCAAAATGTGGAGATCGCTCTCTGGCCGTGGGGTTTGGTCCGCCAAAGGAAGGCGCCAACAAACCGATGGCAAAGGTCTGCCCAAGAAGAAATGGAGCCTTCCGCAAGTGCATAAGCCAAGAGCGAACATTCGCCTAAGCACGAAGCGGAAGTAGTTCGCGGAATCTTCTCGTCGCGCCCGGCAGCCTGCACCGCGATGGTGTAGATACTTGAGGAATTCGAGGTGCGTCTTGCCGTCGCATTTCTCCGCACGCCGGGCTTGAAATTCTTCATGCTGGGCCACCGACGCGCCGCAGCTCTCGGGTGAACGCAGGGCAGCCCGCCGTCAGACGGCAAGTCGCTCGCTCGCGGGCGTCGCGCGGCGTCGGCAGTCTTCCAGCTCTCTCGATTGTCGCCGAGTCTCTCGGCGGCGCCGATCGTGGTCCGAAGTCTTCGCCGCCGATCGCTGGCGACTGGCGTTGATCCCGACGAGCCCGCGGATCCGACGACGCTGTGGAGCCGTCGTCGGCGTTGTTCCAGCGGGGCGGCGTCTTTCGCTTCCGCGGCGGGGAGTGCACGGTGGTTGCACCCCCGGCGGTCCTGTCGCCGCCGGCCTTCGTCTTCTCGACTTGCCGCGGCTGTGAAGCCGTTGGCTGCCGTGGTCGGTCGTTGTTGGCGAAGGCGATCAGGCTCTGGATGGTAGCCCTCCAGTCCTCGACCTTGTCCGCCGCTGGAGGGAAGTCGAGGAGCATTTGCGCTCTTGTGAGCGCCTCCGCAGGGGTGGAAGGAAGCGGGAGCGAGCGGAGCGGGGAGTGGGACGCGCTCGGACTCCTAATGGTGTTAGAAGGAGTAGGGTCCTGCCCCGGCGCCTTCGCTTTGCCTGTGTCCGGACGGGAGTCCGGAACATCCCGCGAGCCTCCGGTACGTCCCTGCTCCAGCAGACGGATACCACCTCCCGTGGTATGGCGCTGCTGGTCGCCGTCTTGCTGAGATGGACGTGGATCCACGGAGACCGAGGCGCGGTCATCCGTCCTGTCCCTGGATCTGGTGGCGTCGTGAGTGCCCTCGCCGGCGTCCACCCTTTCGACGGCGTCCCCTCCGCCCACCGCTGGTTCCGGTGGTGGCGGGTGAGACGCAGACGGGTCTGCAACCCTCGAGGGCCTCGTCTTTGGGGCCATGGCGCAGCTTGTCGGCGAAGTTGCTTGTGAATTGGAGAGGTTGATGAAGAACGCGGCCGCGCGAACGCCGGATCAGGTCCGCACAACCTCGACGCCCCCTACCTGGCGCGCCAAAGATGTCGGGGCTCGGGTCGAGCGACACCTATGGGGCCGGGGACGGCCCCTTCGTGGGTTCGGTACGAGGGCGGAGGATGCGCGGAGAGCAGATCGAGGCGATGCACGCGGGGGGGATTTTTACCCAGCTTCGGGCCGCGATGGTCGCGTAAAACCCTACTGCTGCTTTGTGTTGTATTTGATCTTGCTCAAGAATGCGAGCGTATGGTGGTGTGGTGTTGAGTGAATCCAACTATCCGAACCCCAGGCGCTAGAGTTGCCCAGGATTCGAAACTCCCAACCCCCCCTACGTTGTGCATGGGCCTCCTTTTATAGGGCAAGGGGTCACCGACAGGTGTCAACGTAGGAGAGAGGGGTAAAGGCGATGGAGCCACCACCGTGGAGTGCCACCGCACCCCTCATGCTGCACAGCCATCCGCCACGCGTCTCTGGAGAAGGCTAAAGGCGACGCATGGGCAGATGAGCTGAGGCGGCACGCTAGCGCAGCTCTCCGGTAAGTACCTTGCCGGGTCTTGATCTTGCCGGCCCGGAGCTTGTCGGGCTCAGAATTTGCCGCCTCCCGGCCCCCTCGCCGACGCGAGAGTAGCGCCGAGGCGTGTCTTCTGTGATGTAGTCTTCTAATCTCCCCGGCGAGCTCCTCTCGCTCGGGGCTTGCGCGAGTGATGTAATCTTGAGCCTGGAACGGCCTTCCCGGCAAGCTCCACTTGCCGGGGTCTTGACCTTCTGTCTTGTACACTTTGTTCGTGAATGGCTTGATATGGAGCAGGGATGGTCTCCGGCAAGCATGCGGTAGATCCAGTTGCGGGGAGCTGCGGCTGCCCGTGCACAAGTTGGGGTACTGAGGTACCCCCTACCTTAGTACACCGACAGCGGTCCTCCCCCGCTCTCCTTGACCTTCTCCCGGTGACCGTAGCACCGTGCCCACCATTGCCGTCGACCTCGCCCGCCACGGCAGATGGTGCGTTCGCACCCGGCCTCCCCTGCGGTCACGGCGTAGCTCGGCGGGTGCGGAGTGACCTCCTGAGCCCTCCAGTATGCTAGGCGCCGCCGGGGGTGGTCGGTGCCGTCGGGGAGAGCGCCGGCAAGCGCTCGGCCCCGTGTCCTCTGCCTCCTCTGTCGCGGGCGGGAGGGGGGCGACGACCCTGTGGGTGGACCCCGCAGTCGCTGATGTGCAAAGGGCCCCTCCCGCTTAAGTGGAAGCGCACCAACCTCGCGACCGCTTCCCATGGCGAAAGAAGACGCCTGGCGCTTAGTACGCCCGACGTGGCCTCAGCAGGCAGGCGCGAAATCACTGGCCGCCTAGTGGCGCCCGCTGCTAAACTCGCCTAATGCGCGCCCGCCGCCTGATCCAGCCCGTTTCGGTAAATCCTTTGTCTTTTTCTTTTTCCAGCCAACTTCAAAAATCCACAAATAAATTAAATCAACTCCAAATTTGATGATTCAAATTTCTAGGGTATCCACAAATCATGATCTATCACATGGTGCTATTTGCACATTTTTCCAGAAACTTCCTCTTTAGAAATATTTATCAAAACCCCATTTTCCTATTCCTGTGGTGAACTTTAGAAAATCACAGAGAGCTCAAAGTTGATCCAAATGCCATGATTAAAATTCCTAGATGCTTCTAAGTTCATAACTTAGGTTATGAACATTTTTATTAATACTTTCTGTGCAACACAATATACTGAGCCATTTCTTCATATTTGTCAACTTGGCAAATTCATAGGAAATTCCTTTGAACTCCAAATCCAGTGAAACCAACTCCTAGATGCTTCTAAAATCATGCTTTGAAAAATGGGTGCCTCTGCTCATTTTTGAAAATAATGTTTCTGTACACTTCTTGCAAATCCATTAATCCCTTGACTCCATCATATTGAAATGTTCAGAGATATCCATTGATCAAATCCCAATGAAACCACTTTGGTCATCCCTCATATCACCAGAGGTATCCTAGAAAAATCCAACTCACATTTTTAGAGCACTTTTATTTTTGCCTTGTTGTGTTGCTTATTATGATTGTTTCCAACGTTAGTTGACGAAGTAGACGGAGTACTTGGAGAAGGACCAAAAGACTTGAAGACTCTGAGGAACCAGGCAAGAAGCCCTTTGACCATGTCTATGAAACCCTTTTTATGCATATCATATAGCACCATATTGTTGTTGCAATGGAATCAGGATGAGGTAGAAACCACTTTGATGGTTTGCCACCGTACTTCCTCATTGATACTTGCATTGTGCATGACCCTACCTCCTTATGAGGGTTATGGCGGTGGGAGTAGATAGGATGCTAAAGTAGTGCTACGCAAAAAGGGACGGGAATATGCATGATGATGGAGACAAAGTATTTTTCAAAAGAATTTTTCGAAAACCCCGTCGGGTGCCACTTATGCCTGAGGGAGATGATGAGATGGGTAACCACTTGATGACGAAGTGGTGTACCGAGGCAAGTGTGTGTGTTGTTTTCAAAAACGGATTAGATTTAAGATTTGATGACTGTCCCAACCTTACATGCGCAACCACTCTACCCTTATATGGGAAAGGGCATTATTGATTACCTAGATCGATACTAGCTTTGAGCCCGCATTACTAGTGACGGGGGAGAGTTGGTGCTCTCTCTCGGGAGGGGGTCGTGCCAGGTAGGGCGGCCATGACTGTTTTCACAGGGCACCGGACACACCGTTGGTACCCCGTGCTTTATGTGAAATGTTTGGCACGGGGGTTACTACCAATCGAGTGGACTCCATGTTAGTGTCGTCTAGGGAAAGATAGTGATCGGGTGCTTACCCCGGGTACTTGAGGTATCGCGGGTCGTGGACGACATGGAAGTTCCCCGACTCTTGTGGGTAAAGTGTGCAACCTCTGCAGAGTGTAAAACTATTCGAATAGCCGTGTCCACGGTCAAGGACAGTTGGGCGGTGCTGCTTAAACTATATCCAGAGTTTTACAACCGTGTGTGTGTGAGTTGATAAAACTACTTGGGTCAAGTCAAAGGACTTGACATGATTGAGTTGGGTTGGTGCCCACTCTATTTATGTTGATATCTGTAACCTGACCTCATGGTTACTTGAATTCTCCTGATGCATGTCTTACAAGTTGTTGAACATGTCATTGCACTCAAAACTAGCTTTCTGCAAAAATTTACCTATATCATGCATTGTTGTATCTTGAACCAAAACATGGGTTGCTTATAGTACATTCAAAGTACTCATTGGCTTGCCACTGGTTATTTTATTGGCCGGCATGAAAGAACAGATATGATGAAGAATACTTGGCATTTAACATGCGAAGCTAGGACATTTCCAATGTAATGCCCGTAGGGTTAAGGCAGATGGCATGGGTCCAAGTTATCGACGAAGATTTCCGCTGCGATGTTATACTCAAGACTCGACCATAATGGTCCTACTTGTGTAATACGGTATGTATGGATGTAAGACTCTTTTTATTCAGCTTCTGTGTGTTTAGTGAGCATTGATCTCTGGGATCATTGTACACGTGCATTCGGTGATCACGACTTATGAGTCGGGGTCCCCACATAGTATTCACATGTTTTAAATGACGCTTGAAGCGATAAACCCAAGAATCAGAATCTTCATGTTTCTCATACTTAGGAGGAGGACTGAAATGATTCAAATGAGTGGAGGGAATCGGTCCTCCATAAATTGGGGGTTCCACATGGGCAAAGATGCCGGTGCCATTTTTACCACTAAAAATAGGAGCCTTCTCACTAGTAGCTTCCCCCTCGTCGGGGTTAGCATTCGTCATGGTGTTGGCGGGATTACCCACTTTCACGGGCGCGGTGGAAAGTTTAAGCCCTTCTAAGAAATCCTTAAACATGTCCTTGACCTCGGTCGTCATGGAGGTTTTCAATGTGTCCAACGCCACATTGAATTCCTCACGTGAGATCGAGTTACCCCCATCTCCCGTAGATGATATCGGATTCGCACCGGAGTGCTCTCCCACATCATCTACGACGTCAACCATACTCTTCGGATGGTAAAGTCCTTAAAAAGAGACGAGGCTCTGATACCAATTAAAAGGATCGATATGGTTGACTAGAGGGGGGTGAATAGGCAACTAACAATTTTTAAGCTTTCCTTTACCAAATTAAACTTTGCAACAAAATAGGTTGTCTAGATGTGAACTAAGTGAGCAACCTATATGATGCAATAACAACTAGCACATAAGGAAACAAGGGATACAACACAAGTAGGCTTGCAAAAGTAAAGGCACGAAATAACCAAGAGTGGAGCCGATGGAGACACGGATGTGTTACCGAAGTTCCTTACTTTTAAAGGGAAGTACATCTCCGTTAGAGTGATGTGGAGGCACAATGCTCCTCAAGAAGCCAGTAGGGCCACCGTATTCTCCTCACGCCCTCACACAATATGCCGTGATTCCACTATTGGTGCTCTTGAAGGCGGCGACCGAACCTTTACAAACAAGGTTGGGGCAATCTCCACAACAATTGGAGGCTCCCAACAACACCACGAAGCTTCACCACAATGGAGTATGGCTTCGAGGTGACCTCAACCGTCTAGGGTGCTCAAACACCCAAGAGTAACAAGATCCGCTAGGGATAAGTGGGGGGAACCGAATATCTCTTGGTGGAAGTGTAGATCGGGCCCTTGTCACCCAATCCCGAGCAAATCAACAAGTTTGATTGGCTAGGGAGAGAGATCGGGCAAAAATGGAGCTTGGAGCAACAATGGAGTTTAGGGTTGGAAGAGGTGAGTCTTCTTGGAGAAGAAGACCCCCTTTTATAGTGGGGGGACAATCCCAACCATTACCCACCACTCAGCCCATGCCCACGGAACTACTGGCCCATCCACAGTGCGGTATTATCAAGATCAAGGCGTGCGATACTACCGCGGTGGACCGCGGTACTACCATGAGCACGGCAGGGCCCAGGCCAGGCAAAAGGAGCACGGACAGGCGCGTAGATCCAAGATACGCTGTACTACCGTGGCCCCGCGGCGTACATCCGCAAGGCGCATACGGCCAGCCTGGTAGGCACGGAGGTAAAAATTACATTTGTGACTACCTCCGCTGAGGAACAGTCGTGCAAAAATCCGACACGGAACTACCGCGACCGAGGGTGCGGTACTACCGTGAAGGGTGTGGATGTAAAAAATTACATCCGCCGCTACCTCCGCCTCCTGCCATGTAATCCCAGATCGGTGCTATGGTACTATCACACCAAGAGACGGTATTATTGTGGGGAGCGCGGATGCAGTACATCCGCGCTTACCACCGCTTGAGAGCGGTGCCGACTAGAGTCATGCAGTACTACCGCTTCGGAAGAGCGGTACTACCATGGAGCCTCATAAGACTACCATGCCGGAGCCCGGTTATCACTGCTGAGCTCAAGCGGTAGTACCGCTCAAAAGAGCAGTACTACCGCCAGCCTGAGAAGAGCAAGATCGAGGCCTTCATTTCGCAGAGACACGCGGGACGGAGGAACACTCCAAGGTGCTCAAAGAAAGGCGGTGTAAAAGGGGATGTGTACGTGAGATTCCACCCTAACCTTTCCAAAGCGGACCCCCTCTGAATAGTATGGCTCTCCTATGACTCAACTCCACCGAATTGAACCGTAGACAAACGCCGTCTTCAATACTCTTCGAGGGGCATCAAATCGTCTTGTGTTTATTCGTGATGGATCTGAAAAGCTCAATACACACAATTAGTCCGCAAAGGCATTGTCATCAATCACCAAAACTACCTAGGGACAAAAGTGCCCTTACACCCACCATCGCAAAAATTTTGCACCTTTTTTGAAGGTTATTTTACATCACCGTTTGCGATTAATGCATCACACACAGTTTCGTCAAAGGGTCTCTGATCGTAGTGTCGCGTTAGCAGCATCCTGCAGTAGTGTATATGCATCATTACTTATAGCCTTGTATTTCTGCTTTGAATCTTTGGTTTAGTTAGGCCAACTAGATCAATTTTTCTTGTCATGGGAAGAGGTGCTTTCTGATGGGTTCGGTCGTGCGGTGTTCTTTCCCCGTGATAGAAGGGGCAGCAAGACATGTATTGATCGTTGCCATTAAGGATAACAAGATGGGGTCTATTTCACATGAATAGATCTTGTCTACATCATGTCATCATTCTTATTGCATTACCCCATTTTTCCATGAACTTAATACACTACATGCATGCTGGATAGCGGTCGATGTGTGGAGTAATGGTAGTAGATGCGGACAGGAGTCGGTCTAATAATCTTGGACATGATGCCTATATAATGATAATTGCCTAGATATCGTCATGATTATTTGAAGTTTTGTCAATTGCCCAACAACAATTTGTTTACCCACCGTATGCTATTTTCTCGAGAGAAGCCACTAGTGAAATCTATGGCCCCTGGGTCTATTTTCTCATCATATATTTTCATATCTATATAGCTATTTGCCTTTTTATTTATTTGCCACTTTTATTGTCAAATTTGTATTATCAAAAACCCAAAAATACCTCGGTGAGTTTTATTTTTCGTTATTTGCATCTATCAATCTACTACAATTTTATCCCGTCAACTTGACAATTTCTGGCACCTTTACCCGAAAGGGATTGACAACCCCTTTAACACGTCGGGTTGCAAGATTTTGTTCTTTGTGTGCATGTACCATTTACATAGTGTTGCTTGGTTCTCCTACTGGTTCGATAACCTTGGTCTCATCACTGAGGAAAATACCTACAGTAGTTGTGCTGCATCATCCCATCCTTTTTGGGGAAATTCCGACGTAGTTCAAGCGACATCAAAAGGAATTTCTGGTGCCGTTGCTGGGGAGACATCATCAACATCTATCAGGTTCCTAATCATAAATCTCATCTCCTTGTTATTTACATTATTTGCCTCTCATTTTCATCTCCCCTACTTCACAAAAATTTCCCGTTTTATTCGCTCTCTCTTTTTTGTTCGACGTTTTCTCGTCGGATCTGTTTTTGTGTGCAATTTTGTTCATTACTTTTGTCATTATGGATAGCTATTCCTCTATTGCGTGCACCCTTGAGAACAAGGTACTTAATTTTAAACAAAGGGGAGGGGAGAATTTAAAAGATGCTTGTTATAGAATTTGTAATGCTCATAATAGATCTATTCGTAAGCAATCTACCATTGTTCTTCTTCGTTGTTGTTATGTGGGCATCACTACTTGGTATAGATTCGTCCTTGATACGATTACCGGTGGGAATTTCTTGATGTGTCCCTCTCTAGATGCTTTAATGCTATGGGGAATTTAGTGGGATCACTACCTCTTATGATTAATGAAACAAATTTAACTCTTGAGCATGTTATGGAAAGGCTAGATGCTATTGAAAAGAAAAGTCTTACTGACAAACATCTTGAGAACTTGGATAAAAAGATGCATAATCTTGCTAGTAAAATTGGGTCAAAACGGGAGAGGTTTTAAAGTTGTTAAAAGAAAAGGGAACTGTAATTCACGAAAGAATTGAAGAAAGTCCCAGTCCCTCTCGGATTGATAAGTTGGAAGAATTTTTTAGTAATTTAAGCTCGGCTTTTGCTTCTGCTAAAACTACTGAAAAAACTCCTGTCAAAATTAGCAAGATTACTCAAATCACTAAGAACAAGGGTTCAACCTCTAATAATAACAAAGAAGATCTTAAGATGATTAGTATTCACCCCAATTTTGTTGAAGCGATAAAAGACCCTACTTGCAAGAATGAATTCTTCAAACTTGTTCCTAGGTGTATTGTTATCAAAAAATTGTATGCTAAATCTTTGAAGAATTCTAAGTGTTTGATTGAGGAGTTGGAAACCAAAGATGACAATACTTGAATCTATGCTTTATGCCTAGCTAGGGGCGTAATACGATAGGGCCTGTTGGGAGGCAACCCAATGAATAAAATTTATTTTTGCCTTTTTCTTTCTGCTCTTGTGTATTTGCACAATTATGCCTCTATTATGATTGTGTTTTATGTTTTAATTGGTGTTTGTACCAGGCAAAGCCTTTGGGATCCTGTTAGGTGATAGCTAATTTGATCTTGTTGGAAAATAGAAACTTTTGCGCTCAGTAAAATAATTTTCATAAGTCATGGAAACATGCTTTTACTCTAAAGTTATTACACATGATTTATATGCAAATTGCCTACATTGTCCTTTTTTAGAATTTTTGGATTTACAGAAGTATACAAAGTTTTCAGATTGCTACAGACTGTTCTGTTTTTGACAGATTCTGTTTTCTTTGCATTGTGTGCTTATTTAGATGAATCTATGGACTTTATCGGGGGGTATGAGCCATAGGAAAGTTGGAATACAGTAGATATAATGCAATAATAAAATATGAATGGGTTTGCAACAATACATAGAGTGGTGATTTGCTTTGTAATACTAACGGATCTCACGAAGGTTTTGTTAAGTTTTGTGTGATTGAAGTTTTCAAGTTTTGAGTGAGATCACGATGGATGAAGGAATAAGTAGTAAGAAGAGTGAAAGAACATGCGGTTCCCCCATGTTTGGTTTTGGTAATTGATGACAATCTCTATGGACTAATGGTTGTGTTGAGTTATATTTGAAGGATTTGTCCATAGGCTTTTCTTGAAGTCCATGTGTTAGTTTCAAGGAGTTTATGAGTTGACCAAGGTGTTATTAAGGAATTATCCAAAGATTGGTCATTTGAGTGTTGAGCTTATTGCAAGCATGTCTTGAAGAAGAAGATTGTGTGATCATTCATGTTTAACTTCAAGACATCATCCAAATTAAGAGAGTTGGAAAGATTCAAGGTTGATCAAGACTAAGTCAAGAGTGAATCAAGTTGATCAAGACTAAGTCAAGAGTGAATCAAGTTGATCAACTCACAAAGCATAGAAGATGTACCTAGAGGGATCAAGTGATCCCATGGTATGGTAAGCTTTGTACATTGCACTTTGTGTACTAACCCATGGTCTATGTGAGAGTTCTATGTGGGGTTAGGTACGTGTCCATGGGCTTGCGTCAAGAGGAAGATATCATACAACCCATGGAAAGGATGACATCAAGTGGTGATCGTCATCAAGATTGCCGTGTGCAAGTTCAAGTGGAGCATCACGAAGAGATCAAGTGCTTGAATCTTGCCATCCATTATGGTGTCAATGGACTTGTGAATATGTGCCGAAGAGTGGCTCACCCATAGTGGACTATGGGGGAGCAATCATCTAGTCTTCATTGAGCCAACGCAATCAAGAAAGGTGGTCCGTCTTGAGGGAGTCAAGATCGTCATCATCTAGCTCAAGTGGACCATGTGCAAGGCAAATGTTTGGCCTTGATAGGTTTTCTATTTTACCGGTCTCGTGGTGGTAGTTGGGAGACCGGGTTATAGGATCGTTTGCCGTACTATCAAGGGGGGCTCTCAAGTTGTTAGCTTGATCCTATCGTCAGTAGAGAGCTCAAACCATTTCATCCTTGCATCATGTTTCTTGGTTCTTGTTTGGTTATCTTTGTGAGTCTTGTAGCTTATGGTCATCTTGATGACAAGCTTGAGTTCATCGAAAATGGAGTTCGCATGCGTCTTCTATGATGTTTTCGGTGTTGGAGGTTTTACCGGTCTTTTCCGAGGAAGGGTTCTCACCATTTTCTTATGGGCCTTTTCTCATTGGCTTCTTTTTGATATTTCTATCAAGATAGCCCATGTCGTTAGCTTTCCAAAAAACTTGGTTTTGTTGAATTCGGAGTCCGTTTGCAAAAGTTGTGGCTGTTTTGGTAAAGGCTGAAGCGGTACTACCGCGATTAGAGCGGATGTAATTTTTTACTACCGCACCAGAGTAGTACTACCACGGCTCCTGAGCGGTAGTACCGCTCCAGAGCAGTACTACCGCGGCTCCTAAGCGGTAGTACCGCTCCCGACCAAAATCTCGTGTTTTGATCAGCGAAGTAGGCACGAAGTATTTTTTAGTACCGCCATAAGTAGTAGTACCGCTACCACTTGTAGTAGTACTGTGAGGACGAAGCAGTAGTACCGCTCAGCGGTTCTACCGGCCTTTGCCTCCTCTCTATTGTTTTTCAAAGGGTACTACCGCTCTAGCGGTAGTACCGCTCCTTGGAGCAGTAGTACCGCTCTGTGCGGGCTGTGAGCATAACGGTTGGATTTTTTCCCACCTATAAAAGGGGGTCTTCTTCCCCAATGAACCTTATCCTTTGACCTCGTGTTCTTCCCCATTGTTGACCTTCTTTGAGCTTGCTAACTCTTAATCCCTCAAATGATTCTTGCTAGTTCTCGAGGGAAAAGATAGAGGAGATCTAGATCCACGTTTCCACCAATCACTTTCTCCTCTAAGTGAGGGGAACCCCTTGGATCTAGATCTTGGAGTTCTTCATGTTCTTCTTTCGTTCTTCCTCTCATTTTCCTCCCTAGCATTAGTTGCTTTGGTGGGATTTGGGAGAGAAGGACTTGGGCACTCCATGTGCCCTTGCCATTGCATTTGGTGCATCGGTTTGAGTTCTCCACGGTGATACGTGGAAGTGAAGTTTGAGAAGCTTATTACTCTTGGGTGTTTGGGCACCCTAGAGCTTGTTCCTGTTGGGTGCCTTGGCGCCCTAGATGGTTGGTGGTGTTCGGAGCTTAATCATTGTGGTGTAAAGCTCCGGGCAAGCGTCGGGGGTCTCCAATTAGGTTGTGGAGATCACCCCGAGTAATTTGACTGGTTCTGGTGACTGCCCCCAAGGGTTGCCAAAGTGTACAGGTTCGGTAACCGCCCCCAAGGGTCGCCATTTGTACGGGTTCGGTGACCGCCCTCAAGGGTCCCTTAGTGGAATCACGGCATCTTGCATTGTGCAAGGGCGTGAGGAGATTACGGTGGCCCTAGTGGTTTCTTGGGGAGCATTGTGCCTCCACATCGCTCCAAACGGAGATTAGCATCTGCAAGGGTGTGAACTTCGGGATACATCATCGTCTCTGCGTGCCTCGGTTATATCTTACCCGAGCCCTTTACTTATGCACTTTACTTTGTGATAGCCATATTGTTCTTTGTCATATATCTTGCTATCACATAGTTGCTTATATTGCTTAGCATAAGTTGTTGGTGCACATAGGTGAGCCTAGTTGTTGTAGGTTTTGTGCTTGACAAATTAACCGTTAGGTTTATTCCGCATTTGTTCAAGCCTAAACCGTAATTATTTTAAAGCGCCTATTCACCCCCCTCTAGGCGACATCCACGATCTTTCAATTGGTATCAGAGCCTCGTCTCTCTTTGTTGGGCTTAACCGCCTAGAGAGTAAAGATGTCGACTAGGGGATTAGGATTGTCTGACACTCTTTGTTTCGATGGCACGAATTTTGATGTTTGGGTAATTCGCATGCTTAATCTCTTTAGGGTCATGGACCCAAATTTAGAGCGAATTGTAGATATGGGTTTTTCTCCTCCAAAGGATCCCCAAAGATTATCCTTAGAGGATAAGAAAAACTCTTATCTCAATGCTCAAGCTTCTAATGTGCTTTTCGATGCTTTGAGCAATGTAGTTATACTTCAACTCATGCCGTTCCGGGATGCTCATGAGTTGTGGGCAAAGCTTCAAGATAAATATGGCATGTCCAAGTTTTGTAAGGATGATTGTTCTCCCTCCACCTCGGGCCGTGTTGTGTTCTCAACTTCTTCTACTTCAGCTACATGTGGTTCGCCACAAGGTAATGACATGGTGAGTAGTGGTGTTCATTGCAATGATGATAGTGGGCTTATTGTTGATAATCCTTCATCACTTTCCTATTGCAATGCTTCATATTTGGACTTTAACACTTCTAGAACTCCAAATGTTTCACATGCTTGTGTTGATAGTCCTTGCATATCATGTAGAAATTGCTTGACTAAATCTCATGATGATATGCTTTCTATGTCTTGTTGCCATGATAAAAATGCATCTATTTCCTCGAATTGTTGTGCTAACAATGTAGAGGAAACCGAACACTCCATGGAACAAGATGTGGTGTTTAATGGTGCCTCAAGGGATCCTACATCATCATCTATTGCTTTTTGCCTTATGGCTAAGGCGTCAAAGGTATCTCTTACTTTGTACCCCAATATGTCTCTTGATGATGATGTTGATGCTAATGATGATGAGGATAATGATGAAGAGAATGATAACGTTGCCTCCTTAGAAACTAAGGGGGAAATGATTTTTAAAGCTCTTCATAAAAATAAAATTGCTCGTTCCAAATTCATGGAAATAATGTCCATTGCCATTGATGGCAAGACATACATTGAGGAGTTGGAATCTCATCTAGAGGAGCATGAGGCCACCATTGAGAAAATGGAAGCTCATGGGCGTGATTACGCAAATGAGATCGCGGAGCTATCTCAAGCTCTTGAACATGAACAAACCACCTCCGAATCTCTTGAGGAGACTTTTGCTCTAGAATTATCTAGAGTGAGGGAATCTCATGATAGAGCTCTTGAGGTGGCCAATAATTTCAAAACTAAAATAGCTAAGTGTCGGTGTCAAAACCGGCGGATCTCGGGTAGGGGGTCCCGAACTGTGTGTCTAGGCGGATGGTAACAGGAGACGAGGGACACGATGTTTTACCCAGGTTCGGGCCCTCTCGATGGAGGTAAAACCCTACGTCCTGCTTGATTAATATTGATGATATGGGTAGTACAAGAGTGGATCTACCATGAGATCAAGGAGGCTAAACCCTAGAAGCTAGCCTATGGTATGATTGTTGTAATGGAGGTTATGTCCTACGGACTAAAGCCCTCTGGTTTATAGACACCGGAGAGGGCTAGGGTTACATAGAGTCGGTTACAATGGTAGGAGATCTACATATCCGGATTGCCAAGCTTGCCTTCCACGCCAAGGAAAGTCCCATCCGGACACGGGACGGAGTCTTCAATCTTGTATCTTTGTAGTCTTAGAGTCCGGCGGACGATGATAGTCCGGCTGTCCGGACACCCCCTAGTCCAGGACTACCTCAGTAGCCCCTGAACCAGGCTTCAATGACGATGAGTCCGGCGCGCATAATGTTCGGCATTGCAAGGCGGGTTTCTCCTTTGAATAATCCAGAGAAGATTGTGAACACCAGGATAGTGTCCGGCTCTGCAAAATAAATTCCACATTCCACCGTAGAGAGAATAATATATACACAAGTTCAATCTGCTGACGTTTTGTGTGGCATGACGTCACACCACTACCAAGCCTTTACTTGAATCGTTTTTTATTATACCACCTCAAAGACGCTTAGAGAAGCGGTTTCCTTGGCACGCCTTGTCGAGCGGAGATCGTGTTCCCTTATTCCGGGATTCTCATCAATACGGACGTGGGTAACCCAACCGCGCCATTGATGGTGGCACTTGGGAGATAAGCGAGTTTTACCGGGCTAGGGGGACGATAGTCTTCGTCCGCCTATATATAAGGGATAAGGATTCACCTTCTCACCTCGCCTTCTTCCTCCTTTGCTTATCCATCTCCAAGACTCGAGCTCCAGCGCCCAAGTTCGCACATCTCGCCGACCTTCTCCGACCATGTCCGGAGCGGAGGTAAATGGCTGGCCTCCACCGCTAAGAAAGAGCATATCACAAAGCTGCGCGCCGGATACCTTTCCGGCGACGTCAAGACCGGCCTGCCTGACAAGGGCAGCTCATCCCCACCCCGGCCCCATGAGAGGGTCGTTTTCCTCCCCACTTCCTCCGCGGATCGGGCTTTCCACTTCACCCCTTCGTCCGGGGGCTCATGTTCTACTACGGCCTGGATTTCCATGATCTGGCGCCGAACTTCATCCTCAACATCTCGGTGTTTATCGTCGTGTGCGAGGCCTTCCTCTGCATCCAGCCCCACTGAGGGAGTCCTGGACTAGGGGGTGTCCGGATAGCTGGACTATCAATATCCGCCGGACTCCTAGACTACGAAGATAGAAGATTGAAGACTCCGGCTCGTGTCCGGAAGGTACTTTACTTGGCGTGGAAGGAAAGCTTGGCAATACGGATATGTAGATCTCCTACCATTGTAACCGACTCTGTGTAACCCTAGCCTCTCCGGTGTCTATATAAACCGGAGAGCTTTAGTCCGTAGGACACAACATTACATCTCAACAATCATACCATAGGCTAGCTTCTAGGGTTTAGCCTCCTTGATCTCGTGGTAGATCTACTCTTGTACTACCCATATCATCAATATTAATCAAGCAGACGAGGTATTACCTCCATCGAGAGGGCTGAACTCGGTAAAACATTGTGTCCTCGTCTCCTGTTACCATCCGCTTAGACGCACGATTCGGGACCCCCTACGAGATCTGCCGGTTTTGACACCGACATTGGTGCTTTCATTGAGAGTTCCTCCGTGTCGCCACCGATAGGCTCGATGGCTTCTTCAACCTTCAACGCTGTCCGGGTGAGACTTTTCTCCCGGACAGATCTTCATATTCGGCGGCTTTGCATCGCGGGCCAACTCTCTTGGCCATCCGGAGCAGATCGAAGCTACGCCCGGCCGTCAGTCGATTCGAAGTTTAAACTTCACGGCCGATGATCGCGGAGACTTGATCTTGACGGACTCGAGCCACAATAAGCGCCCAAGACTGCGACGATGGGCATGATCTGGCTCTGCCGCCGGACAGTGCTTTGGTGGCCGCACTTGAATCCGCCCCGGCTACTCGCCCGGAGCCGATTGCCCATGACGAGGGTCGGTGGATAGACGCCGCCCCGGGAGCTTCAACATCTACGGCGATGGAGCCGAATACCGATTCTGTCCTTTGCGAAACTCGTGATCCCGAGACGCCGGACTCCGAGCCTCCCGCGCCCCCGCCAATTAAGACAGATTGGGCGCCGGTTATGGAATTCACCGCCGCGGACATCTTTCAACACTCGCCTTTTGGCGATATCCTGAATTCTCTGAAGCATCTCTCGCTATCAAGAGAATCCTGGCCGGACTATGGCCAGGACGGTTGGAGTTCGGACGACGAAGAAATTTGGAGCCCACCCACCACCCACTTTGTAGCCACTGTCGAGGATCTAACCGACATGCTAGACTACGACTCCGAGGACATCGACGCTATGGATGATGATGCCAGAGACGATCAGGACCCAGCGCCCATGGGACACTGGAAGGCCACCTCGTCATACGACGTCTACATGGTGGATACCCCAAAGGAAGGGGATGGCGAAAAAGCAGCGGAGGAAGATTCTTTGAAGAAGCAGCCTAAACGCCGGCATCAGCGGCGCCGCTCTAAATCCTGCCACAACAAGAATGGAGAATCCGGCACGGGAGACAATAACACTCCGGAGAGTGCCGAAGACGATCCCCTCCTGCAAGACTCAGCGCAGGAGGACGCAGAAGCAAGCCCTCATGATAGGGCGGCAGACGAAGGGGTTGAGGATGATAACTATATGCCTCCCTCCGAAGACGAAGCGAGCCTCAACGATGATGAATTCGTCATACCTGAGGATCCCGTCGAACAAGAGCGCTTCAGGCGCAGGCTTATAGCCACGGCAAATAGCCTAAAGAAAAAGCAGCAACAGCTTCAAGCTGATCAAGATCTGCTAGCCGATCGATGGACCGAGGTCCTCGCGGCCGAAGAGTATAAACTCGAACTCCCCTCCAAAAGTTACCCAAGACGCAAGCTGCTCCCCTGATTAGAGGAGGAAGCATACATACCTTTATCACCAGCGCACGACATGGCTGATCGACCGCCCCGTGGTCGCGACAGAGAGGCATTCAAGGCCCCAGCCAAGACCGTACCCCGACATCGATCCAGGAGTATGAAGCCAAAAGGGAACGCGCCGGACTTGCGAGACATCTTGGAGGACAAAGCAAGGCAATCCAGATCCATCTATGGATCACGTGGGCGCCCTCGACCCCACGATTTAATACCGTCGCGCCAGACATAACGCCGGCCGGGCCGAACACAGCAGACAGCGCTCCCTCGAGCTGCGTCGCAATATTGCTCAATACAGGGGCGCCGCACACCCGTTATGCTTCACCGATGAAGTAATGGATCATCAGATCCCCGAAGGGTTCAAACCCGTGAACATTGAATCTTACGAAGGTACAACAGACCCCGCGGTGTGGATCGAAGATTATCTTCTCCACATCCATATGGCCCGGCGACGATCTGCACGCCATCAAATATCTCCCACTCAAGCTTAAAGGACCAGCTCGAATTGGCTTAACAGCCTGCCCAGCAGAGTCGATTGGGTGTTGGGAAGACACGGAGGCCGCTCCTTGATAACTTCCAAGGTACATACGCGACCACCGACGCCGATGACCTAAGCCACATTATTCAGCAGCCAGACGAATCGGCCGACAGTTACGACACGATTCTTGACGAAGAAAAATCAAATCATCGACCGTCCGGATCAGGAGGCCCTCGCAGCCTTCAAACACAACATCCGGACGAATGGCTAGCCCGCACTGGGCAGAGAAGCCAAATCCATGGCGGCCCTCACATCATTAATGACCCGCTTTTACGGAGAGGGATAGCTGGCTAGCCTGCAGCAATAATCTCCGCAAAAATTCTCGCAGCCCGACACCAAGGACAATCACGCAGGTCACGTCGAATCAAAACAAACGCCGTACTAACGGCGACGACAATGAGGATACGGCAGTCAATGCCGGATTCCGAGGCTCCAAACCCACCAACGGAAGAAGCCATTTAAAAGAACAACCCCGGGCCCGTCCAATCTGGACAGAATACTCGACCGCCATGCGGATACATGGCACCCCGAAAAGCCAGCTAATCACACCAATAGAGATTGTTGGGTGTTCAGGCAGGCTGGCACGTTAATTGCCGAACACAATGACAAGGGGCTAAATAGCGACGATGAGGAAGAGACCGGGCGCCCGGACAACAGAGGATGAGGGCTTCCCCGCAAGTGCGGACGGTGAATATGATTTACGCGACCCATATACCCAAGAGGAGAGGAAGCGCACTACGGACGTCTATGCGATGGAGCGATCGCCCGAAGTTCAATCCATGGTCCTCCCGTCCGATCACTTTCGATCGACGAGACCATCCGACTAGCATACGCCATGGCGGATTCGCCGCATTGGTCCTAGACCCAATCGTCGATGGATTTCACCTCACAAGAGTCCTGATGGACGGCGGTAGCAGCCTGAACCTGCTTTATCAGGACACAATGTCGCAAAATGGGCATAGACCCATCCAGGATCAAACCTACTAAGACAACCTTTAAAGGTGTCATCCCAGAGTGGAAGCCAACCGCAGGCTCTGTCACATCGAAGTGGTCTTGGATCCCGGATAATTTCCGGCGAAGAGTTAATCTTCGATATAGTCCCGCTCAGAAGCGGCTATCATGCCCTGCTCGGACGTGCAGCTTGCAAAATTCAACGCGGTGCCGCATTATGCATACCTAAAGCTCAAGATGCGGGCCCTCGTGGAGTCATTACGGTCAATGGGAATACGGAACGCTCCCTCCGAACGGAGGAACATACAGCGGCTCTCGCGGCAGAAGTACAGCGCAGCCTTCTACGACAATTCTCTAGTCCGGCAATTAAAAAGCCGGACACATTAAAACGCGCCCGGAGCAACAACAACCAAGACCACCTAGCGCGATCAGAGCACGCGTAGCAATGCGGCCCCAACTCCCGCCCGCGCATGATCACTAGAATAACACTCCGCGTACATCATTACGCTTTGGAGATACCATGGGTGCAGGGGAGGGGCTTAACCACAAGGACCAAAGAGTGCGGCTCGACCACAAAAGGGGCTCATGATCGCCCCCCTTGGCTTTGTTTTTTATCTTTTCTTCTTTTGCATACACAGGACTCCATTAACCAGAAGCCCTGTCCGACGGCGAACTTGCCGAATTCATGATACAACAGTCAGGGAACAAAGAAGGCTGCAACGAACACTCAGGTGGTCTCCGTTACGAGCATTAAATTCAATTACATACACCAAGTCTGCAGCTTATCCCTGGAGGGGGACATGTTAATTTAGTCCAAACACCTTGCTTACAAGACTATTTGTATCACCGCTTTATTAGCGGACCTTCTTTCATAAATAACGCAGCACTTCCTTTTGCAAGTTTATTACCTTTTCATGGCAATTATGTTATCCTTACAAATGTTCACTATATGACATATTGCACCCGACACTTTGGTACGGCCGAATACACCAGGGCTTCGCTCCCCATATTACGGTGTGATTAAGTCCGAACACTTTCACAAGTGCGGCACCCGAACTTATAGCATTATATGAATCAGCTCGAATCATGTCTTGGGTCAATAGTTGGGTTTGCCTGCTCCTATGTTTTGGTGCCTTACGTTCCGTTCCGTCGGCTAAGGTAGCACTAGGAGAACCATCTGCGATTGCGCCCGCTTGAGCCGGTTAACGCCTGGAGAAAGCTAAAACTGACCGGCATGATAAGGCGAGAAACGGTCGCTGTTCGAGAGGTCTTTTCGGTCCCTAAAGACTCATGCCGCTCGAGCGAAGTTCGGATGATGTCCGACGAAGGCGTGGATAGCGCCCCGGATTCGGTCTTCCGAATACCAGGGGCTTCACCGAAATTTAAAATTATAGAATTCTATGGCTAAGTGAGAGTGTTCAAGCATTATAAGTCCGGTCGCCTTGTTCGTCGTGTTGAGCGCCTCCCTAGATGGACCCAAAGATGGGAACAAGAGTGCTCAAGTTTATCACCGAACACCCCAAAGACTTTCGTGGCTTGGGGCTGAAGCCAACGACTTGCCATCTCTCGATTTAACAAACGGCCGCATGTAAGGTAATATTTTAAATTCAACAAAGCGTTGCTCATAGCGCATATAAACGAAGTTTTCGGCGCACGATGATAAACACACACACGAGTTCACTCAAGGATTACATTATAGGGCACTCATCCGCGATATCGCGGGCTCCTTCAGACAACTTTATAATATTGCTCGACGTGCACGGTGCTCCTTGCCCGGCGGCGGCGGATCCGTGAAGCTTCTCCGCATCCAGCTTGCCCCATTGCACCTTTATGCGGGCAAGGGCTCGACGAAGCGCCTTCAATGCAAAGCGGATCGCTGATCACATCCAGCCTTGGGCATGCATCAACTAGCCGCGACTAGGCCAAAGTAGCTGCTGCATGGCCTGCCCGGCCACACCGGACTATGAGGCCCTTCATGGCCTCCTTAGCTACCTTAGGAGTTCGACCAGCCGCTTCACCGGTTGCTTGGGGTACGATGGCGGCCTCAGCATAATCGAGACCAGAAGACCTTCTCCGTTGAGCTCCCCTCCTCGCCATGATAGAACGCAGCAGCATCAGACGCACTACGCGGCAGATCTGCAAATGCCCCTGGAGAGCTCCGAATTCGGGTAAGTATCCAGTAATTTACATTAACATGCTTGCTCTGCATGAAAAACGCCTTACCCGCTGCTATCTTCTTCATGTCCTCTATTTCCATATGGGCCCTCTGGGCCTCGGCCTTGGCGGACTCGGCCCTATCGAGAGCCGAGGCAAGCTCGGACTCTCGAGTCTTGGAGTCATGCTCCAAACTCTCATGCTTTTTCATGAGGGCCTGGAGCTCTTGCCGAACTTCCGCCACCAGCGCCGCTTGCTTTTCTCGCTCAGTCCGTTCTGTGGCCACATTGTGTTCGGCCACGGACACGGCATCCTTCAGGGCTGCCACCTTGTTAGTGGCCCCTGCATCGCACATATTATCCTTGTTAATCTTGTTTGCAACCAAAACCCTTTTCTGTAAGGTGCATATTTAAAGTGGTGTTATTTACCTTCTTTTTCCTTGAGCTGCCTCTTGGCATGGCCGAGCTCTTGTTCCGACCGCTCAAGGTCCTTCTTCACGCCTCGACCTCCAGCACATGCGGCAGAGGTCAACAATGCAGCCTGCAAACCCATATTGACATATTTTAGAAACCCTGCGATATCTTGTTAAAGATCCTTAGTCCGCTTTTCTTTCCAAACACCGACTAAGCATCGAGGGCTACTGTCTATGCGGTATTATATTACTTAATTTTAACCTTCTTACCTCAAAGCTCGTTAGAAGGCTGTTGCGAAGCTCGGTCAGCCCGCCCTTGGCGAGCTGGACCTTCTCAATCACCGCACTCATGAGAGTGCGGTGTTCTTCGGATGGAGGCGCTTTGAGCGCCTCCGGCAGGTGTCCGTGCCTCGGTTGGGCGGAGGCCGCCGACGTCATGGTCCTGCCCCTCTTTCGAGGGGGCTGCTTGCCGGACCCTGGAACTGCTATGGGTTCCGGAGTAGAGTCCGGCACAAAGTCCGGGGGGCTGCCTGACGGCGCCTCCGGAGCCTCCTCCTGGCGCGTCCCCCTGTGGGATTCCGCCTCGTCGTCTTCGGCGCGTGGGGTAGAGGTAGTCGGGATGGAATTTTACATCCGACGGCGCCAACGACCCGCTCATCGAGTCGGGAAAGTCGTCACCGGCCGGACTGAAGAAACAATGCGGCATTAGAAGGACACCGCGTGACATACTATAATACGGCATATGAAAGCACCAGATACTTACGATCTTGCCGGACGCCGAGCCCTTGGGGGCCACTCTTCCTCGCCAACACTGATGTTGGCGAAACTGTCCGAGGGGATAGTTCTCCCCCTCTTGGACCCTTCGGCCGCCCCGATTGGGGAGGCCTTCCTCTTCTTCTCTCCCCTCCGAGAGTACTCCTCCTCCTCCTCCTCGTCTTGGGAGGAGTCCTCGCCGTCGTCGTCAGACGCTTTGATTCTGGGAGCTCTTTCGAGTCCCCGCGCCACCTTCTTGGCCTTCTTCTCGGCACCACGTGACGGTGCGGAACCAAAGAGCCTTGCTAAATGGGCATCCACTGGTTCTTCTGGCATGGGAGCCGGACTGATAAGCAGCTCGGCCTTCTCCATCCATTCCTGTCAAAGGAAGAGGCAGATTAAAAACCTCGCTAGAGTCAATCTAATTACTACAAGTGTCCCGTAATGGGGTCGAATCACTTACCCCGTCAGTCGGAGACTGCAAGCTGAATCCGCGGTCTTCGGTCGCGGATGCGGGCGCATCAGCGCTCTTGAACAGCACCCTCCAAGCACCTTCGTACGTTGTATCGAAGAGCCCGCTTAACGTCTGGTGCTGTTCCGGATTAAACTCCCACAGATTAAATGCCCTTTCTTGGCATGGGAGAATCCGCCGGAGGAGCATGACTGACCACGCCGACGAGCCGAGCCCATTGCTCACCAGCTTCTTGATGCAGGTTCGAAGTCCCGTCACCTCCACCGGGTCACCCCACTGCAAGCCCTTCTCTTTCCAGGAGGTGAGCTGCGTAGGGATTCCAGATCTAAATTCGGGGGCCGCCGCCCATGTAGGCTTGCGCGGCTCGGTGATATAGAACCACCCCGATTGCCACCCCTTGACGGAGTCCGCGAAGGTCCCTTCTAGCCAAGGGACGTTGGGCAACTTGCCCAACATAGCGCCCAAGATTCCGCTTATGTCCCCTTCACAACCTTCGGCTTGACGTTGAAGGTCTTGAGCCACAGGCCGAAGTGGGGCCGGATGCAGAGAAAGGCCTCGCACACGACGATAAATGCCGAGATGTTGAGGACGAAGTTCGGCGCCACATCGTGGAAATCCAGGCCGTAGTAGAACATGATCCCCCGGACGAATGGATGGAGCGGAAATCCCAGTCCGCGGAGGAAGTGGGGAAGAAAAACAACCCTCTCGTGAGGTCCTGGGGTAGGAACGAGCTGCCCCGCGTCGGGCAGCCGATGCGCAATGTCTCTGGAAAGGTATCCAGCGTCGCGCACCTTGGTGATGTCCTCCTCCTTGGCGGTGGAGGCCATCCACTTGCCTCCCCCTCCGGACATGTTCGGAGAAGGGTCGAGGCGGAATGCGCGAGCTTGAGCGTTGGAGCTTGGGTTCGCAGGGATGGATAAGCAAAGGAGGAAGAAGGCGTAGGTGACAAGGTAAATCCTTATCCCTTATATATAGGCGGACAAAACTATGCGTCCCTCACCGGCCTGGTAAAACTCGCTTATCTCCCAAGCGCCACCATCAATGGCGCGGTTGGGTTACCCACACATGTATTGATGAGAATCCCGAAAAGGGGAACACGATCTCGCTCGACAGACGCGTGCCAAAACCGCTTAAGCTAAACGTGTCAAGTGGTACAAGATTCAAACAAAGGCTTGGTGCCGGTGTGATGTCATGCCACATAATACGTCAGCAGATTGGATCGGTGTATATGTTTTATTCTCTCTACGTTTGGAATGTGGAAATTATTTTGTAGAGCCGGATACTATCCTGGTGTTCATTATCTTCTCCGGATTATTCAAGGGAGGAACCCGCCTTGCAATGCCGAACATTATGCACGCCGGACTTATCGTCATTGAAGACTGGTTCAGGGGCTACTGAGGGAGTCCTGGACTAGGGGGTGTCCGGATAGCCGGACTATCAATATCCGCCGGACTCCTAGACTACGAAGATAGAAGATTGAAGACTCCGGCTCGTGTCCGGAAGGTACTTTACTTGGCGTGGAAGGCAAGCTTGGCAATACGGATATGTAGATCTCCTACCATTGTAACCGACTCTGTGTAACCCTAGCCTCTCCGGTGTCTATATAAACCGGAGAGCTTTAGTCCGTAGGACACAACATTACATCTCAACAATCATACCATAGGCTAGCTTCTAGGGTTTAGCCTCCTTGATCTCGTGGTAGATCTACTCTTGTACTACCCATATCATCAATATTAATCAAGCAGGATGTAGGGTATTACCTCCATCGAGAGGGCCTGAACCTGGGTAAAAACATTGTGTCCCTCGTCTCCTGTTACCATCCGCCTAGACGCACAGTTCGGGACCCCCTACCTGAGATCCGCCGGTTTTGACACCGACACCCACTTCGGCTTGTGGCTCAAGACCTTCAATGTCAAGCCGAAGGTAGTGAAGGGCACTCAAGCGGAGTGCGGAGGCGCCATGTTGGGCAAGATGCCCAACGTCCTTTGGTTCGAAGGGGCCTTCGTGGAATCCGTCAAGGGGTGGCAATCGGGGTGGTTCTACATCACCGAGCCACGCGACCCTACGTGGGCGGCGGCCCCCGAGTTCAGATCTGGTATCCCCACGCAGCTCACCTCCTAGAAAGAGAAGGGCTTGCTGTGGGGCTATTCAAAGGAGCTGACAGGACTCCAAGCCTGTATGCAGAAGCTGGTGAACAAGAAGCTCAGGCTGGTTAACGTGGTCCAAGTCATGCTCGTCCGCCGGATTCTCCCATGCCAAGAACGGGCATTCAATCTGTGGGAGTTCGATCCGGAATAGCACCAGGCGCTGAGCGGGCTCTTCGACACAACGTACGAAGGCGCCTGGAGGGTGCTGTTTAAGGCGCCGGTTTCACGCCCGTCCATGACGGAAGGTCGCGATTCCACTCACATCGCCCACCGACGAGGTAAGTGATTCTACCCCTTACGGACACTTGTTGTTAATAATTTGACCCTAAGCGGTTTTTTAATCTCCTTCTCCTTTGACAGAATGGATGAAGAAGGCCGAGCAGCTCGCCCGCCTGGCCCCATGCCAAGACCAAGTGGACGCCTGTCTGGCGGGGTTGTTGGTTCCGCACCGCACGTGGTGCGGAGAAGAAGGCCAAGAAGGTGGCCACGGCACTCGAAGAGTTCCCGCTTTGGTGTCCGACGACTCTGGGCGGATTCTCCCGAAGATGAGGAGGAGGAAGAAGACTCTCCCCGCAGGGGGAGAGAGAAAGAGGAAGGCCTCCCCAACAGGGGAGGCCGAAGGGTCCAAGAGAGGAAGAACTATTACCCCGGACTGCTCTGCCAACACCAACGTTGGCGAAGAAGAGTGGCCCTCGAGGGCCAGGCCTCAGGCGAGATCGTAAGTATCCGGATCCCTGAACGATCTGCAATTTCTTTTTGTCACATAGTGTCCTTCTAACGCCGCATACTATCTGTAGTCCGGCCGACGATGATCTCCCTGCTTCGTCGAGCGGGTCGTTGGCTGCGTCGGACGTGGAATCCATTCCGACTGCCTCCACCCCTCGCGCCGCTGAGGACGCCGAGGTGGGATCCCGGGAAGGGACCCATCAGGAGGAGGCTCCGGAGGCGCCGCAAGGCAGCCTCCCGGACTTTGCGCTGGACTCTACGCCGGAACCCGCAGTGGTTCCAGAGTCCGGCAGGCGGCCCCTTCGCAAGAAGGGCAAGACCGTGACATCGGCGGCCCCTGTCCAACCGGAGGCGCCGGACAACTTGTTGGAGGCGCTCAAAGGTGCTTCCATCGAGGAAGAACACCGCACTATTATGAGTGCAGTGATTCAGAAGGTTCAACTCGCCAAGAGCGGGCTGACCGAAGCCTGCAGCAGCCTTCTAACAGGCTTTGAGGTAAGAAGTTATAATTATGTAATGTAATACCGCATAGACAAGAGTTTCGATGCTCGGTTCGGCGCTCGAAAGAAAAGCCGGACCGAGGATCTAAAAGATATGCGAGGTTGCTTAAAAATATGTCAATATGGGTTTGCAGGCTGCGCTGCCGACCTCTGCCAGACCGATCATGGAGGTCGGTGCATTGAAGCAGATCTCGAGCGGTCCGAGCAAGAGCTCGGCCGTGCCAAGAAGCAGCTCGAGGACAAAGAAGGTGAGTAACACCACTTTAAAGATTTACCTTACAAAAAAGGATTTAGGTTGCAATAAAAATGACAAGGATAACGTGGGTACTGCAGAAGCCACTAACGAGGTGGCGACCCTGAAGGAGGATGTGTCCGCGGCCGAACGTAATGCGGTCGCAGAACGGGCAGAGCGAGAAAAGCAGGAGGCGCGGGTGGCGGAAGTGCGGCAAGAGCTTCAGGCTCTCATGGAGAAGCATGAGAGTTTGGAGCGCGACTCAAAGACTCGAGAGTCCGAGCTCGCCTCGGCTCTCAAAAGTGCCATGTCCGCCAAGGCCGAGGCCCATAAGGCCCTTCAGGAGGTTGAAGATGTGAAGAAGATAGTGGCGGGTAAGGCATTTTTCATGCAAAGCAAGCATGTTAATGTAAACTACCTGACACTTACCCGCATTCGGAGCTCTCCAGGGGTGTTTGCAAATCTGCCGCACAGTGTATCCGATGCTGCCGCATTCTACCGTGGCCAAGAGGGGAGCTCAACGGAGAAGGTCTTCTGGTCTCAGTATGCTGAGGCCGGCCATCCGGTGCCCCCTAGCGACCAGCTGAAACAGCTGGTCGAGCTCCACAAGGCGGCTGAGGAGGCCATGAAGGGCCTCATAGTCCGGCTGTGGCCTGGACAGGCCATGCCTGGGAGCTATTTCGGCCTCGTGCGGCGGCTGGTGGATGCGTGCCCCTGGGTGGAGGTCATCAAGAGCTCCGCCAGTATTGAAGGTGCTCGTCGGCCCTTGCCCGCACAAAGGTGCACTGGGCAGGCTGGATGCGGAGAAGCTTTATCGACCCGCCGCCAGCGGCAAGGAGTATCGTCGCTGAAATGTACTAGAAGACTGTCTGAAGGGTGCCCGCAATATGCGGATGAGTACCCAGAGATGTAATTTTGAGTAAACTCGCTATGTATTATCCTCGCGCGCTGAAAACTTTGTTCATATGCGCTAAGCAACACTTGTTTAATTTAAAATATTACCTTCATGCGGCCGCTTATAAGATCTCGAGAGATGGCAAGTCGTTGGCTTCAGCCCCCAAGCCGCGAAAAGTTGGGGTGTTCGGGATAAACTTGAGCACTCTTGTTCCCATTTTGGGTCCATCGAGGAGGCACTCAACACAACGAACAAGGCAACCGGACTTATAATGCTTGAACACTCTCACTTAGCCATAGAATTCTATAATTTTAAATTTCGCGAAGCCCCAGTATTCAAGATCGAATTGGGCGCTATCCACGCCTTCGCTCGGACATTATCCGCATGCCGTCAAGCGGCATAAGTCTTTAAGGACCCAAAAGACCTCTCAAACAACGACCGTCTCTCACCTTATCATGCCGCCGGTTTTAGCTTTCTCCACTAAGGCGCCGCCCAGCTCAACCGGGCACAATCGCAGGGTTCTCCCAGCCACCTTAGCCGACGAACGGAACGTAAGGCACCAAAACGTGGGAGCCGGCAAACCCAACTATTGACCCAAGACATGATTCGAGCCAATTCATATAATGCTATAAGTTCGGGTGCCGCACTTGTGAAAGTGTTCGGACTTATCACACCATAATGCGGGAACGTAAGCCCTCGTGTATTCGGCCGCACCAAAATATACGGGTGCAAGATGTCATTAATGAACATATGTGTAAAGTAATGCAATAACAGGCAAAAGATGCTGCATTATTTATTCAAGGAGTTCGCTATGAGTGCGAAGGATACAAATAGTGCGGTAAGCAAGGGATTGACTAAATAAACATGTCCCCCTCCGGGTGGGCTGCGCATAGTGTATATAATCGAATTTAATGCTCGTAATGGAGACCACCTGAGTGTTCGTCGCAGCCTTCTTCCCTCCCTGGCTGTTGCATCGTGAGTTCAGCGGGTTCGCCGCTGGACAGAACCTCTGGTGAACGGAGTCCTGTGTATAAAAAAGGAAAATAATAAAAGGCGACACACTTGTGAGCCCCTGGTGTGGTCGAGCCGCACTCTGGGGCTATTGTGGTCGTGCCCCTCCCCCCAGGCCCATGGTATCTCCAGAGCGTAATGATGTATGCGGAGGGTTGGTTTTGTAATCATGCGAGGGCTGGGGTCGGGGCCGCATTGCTACGTGTGCTCGGATCGTGCCAGGTGGTCTTGGTTGATGTTGCTCCGGGCGGTTTGGCCGTATCCGGCCGTTTAACGGCCAGACTCGAAAATTGCCTTAAAAGGCTGCTCAGATTTCGCCGCGAGAGCCGCCAGTATGTTCCTCCGCTCGAGGGAGCGCCCGTATTTCCGTTGACCGTGATGACTCCACAAGGGCCTAGCAGCTTGAGCTTGAGGTATGCATAATGCGACACCACGTTGAACTTTGCAAACGCGGTTCGTCCGAGTAGAGCGTGATAGCCGCTGCAGAACGGGACTATGTCGAAGATTAACTCTCGCTCGAAATTGTCCAGGATCCAAGACCACTTCGGCAGGATCGAGCTCGCATAATTGGCCTCAACACCTGGTATGACGCCTTTAAAGGTAGTCTTTGTAGGTTTAATCCTTGAGGGTCTATGCCCATCTTGCGACCGTATCCCGATAAAGCAGGTTCAGCTCTGCCGCCGCCCATCAGACTCTCATGAGGTGAAATCCATCGACGATTGGGTCTAAAACCAATGCGCGAATCCGCCATGGCACATACTGGTCGGATGGTCTCTTCGATCGAAAGTGATCGGGCAATAGGACCATGGATTGAACTTAGGGGCGACTGGCTCCATCGCATATACGTCCCTTAGTGCACGCTTCCGCTCCCTCTTGGGTATATGGGTTGCGTATATCATGTTCACCGTCTGCACTTGTGGGGGAAACCTTCGTCCTCTCTTGCTCGGGCGGCGGGTTTCTTCCTCGTCATCGCTATGCAGCCCTTGTCATTGTTTTCGCAATTAACTTGCCTGCTCGTTGAATACCCAACAGTCTCTGTTGGTGTGGTTAGCTGGCTTTTCGGGTGCCATGTATCCGCATAAGCGGTCGAGGATTCGGTCCAAATTGACGGACCCGAGTGGTTCTTTTGAATGGCTTCTTCCACGACCAGGTTTAGAGCCTTGAATCCGCATTGACTTCCGTATCCTCCTTGTCATCGCCAAGCACACGGCGCTTATTTTGCTTCGACGCGACCGCCATTGTGGTCCTTAGTATCCGGACTACCAGAATTTTTGCCGAGGTTGTTGCTGCGAGCTAGCTAGCTATCCTCTCCCGCACGTAAGCGGGTCATTAATGATGTGAGGGCTGCCATGGATTTCGCTTTTCCTGTCCTAGGTGCGGGCTAGCCACTCGTCATGATGTTATGTTTGAAGGCTGCGAGGGCCTCTGCATCCGGACAGTCGACGATTTGGTTTTCTTTGTCAAGAACCGTGTCCAGAACTGTCTGGCCGATTCTTCTGGCTGCTGGATTATGTGGCTTAGGTCATCGGGTGGTCGCACATATGTGCCCTGGAAGTTGTCGAGGAATGCGGCTTCCAGATCTTCCCAACACCCAATTGACTCTGCGGGCAAGCTGTTAAGCCAATGTCGAGCTGGTCCTTTAAGCTTGAGTGGGAGGTATTTGATGGCGTGGAGATCATCGCCGCGGGCCATATGGATGTGAAGGAGATAATCTTTGATCCAAACCGTGGGGTCTGTTGTGCCATCGTAGGATTCAATGTTTACGGGTTTAAACCCTTCAGGGATTTGATGATCCATTACTTCATCAGTGAAGCATAGCGGGTGTGCGGAGCCTCTATATTGAGCAATATCACGACGTAGCTCGAGGGAGCGTTGTCTGCTGTGTTCGGCCCGGCCGGAGTTGTTGTATCCGGCGCGACGGTATTCGTCGTGGGTCGTTGGGCGCCCACATGATTCGTAGATGGATCTGGATTGCCTTGCTTTGTCCTCCAATATATCTCGCAAGTCCGGCGCGTTCCCTCTTGGCTTCGTACTTTTGGAGCGATGCCGAGGTACGGTCTTGGTGGAGGGCCTAGATGCCTCTCTATCGCGACCACGGGGTTGTTGGTCGGCCGTATAGTGCGCTGGTGATGAAGGTATGTATGCTTCTTCCTCTAATCGGGGGAGCAACTTGCGTTTTGGGTAACTCTTGGAGGGACGTTCGAGTTCATACTCTTGACGCGAGGACCTCATCCATCCGTCGGCCAAGAGGTCTTGATCAGCTTGAAGCTGCTGCTGCTTTTCTTTAGGCTATTTGCCGTGGCGATAAGCCTCCGCTTAAAACGCTCTTGTTCGACGGGATCCTCGATTATCGGGACCCGACTCAATGCCACATCGATCTAGCATGTAACACCTCATATCACTTTGCGGCCTCACGCGACGGTATTCTACGGTGTCGCCTTACCTTTGCCCGGACCGTTTAGCCTTTTGGCACACGATATAATAGTGTCGCTAGCATCCATATGATAAGGAGCCCGGATGACATGGCTAGTCGTAAACCCAAAGTGGCACAAACTTACAGGACAGCATCCATGACCCAAAGATCGAACGTGTCGGTCATCAGCGAGTGAATCCAGTGCAGTAGCACTAGGCTAGCAGACTCCGTGAACTGGGCTGTAGCGGGCTAGCAGGACTCCGGATTCATCGCGTGACATTTCCCGAAGGGACGGATACGAGAACGAAGAAGGACACATGCCAGCCAGCCTAAGTGTTCCGGAGCAAGTGCTACCATGGCTCGGTGGAAACACTAGGAGACATTTCCCGGTAAGAGAGGCTACTAAAGATAAACAACTAGATAGTCAGATCCCACACATATCAAGCATTTCAATAACATACACACAATATGCTCAATATGTGCAAATACAACATGGCATCACAACATGACTCCATGACTCAAGTATTTATTCAATAGGCTCCGAGGAGCGAGATATTACAAACATGGGTCTCACGACCCAACATTCAGAGCATACAAGTCAAAGCACAAGCAGAAGCTTAACATGTCTGAGTACAGACATCTATAAATGAAAAAGGCTGAAAAGCCTGACTATCTACTTGATCCTGCCGAGGGCACAAGATCGTAGCTGAGGTAACAAGCTAAACGTCGAAGTCCACGTGGAACTACTAGCGAGACTGAAGTCTCTCTGCAAAAACATAAAATAGGCAAACGTGAGTACAAATGTACCCAGCAAGACTTACATCAGAACTAACTACATATGCATCATTTTCAACAAAGGGGATTGTGGAGTTTAACTGCAGCAAGCCAGCTTTGACTCAGTGGCTATCCTAAAACTACGACTGCAAGTAACTCTTTTGAGGTGGCGCACACGAGTCCACATATTCACCATATCAATACGCCACTATGGATCCGCTCCCGTCTCCCTACGAGAACGCCATCCATAGCACTCACACTTATCTTGCGATTTTAGAGTATCCACTTTCACTTGTCTATGAACTATGCAAGGGTCCAAGTTTCCATATCCGAGGAATCCGCTATTCAATAGATAATGATAACCCCGCAGGGTGTACTTCTTCACACACGCTCTCGCCACTTATCGCCTCAGACACGCCATGTACCTCGGCAACCTTCAAGCGGAAGCCAGGCGAGGGAGTTGGCCACGGCCTACCTAAACACTCAAGTCTCTCGTCCAGGTTTATCGCCTATTCGGGTTCCATCCGCGAGGAGATCCGGCCGGGGTGTCGCTCACAGCCCCAAACGATGTGAGCAGGGTTCCCAAGCCCACCTCGACGGGTAGATCTACGCTTGGTACACCGTGCCACGGTGCCTAGTCTGTCCCAAGCCCACCTGTACCGGGTGCCACTTGGTAGACTACTAACACTACCTACAAACACCAGAAACTAGTTGCAACTCCTAGACAGAGAACAAGGGTGATTAAGAAGCCGAGAGGGGCCGAGTTACCGGAACCCAATGTGTGGTAGTAACTGTTCATGGATCACAAACATAGAACTCAGTTCCTGAGGACGGCTGCAATGAGACAACCCACCATGTACTCCTACATGGCCTCTCACCGCTACCTTTACCAAATCGTGTTCATACACTTAGCTCTCAACAGTAGGACATGTTCACACACCTCTGATTCATTCCCGATGAATCAGACCTGACTCAACTCTAAGCAATAGCAGGCATGACAAACAAGCATGAATGAGTAGGCACATCAGGGCTCAAACAACTCCTACTCATGCTAGTGGGTTTCATCTATTTATCGTGGCAATGACAGTCATGCAGAGGATAAAGGGGTTCAACTACCGCAACAAGTAACAGTTGAATCGTTGTTGTCCTAATGCAGTAAAAGAGAGCAGGAGCGAGAGAGTGGGATTGTATCGGAATGAACAAGGAGGTTTTGCTTGCCTGGCACTTCTGAAGATAATATAGTTCTTCATCGGTGTCATCGAACTCGTCGTCGGAATGCGTCTATCGAGAGAGGGCAATTACCGGCAACTGAGAAGGAAACACAATCAATGCAAATGCACAATATGATGCATGATCATGACATGGCAATATGCTGTTGTTTGAGCTAATGCAACTAGCAACACATTAAATGAAGTTGGTTTGAATACAAGATTCAAATTCAAACTCCATATGTGATTATTCAAATGCCATTTAAATGATTTGTGTTAAACAGCAGCTATAAGTTGTACTAACATGCATGAAAATGGTACAGATGGATTCCTTGAATTTTTCTGATAATTTTTCATATATAGTTTATTTCATTTGGAGTTACGGTTTAATTTCTATGATTTTTAGAACTTTAGGACATTTTCTGGAAATAAATAAATCATTCAGATTTATTTAAAATACGTAAAGCATTATCAAATCAACCTTGCATCATGCCGACGCTATCCGGTCAACGAATGCGGTCGTGTCAAACCCCGACACATGGGTCCCGCGTGTCGCTGTAATTAGGCTAACTAGTTTTTAGTTAGCACTAAACTAATTTAATTAGAAGATGGGCCCCACCGTCATGGAGTCGGGAGTCCACCGCCCACACCGGTCAACTAGGGTCAAACGGGTCAACCCGCTGGCGCTTAGCCGGGCGACGACCAGACGCGGCGGGTAGCGCGGATTCGCGCCCGGCGACCAAATCGATGGCCGAGCCCACCTACGAGGAGCCGGGCTCGGCGCATCCAACTGTGGCGGGGAGGTGCGAGGTGGCGGAGTTGGGCACGGCGTCGACCTCGGCGGCGGCCGGAGTTCGGGCGCATTCAAACGAGGCTGCGGTGGCCGTGGGGTGGCGTGCTTGGCTCCTACGACACTGCGTGGCGCGGTGAGCACGTGGTGTGCTCGGTTAGGAGTTCGCGGTGGCTGTAGGCACGGCGGCGACATGGCCGGGCGGCGGTGAGGTCTCGGCCTCGCTAAGGACGGCAGCTAGAGAGGGAGGTAGAGCACGGAGAGAGGGGAAACGATGGCGGAGCTCACAGCGGTTCGCGGAGGTGGCCTCAGCGTGCTCGGGAAGCTCGAGGCGGTGAATCGCCGACGACGATCTTCGGTGGCCGACGAGGAAAACGGCGGCGGGTGGCGGCGGCGCAGCAGCGTGTCCGGCCACGGGCTCGCCGAGGAGGTCGGGAACGCCGACACGGAGCTCGCAGCACGGCGAGGGGTCGAGGGGAGACGGTGGCATGCGCAAACGGCGTCGGCGGCGACGTAGCTCCGGCCGGGCAGAGGGAGAGAGAGAGAGAGGATGGGGCGAGAGAGTGAGCGAGGGATTCCAGAGGGGTAGCGTGGCAACGTTGAGGTGTCTAGGCGCCGGGACGCAGGCAGCAGGTGGAGGTGGCGGGCGCTGCGCGTGGCTGCTGGCACGCCCTACACGCCTCGCTTCATCGGGCGCGAGGAGGAAGGCGCTGAGAGCGCCTGGGCAGCTGGGCTGGGCTGCACAGTGTTGGGCTGTGGGTGGGCTGCTGTAAGCTCTGTATGTTTCGCCTATTTTACTTTTTCTGTTCTGTTTTCTATTTTTCTCAGAGTTGTTTGGGCTTTATTAAAAATACTTAGGCACACTGAAAATCACCAAACTTCTCATGGCCACTGCTTGGAATATATCCAACATGGAACATTTCAGTTTAGACTATTTGGACATTTTAAATATTTTATAGTATTTAAATGCCCAAATTCAAATAGAGTATGATTTAATTCAGAGCCCAAATATATCATGGAAAATGTGCATCACCTCCGCCATCTGTTTACAGTATTTCCCATAAATGATGAACATTTTTTGAAAGCCATTTGGACTTACTGAAAATATTTCAGGTGAACCTAGTGAATTTCTTTAATGCTAGGGTTTGAGCAATCCCCATTTCAAAGTTAAGAAAAATTTAAATATGATGCACACATGAAGCTAGCCTAGTGCAATACCAGAAGCTAGGGATGTGACAACTCGCCCCCACTAAACAAGAATCTCGTCCCGAGATTCAAGCATAGGGTAAAATGATGGGGGAACACAAACTAACATAATCTTCACGATCCAGGTTGCACTTCATAAGAACCTTGATTCGATCATCATCTTTGTCTTGACGTCTTGCTCTGAGAACTACATCCCACATGACAACAAGTAGAAAGGGAGAATTTTAGAAGAATCGATCTTCTTGAGGTTCGAGCAACTTAGGATCATCTCAATGATCACAAGATCAACTCACGGAATGAGACGTAGAAACATCTCTGGAGCTGAGAGGCAAGTCATGCGCCAGGAGGGATGGAAGAAAAAATTTGATGAGGGTTTCGAAGTGGCGAAGAAACAATTACTATGATCCCGTAATGGGGCACCTTGGGAGAGGTGACTCCTAGAATCATCTCTTAAGTGGCAAAAAGAATTACCTTTGATTCAGATATCATTGAAACTCTTTACACCAGCCTAAGGCAAAACACAATCGATCATTTGAAGGAGTCCGAAAGAATGACATACTCAGACCAGAATGGATGATGTAGATTACCTTGTTGAAGACAATGTCATGGATGATTTTGCTTATCATCGGAAGTGGATGGGACCCATGGTAGGTCCACTTTTGAAGATGATCTTGGATAGCAACTGCTGAGAAGGCAGCCCATGGGAAATTGGCACAATGGCAGTGCAAGCTGGGAGCAAAATGCAACTATTGGGAATGTTCCAACCATCATATCTACCTGAGATTCAGATCTGGTTGGTGTCAGAATATTCCAGACTCATCAAGTCTAGAAAGAAGAATGAAAGTTTGCAACACAAATCGACAAGATGGCGTTGCGTGATTCTCGGGGAATGAACTACGATAGCAAGCTCCAAAACATGAGCTGGTTTTGCTACATAAATGTGAACACACTGTCCTAGACAAGCATGACCACATGGTAGTCTTACAATAAAACACTACCGAGTTCAAGTGGGGAACCATCAACGAGGATACCGAAGTCCTTACATAAATCCGGATTAGCTCTTATGAAGGAACTTCTTCTCCTTGAACAAATCAGTTAGTGGCTTGGTGTGCTAGGGAATCCATATGGAGTGGAGGTAATTAATCTACCAATCCATAGAATACATTGCACATGCATAACTGACTTGGGATGGTACCAGAGGAAACCAAAACAATCTTTCTCGAACCCACGGCGGCAACTTGCACCAAATACACATGAATTCGAGGAAGTCACTTCTTCCATCCAAGCATAAGCTTCATGAACGGAACACGAAGGCATTGCTTACAAAGTTTCCAGCACTAGGTTGATGTTCAACATGACTCATGGGGGAGACAGAATGCTACTGATGGGCTCAACAACAACTCATCGGAATTTCCATATCACTGGACTTCCACCATCATGTGAACACGGGGATAGCATTGGTCAGACCAAACGATGTAATGGTGTATGCTCGAGGGATCAACCACGAGTAAGACAACATTACGAACATCATTGGTTCTGATTTGACTTGACGATGGCCCATACCCAAGTCAAAGTTTTGACAAGAAAATAGATCCGACAACTGATCACGAGGATCAATTGATGAGGATATCATCTTTCTTCAACATACACACAGGATATCCCTTATCATGAACTAAGTCAGACAAGCTTTTATCTTCCAACTCTCCAAGTTGTTGTTTAGCTTGACCAACTAGCTCAGGGGTATCCCACACAGATTCTTGGAGAAAAAGAGGTGGTTTACAAGAAACCATCTTGATCACAATCTCAACATAGCGGTCAGGTGACAACCTGGTAATACTTCCGAGAAGATATACGGAAAATCACGAACCACCGGTATGTTACTAAGCTCGAGAGCAATCTTTCTTTTCAGGGCAAGACGATATGATCAATAGAGTGAAGATTTGAAATAATCCTAACTCATCGATCGAGGAGTGCACCAGGAGAATGGACTAGGTAGCACGATCAATCTTAAAATGATGATTCAATAACCAACATGCTAAGAATGAGATTTTCGTCCATTAACTACCAAGCAACGAATTGCTAGGAGTATAGATTTCACACATCACGATTCACTTGTCGGCATTCCGGTTGCGACAACATGGAACCGAGGGATGAATAATGATGGCGAGAAGTATCACTACGTCAAGAATTCACAAAGCCGGTGCAATTCTCATGAAAATCCTGACATAAAGATGGTAATACTTCAGGGTAGAACAGAACAAAAGCTGGATTGGCATTTTGATCTGCGGAGTGCAACTGCTTTGACCCAATCCTGGATATGGATGAGGTACTGGAGTTTGTTTCTCCTAGTCATCCTGGAATTGAATGGCTTGACGGACCACAAGGGTAATAGGCATCGATGAACGAATGCACGCATACTCTTGACTATCAATTGATAGACGAGGGTCGGAATACAATTAAAGAGGGACAACTCAAAGGAACATATCGTTTTCTGAGTTGTGGATGCATAGATTAGCATGTCGAGCAAGGCTCACACATTTCTTCCGGATAACCCATGCAGAAGGTAGAACTGGCAGATTCACAATATAGAATGGAGAACTCATCAAGAGCACTCTGGTTGTGATCTTTTGATTCAAAAGAACTCCTGCCAAGAATGGTTCATGGTATTTGGAAGAACGATATACCACGGACCTCGAGGACTATCGCAAAGGTTACTAATATCGTAAGGAACTAGCAAACACTATCAACACGAGGTAAGTAGGGTGAATCTCGGGTTCAAAACCCAAGGAATAGAATACCTACTACTAAGTTGCGTCATGGGATGCTTTCGAGAATGATGGCCAGAATCATCACACTGGAAACACAAAACATGGCTAGATTACTAGATGATCCCCTAAGACACCTAGGGTCATAATAATAACTCCAACGTATACGTCGAGGCAATAGAATACCTCAACTTACTGAATAGTGTGGTTGATCTGGCCCAAAGGAACATCGGAAACAGGAGGAAGGGATTTGCCAAAGCATCAAACTATTTAGAAACCTGGGATGACTCGGACAGCATAACGGCTGTAAATGCTTAAAAAGATTTAAGACACTCACAAAAATGGTGGCATAACCACTCAGAAGCACAATTTCAAGGTTTCGAGATCAACAATTATGAACATATGGAAGTAGTAGGAACTTAACTGAGGCTTGGAACCAACAATCATATAAGTCTATGGATTAGTAACACGTCATCCTGATAGAAAGATGAGAGGCCTAGTTCTTAATCCCCGTAGAAGAGAAGAGGATGACTCAGATCAGAAGGCCACGAGGTATAAGGAGTAAAAAGAGCCTTACGTTCCCATCCCACAATCAATTCCCCTACATATAACTAAAGCATTTCTAGACTCAACTTCACCAGTTTGTCTTGGTAATCCTACAGCAATCAAGCTCGATACCAAAGCTGTCAGACCCGACTCAATGCCACATCGATCTAGCATGTAACACCTCATATCACTTTGCGGCCTCACGCACGGTATTCCCACGGTGTCGCCTTACCTTTGCCCGGACCGCTTATGCCTTTTGGCACACGATATAATAGTGTCGCTAGCATCCATATGATAAGGAGCCCGGCTGACATGGCTAGTCGTAAACCCAAAGTGGCACAAACTTACAGGACAGCATCCATGACCCAAAGATCAAACGTGTCGGTCATCACGAGTGAATCCAGTCTGTAGCACTGGCTAGCAGACTCGTGAACCGGCAGTAGCGGCTAGCAGACTCCGGTATTCATCGCGTGACATTTCCCCAAAGGGATGAATACGAGAACGAAGAAGGACACATGCCGGCCAGCCTAAGTGTTCCGGAGCAGTAGCAAGCTACCATGGCTTGGTGGAAACACTAGGAGACATTTCCCGGTAAGAGAGGCTACTAAAGATAAACAACTAGATAGTCAGATCCCACACATATCAAGCATTTCAATAACATACACACAATATGCTCAATATGTGCAAATACAACATGGCATCACAACATGACTCTACGACTCAAGTATTTATTCAATAGGCTCCGAGGAGCGAGATATTACAAACATGGGTCTCACGACCCAACATTCAGAGCATACAAGTCAAAGCACAAGCGGAAGCTTAACATGTCTGAGTACAGACATCTATAAATGAAAAAGGCTGAAAAGCCCGACTATCTACTTGATCTGCCGAGGCACAAGATCGTAGCTGAGGTAACAAGCTAAACGTCAAGTCCACGTGGAACTACTAGCGAGACTCAAGTCTCTCGCAAAAACATAAAATAGGCAAACGTGAGTACAAATGTACCCAGAAGACTTACATCGTAACTAACTACATATGCATCATTTTCAACAAAGGGATGGTGGAGTTTAACCGCAGCAAGCCAGCTTTGACTCGATGGCTATCCTAAAACTACGATCGCAAGTAACTCTTTTGAGGTGGCGCACACGAGTCCACATATTCACCATATCAATACGCCACTATGGATCCGCCCCGCCTCCCTCACGAGAACGCCATCCATAGCACTCACACTTATCTTGCGTATTTTAGAGTATCCACTTTCACTTGTCTATGAACTATGCAAGGGTCCAAGTTTCCATATCCGAGGAATCCGCTATTCAATAGATAATGATAACCCCGCAGGGTGTACTTCTTCACACACGCCTCGCCACTTATCGCCTCAGACACGCCATGTACCTCGGCAACCTTCAAGCGGAAGCCGGCGAGGAGTCGGCCACGCCTACCTAAACACTCAAGTCTCTCGTCCGGTTTATCGCCTATTCGGGTTCCATCCGCGAGGAGATCCGCCGGGTGTCGCCACGGCCCCAAATGATGTGAGCAGGGTTCCCAAGCCCACCTCGACGGGTAGATCTACGCTTGGTACACCGTGCCACGGTGCCTAGTCTCCCCAAGCCCACCTGCATCGGTGCCACTTGGTAGACTACTAACACTACCTACAAACACCGTAAACTAGTTGCAACTCCCGGACAGAGAACAAGGGTGATTAAGAAGTCGAGAGGGCCGAGTTACGGAACCCAATGTGTCGTAGTAACTGCTCATGGATCACAAACACGTAACTCAGTTCTCGAGGACGGCTGCAATGAGACAACCCACCATGTACTCCTACATGGCCTCTCACCGCTACCTTTACCAAATCGTGTTCATACACTTAGCTCTCAACAAGAGGACATGTTCACACACCTCGATTCATTCCCGATGAATCGACTGACTCAACTCTAAGCAATAGCAGCATGACAAACAAGCATGAATGAGTAGGCACATCAGGGCTCAAACAACTCCTACTCATGCTAGTGGGTTTCATCTATTTATCGTGGCAATGACAGTCATGCAGAGGATAAAGGGTTCAACTACCGCAACAAGTAACAGTTGAATCGTTGTTGTCCTAATGCAGTAAAAGAGAGCAGGAGCGAGAGAGTGGGATTGTATCGGAATGAACAAGGAGGTTTTGCTTGCCTGGCACTTCTGAAGATAATATAGTTCTTCATCGGTGTCATCGAACTCGTCGTCGGAACGCGTCTATCGAGAGGGGGCAATTACCGGCAACTGAGAAGGAAACACAATCAATGCAAATGCACAATATGATGCATGATCATGACATGGCAATATGCTGTGGTTTGAGCTAATGCAACTAGCAACACATTAAATGAAGTTGGTTTGAATACAAGATTCAAATTCAAACTCCATATGTGATTATTCAAATGCCATTTAAATGATTTGTGTTAAACAGCAGCTATAAGTTGTTCTAACATGCATGAAAATGGTACAGATGGATTCCTTGAATTTTTCTGATTATTTTTCATATATAGTTTGTTTCATTTGGAGTTACGGTTTAATTTCTATGATTTTTAGAACTTTAGGACATTTTCAGGAAATAAATAAATCATTCAGATTTATTTAAAATACAGAAAAGCATTACTGCGTCAACCTTGCATCATGCTGACGTCATCTGGTCAACGAATGCGGTCCAGGTCAAACCCTGACCTGTGGGTCCCGCGTGTCAGTGTAATTAGGCTAACTAGTTTTTAGTTAGCACTAAACTAATTTAATTAGAAGATGGGCCCCACCTGTCATGGAGTCAGGGGGAGTCCACCTGGGCCCACACTGGGTCAACTAGGGTCAAACGGGGTCAACCCGCCGGCGTTTAGCCGCCGGCGACGACCAGACGCGGCGGGGTAGCGCGGGATTCGCGCTCCGGCGACCAAATCGATGGCCGAGCCCACCTACGAGGAGCTGGGGCTCGTGCGCATCCAACTGTGGCAGGGGGAGGGTGCGAGGTGGCCGGAGTTGGGCACGGCGTCGACCTCGGCGGCGGCCGGAGTTCGGGCGTACTCCGAAACGAGGCTGCGGTGGCCGTGGGGTGGCGTGCTTGGCTCCTACGATACCTGCGTGGCGCGGTGAGCACGTGGGTGTGCTCGGTTAGGAGTTGCGGTGGCTGTAGGCACGGCGGCGACATGGCCGGCGGCGGTGAGGTCTCGGCCTCATTGCGGACGGTAGCTAGAGAGGGAGGTAGAGCACGGAGAGAGGGGGAAACGATGGCGGAGCTCACAGCGGTTGCGGAGGTGGCCTCAGCGTGCTCGGGGAAGCTCGGGAGGCGGTGAATCGCCGACGACGATCTTCGGTGGCCGACGAGGAAAACGGCGGCGGTGGCGGCGTTGCAGCGTGTCCGGGGCCACGTGGCTCGTCGAGGAGGTCGGGAACGTCGATACAGAGCTCGCAGGCACGGCGAGGGGTCGAGGGGGAGACGGTGGCCGCGGCAAACGGCGTCGGCGGCGACGAGCTCCGCTCGGGCAGAGAGGGAGAGAGAGTAGAGGAGAGGATGGGGGCGAGAGAGTGAGCGAGGGGATTCCAGAGGGGTAGCGTGGCAACGTTGGAGGTGTCTAGGCGTCGGGGACGCAGGCAGGCATGGTGGAGGTGGTCGGGGCGCGTGCCGGCGCGCTGCGGCCACACGCCCTCGTCTACTGGCGCGAGGAGGAAGGCGACAGGAGAGCGCCTGGTGGGCTGGGCCGCTGCTGGGCTGCACAGTGTTGGGCTGTGGGTGGGCTGCCAGGTAAGCTCAGGTATGTTTCTGCCTATTTTACTTTTCTGTTCTGTTTTCTATTTTTCTGTAGTTGTTTGGGCTTTATTAAAAATACTTAGGCACACTGAAAAATCACCAAACTTCTCATGGCCACTGTTTGGAATATATCCAACACGGAACATTTCAGTTTGGGACTATTTGGACATTTTAAATATTTTATAGTATTTAAATGCCCAAATTCAAATAGAGTATGATTTAATTCAGAGCCCAAATATATCATGGAAAAATGTGCATCACCTCTGGCCACTGTTTACAGTATTTCCCATAAATGATGAACATTTTTTGAAAGCCATTTGGACTTACTGAAAATATTTCAGGTGAACCTAGTGAATTTCTTTAATGCTAGGGTTTGAGCAATCCGCATTTCAAAGTTAAGAAAAATTTAAATATGATGCACACATGAAGCTAGCCTAGTGCAATACCAGAAGCTAGGGATGTGACACTCAGGCACGACGAATTCGTCGTCGCTTAGGCTTGCTTCGTCTCCGGAGGGAGGCATGTAATTATCATCCTCGACCTCTTCGTTTGCCGCTCTCTCGCGAGGGATTGCTTCTGCATCCTCCTGCGCTGAATTTTGCTGGATGGGATTGTCTTCGGCACTGTCTGGGGTGTTATTATCTCCTGTGCCGGAATCTCCATTCTTGCTGTGGCGGGATTTAGAGCGGCGCCGCAGACACCGGCGCTTGGGCTATTTCTTTAAGGAATCGGCCTCAGCTGCTTCTTCGCCGTCCCCATGTTTTGGGGTGTCCACCATGTATATCTCATATGACGAGGTGGCCTTCCAGTGCCCTGTAGGCGCTGGTTCCTGTTCGTCTCCGGCATCGTCGTCCATACCGTCGATGTCTTCGGAGTCGTAGTCTAGCATGTCGGTTAGATCGTCGACAGTGGCTACAAAGTGGGAGGTGGGTGGGCTTTGAATTTCTTCGCTCGTCAGATCTCAACCATCCTGGCCGTAATCCGCCAGGCTCTCGATAGCGAGAGATGCTTTAGCGAATTTAGGATGTCGCCAAAGGGTGAGTGTTGGAAGATGTCCGTGGCGGTGAACTCCATGATCGGCGCCCAATCAGATTCGATTGGCAGGGGCGCAGGAGGCTCGGAGTCGAGCAGGGAGTCCGGCACCTCGGAGTCACGAGCATTACAAGGGACAAGGTTAGTGTTCGGCTCCATCGCCGTGGAAGGTGCAGCACCCGAGGCGGTGTCCAGCCACCGGTCCTCGATCTGGGCGATCGGCTCCGGACTGAGGGCTGGAGCGGATTTGTCTGCGGCCACCAGGGCACTGTCCGGCGGTAGAGCTAAATCATGCCCATCGTGACAGCGCGGCATGCCCGGCTGTGGCTTGAGTCCGTCGAAGATCAAGTCCCCGCGGATGTCGGCCGTGAAGTTTAGGCTTCCGAACCTCGACTGATGGCTGGGGCGAAGCTTCGATCTGCTCCAGATGGCTGCGAAGTTGATCAAAGGCCGCCGAATACAAAGATCTGTCCGGGAGAAAAGTCTCACCGACGACATTGTTGATTGAAGAAGCCATCGAGCCTATCGGTGACGCACGCAGGAACTCTCAATGAAAGCACCAATGTCGGTGTCAAACCGGGCGGATCTCGGGTAGGGGTCCCGAACTGTGCGTCTAGGCGGATGGTAACAGGAGACAAGGGACACGATGTTTTACCTGGTTTGGGCCCTCTCGATGGAGGTAAAACCCTCGCCCCGCTTGATTAATATTGATGATATGGGTAGTACAAGAGTGGATCTACCACGAGATCAAGGAGGCTAAACCCTAGAAGCTAGCCTATGGTATGATTGTTGTAATGGAGGTTATGTCCTACGGACTAAAGCCCTACGGTTTATATAGACAGCGGAGAGGGCTAGGGTTACACAGAGTCGATTACAATGAAAGGAGATCTACATATCCGGATTGCCAAGCTTGCCTTCCACGCCAAGGAAAGTCCCATCCGGACACGGGACGGAGTCTTCAATCTTGTATCTTCGTAGTCTTGGAGTCCGGCGGACGATGATAGTCCGGCTGTCCGGACACCCCCTAGTCCAGGACTCCCTCACTAAGCTTGAAGTTTCTCATGCTAGACTCCTTGAGGATTTTGAGCACCTCGAAAATGGCTCAAGGGTCATCAAGGGCGAGCTCATCAAACTCACCGAGTCTCATGCCCAACTTGAAGCTTCTTATTTAAAAGAGCTTGCCAAGTTGTCCTCTCCTATTGTTGTAAATTATGATGCTTGTGCTACTAACTCTATTACTTGTGAAGCATCCATTTTGAAGGAGAATGTTGAGCTACGGGCTCAACTTGAGGTGCTATCTAGCAATTATGGGAAATTGGAAGAAAGTCATGAAAAGCTCTCAAGCTCTCATGATGATCTTCTAGTATCCCATAGTGTGCTAAAGATAGCTCATGAGGCCATGATTGCTAAGGTAACATCTAGTGAGCCTCATGTGGATACTAGCACTACTTCTAGTCAAAATAGTATATTGCCATGTGCTAGTCGTTGTAATTCATCTATTCACAATGTTGGTACATCTTGTGATGAATTGCTTTCCTTGCCTTGTTGCTCTAACGATGAAGCTTATACTTCCTCTAGTACTTGTGTTGAGACTAACCATGTAGAGGAAATCAAAGATCTCAAGGCCCAAGTCACTTCTTTGAAGAAAGACTTGGAAAAGAGTCATCAAGGGAAATCCACACTCAACAATATCTTGAGTGCGCAAAAATCCCCCAATGACAAAGGTGGACTTGGATTCAACTCCAATAAGAAGAATAAGTCCAAGATGAACAAAAGGAAGGGCCAAGAACAAGTCAAGAATTCGGCCAAGATTGTTTGCTTCAAGTGCAAAGTAGAAGGGCATCATGTAAGATCTTGCCCATTGAAGAAGAAGCCCATTAGTGACAAGCAACAAGGGAAGCGGCCACAAGTTCACTTTCATGCTTAACCTCAAGTTGAAGAAGGGCCTCTTCCCAAGAAAACTCGAGCTAATGCTTCTCAAGTTGAGAAATCAAGTGAGAAAAAAGTGAAGAGTAGACGTTGCTACTTATGTCGTGAGAAAGGCCACGTCGCTTCTTCATGCACTAGTGATAACTTATCCAACCCAATTACTATTGATGATATCTATTCTCTTGGGAAGGATAAGGTTGGCAATGTGTTTGCCAAGTTTGTTGGTACTCAAAGTGGTGTCAAGAAAAACCCCATTTGGGTTGCCAAGCCTATTGTGACTAACCTCTTAGGATCCAACTTGGTTGGGGACCAACAAGCTCAAACTTGATCAATAGGTGTTGTTGGAGGGCATTGGAGACTTGGCTACATTATGAAGAATTAAGGGGACTTCATCATTCTTTTTGTCACAAGCCAAGTCAATTGGATTATCAAGTTTCTATCTTATATCCAATGTGCCTCTTTATGTAACTTGTACTTAAATTGTTTACTTTGAAAGTTACTTGCCCCCTTGCATGTTTTGGTTTTGTTCCTTTCATGTGTTTGTATATGTTGCGCTTCCAACTTGCTTATGTATGTTGGTGTGCACTTCATGTACGTGTGAGTTGTGTGTTGAGCCTTTGTTCATCTTGTTTGTATCTTAGTTGGCTCTTGTGAGAGATTAATGGAATATCCCATTATGGGGAGTGATGTGCTTTGTGCACCTCACACTCCTATAAGTGTGTGTACATGAGGAATACCATCTAGTATTGATATTACAAGATTATCTAGTCACTATGTGGTATGTCTTCTCATGAGAAATTCAAATTCTAAATTGTCCAATAATTATCTCTTGTTGGATCCTCTTATTGCCTCTTGTTAAGTGTTCTTCATTGGTATCACATTGTGGGGGAGTAATATGCTATGTATATTACTAGCCTAGAAAATGTGTATATTTGAGATATTGTCACCTAGTGTTGATATTGTAGATTATCTTGTTTCTAGGTAGCATGTTAGCTCTACAAGTTGCAATTTGCTTGTGTTTGGTGTGAAGATGATGTTGGATATCCTTGCTATCTACCAACGGGAATTATTTCCAAATACTTCTTGTCTTATGACAATTGGTACTCACTTATGTGTGGTAGAAATTATTGATCATCTTTACATTGGCCTTTGCTTTTATTGGCCTTATCTCGTGCCTAGGATTGTGTCAACTCCCATTGTTTTCCATACCACTTGTGGATCTTGTTATTTTCTTGATCTTGTTTAGTGTTTTGTAGATATAGTGAAAGTGGTGATCCCACCTTGTGTATTTTGTATTCAAATGCAAATTTTGTATAATGCACTAGTCTTGGGGGAGCTATCCTATTTTCTATAAAACACTCATATTGTGATCCATATTAAGTGTGTGTTGGTGGATGGCAAGTCGTTTCTTTTGGTACTTTGTGCCAACATGAAACTTTGTAGAGAGCTTGGTTTGTTTGGAACCATCCTGTCCTTTGGGAGTTTGACATCTTTTTTTGTGTGTTCCAATGGATATCTCATTCCTTGATGTATCTTTTAATGATATCTTCCAAGTGATGATTTCTCCATTTGGTATCATTTTCACTTGGTTTTTCCTTGTATTTTGGTATCGATTCTTGAAAGTCTTGAGCATGCATTTTAACTTCATGTAGTTCCTTTCGCATGTTTTCCTTCTTTGACCCAATATATAGGGGAAACTCCACCAAGTCTCAAATTGGATGAGATGTGCATGAGATTCATTTTCATATCTATATGCACATATCTATGTGGAGTTTGTCCTATGTATTGTTGGTTCTCTAACTCTTTGGTCCCAATGAGTTTGGGTGCCATTTTGTTTGTGTTGTTGTTCTAGGAACAATTGGAGATGCATTGGATACTCGGCTCATTCAAAAGGAAGGTGTTGTCACCATGTGCTTTTTGGAGTCAAGCTAGGATGATCAATGAACTACTTTCTACCTTCAATTGGTATCTACTACATCCTTCCAATGCTATCTCGGTAACAAGTATCATCATCTACTACATGCACACATTATTGCATCAATCGTGTGTGGGTTGTATCATGGCATGTTATTCTTTCTTTCTTTTGATACTTGTTTCCTTTCTCAAAGCATCCCAACAATGATATCTTGTTGCTAGTTGTGATGTCTTTGATGTTCGTGCGGTAGGAATTCATTTATATACAATAAGACCATATCTAGCCATGTGCTATGCTTCCAGGGAAATATCTTATTGGTATATGTATGACTTCCTTTTGGATATCTTGTTCCTTCGTGATGTAACCATTTCGGGTGTACATCCTTCTTTGTAGATATATATCATCATGATTTCGTCTACCTAGAACCCTATACACTTGAGAGAATTTACATCTCTAGTTGATATCCTTTCTTTCACGTCCACCTTGTCTTTCTTATGTTATTTCTTTGGTGGCTCCGTAAAAGCTTTTGCCTTGAGTGCGTGTCCTCTATTGTAGCATCTTGATGCACTCTTGTGTGGTGAAGATTATTTTCCTCATGCTTGTCTTTACGAGGCTTTTGCCATCTTAATTGGTGTCCCTCGTCTTGATGAGGCTTTCATCTTCTATCTTCACCACGGGTTGTCACAAGCATAGGTTCTTTATATGCTTATTAGTAAGCTTGTGAACCCATTTGCTAATTGTGTGTGGGAATGATAGGCCTTGCACCGTGTGCCTCATTCTTTCAATACTTTATTGATGCTTTATGCTCATCTGTACATTAGTCTTCTCAAGTGCATTGCCTTGACTCACACACATCTTTTTGGTTGAGCCCATTCTCAAGTTGCCTCTTTTACTTGTTGCTCAACCATGTGTTTGTTGCAAGTACTAGGCTTAGTTTCCTATATGCTCACATGCACTTGTTGTAAGTTTCTATTGATTTTGGGGGAGTTATGATCCTATTTTGTGTACTTTTTATCCGAATACAAAAATTCTTGATGTGCACAAATCATGGGGAGCTTCTCTAGTTTCTTTAGAACACTCCTCGGCTCATATCATAATATCCTTCATTCATGTGGCTCATAGGATCTTTGGTCTAGTTGGTTCAATTGATATCCCTTGATTGCTTGCTTCAATTTGTATCTTTCAATTGCTCGATTTCTTGTTTCTCTCTTTGTTATGTCTTTGTGGCATATCATTCTTTTGCAATCTTTGGGCCTCAATATAGTTTGTCTTCCTCCAAGTATTTACCATTGGATATGTGTATTGCATTCCACTCTCTTTTTGAGAGATACACAATTTATGGAGGAACACTCTTTATATCGGCATTCTAAGCTTTTCACCCATTTTGGCAATCGATGTCAATGGGGGAGGAGTTTCAGAGAGTTTTGTGGAGAAGTATAGAGAGTTATCTCCTCTTGCTTTGGTTTTGTTCCTTAGCATTTGCATCTCATATGCATGCACTATTGGTTGTTGCATTGCATAGTGAAGCATAATTCCTTATATAAACTCTCTTGAAAGTGATTGTTATCAATTACCAAAATGGGGGAGATTGAAAGAACATGCAGTGCCCCCATGTTTGGTTTTGGTAATTGATGACAATCTCTATGGACTAATGATTGTCTTGAGTTATATTTGAAGGATTTGTCCATAGGCTTTTCTTGAAGTCCATGTGTTAGTTTCAAGGAGTTTATGAGTTGACCAAGGTGTTATTAAGGAATTATCCAAAGATTGGTCATGTGAGTGTTGAGCTTATTGCAAGCATGTCTTGAAGAACAAGATTGTGTGATCATTCATGTTTAACTTCAAGACATCATCCAAATGAAGAGAGTTGTAAAGATTCAAGGTTGATCAAGACTAAGTCAAGAGTGAAGCAAGTTGATCAAGACTAAGTCAAGAGTGAATCAAGTTGATCAACTCACAAAGCGTAGAAGATGTACCTAGAGGGATCAAGTGATCCCATGGTATGGTAAGCTTTGTCCATTGCACTTTGTGTACTAACCCATGGTCTATGTGAGAGTTTTATGTGGGGTTAGGTACGTGTCCATGGGCTTGCGTCAAGAGGAAGATATCATACAACCCATGGAAAGGATGACATCAAGTGGTGATCGTCATCAAGATTGCCGTGTGCAAGTTCAAGTGGAGCATCACGAAGAAATCAAGTGCTTGAATCTTTCCATCCATTATGGTGTCAATGGACTTGTGAATATGTGCTGAAGAGTGGCTCACCCATAGTGGACTATGGGGGAGCAATCATCTAGTCTTCATCGAGCCAACGCAATCAAGAAAGGTGGTCCATCTTGAGGGAGTCAACATCATCATCATCTAGCTCAAGTGGACCATGTGCAAGGCAAAGGTTTGGCCTTGATAGTTTTTCTATTTTACCGGTCTCGTGGTGGTAGTTAGGAGATCGGGTTATAGGATCGTTTGTCGTACTATCAAGGGGGCTCTCAAGTTGTTAGCTTGATCGTATCGTCAGTAGAGAGCTCAAACCATTGCATCCTTGCATCATGTTTCATGGTTCTTGTTTGGTTATCTTTGTGAGTCTTAGAGCTTATGGTCATCTTGATGACAAGCTTGAGTTCATCGAAAACGGAGTTCGCATGCGTCTTTTATGATGTTTTCGTTGTTGGAGGTTTTACCGGTCTTTTCCGAGGAAGGGTTCTCACCATTTTCTTATGGTCCTTTTCTCATTGGCTTCTTTTTGATATTTCTATCAAGATTGTGTTAGCCCATGTCGTTAGCTTTCCAAAAAACTTGGTTTCGTTGAATTCGGAGACCGTTTGCAAAAGTTGTGGTTGTTTTGGTAAAGGCTGCAGCGGTACTACCGCGACTAGAGCGGATGTAACTTTTTACTACCGCTCCAGAGCAGTACTACTCATGCTCTGAGCGGTAGTACCGCTCGAGCAGTACTACCGCGGCTCCTAAGCGGTAGTACCGCTCCGGACCAAAATCTCGTGTTTTGATCAGCGGAAGTAGGCACGGAAGTATTTTTTTAGTACCGCTCGCAAGCAGTAGTACCGCTACCACTTGCGGTAGTACCGTGAGGACAAGCGGAAGTACCGCTCCGGCGGTTCTACTGGCCTTTTGCCTCCTCTCTATTGTTTTTCAAAGGGGTACTACCGCTCTAGCGGTAGTACCGCTCCTTGGAGCAGTAGTACCGCTCTGTGCGGGCTGTGAGCATAACGGTTGGATTTTTTCCCACCTATAAAAGGGGGTCTTCTTCCCCAATGAACCTTATCCTTTGAGCTCGTGTTCTTACCCAATTATTGACCTTCTTCGAGCTTGCTAACTCTTAATCCCTCCAATGATTCTTGCTAGTTCTTGAGGGAAAAGAGAGAGGAGATCTAGATCCACGTTTCCACCAATCACTTTCTCCTCTAAGTGAGGGGAACCCCTTGGATTTAGATCTTGGAGTTCTTTGTGTTCTTCTTTCGTTCTTCCTCTCATTTCCTCCCTAGCATTAGTTGCTTTGGTGGGATTTGGGAGAGAGGACTTGGGCACTCCGTGTGCCCTTGCCATTGCATTTGGTGCATCGGTTTGAGTTCTCCACGGTGATACGCGGAAGTGAAGTTTGAGAAGCTTATTACTCTTGGGTGTTTGGGCACCCTAGAGCTTGTTCCTCTTGGGTGCCTTGGCGCCCTAGACGGTTTGTGGTGTTCGGAGCTTAATCATTGTGGTGTAAAGCTTGAGCAGCGCCGGGTCTCCAATTAGGTTGTGGAGATCGCCTGAGCAATTTGACGGGTTCCGGTGACCGCCCCCAAGGGTTGCCAAAGTGTACGGGTTTGGTGACCGCCCCCAAGGGTCGCCATTTGTACGGGTTCGGTGACCGCCCTCAGGGGTCCCTTAGTGGAACCACGGCATCTTGCATTGTGCAAGGGCGTGAGGAGATTACGGTGGCCCTAGTGGTTTCTTGACGAGCATTGTGCCTCCACACCGCTCCAAACGGAGATTAGCATCTGCAAGGGTGTGAACTTCGGGATACATCGTCGTCTCCGCATGCCTCGGTTATCTCTTACCCGAGCCCTTTACTTATGCACTTTACTTTGTGATAGCCATATTGTTTTTTCATATATCTTTCTATCACATAGTTGCTTATCTTGCTTAGCATAAGTTGTTGGTGCACATAGGTGAGCCTAGTTGTTGTAGGTTTTGTGCTTGAAAAATTAACCGTTAGGTTTATTCCGCATTTGTTCAAGCCTAAACCGTAATTATTTTAAAGCGCCTATTCACCCCCCCCCCTCTAGGCGACATCCACGATCTTTCAAAGAGCCTAAGATTAGGGATGCCCATGACACCCCAAGCTAATATTCAAGGATGAACAAGCATCTAAGCTTGGGGATGCCCCGAGTGGCATCCCCTCTTTCTTCTAATGACAACTGGTATTTTACTTGGAGCTATATTTTTATTCGTCACGTATCATGAGTTTTGCTTGGAGCGTCCTGTATTATAGGAGTCTTTGCTAGTTTTAATTTTTATGTGTCAAGTATCCTTGCTGAACACCTATTTGAGAAAGCCAACATTATGCTATGATTTCTTAGAATTGCTCTATTGCTTCACATCAATTTTTTGAGCTACGAAAATTGCTCTGGTGCTTCACTTATATCTCTTTGAGCATGGTGTGCTTTAATAATTTTGAAGAAATGCTCTCATGCTTCACTTAGATCTATTTGAGAGTAGTAACTTTTGAATAAATTCTCTCATGCTTCACTTATATTATTCTGAGAGGCGATAAATTTATGCTCATGTTCTTCACTTAGATTTGTTTGAGCTATCAAAAGCAACATATGAAACTAGTCCCAAAGTGATAGATATTCCAGAGGTATATAATAAAAACTTTCATGAAGATCATTGGACAAATTAAACTTGATTCCTTGTAATAGTTTTTGCGATATGATTATAGTGATATGTGAGTCATGTTGATGAGTAATTATGCTTTAGTAAGAATAGTGGTGTTAAGGTTTGTGATTCCCTATGCAAGCACGAAAGTCAATAGTTATGCAATGAAATTACATCCTACTTGTGGTGCATTATTCGGTGGTAGTTATGCTTAATGCTCGCTTATGTGATTTTTCATTTCTTGGTTGGATGCTTCTCAATATTTTTGCTAGCCTTCACTTGTACTAAGTAGAAATATTACTTGTGCATCCAAAATCCTTAAACCCAGTTTTGCCATATGAGTCCACTATACCTACCTATATGCGGTATTTCCATGCCGTTCTAAGCAAATTTGTGTGTGCCATCTCTAGTCTTCAAAATAAATTTCCTTTTTGTGTGCTCGTATCGCTCATGAAACGGTAGGGGGTGGCTGATATTTTTGCATGCTAGATGTGTTATTCTCATGAAGAGTGTTTATTCACTTGTCATTGCACAAGAGTATGACAAAGGTACTAGGGATGCCTAGTCCCGAAATGAAAAAATGAATTTACTTTGTGTTGTCAAATAATAAATTCCTTGGAAAGTGTTGGTATGGACGACACCCGTGGATACGGCTAGCCGTGGAATGTGAAAGTATGGTGGAAAAAGGAATAAACTTTATTTTTTGTTTGGGAACTGCCTATGATATATCTAGCATGGAAAGTATTGGGAACTACTCAATCGTTTTCGTTGACAGGAAAAGCATGCCACCCAAATATTTTATCTCTCATTTTTGCTTTGAGCTCTGGCACCTCTACAAATCCCTACTTCCCTCTGCGAAGGGCCTTTCTATTTACTTTATGTGGTTTTTATTTTTATTTGAGTCTCCATCTTCTCTTACAAAGAACCAACTAAGGGGTACTATGATCATACTTGAGCATAGGATGTAGCTAATATGTCGGTATGTTTCATGAATGGATCAATGATTGAGCATAATGGGCTAGGGATAACTTGCTTTAGTGTTGATATTTTGGAAGACATGGTTGCTTGTTGATATGCTTGAGTATTGAAATCATATGAAGATATGATTGAGCATAGGATGTAGCTAATATGTCGGTATGTTTCATGAATGGATCAATGATTGAGCATAATGGGCTAGGGATAACTTGCTTTAGTGTTGATATTTTGGAAGACATGGTTGCTTGTTGATATGCTTGAGTATTGAAATCTTCATGTCAAAACTAGACTATTGCTTTGAATCATATAAAAGTCCATATGTCCATGCTACAAAGGAAAAGAATATGTGATGAACATGATAGGCAACATTCCACATCAAAAGTTCGGTTTTTATCATATACCTACTCGAGGACGAGCACGAATTAAGCTTGGGGATGCCGATACGTCTCCAACGTATCTATAATTTTTATTGTTCCATGCTGTTATATTATCATTCTTGGATGTTTTACAATCATTTTAGAACAACTTTATATCATTTTTGGGACTAACCTATTGACATAGTGCCCAGTGCTAGTTGCTGTTTTTTGCTAGTTTTTTACTTCGCAGAAAATCAATACCAAACGGAGTCCAAACGCAGCAAAACTTTTTGGAGATTTTTTTGGACCAGAAGACATTTGTTGGGCCATAGAAGTACTAGAGGGGGGCTTCGAGGGGAGCACAACCCACCAGGGTGCACCTGGGCCCACCTCGGTCGCCTCCCGCACCGCCTCTTTGCTCTATAAATACCCCGAAAATCCAAGAACCCTAGGGGAGTCGACAAAACACAATTCCAGCTAAGGCAAGTTCCGGAACCACCAGATCCAATCTAGACACTATCACAGAGAGGTTCATCATCCTCATTGGCGCCTCTGCGATGATGCGTGAGTAGTTCATTGTAGACCTATGGGTCCGTAGTTAGTAGCTATATGGCTTCCTCTCTCTCTTTTGATTCTCAATACTATGGTCTCTTAGAGATCTATTTGATGTAATTCTTTTTGCGGTGTGTTTGTTGGGATCCGGTAAACTTTGAGTTTATGATCAGATCTATTTTATGCATGAAAGTTATTTGATCCTTCTTTTGATCTCTTATATGCCTGATTACTTATACCCTCGTATTTGTTCTTTGAATCTTTAGTTTAGTTGGGCCGACTAGATCAATTTTTCTTGCCATGGGAAGAGGTGTTTTGTGATCATGTGCGGTGTTCTTTCCCACTCACAGATGGGGCAGCAATACACATATTGATCGTTGCCATTAAGAATAACAAGATGGAGTCTATTCCTACATTAATAGATCTTGTCTACATCATGTTATTGTTCTCGTTGCATTACTCCATTTTCCCATGAACTTAAGACAATAGATGCATGTTGGATAGCGGTCAATGTGTGGAGTAATAGTAGTAGATGCAGGCAGGAGTCGGTCTACTAATGTTGGACGTGATGCCTATATAATGATCATTGCCTAGATATTGTCATGATTATTTGAAGTTCTATTAATTGCCCAACAGTAATTTGTTTACCCACCATATGATATTCTCTCTAGAGAAGCCACTAGTGAAATCTATGACCCCCGGGTTTATTTTCTCATCATATATTTTCAGATATATATTGATATTTGCCTTTTTATTTATTTTCCACTATTTTCATATCTATATTATCAAAACCCCAAAATTACCTCGATGTGTTTTATTTGCCATTATTTGCATATATCAATCTAGTACAATTTTATCCCATCAACTTGACAATTTCTGGCACCGTTACCTAAAAGGGATTGAGAACCACTTTAACACGCCGGGTTGCAAGTATTTGTTCTTTGTGTGCAGGTACCATTTACATAGTGTTACTTGGTTCTCCTACAAGTTCGATAACCTTTGTCTCATCATTGAGGGAAATACCTACCGTAGCTGTGCTGCATCATCCCTTCCTCTTTGGGGAAATACCGATGTAGTTCAAGCGACATCAGTATCAGAGCAAGGTACTCCTTTGTTCTGTGTGATTTTGGTTTAACCATCTGGAGTTCTAGTTATGTCGACTACAGGTATGATCAAGGTCTCAGCTGGGTGTCCAATCTTCGATGGGATGGATTACCCCTACTGGAAGAATAAGACGCGCATGCATCTTGAGGCAATTGACAACGATCTCTGGTACGTTGTGGAAAATGGCGTTCCCTCCATCACTCCCTCCGTGAATGTTGCTGTTGTGAAGATATTCAAACAACTCAACTCTCAAGCGAAGAATATCATATGTGGCCATCTGAGGAAAGGACAGTACGGCATAGTGAGTGCTTTGGAGACTACAAATCTTATCTGAGATAGGTTGTCCAAGGTCAATGAAGGAGTCTCAACCCAACATGATTCTCGAGTTGACGTTCTTGGCAATCTCTTCAACCGTTTCAAAAGACCAAACAACAAAAATGATCACCAAACCTTCAACTGCCTCACTGATATCTCCAATGAGCTTCAAGCACTTGGTGCCACTGACATCACCAACCATGATAGGGTGAAGAAATTGTTGAGATCTCTTGATTCCTCATTTAATACACTGGCACTGATGATTCAAGAACGTGGAGACTACAAGTCACTTGATCCTGCTGATATCCTTGAAAGTCTGGACACTCATGAATTCCAACTAGCTGAGAAGAGAGACCTCTATGGGCCAAGTTATGGAAGATCACACGCACTCAAGGCCAAGGCAATTTCCTCATCTAAAGGGGAAGATTCTGCCAACAGCCTTGGTGGTCCTGAGGAACTAAGCCAGGAGCTAGCTATGCTCGTGAGAAAATTGCAGAAGTTCTCAAGGCTTGGCCGCTTTGGAAAATATTCAAGACGTGATGACATGAGATCGGATTCTTCATCCCGCGACTACAAGAAGAGGACTTGCCACCAATGCAAGAAGCATGGTCACTACATGGCTGATTGTCCTTGGGGGATGAAGGAATCAAAGAAGAAGAAGTACAAGGATGACATTTCAGATGACTCAAAGAAAAATAAGAAATATTCAAAGTCCTCATCGTCAAAATCTTCAAAGTCTTCATCTCACAAGAAGAGCAGTTCCAGAAAGGCTCGGGCATTCATTGGCAAGGAAATTGACTCAGAAGCTGAATCTAAGGAAAATGAGGAAGAGGAGGAATCCGAGGAGTCAGACTCTGGTGTGGCGAGCCTAGCTCTCGCTATTGCTTCGGCAAGCAACTCCATCTTCAACTATGAAGAAAATGGCAACTCCAACACTGCTGACAATGGCAACAATGACTTCGCTCCCACCTATTGCTTCATGGCAAAAGGTGCCAAGCTACTCAAATATCCCTCCTCTGAATCTAGTGAGGATGAATCTGATGAAAATATCAAACATAGCTATTCCAAACTTGCTAATATTGCCATGAAACAACAAAAAGCTTTGGAAAAAGGTTCAGAATTTGCTAGACAAAAGCGTGATCTGTTGGGTGAGGAACTGAATCAAACTCAAACCCTGACTGATAATCTTCAACAACTACAGTCTAATCTTAAACAACTACAGTCTAACCTTCAAGGTCGTCATGAAACACTCTTAGACGATCATGAGAAGTTTTCTTATGAATTTCTTCAAAGATAGCAAGATCTTGAGAAACTAAGGGTGAGTCATGATGACTTCAAAGGGAAAATGATTCTCTGCTTGCTCAACAGATCAATACCGCTCAGGAAGAATTCATTGCACCTTGTTTGAAATGCATCGAACGTGAATCTGCTAATTCTTCACCTGAATGTTCAAATGCTTCTATTGCTGCAACTTCTTCAACTATTTCTGTGGTCACAAATTCCTCATCTGAGGATACCACAAGTATCACTAACGAAAATGCAGGGTTGAAGGAATTGTATGTGACAGGCATGTACAAAAGCTTCAAAGGGCATCAGGCTCTTTTGTGATGTGCTCAAAAAGCAGATCCTGAACAAAAACCCTAGGAAAGAGGGTATTGCCTTTGATAGAAAACTCAATGCTGATGGGTCCTACTGGAAGCCTGAGCAGTATCCCAAAACCACATGGGTTGCTGCAAAAGGGCCTCCTGTAGATCCTTCTACTTTATCTGGCTTTACCTATGAATCTTCATGTTCATCCGATGAGTCATTTGACTCCAACTATAAACTGTTCAAAAATATGAATGGTGAAGTATTTGCCAGATATGTTGGAACTAACTGTAGGAACGTCCCCCCTATGAAGAAAATTTGGGTTCCCAAAAGGTGCCTTGAAAGTCTACAAGTGAATGTCCTCATGACACCACCTGTGAAGAACAGGAACCCCAGATCAAATTCCTCATATGGATCCAAGTCCTCATATGGATCAAATTCCTCATATGGATCCAAGTCCTCATAATCATCATCGTGCTAATGCTTCTGTTTCGCAGGGAAAATCAAAGGGTCATGAATATGTGCATTATTCTTCAAATCATTATGTTCATAAGTCCTCGAAGAATTTCTCTACTTATTCATATGCGTACTCTAACCCCTTTCCTGTGAAACGAAGTGCACTGGCTTAAATGCCACCATTCTCATATGGAGCTCACAGAATGATGAACTCTTTGCCACCCCTCCAAATGTGGGTGGTGAAGAAAAAGAACTAATCAGACCCGAGAGCGCTTGAAAGGATGCAAGCTAATCATGAAGAACTGAATTACTCATTTCTCACGTCCTTATATTGCTATGGCTATTGTACTACTTGATAAAATTCTATCTGACAAAATTGATGTCACATTCTTCACTCTAAAGTATATGAGTTCGTAAGATGAACTAATTCACCTGCAGGATGAATCTCCCAAAGCTACTGAGTGGGTCGTCGATAGTAGATGTCAAATCACCTGACTAGTGACAAGGACTTACTGATGGACTCTGCTCTATCTCCATCACATCTGAAGCATACTACCTACCTTGACAAAGGAAAAAAGTAAGGTATTGGGTCTAGGTAGGGTTGCAATCTCAAAGGATCAATACATGGACAAAGTCATGCTTGTTGAGTCCCTCGGATTCAACCTCATGTATGTGTCTTTGCTTTGTGATCTTGATATGGTTGTCATCTTTGGGAAATATCATTACATAGTACTCATGGAATCTGAAAATTCCAAAGTCTTCGAAGGCTTTAAGAGAGGAGACTTGTATGTTGTTGATTTCTTTGTGGACCATAGCCAGCCACATATCTACTTGCAAAAGCTTTAGAAGGCTGGCTATGGCATCAATTACTAGGTCATGCTGGCATGAGGAACTTGCACACACTAGAGAATTAAGAAGAAGCACCTCATCAGCATCGAGGGTGTCAAATTCCTTAAAGACCATTTTTGTGGGGCTTGTGAGGCTGGAAAGACGACCAGATCCAAGCATCCCTCGAAGACTATCATGACTACCACTCGTCCTTTTGAATTGCTTCACATGGACCTCTTTGGCCCCACTCATTATGCCACACTAACAAATGCAACATCATTATATGGCTTTGTTATTGTTGATGATTACTCTCATTACACTTGGGTGCATATCATCACTTACAAAACAAAAGTGCAGGAAGTCTTCAAACGATTTTCCTCAGGGGCCACGACGAATTTCGGTTTGAAGATCAAGCATATCAGGAGTGACAATGGGATCAATTTCAAGAATAGTGGCCTTGATGACTATCTTGATGAACTTGGTATTGCTCATGAGTTATCTGCCCCATACACTCCTTAGTAGAATGGCATCATGGAGTGCAAGAATAGGACTCTTGTTGAGATGGCTCGCACAATGATTGATGAATACAAGAAGCCTCATCACTTCTGGCATGAGGCTATTGATACTGTGTGCCACATCATCAGTAGGGCATATCTTCACAAATTCTTCAAGAAAACTTCAATGAGCTCCTTGAAAGTGCGTTACGTCGACTAGAGGGAGGGTGAATAGGCGATTTTTATGAATTCTTCACTGAGGAATTTCAGAGTGAGGAAATTCCTAAGCGAAGAACTACTTGTAGCGGAATAAGTGCTCAGGTATAAGCATAACAGAGCAACATCATAGTCATCATGATGAAATGAAAGGCAAAACACAGAGTACAGAAAGCGTAAACACGGGATAAGCAGGACGAAGACAAACTGACTGAAGAAATAGGATTGAGGAATTAGAGAAAGTATTCAGTCAAAATCTTCAAATAGTAATGATCAGGTTCATCAACACATAATTGAGGAAATGAAAGGGTTGAGGAAATAGAACCAGTAGGCTTGGTGAAGACAATGATTTTGTAGACCAATTCCAACTGCTGTGATAGTTGTACGTCTGGTTGGAGCGGGTGAGTATTTAAACTCGAGGACACACGGTCCTAGACACACAGTCCTCACCATATTCTCCTTGAGCTAAGATCACACAGACCTCGCCCAACAGTAGTGGTAAGTCTTCACAGGTGACTTCCAAACCTTCACAGACTTGGTCACTCGGCAATCCACAATTCCTCTTGGATGCTCAGACCATGACGCTTAACTGTCTGGAGGATACATAGTCCTCAAAGGTAACAAGCGTCAATTCCACACAGGAACAATCTCTTCAGTGATGCTCAATCACTTTGGGTTTGTAGGTTTGGGTTTGGGATTTGGGTTTTCCTCACTTGATGATTTTCGCTCAAAGTCCTCGGAGGATGGGATGCTCTCAATTGACAAGGGTTAGTTTCTCTCGGAGCAGCCAACCAGCTAGTGGTTGTAGGGGGTGGCTATTTATAGCCTAGGGAGCAACCCAACATGATAAGAGATAAATGCCCTTCAATGATATGACCGTTAGGTGGGTAGATATTTTGGGATAGCTGGCGCATAGCACAGCAACAGTCGGATATTGAGGTTCGAGTTCCTCAAGGCTATCATGTTCCTCACTATGTAGGCAATCCGCACTGGCGAATTCCTAACTCCTTAGTCAGAACAAATTGCTCAGAGACCAGAAGATCTCCCTCTCTGTCACTGAAGAAATTGACTGAACTGATATGAGATTTCCAATGGCTTCACTCGAAGGATTGGGTAGGTGTAGGATTTTGAGATGAGCATCACTTGGAAATCAGTTTCCTTAGTATTACCTCGACCCCCTTTAACAGTACGGTGTTTCCTATGACTCAAGAAGAAGAAAATGAAACTATGAAAACAAAAGTCTTCACGCTTCATAATCCTCGCATGAATATCCAAGTCTTCACGGTCACACCAATTTCTTCACTTTCAAAGTCTTCAGGAGAACCAAAGTCTTCAGCTGAAGACATTCATTTTTAGGGATCGACTTTCACGGTAAATATCAAACTCCTCATCAACTTATAGAGCATGTGTACACTCACAAAAATATTAGTCCCTTAACCTATAAGTCTTCAATACACCAAAATCACTAAGGGGCACTAGATGCACTTACACTCCTCACAGACAAAAATCCCAATGTAAGTTATCTCAAAGTCTTCAGTGCTAAATGTTGGATTAGAGATCCTCATTACAATTCTAAGGTTGCACCGAAAGCACATGAGGTTTTTATGCTTGGTTATGGAAAGGAATCGCACACCTACAGAGTCTTCAACACCTATCACCACAAGGTTGTTGAAACTGTAGATGTGCGGTTCGATGAGACTAACGGCTCGCAAAAAGATCACCTAGCTCCTGTGCTAGGTGAAATGCCTCCTGAATAATCCATTAAGCTCAAGGATACTAAGGATGTCATACCCACCGAAGAACCTGCTAAAGAAGTTATTCTAGACTGTGAAGAAAATCATGCTGGTGCACCTGAGGAAAAGTGTGGTGAAGAAAATGCTCAGCCCAATCAAACTCATCAACCTGCTCATCCTCGTGTGGCAAATGAAGTGCAGATTGACAAAATCCTTGATGAAATCAATGCACCAGGTCCTCTCACACGCTCCAAAACTTCACATTTGTCTTACATTTGTGGGCACTTTGCTTTTGTCTATCACAGAGCCCACCAAAGTTGATGGAGCATTTTTGGAGACTGGGCGGATTCAAGCAATGCAAGAGGAATTGCATCAATTCGAGCTCAACAATGTGTGGGAACTTGTTAAGCGACCAAATCCTCGCAAGCACACATCATAGGTACCAAGTGGATCTACCGCAACAAGCAGGACAAAAATGGCCAAGTGGTGAGGAATAAGGCTCGTCTTGTAGCTCAGGGCTACACACAGGTTGAAGGAATTATCTTAGATGAAACTTTTGCACCTGTTGCTAGACTTGAAGCTATTCACATATTGCTTGCTTATGCTAACCATCATAATGTCATCTTATATCAAATGGATGTGAAAAGTGCACTCCTCAGTGGTAAGCCGCTTGAGGAAGAAGTATATGTTGCTCAACCCCCGGGTTTTGAAGATCCTGAGCATCCTGACAAAGTATTCAGACTCAACAAGGCCCTCTATGGCCTCAAGCAGGCCCCACGGGCATGGTATGATACACTGAAGGAATTCCTCATGAAGAAAGGATTCAAACCCGGTTCACTTGAACCAACTCTTTTCACAAAAACTTATGATGATGAATTATTCGTGTGTCAAATATATGTAAATGATATTATCTTGTGTTGTACTGACAAACGTTAAAGTGACGAATTTGCCTATATGATGAGTGAAGAATATCAAATGTCTATGATGGGAGAATTGAAATTCTTCTTAGGTCTTCAAATTCGTCAACAACGCAAGCATCTTCATATCTCAAGAGAAATACCTCAAAGATGTACTGAGGAAATTCGGCATGCAAGATTGCAAAGGCATCAAAATCCCTGTGCCCACAAATGGCCAACTCTGCACCGATGAAAATGGTAAAGACTTCGATCAAAAGGTATACCGCTTCATGATTGGCTCTTTATTGTACCTATGTGCATCTAGGCCAGATATTATGCTTAGTGTTTGCATGTGTACCCGATTTCAAGCTACACCGAAGGGATCACACCACAAGGCTATGAAACATATTCTTCGATATCTAGGATTATGGTATCCCAAGGGCTAGGCTTTTGATCTCATTGGATATTCTGACTCTGACTATGCTGGTGATCGGGTGGATCGCAAGTCAACATCAGGCACATGCCATTTTCTCGGACGATCCTTAGTATGTTGTTCCTCGAAAAAGCAGAATTGCCTATCACTGTCTACTATTGAAGCTGAGTACATTGATGCTAGTTCTTGCTGTGCTCAATTGTTGTGGATGAAGCAAACTCTCAAGGATTATGGCATCAATGTGAATAACATGCCTCTCTACTACAAAAATGAGAGTGCCATCAAAATTTCTCACAACCCAGTTCAGCACTTGAAGACTAAGCACATCCAGATTCATCATCATTTTCTTAGAAATCATGTGTTCAGGGGCAAGATCTCCATCGACCACATGAAGACTGAAGAACAATTAGCGGATTTCTTCACAAAGCACTTGGATGAAAAGAGATTTTGCAAGTTGCGGTGTGAGCCAAATATCTTAGAATCTTTGAATGTCCTTTGAAAGGACACACATCCCAACACTTATGCAAAATTGATGGCTTAGATGTGCAACACACGAAGTAATGTTTTTCTTCAATCAATGAAGACTAACCCTCTAAGTGTGAATAAATTAATGAAGAATTTGATTCTCAGAGCCCTACGACAATTGTACGCGGTGTCTTAAATCATAATTCTTATATGATGGGTCACGCCACCAACTAATGTTGAAAACCTTGAAATTTGAGTTTTTCATGATTGTGCAAATTCTTCAAAATTTCAAATTCCTCAAGTTTGCAATTTCTTCAACTTCTCGACTGGTGTTCTTCATTGACTATATACATAAATTTGAGTTTTTGATGTCCTCAATCGCATTCACTTATTTGTAATTCTTCAAGTTGATTTTTTCTCTCTAAGAGAATGTGACCAGACTCGTTCCCCTCTATGCTAAGCTCAATCCAGTCTGTTCAAAAATTCTTCATGTGTGTTATGTTTGAAACCCATTCAAAGTCTTCACTATGTCCTTGACAGCTGAAGAATTTGCGAACAAAACTTTAAACAATTTCCTATCTAATTTTTGTATGTTGCCGCTCAAACCGTCCCACTTCCCACAACGGATTAAAATACTCACCCATGATCCCCCACGTCTCCACTTCTCAGTACGTGGGAGATACATGTCGATAGGATAGCAAGGGTCTGGGGCATGTTCGTCCAAAATCTTTGGGCAAACAGTTTTTCACTTCGGCTATAAATACCCCTTACCCTCCTCAGACCTCATTTACTCCGCTCCACCACAACTCTCCTCGCTCGAGCCCAGACCTAGAGTCGTCACTGAACTCCATCATCACCGGTGAGGAAGAGCTTCACTGCCTCAACCTCCTCCTCGTCGTACTCGTGCCGGCCGCGGAAATCCTCACTCCACCGCTGCCGTAGCTGTCTCCCGCTGCCAAGTTAGGGTGTGGGAGATCTGGACTGATGAACTTCTCCATTTACACTCCCAGTTTGTCATGTTCTTCATCAAGGGTAATTAAAATCTGATTTTACTACCCTACTTTGATTCTTATGATTTTCACAAAATGCTCAAAAGGTGTTTATTCTTCAACAATCTACTCCTTAAACACCTCAATGCTTCTTTCGCTTGATAAATTTCTCGAAGCTATGATTTTCCTCAAGATTCCTCAATTGTGTGGATTTTCAAATATATACAAATCTGGAACCTGAGTCAAGAACGCTTATTGAAATTCCTCAAGACATCTATGGTCGAATCCCTCAACTTGATAATCTTTTTGAAAAATTTCTGAGAACACATATGACCTCTTCAAACTCTTCGCACCTTTACTCTATTCATAGGTACAAATATCTGCTGATGAATCACTAGGTTCTCGTCAACTTAACTCATTCGCATCGTTCCTCGAAGAAAAATTGCATACTTCCCCAGAATCATCAAAAGTTCAAAATTCTCAACCGAGGAAAATGGCAGAAGGGAAAAGACCTCAAAAAGGAGAAAAAGGCCAGAGACAAACACATCATTTGAAATCCCTGAGGATATCTATGATGAACATCGCACACCAGATGAAGAAAATCATGGGAAAGATACCAAGACATAGCGCAAAGTGCGCATTCAGAGGATTGAAAGGAGATGAGCAAAGGAATGGAAGGAATACCACTATGTTACTCCCAAATACATGAAGAAATTCGCTGTAAATCTTCCTTGCCCAAGACCGCCTCTAGCTGCTGGGCAACGAAATGATCCTAATAGCATCAAGCATGGTGAGGAATTTCCAAAAGAATGGACCAAGCGCCAAGCAAAGCTCCAAAAAACTGCAGCTGGAGCAGCGAGGAAATTCAATGAGGATTCTCAAGCTGCTGCTGCTGAGGCCTCTGCCAGTAAGTCGGCGCCCAAGAAGGCTAGCCGAAGAGATCTGCTGTGAAACCAACATCCTCAAGATCAATGCCCTCATGGCCAGATTCCTCAACTGCAAAGCCATCAGAGCAAATGCCTCGGGCAACTTCCTCGAGGGCAGCAAAAATTCCCTATGTTGCTACAATATCCTCAGATGCTGCCACAAAGTCCTCAACACATGTGCATCTTGCTACGTGTTAGCGGACTGTTGGTTTTTCAATTGCATCAGGAGCATCTGCAACTTCCTCATCCCAACCACAATCCTCAAGTGGTCCAACTATATTGAAGGTTAAGTCCACTACTGGACGTGGAAAGAGGCCAAGTCCTCACAAGAAACAAGTGGTGTTCCAAGTTCTATCTGATGATGATGAAGCTGATCATGATGAACTTGCAGAAATCATCAAAGACAGACAAGAAAGGGCTGCACGAGCCAAAGGAAGCTCTGTTCCTCTTATGCTGGATCCGAAGAAGACCCACGACTTCATTGACCTATGGCACAAGGATCCAAACACTCCACTCTCTGACCTGAATCTGACTCCTAGTCAAAGTCACATGCTGACTGCCTTCATAGGCAAAGAAGAATGGAAATTTGAGAAGGCTAGGCGAGTGAAGAAGGACTAGTACAAGAAAGAGTGCTTTTTGAGGAACAATGTTCTCACTATGTCTCCTTAAGAACTTGTCATGGTTCAGAAGGAAATCAAAGTCCTCAGCGATGAATGTGATCGATACCATGCTGATTGGCTAGGAGCCAAGGTCAGATTTGTCAATCTCAAGGCAAATGTTGTAGCTCCATCGAAACAACAAATTCCTCAGGCTGAAGATTCTGTTCAGCCTGCTAAAGAAAATGAAAGAGCTGCTGAAGAAGCTACCAGAGCAGCTGAAGAAATTCTTGTTTCTGAAGAAACTGACAGGACAACCACCAATATTGAGCCTGAAAAACAAGCAAAGCCAGCTGAAGAAACTGATGCGCATGAAGAAATTGAGAATACTAGGGCGACTGCTTTAGTCGTGCCTAAAGAAAATGCAGCAACTTCATCTGATCCTCCTGCAAAATCTTCAAAGATAAAAAAACCACACTTCCTTCTACATCAGAAGTGAAGAAAACAAAGGCTGCAGAGAAGGAAGCCGCGAAGAAAAGGAAAGCATCAACCTCTGCAGAGTCCTCAGCTCCCAAGAAAATGAGGACTTTGACGAGCTCTTTCAGTGAACCAATTGATATTGTTGCAATTTCAATTGTGCCATCAAAGGAATTAGTTCTGTTTGGTGAAGAATATGTCATTCCTGATGATGACATTGATGAAGAAAATCCTTCTGGTGCTTCCTCAGAGCAGATGGACAAAGAAATTGAGGTGGAAGCTGTTGCTTTAACACCTCTCGTATCATCGCCTATGCCTCAGTTCACTGCTGAAGAGGCTAGCATAGAAGAAATTGATGAGGATGTGGATATTGGTTCAACTAATCCACTTATCAATGCTCAATATTGGGAGTCAGCTCACCCAAATTCACCCATTACCACACCTCTCACTCAAGTTCCTCAGTCCCCTGTGCAGACTAAAGAAATAATTACTGGATCTGAAGGTCATGCAACTCCACTACAATCCATTCCTGGAGAAATTCCAGCTGCAACAGCTGAAGAAATGGAGAATCAGACTGCTGCTGATGAAACTGCTGCTTCAGTTCCTTAGCCTGTTGCACCAGAAGTTGTGCCTCGAGAGGTTGTGAGGTGTATTACTGCAAATCTTCAGCCCAAGCCTCAAAATCCTCAGTCTGGCACAAGGAGGCCAAAATTCAAGAATGTCGATTTCTTCACTGAGCATCATTTATTCACTCATCAAAATCCTTATGACTCAGCAAGACTAAGGCGCAAGAGGTTTTGGACTACAAGTCAAATGAATTTTCATGCCTCTATTCTGTTTGACAAGGACAAAGTCTTCCAACACCGGCAAATTCCTCATGTGGATATGGAGTCCATTCCATGCTTTCAACCAGTTCTAAATGTTCTTCACAAAGCTGGACTCCTCAGTTTCTGTGCTGACATTTGTAATTGGAATGAAGAGCTAATTCTTCAGTTTTATGCAACTCTGCACCTCACTAGAAATGTCTCAGATGTCAATTCATGGGTTCTGGACTAGATGACTGAAAACACTCACTACAAAGCTCCAGCAACTGAATTGCTTCATGCCATCCGACTCAGTCCTCCTATAGAAGGTGCAAGGCTGATCTATGAAGAACCTGAACTTCAAAATCATCTCATGCAAGTATTGATGAAGCCTTTGCATCCTGGCTGAGGGAGTCCTGGACTAGGGGGTGTCCGGACAGCCGGACTATCATCGTCCGCCGGACTCCAAGACTACGAGGATACAAGATTGAAGACTCCGTCCCGTGTCCGGATGGGACTTTCCTTGGCGTGGAAGGCAACCTTGGCAATACGGATATGTAGATCTCCTACCATTGTAACCGACTCTGTGTAACCCTAGCCTCCTCCGGTGTCTATATAAATCGGCAGGCTTTAGTCCGTAGGACATAATATACATTACAGCAATCATACCATAGGCTAGCTTTAGGGTTTAGCCTCCTTGATCTCGTGGTAGATCCACTCTTGTACTACCCATATCATCAATATTAATCAAGCGGGGCGTGGGTTTTACCTCCATCAAGAGGGCCCGAACACAGGTAAAACATCGTGTCCCTTGTCTCCTATTACCATCCGCCTAGGCGCACGATTCGGGACCCCCTACCGAGATCCGCGGTTTGACACCGACATTGGTGCTTTCATTGAGAGTTCCTCTGTGTCGTCACCGATAGGCTCAATGGCATCTTCAATCAACGACGCTGTCCGGGATGAGACTTTTCTCCCGGACAGATCTTCGTATTCGGCGGCTTCACACTGCGGGCTAATTCACTTGGCCATCTAGAGCAGATCGAAAGCTACGCCCCTGGCCATCAAGTCAGATTCGGAAGCCTAAACTTCATGGCCAACGTCCGCGGGGACTTGATCTTCGACGGGCCCGAGCCACAGCCAAGCATGCCACACTGTTACGATGGGCATGATCTAGCTCTGCCGCCGAACAGTGCGTTGCTGGCCGCACAAGAACCCGCTCCGGTCCTTAGTCCGGAGCCGATCGCCAGATCAAGGACGGTGGATGGACACCGCCTCGGGGCTGCAACTTCTATGGCGATGGGCGAAAACTAACCTTACCCCTCATGGCTTCGTGACTCGAGGAGCGGACTCCTTGCGAACTCCGGACCTCCACGCCCTGTCGAATTTGATTGGGCGCGGTTATAAATTCACCGCCGCGGACATCTTCAACACTCGCCCTTTGGCGACATCCTAAATCGCTAAAGCATCTCTCGCTATCCGGAGAGTCTGGCGGATTATGGCGGGATGGTTGGGATCGGACGACGAAGAAATTGAGCCCACCCACCACCCACTTTGTAGCCACTTGCCGATGATCTAACCGACATGCTAGACTACGACTCCAAAGACATCGGCGCTATGGGCGGCGATGCGGAGACGAACGAGAACCAGCGCCTCTGAGGCATTGGAAGACCACCTCGTCATCGACATATACATGGTGGATACCCCAAAAGATGGGGACGGCGAAGAAGCGGCGGAGGCAGATTCTCTAAAAAACAGCCCAAGCGCCGGCGTCGGTGGCGCCGCTCTAAATCCCGCCACAGCAAGAATGGAGATTCGGCACGAGAGATAATAACACCCAGAGAGTGCGAAGATAATCCCTCTAGCAACACTCGGCGCGGGAGGATCGAAAGCAATCCCTCATGAGAGGCGGCGGGCGAAGAGGCCGAGGACTATAACTATATACCTCCCTCCGAAGGCGAGGCAAGCCTCAATGACAGCAATTAAATCGTGCCGAGATCCCGTCGAACAAGAGCATTTCAAGCGCAGGCTTATCGCCACGGCAAATAGCCTAAAGAAAAAGCAGCAGCAGCTTCAAGCTGATCGGGACCTGCTGGCCGATCGATGGACCGAGGTCCTCGCGGCGAAAGTATAAACTCGAGCGCCCTCCAAAAGCTACCCAAGGCGCAAGTTGCTCCCCGATTAGAGGAAGAAGCATACATACCTTCATCACCAGGCGATACGATCGACCGACCGACCACCCGTGGTCGCGATAGAAGAGCATCCAGGCCCTCCACAAAGACCGTACCCGGCATCGCTCCAAAAGTCTGAAGCCAAGAGGAACACGCCGGACTTGCGAGATGTATTGGAGGACAAAGCAAGGCAATCCAGATCCATCTACGGATCACGTGGGCGCCCACGACCCATAGCGAATATCGTCGCGCGGATACAATAACCCGGCGGGCGAACACAGCAGACAATGCTCTCTCGAGCTACGTCGCGATATTGCCCAATATAGGCGCGCGCACCCGCTATGCTTCAGCGGCGAAGTAATGGATCATCAAATCCTCAAGGGTTTAAACCCGTAAACATTGAATCCTACGATGGAACAACAGACCCGCGGTTTGCATCGAAGATTATCTCCTTCACATCCATATGGCCCGGCGGCATCTCCATGCCATCAAGTATCTCCCTCAAGCTTAAAGGACCAGCTCGGCATTGGCTTAACAGCTTGCCCGCAGAGTCAATTGGGTGTTGGGAAGACACGGAAGCCGCATTCCTCGACAACTTCGAGCACCTATGTGCGGCCACCGATGCCGATGACCTAAGCCACATAATTCAGCAGCAGACGAATCGGCGGACAATTACGGACACGGTTCTTGACAAAGAAAAACCAAATCGTCATTGTCCGGATCAGAGGCCCTCGCAGCCTTCAAACATAACATCATGAAGAGTGGCTAGCCCGGCACAGGGGCGGAAAAGCGAAATCAATGGCAGCCCTCACATCATTAATGACCGCTTTTGCGGAGAGGATAGCTGGCTAGCTCGCAGCAACAACCTCGATAAAAATTTGGCGGTCCGGATACTAAGGACCACAATGGCGGTCGCGTCGAAGCAAAATAAGCGCCGCGTGCGGTGGCGACAAGGAGGATCTGGCGGTCAGCGCGGATTCGAGGCTCTAAACCGGTCGATGGAAGAAGCCATTCAAAAGAACCACTCCGGGTCCGTCCAATTTGGACCGAATACTCGACCGCTTATGCGGATACATGGCACCTGAAAAGCCAGCTAATCACACCAGCAGAGATTGCTGGGTGTTCAAGCGAGCGAGCAAGTTAATTGCCAAAACAACAACAAGGGGCTAAACAGCGGCGGCGAGGAAGAGACCCGACCACCAAAAATAGAGGACGAAGGGTTTCCCCCACAAGTGCGGACGGTGAACATGATTTCGCAACCCATATACCCGGAGGGGGCGGAAGCGTGCACTACGGGGCGTATCTGCGATGGAGCGATCGCCCCAAAGTTCAATCCATGGTCCTCTTGTCCAATCACTTTCGAAGAGACCATCGACCAGCATCCGCCATTGCGGATTCGCGCGTGGTTTTAGACCCAATCGTCGATGGATTTCACCTCACGAGAGTCGATGGGCGGCGGCGTAGCCTAAACCTGCTTTATCGGGATACGATGTGCAAGATGGGCATAGACCCTCAAGGATTAAACCTACAAAGACAACCTTTAAAGGCGTCATACCAGGTGTGGAGGCCAATTATACGAGCTCGATCCTGCTGGAAGTGGTCTTCGGATCCCGGATAATTTCGGGCGAGAATTAATCTTGACATAGTCCCATTCATAGCGGCTATCACGCTCTGCTTTCGGACGAACGCGTTTGCAAAATTCAGCGCGGTGCCGCATTATGCATACCTCAAGCTCAAGATGCGAGGCCCTCGTGGAGTCATCACGGTCAGCGGAAATCGGATGCGCTCCTCGAGCGGAGGAACATCTGCGGCTCTCACGGCAGAAGTACAAAGCAGCCTCTTAAGGCAATTTTCGAGTCCGGCCGTTAAACGGCCGGATACAGCCAAATGCGCCCGAAGCAACACCAACCAAGACCACCTGGCACGATCCGAGCACGCGTATCAATGCGGCCCTAACCCCCGCTCTCGCATGATTGCAAGAACAACCCTCCGCGTACATCATTATGCTTTGGAGATACCATGGGCGCAGGGGAAGGGGCACAACCACAATGGACCCAGAGTGCGGCTCGACCACACCAGGGGCTCACAAGTGTGCCACTCTTTCTAATTATTATTTTCCTTCTTTATGTACACAGGACTCCGTTAGCCAGAGGCCCTGTCCGGCGGTGAACCCGCTGAACTCATGATGCAACAGCCGGGGAGTAAAAAATGCGGCGACGAACACTCAGGTGGTCTCAATTACGAGCATTAAATTTGATTATATACACCAAGTCCACAGCCCATCCCTGGAGGGGACATGTTCAACTAGTCCAAAACCCTTGATTACCGCACTATTTGTATCAGTCCGCACTCATAGCAGATTTCCTTTAATAAATGATGCAGCACCTTTTTGCTTGTTATTACATATATATGTTCATTACATGACATCTTGCACCCGTATATTTTGATACGGCCTAATACACCAGGGGCTCATGTTCCCCACATTATGGTGTGATAAGTCCGAACACTTTCACAAGTACAGCACCCCGAACTTATAGCATTATATGAATCGGCTCCGAATCATGTCTTGGGTCAATAGTTGGGTTTGCCCGGCTCCCACGTTTTGGTGCCTTACGTTCCGTTCCATCGGCTAAGGTGGCACTGGGAGAACCACTGCGATTGAGCCCGGTTGAGCAGGCGGCGCCTCGATGGAAAGCTAAAACTGACCCGGCATGATAAGGCGAGAGACTGAGTCGCTGTTCGAGAGGTTTTTGGGTCCTTAAGACCCACGCCGCTTGGCGAAGTTCGGATAATGTCAAGCGAAGGCGTGGATAGCGCCAATTCGGTCTTCGAATACTAGGGGCTTCGCCGAAATTAAAATTATAAGATTCTATGGCTAAGTGAGAGTGTTCAAGCATTATAAGTCCGATTGCCTTGTTACGTTGTGTTGGCGCCTCCTAGATGGACCCAAAAGTGGGAACAAGAGTGCTCAAGTTATCCCAAACACCCCAAGCACTTGCGGCTTGGGGCTGAAGCCAACGACTTGCCATCTCTCGAGATTTTATAAGCGGCCGCACAGAAGGTAATATTTTAAATTAAACAAGCGTTGCTTAAAGCGCACATGAACAAAGTTTCAGCGCATAGGATAATACATAGCGAGTTTACTCAAAATTACATCTCTAGGGCATTCATCCATAATATCGCGGGCCCCCTTGAGACAGTTTTATAATACATTTGGTGTCACGATACTCCTTGCCGGTGGCGGCGGATCGATGAAGCTTCTCGCATCCAGCCTGCCCAGTGCACCTTCATGCGGGCAAGGGCCCGCCGAGCACCTTCAATCTGGCGGGCGCTTGATGACCTCCACCGAGGCACGCATCCACCAGCCGCCGCCTGAGGCGAAGTAGCTCCCGGGCATGGCCTGTCGAGCCCAATGCCGGACTATAAGGCCCTTCATGGCCTCCTCGGCTACCTTGTGGAGTTCGACCAGCTGCTTGGCTGGTCGCTTGAAAGCACCGGATGGCCGACCTCGGTGTCTTGAGACGAAGACCTTCTCGTGTTGAGCTCCCCTCCTTGCCATGGTAGAATCGGCGACATCGGACACACTCTGTGGCAGATCTGCAAGCGCCTGGAGAGCTCGAATGCGGGTAAGTGTCGGGTAGTTTACATTAACATGTTTGCTTTGCATGAAAATGCCTTACCCACGCTATCTTCTTTACATCTTCAACCTCTGAAGGGCCTTACGGGCCTCGGCCTTGGCGGACTTGGCACTTTCGAGGCGAGGTGGCTCGGACTCTCGAGTCTTGGAGTCACGCTCCAGCTCTCATGCTTCTCCATGAGAGCCTGGAGCTCTTGCCGCACTTCCGCCACCTGTGCCTCCTTCTTCTCTCGCTCTGCCCGTTCCGCGGCTGCACTGTGTTCGGCCGCGGAGAAAGCCTCCTTCAGGGCTGCCACCTCGTTTGTGGCCCCTGCAATACCCATATTATCCTTGTTAATTTTATTGCAACCAAAATCCTTTTCTGTAAGGTAACAATTCAAGCGGTGCTACTCACCTTCTTTGTCCTCGAGCTGCCTCTTGGCATGGCGAGCTCTCGCTCGGACCGCTCGAGATCTGCTTTAACGTACAACCTCCATGATCGGTCTGGCAAGGTCGGCAGCACAGCTTGCAAACCCATATTGACATAATTTATTAGCAACTGCGAATATATTTTTAGATCCTCGGTCGGCTTTTCTTTCCGAAGACCGAACCGAGCATCGAGGGCTCTTGTCTATGCGGTATTACATTACACAATTTCAACTTTTACCTCAAAGCCTTTTAAAAGGCTACTGCGAGCTTCGGTCGGCCCGCTCTTGGCGGCTGGACCTTGAATCACCGCACTCATAACGGTGCGGTGTTCTTCCTCGATGGAAGTGCCTTTGGCGCCTCCGGAAGTTATCCGGCGCCTCGGTTGGGCGGAGGCGCTGGTGTCCGCAATCTTGCCCTTCTTTCGAAGGGGCGGCCTGCCGGACTTTGGAACCACTGCAGGTTCCGTCGTAGAGTCCGGCGCAAAGTCCGGGAGGCTGCCTTGCGGCGCCTCCGGAGCCTCCTCCTGATGGGTCCCTTTCTGGGATCCCACCTCGGCGTCCTCATCGGCGCGGGGAGTAGAGGCCATTGGAAGTGAATCCACATCCGACGGGGCCAACGACCCGCTCGAAGAAGCGGGGAGATCATCATCGGCCGGACTGCGGACAGTATGCGGCATTAGTAGGACACTATGTGTCACGTAAGAAATTGCATATCTGGGATCCGGATACTTACGATCTCGCCGGAGGCCTGGCCCTTGAAGGCCACTCCTCGCCGCCAATGTAGGTGTCGGCGGAGCTGTCCGGGGGAATAGTTCTCCCCCTCTTGGACCCTTCGGCCTCCCCTGTTGGGGAAGCCTTCCTCTTCCTCTCTCCCTCCTCCAGGAGAGAGTCTTCTTCCTCCTCCTCATCTTCGGGGGAGGAGTCCGCCTCGTCGTCAGACGCCTGATTACGAGAACTCTTTCGAGTCCCGTGGCCACCTTCTTGGCCTTCTTCTCCGGCACCACGTGCGGTGCGGAACCAGCAGCCCGCTAGGCGGGCATCCACTGGTCTTCGGCATAGGATCCGGGCGGATGAGCTGCTCGGCCTTCTCCATCCATTCCTGTCAAAAGAAAAGGGAGATTGAAACCCTCTTAGAACCAATCTATTTACAACGAGTGTCCCGTAAAGGGGTAGAATCACTTACCTCGTCAGCGGGATGCTGTGAGTGAAATCCGTGATCTTCCGTCGCGGATGCGGGGGCTTCGGCGCCCTTAAACAGCACCCTCCAGGCACCTTCGTATGTCATGTCAAAGAGCCCGCTTAGCGCCTGGTGCTGTTCCGGATCGAACTCCCACAGATTAAATGCCCGTTCTTGGCATGGGAGGATCCGGCGGACGAGCATGATTTGGACCACGCCAGCGAGCTGAGCTTCTTGTTCACCACGGATCTGGGCTCGAGTCCGTCGGCTCGCCGGATTACCCCACAACAAGCCCTTCTCTTTCCAGGAGGTGAGTTGTGTGGGGATACCAGATCTAAACTCGGGGGCCGCCGCCCACGTAGGGTCGCGTGGCTCGGTGATATAGAACCACCCCGATTGCCACCCCTTGATGGAGTCCACAAAGGCCCCTTCGAACCAGAGGACATTGGGCATCTTGCACAACATGGCGCCTCCGCACTCCGCCTACGTGCCCTTCACTACCTTCGGCTTGACGTTGAAGGTCTTGAGCCACAAGCCGAAGTGGGGCCGGATGCAGAGGAGGGCCTCACACACGACGATGAACGCCGAGATGTTGAGGATGAAGTTTGGCGCGAGATCGTGGAAATCCAGGCCGTAGTAGAACATGAGCCCCGGACGAAAGGGTGCGATGGAAAGCCCGATCCGTGGAGGAAGTGGGGAAGGAAGGCGACCCTCTCATGGGGCCCGGGGGTAGGGATGAGCTGCCCTCGTCAGGCGGCCGGTCGCAATATCGCCGGAAAGGTACCGGCGTTGCGCAGCTGGTGATGTGCTCCTCCTTAACGGTGGAAGCCAACCACTTGCCTCCCCCTCCGGACATGGTCGGGGAAGGTTAAGACGAGATGCGTGAGCTTGGGCATTGGAGCTTGAGTGCGCGGAGGTGAATAAGCAAAGGAGGAAGAAGGCGTGGGTGAAAAGGTGAATCCTTATCCCTTATATAGGTCGGTGAAGACTATGCGCCCCCCACCGGCCTGGTAAAACTCGCTTATCTCCCAAGCGCCACCATCAATGGCGCGGTTGGGTTACCCACGTCCGTATTGATGAGAATCCCGGAATAAGGGAACACGATCCTGCTTGACAAGGCGTGCCAAGAAACCGCTTAGCTAAGCGTGTTGAGGTGGTATAATAAAAAGCGATTCAAGTAGGAGCACAGATAGCGGTGTGATGTCATGCCGCATAATCGTCGTGATTGGACTTGTGTACATATTATTCTCTCTCGGTGGAATGTGGAATTTATTTTGCGAGCGGACACTATCTGGTGTTCATGATCTTCTCTGGATTATTCAAGGAAGGAACCCGCCTTGCAATGCCGAACATTATCTTGCGCGGACTTATCGTCATTGAAGCCTGGTTAGGGACTCTTGAGGAGTCTGGACTAGGGGTGTCGGACAGCGGACTATCATCGTCCGCGGACTCCAAGACTACGAAGATACAAGATTGAAGACTCCGTCCTGTGTCTGGATGGGACTTTCCTTGGCGTGGAAGGCAAGCTTGGCAATACGGATATGTAGATCTCCTACCATTGTAACCGACTCTATGTAACCCTAGCCTCCTCCGGTGTCTATATAAACTGGAGGGCTTATGTCCGTAGGACATAATATACATTACAACAATCATACCATAGGCTAGCTTTAGGGTTTAGCCTCCTTGATCTCGTGGTAGATCCACTCTTGTACTACCCATATCATCAATATTAATCAAGCAGGACGTAGGGTTTTACCTCCATCAAGAGGGCCCGAACCTGGGTAAAACATCGTGTCCCTTGTCTCCTGTTACCATCCGCCTAGACGCACAGTTCGGGACCCCCTACCCGAGATCCGCCGGTTTTGACACTGACACTGGCCAAGCTCCAAGAAGCACTTTCCTCGTGAAAGATTTGTTATATGTGCCCAGGACTGTCTACCACATATTGACCAAAACCCTCAGTCCGATCAAAGGCCACAACTTTGAAGAAGAAGAAGAAGTTGTTAGCATCATGAAGAATCTGATGTTCAATATTATTCATGATATTCCCATTAACTATCACGATTTCTTCATGAGGACTTTGGCCAATGTTGCGCTTTCACCGTTTGAATTCAAGCCATATGCTCCTCTGATTATGAAATTCATCAGAACCAGATCTTTGATTCCATACAAGGCTGACTTTCAGAATCGCCTCCTATTCAAGTCCTCAAAAGGACTATTTCGTCAGTTGATGAAAAAGGCAAAGCTGTTGTTATTTATGAAGGCACTCGTCCATTGGATGGTCAATTTCGTAAGGTTGCATCTTATTCCACCAATGATGACTCTGCCACACAAGACTCTGTTGCAAAAGCCACAACACAAAATCCTCAAGCTTTTGCCTCGCATGTGAAGACTGATCGCGAACTTCTTCTAAGTCTTCATCAAAAAGTTGATCGCAATCACAAGTGGGTCAGGCGTTAATTTGGCTCAATTCTTTAGAACATGGCTGTCACTCAGAACACTATGAAGAAGAATCACTACTATGTGCATGAAATCTTCGACCGCACTTGGGATATACTCTCTCATCTTTACAGTGATGAAGATCTCAAGCAGATGGACTTTCAGCAGAACTTTGACTGGTCTCATCCTCCTTGGAAGAAATTCAAGAAGGTCAAAGTTCCTCAGCTGGTCAAAAATTCATATTCTTCATCGCGTGAGGCGGATGAAGCTGAGGATCTCGATGACACCGCAGCAGGCCCTACATCGACAAACAACCCCGACAACAACGCTGGTGACCTCAAGCTGATATTCTTCAGGGGCATTAGTCCTCATTGTTCGTCCCTTTTGGTCATTTGATGACAAAGGGGGAGAAATATGAGTTAGTCTTCAAGCGGGTCTCTATACATGGGTTGTTTTTCTTTAAGTTACAACTCTCGTTCTTCTGAGGTGTTTGTTTGTTGAGTTGTAAACTTAAGTCTGATGGTGGTCTGACTCTTTTGAACTGCTTTCTGCATGCTTATTTCCTCAAGTACCTTAATGCACGCATGATGAATTTCGCCAAACACCATTTTTCATCATGCATTTCAAATTCTTCATACTATATGTTAAATGCGTGAATGGATTACAAGATATAGGGGGAGATCTCCAAGATTTTATCCTACAATGTGCATTTGTAGTCCAAAGCCAATTCCTCAAATATGCACATCTTCAGGGGTGGTTCTTCTATATCTTGCAATCAAGTTCCTCAATATCATTATTTACACTTCATATATTTATCCCCATTGAAAACTTAACCTATTTGTCATCAATCACCAAAAAGGGGGGAGATTGTAAGTGCATCTAGTTCCCCTTAGTGATTTTGTTGTACACATGCCATATAAGTCTCTGAGGAGTTTGATATATCCGAAGAAAGTCGACCCCTAAAAATTAATGTCTTCATCTGAAGACTTTAGTTTTCTTGAAGACTTTGAAAATGAGGAAATTGGTGTGACCTTGAAGATATTGATATTGGTGCGAGGACTATGAAGCATGAAGACTTTTGTTTTCATAGTTTCATTTTCCTTTCTCGAGTCATAGGAAACACCGTACTATTAAATGGGGTCGAGGTAATACTAAGGAAAAATTTCCAAGGGATGCTCATCTCAAAGCCTACACATACCCAATCCTTTGAGTGAAGCCTTTGGAAATCTCTTGTAGTTCAGTCAATCTCTTAAGTGACAGAGACAAAGATCTTCTGGTCTCTGAGAATTTGTTCTGACTAAGGAGTTAGGATTTTGCCAGTGTGATTTTCCTACAACGAGGAACATGATAGCCCTGAGGAATTTGAGAGCTCAACTTTTCGACCGTTGTTGTGCTTCGTGCCAGCTGTCCCAAATACCTTATCCACATAACGGTCATATCATTAGGGGCATTTATGTCTTATCATATCGGGGTGCTCCCTGACTATAAATAGCCGCCCCTCAACCACTAACTAGTTGGCTGCTCCGAGAGATAGATTGACACTTGTCATTTTAGAGCATCCCATCCTCCGAGGACTTTGGGAGAAAATCATCAGTGAGGAAAAACCCAAAACCCCATGTTAGGACCCTAATCCAATGCCACACCGATCTAGCATGTAACACCTCATATCACTGTGCGGCCTCACGCACGTTCCCACGGGTGTCGCCTTACCAGGCCCGGGACCGTTTGCGCCTTTTGGCTCACGTATATGATAGTGTCGCTAGCATCCATATGACAAAGAACGCGGGATGACATGACCAATCGTGAACCCAAAGTGGCGCTAACTTACAGGGACAGGCATACATGACCAACGAACGTGTCGGTCAACAGCGAGTGAATCCGGGCTGTAGCAGCTGGGCTAGCAGGACTCCAGAGAATCTGGGCTGTAGCAGGATAACAGGACTCCGATAGACACAGCGTGACATTTCCCCGAAGGGACAGACACAGGAACGAATAAGGACACATGCCGGCCGGCCTAAGTGTTCCGGAGCAGTAGCCAGCTACCATGGCTCAGTGGAAGCACTAGGAGACATTTCCCGGTAAGAGAGGCTACCAAGGATAAACAACTAGGTTGTCAGATCCCATACATACCAAGCATTTCAATAACATACACACAATATGCTCGATATGTGCAGATACAACATGGCATCACAACATGACTCTACTACACAAACATGGGTCTCATGACCCAACATTCAGAGCATACAAGTCAAAGCACACGCGGAAGCTTAACATGTATGAGTACAGACAACTATAAATGAAAAAGGCTGAGAAGCCTAACTATCTACCAGATCCTGCCGAGGGCAAAAGATCGTAGTTGAGGTAACAAGCTAAACGTCGAAGTCCACACTAAACTACTAGTGAGACGGAAGTCTCTCTGCAAAAACATAAAATAGGCAAACGTGAGTACAAATGTACCCAGCAAGACTTACATCAGATCTAACTACATATGAATCATTATCAACAAAGGGGATGGTGGGGTTTAACTGCAGCAAGCCAGCTTTGACCCACTGGCTATCCTGTACTACGACTACAAGTAACTCTTTTGAGGTGGCGCACACGAGTCCACATATTCACCATATCAATACACCACTATGGATCCACTCCCGTCTCCCTACGAGAACGCCATCCATAGGACTCACACTTATCTTGCGCATTTTAGAGTATCCACTTTCACTTATCTATGAACTGTGAGCAACCCGAAGTCCTTTACCTCGGACATGGCTATTCGAATAGATGATGTTAACCCTGCAGGGGTTTACTTCTTCACACACGCTCTCACCACTTATCGCCGTTTACACGACATGTACTCGGCAACCTTCAAGCGGAAGCCCAGCGAGGGTGTCGCCACGACCTGACTAACCACACAAGTCCCTCGTCCAGGTTTATCGCCTATTCGGGTTTCATCCGCAAGGAGATCCAGCCGGGGTGTCACTCACATGCCCTAACGATGTGTACAGGGTTCCCAAGCTCACCATCCGGGTGCCACTTGGTACACCGGGCCACTGTGCCTAGTCTGTCCGAAGCCCACCTGTACCGGGTGCCACTTGGTAGACTACTAACACTACCTACAAACACCAGAAACTAGTTGCAACTCCTGGACAGAGATCAGGTTGATTAATAAGTCGAGAGGGGCCGAGTTACCGGAACCCAATGTGTGGTAGTAGTTGTTCATGGATCACAAACATAGAACTCAGTTCCTGAGGACAGCTGCAATGAGACAACCCACCATGTACTCCTACATGGCCTCTCATCGCTACCTTTACCAAAACGTGTTCACACACTTAGCTCTCAATAGTAGGACATGTTCACCACATTCGAATTCATCCCCGATGAATCAGACCTGACACAACTCTAAGCAATAGCAAGCATGACAAACAAGCATGAATGAGTAGGCACATCAGGGCTCAAGCAACTCCTACTCATGCTAGTGGGTTTCATTTATTTACTGTGGCAATGACAGGTTATGCAGAGGAAAGGGGTTCAACTACCGCAGCATGTAACAGTTGAATCGCTGTTGTCCTAATGCAATAAAAGAGAGCAGGAGCGAGAGAGTGGGATTGTATCGAAATGAACAAGGGGGTTTTGCTTGCCTGGCACTTTTTAAGATGATATAGCTCTTCATCGGTGTCCTCGAACTCATCGTCGAAACCACGTCTACTGAGAGGGGAAAATTACCGGCAAACAAGGAAGAACACAATCAATGCGAGGCAACAATATGATGCATGATCATGACATGGCAAAATGTTGTGATTTGTGCTAATGCAAAAAGCAACAGATTAAAAGGAGTTGGTTTGAATCCAAGATTCAAATTCAAACTCCATAAGTGGATATTCAAATGTCATTTATATGATTTGTCCTAAACAGTAGCCATAAGTTGTTCTAACATGCATGAAAATGGTACCAATGGATAGATTGGATTTTTCTGATCATTTTTCATATATAATTTGTTTTATTTGGAGTTATGGTTGAATTTCTATGAATTTTAGAAGTTTTGGGCATTTTCTGTAATTTCCTAGTTTAATAAAAATGCCAGAAAAGCATTATGACGTCAGCACTATGTCATGCTGACATCAGCAGGTCAACACGGTCACCAACGGTCAAACCTGATTGGTGGGACCCATATGTCAGTTGCACAGTGGCTAAACCAATTAACTAAACCTAAACTAAAACTGCCCGGGTTTAATTAGCATGCGGCCCACTATCAGTGGTACGGGACGGTGATTAGTGGCTAACTAAGCCAGCCACGTCAGCACAGCCGGGAAGAGGCCGCCGGTGACCTTCCGACGCGGGGGACGCCGCGGTGGAGGCACACGGCAGGGGGCGCAGAGGGGTGCTACGGCCTCCTGGGGGTGCACTGAGCACGATGACACGCTCAGTTGCGGCTGTAGGTGACGGTGGCCACGGCGGCGACATGGCCAGCGAAGCCAAGATCCCGGCCGTGATGGCCAATGGGGTTAGGGGGCAGCTCGAGTGACATGGCTAGGGGGAGAAGGAAGAGGATCTCACGGGGAGTGCAGGGGTGGCCTTGGCATGCTCGGGGAAGCACCGGAGCAAGCGCAGCGGCGAGGGAGATCTCCGGCGGCCAGCGATGAAGATGAAGATGGTGACGATGCAATGCCTCCGGCGAGGCGCGGCTCGGTGGGGAGGAAGAGGCGGTCGAGGGGAAGCTCGTGGGCACGTCGGAGAAGTGAGGGGGAGGCGTTGGCTGCGGCAGCAGCGAGCGGCGGCGACGAGCTCCACTCGGTGGGGGAGAGAGGGAGCCAGAGGAGGGGGGAGAAGGCACGGGAGAGAGTGAGAGGCCTGGGGGTGCGTGGCGCTGCAAGACACGTCCAGGGAGAGGAGGAGGCAGTCGGGCAGGGAGGAGGTGGCCGGCGTGTGGCCACGTGCGCCGGGCACGCGCCCCTGCCTACTGGCACGAGGAGGAAGGCGACAGGGAGCCAGGCGGTGGTGGGCTGGGCCGGCCTGCTGCAGTGCTGGGCCGGTTGGTGGCGCCAGGTAAGTTGGCCCAGGTGGTTCACTCTCTCTATTTTTGTTTCAGTTTTTCTATTTTTTTACTCTGTTTTGAATTAGTAAAAATACTAATTCATTTTTTAAACTTCTGAAACAAATTGTGGACACTATTTGGATTAATCCAAAAGCTCACAAATGATTCCAGAATATTTGGAGCATTTAATATATTTATAAAATTCAAATGCCCTAATTCAAATACATTAAGATTTAATTCAAAAATCCAGGAATGACCTAGAAATATGTTCATTATTTTTGGCAGAGGTTTTCACCTTTATCAGAAACCATGAACATTTTCAAAGGGCATTTTGGGTCATTGAAGATTATTTTAGGTTGAACCTAGTTGATTTGATTTGGTGCTAGGGTTTGAACAGTCCCCATTTCAGGTTTCTGAGATATTTAAACATGATGCACCGATGAAGGGCTAGCCTAGTGCATACCAGAACTAGGGATGTGACAACTCACCCCTACTAAATAAGAATCTCGTCCCGAGATTCAAGTCATGAGATAAGAAGTTAGAGCGACCCAAGCTGACACAATCTTCACGATCCAGATATCTTCTCAAGGTTGTTGATTTGTTGACTCAAATTGATCTTGACATCTTTGCTTTCGATAGCTCGATCCAACACGAGGACAGAAGAGCGAAACATGTCTACAAGGATGGATCATCTTAGTGATCACAAGATCAGCTTACGGAATGAGATGTAGAAACATCTCTCAAGCTGAGACACGAAGCATACATCCAAAGGGATGGAGTGAAACGGATGACGAAGGTTCGCTAGGTAGAAAACAATTCCACACTTAAGATGGTGGTGAACGGTTGTCAACGTAGCGAGGAATTGAGTTGCCATGATACCACATCGAGACATTCTGGAGGAGGGTGGTTCATAGATTATTGCCTTGAGTGGCAAAAAGAATTACCTTTGACATAGAGATCATTGAGACTCTCTAAACCAGCGTAGGGCAAATCTCGAGAGATCGTTTGGAGGGGTTCGGTAGAATGGCATACCCGGATTATAATGGATGATGTGGATAACCTTGTTGAAAACAATACAAGGGGTGGTTTTAGTAACTGGTGAGAAGTTCAACAGTAGAGAGTGAGTCCATTGTTTGAAAAGTTATAGCATAACCGAGGAAAACTGGGAGCAATCCCAGTTAGTGCCAGTGATAACACCTGGTGCTTATGCATGATCTCAAGAACTTGAGCATTTCCATACTCATCAAGGCTTTACAAATATCCGTGCAAGGATCCTGGCAACACAACATACTACCATGATGATAGCGATGGATGATGTAGATGCAAAGGAAGATGACACTTTCTCACATTTCACCTTAGCGAGGCCAAGGGGGCAAAATCTGGATGATCGACCGAGAGACATTTAGCACTCCACTTCTAATGTTCTCCTTGATGTGCTAGTGTAACCCATTTATTGATATGGTTTGGTATCTAGAACATCAAGTAACAGGTCGGACTTCGGGAACACAAAAATCTATAAGGCACAACTAGGGAGTAAATTCAACGAAATCCTTATGGTGAGGTGGCCAACTTCCTCAATCAAGATACTATAATAATATGTCTTCCGGCTGGGTGTGTTGGCCACGACATACACTTTACCGGTTATCAAGAGACCAATATTATAGTTCTTGGGAAATGTTCCAACCATCATATCTTCCTGAGATTCAGATCTGGTTGGTGTCTAGAAAGAAAAATTAAAGTCTGCAACACAAATCGGCGAGATGGCGTTGCGAGATTCTCGGGGAATGGACTATGGTAGTAAGCTCCAAAACATGAGCTGGTTCTGCTACAAACATGTGAACATGTTGTCCCAGACAAGCATGAACACATGGTAGTCTTACAATGAAACACTACCGAGTTCTGGTTGGGAACCATCATCGAGGATAACGGAATCTTGTACAAATCCGTCTGGTACCTTCAGGACTAGCACGTAGAACTTATTATCCTTGAACAAATCAATCAGTGGCTTGGTGTGCTACGGAATACATATGGAGTGGAGGTAATTAATCTACCAAACCATAGTATACTTTGCACATGTGTGACTAACTTGGGACGATTCCAGAGGAAGCAAAACTAACTCTCTCAAATTCACGACGGCAACTTGCATCGAATGCACATGAATGAGAGGAAGTCACTTCTTTCATCCAAACATATACTTCATGAACGGGGCATGAAGAAAATGCTTACACAAGGTTCCAACACCAGCTGGATGTTCAACACAAATCATGGTGGAGACAAAATGCCGATGATGGGCTCAACAGCAACTCATCGGAATTTCCATATCACTGGACTTCCACCATTATGTGAACAATGTGATAGTATTGGTCAGACCAAAAGATGTAATGGTGTATGCTCGAGGAATCAACCACGAGTAAGACAACATTACGAATATCGTTGGTTCTAACTTGATTTGACGATGGCCCACACTCAAATGAAGGTTTGGGCAAGACGATAGGTTCAACAACTGACCACGAGGACCAATCGATGAAGAAATCATTTTCTACAACAAACACACAAACACAAGATATCCCTATGGAAATGAACTAAGTTAGGCAAGCTTTTATCTTCCAACTCTCCAAGTTGCTGTTCAGCTTAACTAGCTAGCTCAGGGGTATCCAACACAGATTCTTGGAGAAGGGGTGGTTTATAAGAAAACCAACTTGATCACGAGCTCAACATAACAGTCAAAGGATAACCTGGTAACACTTTTGAGAAGATATTCGGAAAATCACGAACCATTGGTATGTTACTAAACTCGAGATCAATCTTAGAATGATAATTCAATACCAACACGCTAAGGATGAAGTTATTGTCCTTTAACTACCAGGCAATAGGGTTGCTAGGAGTATTGATTTCACACATCATAGTTCATCTGTCGGCACTCTAGTTGCAACAACACGGAACCGAGGAATGAATAACGATGGCGAGAAGTATCACTATGTCAAGAATCCATAAGAGAAGATGTAATCCTCATGACATTCCTGACATAAAGTGGGTAATACTTCAGGGTAGGACAGAACAAAAGCTGGGTTGGCATTTTGATCTGCGAGGTACAACTACTTTGACCTAATCCTGGATATGGATGAGGTACTGGAGTTTGTTTCTCCTAGTCATTCCGATTAGAATGGCTTGACGGACCACAGGAGTAATGGGCATCGATAACACGAGTGCACGACTACTCCTGACTATCAATTGATAAACGGGGCTCAGAAAACAACTAAAGAGGGACAACTCAAAAGAACATATGATTTTCTGAGTTGTGGATGCATAGATTAGCATGTCGAACGAGTTCAACATATTACTTCCGGATAACCCATGCAGAGAAGGTAGAACTGACAGAGTCACATCATAGAATCGAGAACTCGCCAGGAGCACTCTGGTTGTGATGTTTCGGTTCAACGAGGAACTTCTGCCATAAGTAGTTCATGGTATTTGGAAGAACAATATACCACGGACCTTGAGGACTATCGTTAAGGTTACTAGTATCCTAAAGGGACTAGCAAACACTATCAACATGAAGTAGGTGGAGTGATTCTTGGGTTCAAGAACCCAAGAATAGAATGTTTACTAACTAAATGGCACCACAAGATGCTTTCGAGAATGATGGCTAGAATCATCACACTGGGATCACAAAACATGGCTAGACTACTAGATGACCCCCTAAGACACCTACGGTCATAATAATAACTCCAACATATATGTCGAGGCAATAGAGTACCTCAACTCAGCAATTAGTGTGATTAACCTGGCGTAGAAGAACATCGAAACCAGAGGGAAAGGATTTTGCAAGTGCATTAGATTGTTTAGAAACCTGGGACGACTCGGACAGCATAACGGCTGTAAATGCTCAAAATGATTTGAGACACCCTACAAATGGTGGCATAACCACTCGATCATCACAATATCAAGAATCTAAGGCCAACTATGAATAAACGGAAGTAGTAGCAACTGAACTGAGGCTTGAATCCATCGATCCTATAAGTCTACGGATTAGTAACACGTGATCCTGATAGAAAGAAGCGAAAGCCTAGTTCCTGTCGACGCTGGAACGCATCACACAAACACGTCGATGTGTACCCGCGGCGCCGAGGGAGATGCTCCACAACTCACATCGCGGGAGGCCGACTTCCAGCGCGATACGCAAGACAGCAAGCCGGCGCTTTTAGGACCAGATGCCCCGCTCGCCCGGGAGGGACCCCGTCAGGGCTCACAGCGATGATTGGCTACTCGAGGTCGGTCTTACCGCCCCTAGAGCCTCGTGGATTCGCAGCCTCCAATCTTGAAGAACGACGAAGAATGAGAAGAAAGATACAAGGGGAGAGATAAAAGTAGATGAACACGGAAAAGTGGTAGATGAATTGATCGATTGTGTGTTATTCAATCGGCCGTCACCCCTTAGGTACATAAGAGGCGGCTGGACTTCCCGTACAAGTAAAAGGCTTGGATTCACGTCCAAAACCCTAGTCAAATTCGGATTGGTTTTGTCCGAACTTTCCAAAACTGTTCGGTTTAAACTAGCTGCACCTTGCAAATCATTTTTGTGGTGGTAAACAATCTTGGATAGAAACGAGCCCAAAAGAAATCTTGATTGTTTCGACGAGACGAACAACTTTTATGTTTAACGTTTTTTGATCAGAGGTTATCTTGAGGGTCAAATCGGTCGCGCAAAACAGGCTATCCTTCGCGCTACCCATCACATTGTGGTGTCCGGTGGGCGCGCGCTTTTTACCTCTGACAGGGCTGTATTCCGATGGCTCTAACTTTTGCATAAGAACTTAAATTGGAACGATTTTTATATCAAAATCGATTGTTTCGACGAGACGAAGACAATCCGTGTAGATAAATTTTCCATTTGAGGTGGTCTTGGGGGCTCAATCAGCCAAACTGTACTCTGAATATAAAATGTTAGTACTTTGAGCATAGTTTCGGCCTTCGAGATGAAATCGGACGGCGATGACCCAAACTTCAAAGATGTTCATATCAACAATGCAGAACTCTTTCATGAAGATCACTTCTCCATTTGAGTCCATCTTAAATAAGTTCTTGACCGTGCCAAAATCTGGTGTCAACACATGCCCCCCTGTTTTTCGGCAAAGCTTGTGTGCCGAAAAATAACTTGCATATAGCTTGCTCTAAGGACGATGTCAACACTTCATCAGCCATTTTGCATATGCTTAGGACGGTAAGTTTATATCGGCCATTGCTTGTGTGAATATTTCGATGCAAGTTTGGGTGAAACTTTCCCAACTTCAATAACAATCCAGTGATAAGGTTCCATAGATCAAAATCATCCTCCGAACCATATTGTTCATCCTTTCGCTAGGACTTTGCAGATAATCAATAATGAACTTCCTCCAATCCTTACTTCGCCTGCATAAAAGTTTCATTAGTGGCCGAAGTGGTGGGCTTCGGTTCGGCCTTACCTATGTTGACAAAACCTAGCATCGGCTATTGATAGAAATACAATACACCATAGTTAACATAGTAGCCATATGCTTGCTGTGCCAACTCTTTCAAATTGTCATGTCTAGATATATGAACAATTTTAAAGCAACCCAAGGTAAATCTTGCATCTAGTCATATCAAAAGATAAACTATAAGTGATTCATCAAAACATTGATAACCCTTGGACATTTGTTGCACTACTAATAACGAATCACCGGAAGCCTCAATATGTATAGCACCTATAGCAAGGCAAAAATCCGAATAACAATGCATATTCGGCTTTGATCATTGTGCAAAAATATCTTAAGCGGCATGAGGCTTCACAAACTAGCTCCATATGGAGATAAATAAACAACACCAACACTTTGGCCATTGCTACAAATTGAACCATCTAAATATAATCTCCATAGTACTAAAGAGACAAAGCTAATATCACTTAACATGTACCTTGTCTCAGTTCCAATTGAACTAAGGACGGTGTTAGAATTCCACACCGGCCATGATCAGATAGTTTCTTAGGACGATAATTAAGTATCAGCCATTACCATGAGGTTCATGTAGAATTCATCCATTAAAACATTTATAGCCGAAATAAACAAATAAAATAGCAATAAAATATTTCGGCTCCTTTGTCTTAGCAACAAAAATGTAACTAACCAAATGTATAGTGATTTGGTAATACTCTGTCATCATATAGAAAATTATGTTGCATCCATGGATCAAAATAAGTCCATGGAGGGTAACTGATCATACCTATTGATGAATTCCATGGCAAAGGCATCAATGGCATTGTTGAAGAAAATGGATGATGTGCTAACCGAAGATTTTGATGTTGTGATGCACACCTTCGGCTTAATTGTTTGTTGCTTCCATCATTCTCCTTCTTCATTTTTATTGTACTTGTTGCAATTGAAGCATGTGCATCGTTTTTGTTTTGATTGATCCTCTTGGGAACCCATGCCATATTCCTCTTTCTAAGCTCTTGTGCACTAAGAATTTGTAATTCCTTCTTTTGCCAATACGATAAGCCGAGTGAGCACCTCGACTGTGATTTTGTTTCAACCAATGGCAACTCTTTCTAGGCCTTGTGCACCCTCAACTTATTTTCTTCAGATTTGGCACTCTGATTTTTATCAATTGATTGCTTCACTTCTTTGCCTTTTCTAGCCAATGTCAACACTTTAATCGGCTCTTTGTTTTTTGAGATCAAATCTGAAGTAGCATACTTACGACCATCTCTTTTCACGCGGTAAACTTGCTTTACCATCTCTTTCTTCTTCCTTGAGCTCTGGACCGATTCCTTATGATTGAAACGGTCTTTGATACGTGATTGTTCAAATGTTGATCTTCTTGGAGCTGCATAGTATTGGTGAGATGGTCTAAAATAAGATGGAGAATATGCCCTTGTACCATACCTGTCCCATGATGAATATGTATCTATATGAGCATAGGGAGGCATCCACGGCATTGGCATTGGCGGCCCAAAATAAGGATATGAATATGTTGCATTAAAATTATCACTTTGCCAATACCAATCCTCATATTTGCGCCTTGGGGGTGATCTTGGTTTCTTTGCATGATTTGGCCAATAAGCATTCTTCTCTTCACTCATCTTTTGATATTTATCCAATAGTTCAGCAAAGGTGATTTTTGATCTCTTACACTTGCACTTATTTCGGCCTTTGTTTTCTTTTGGTTTGCTTTCATCGATCATTGGATTTGCTTGCTGCCCCCCAGTCCTTGGTGTCTCCATTGTAGCTTCGATGGAATTTTCGCCCTCAAGATTATGTTCATTATGCTCTTCAACAACTTCTTTACTTGAAACCTTGATCCCATCACCTGCAGTTTTTACATTCTCTTAAAATGGATCGGCTTGAAGCAGCCGATGCAAAAACCTTTTGCCATCGGGACCAATCGGAATAGACTGGTCATCTCTTGGTGTTTCAACAAACTTCAATCATCCTTTTTCAATGGCCAATTTAACTATTTGACGAAATATGTTGCAATCCTCAAAATTATGCTTGGACGAATCATGCAACTTACAATACGTTCGTCCTTGGATTGATGGCTTAACATGGTGATCAAGAATTGTAATGTAATTATTTTTCAGCGACAAATCAAATATTTTATCACACATGCCTGAATTGAAAGTATACTTCTTGTTTCCTAGCCGATCTTGCTGTTTGAACGGCTTTGGAGATAAGCAAACGAATGGTTCGGATTTGGAATCTCCCCATTCAGCTATGCATTGTGTTTACCACTCTATCTCCGATGTCTTTGGATATGATATTATATTAGCATCGGTTTTCTCAATAGAATTTAACCTTGGCTTTAAATTTCTAAAACGAAGATATTTAGAACATACATGTCTCAGTTGAGACCAAGTGTAAGCCAAGTAAGAAATAAGCAAAGCTACCCAACTAGATATGAACTTTAGAGAAAGCAACGGGAAAAGCTTTGGCTGTAACAATAAGTCATTACCGGTCTTTATAAATGGTGCAATGGGTTGACCGATATGTTCCATAACAATTTTACTGCTAACAAGTAAATTACCCTTCCTCATTGGTCTTTCAAAATTACTTATGAGAATATTTCTTATAGATGCATCAATAATGAAGTTGCGACCAAATCCGAAAATAGGTAAATTACTCGCTATGCATACCTCTTCAAATATGTTGGGAGAGCATGATAGTGGTGCCATTTGAAGAACATCTTGCTCCGTCTTTGGATGGCTCCCCAACACCTTGTCATCATCTTTTCTTGAATCCGTGCATCATTGCTTTGAAGATTTTTGTCGTGAGAACTTTGTTCGGCTACTTGTTCTTGTCCTTGAAGCTTGTCAATTTATCGGCACGGAACTCATAGGGCGAAAGTAGGTTCCATTAACCCGGAAAAATCAAGCACCGTTGTTTTCCTATGCTTGCCATGCCCTTTCTCAATAATGCTTGCCTCGTTGGATTTGATGGATTCGAATATATACTACTTGCTTCGGCTTTTTCAGCGAAGCACTTTCATGTTCGAATCATCCTTCTTTTCATTGATAGTACCAATTGGCAATGCTTCTTTTATCTGAGCCAATTCTTTTCTATTTTTTACGACGGTGAGCGGCAAAATTAGCTTTAAGCTTTTTCTCAATTTCAGCCCACTCGGATATGATTGCCCCCAATGCTTTTAGATTCTTTTGGCAATGACACACGGGTGTTGCGAAATTTTGCAATTGTGTAGGGATGTATAATATGATATAGTACTAGGTGAAGGCATATGCATTGTTGTAAGACCATCATACGCTGCGCCAATTTTATCAATTGGCAAAGATTCATCTTCTTGCAAAACTCTAGCTTTTATTGCGGCATAATCAGGAAATAGCCCCTTTTCATGTTGTTCAAGGCAAAGAGCACAAATTCTCTTATTTTGGGCTAAACTCTTCAATGCAGCCACCACTACCTCATCTTCTACAATGTTGGGCACAAACGTTCCTGTAAAATTTACATTCATTCGGCTATAACCAGGAAGGTGTGAAGCCGAATTATGAGCATCTACAGTTGTGTATGGTGCCGAAGAATTAGTAACATAAGGTGTAGCATATTACGGTTGAGAGTAACTGACCGAATAGCCACTAGTAGCATGGCCAATTCTCTCATTCATCGGCATGGTTGGATTACTATATTGCACATTAGCTGCCGATGAATAAAAGGGTGAAACACTTTCTTGTATGGCATTGGAAATTCTAACTTGGGGAGTTTCAAACTGATTAATCGAACTCATCATGTTGCCCATCGGCATATGAATTTGTGGGGTTGCCGATGCATGGGAGTTGGGATACATATGTTGCATGTTGCTAAATTTATAAGAATTTGAAACATGAAGATTGTTTTGCATCGGCCCTTGCACATAATTAGATGCATGATTGATAAAACTAGGGCTAACCGATAAATTATGCTCAATAGGTGATCCAGCAACAACATATGGATTATTTGCATCTACAAAGGGGAATTGGGTATTCATATTACCTTTGTAGATTACAGCAACTTGATGACGATCTCTTAAGTAGCAAGAACGGGCTAGAGACCGTTCAAAGCTTAAATCCCAGTGAGTCGCCAAAAGTGTGTGTTGCTTTGGAATCGTCACACGAAACATCGTCGATGTGTACCATGGCGCCGAGGAGATGCTCCGCAACTCACACCGCGGGAGGCCGACTTCAGTAGCGATCACGCAAGACAACAAGCCGGCGCTTTTGGGACAGACGCCCGCTTCGCCGGGAGGGACCCGTCGGGGCTCATGGGCGACGATTGGCTGCTCGAGGTCGGTCTTACCGCCCCTAGAGCCTCGTGGATTTAACTTTTTGCCTCTGATAGGGCTATATTCTGATGGCTCTAACTTTTGCATACGAACTCGTATTGGAACGATTTTTATACCAAAATCGATTGTTTCGACGAGACGAAGACAATACGTGTAGATAATTTTTCCATTTGAGGTGGTCTTGGGGGCTCAATCATCCAAACTGTACTCTGAATATAAGATCTTAGTACTTTGAGCATAGTTTCAGCCTTCGAGATGAAATCGGACGGCGATGACCCAAACTTCAAAGATGTTCATATCAACAATGCGGAACTCTTTCATGAAGATCACTTCTCCATTTGAGTCCATCTTAAATAAGTTCTTGACCGTGCCAAAATCTGGTGTCAACAGTTCCTTAACCCCGTAGGAAAGATAAGACAACTCGGATCAGAAGGCATAAGGGATAAGGAGTAAAAAGAGCCTTACGTTCCATCCCACAATCAATTCCCTTATATAACTAAAGAGTTTCTAGACTCAACTTCGACCAGTTTGGCTTGGTAATCCTACAGACAGTCAATCTCTGATACCAAAGCTGTCAGGACCCCAATCCATGCCACACAAATCTAGCATTTAACACCTCATATCACTTTGCGGTCTCACGCACGGTATTCCCACGGGTGTCGCCTTACCAGGCCCGGGACCGTTTGCGCCTTTTGGCTCAGGTATATGATAGTGTCGCTAGCATCCATATGACAAAGAACCCGGGCTGACATGACCAGTCGTGAACCCAAAGTGGCGCTAACTTACAGGGACAGGCATACATGACCCAACAACGAACGTGTCGGTCAACAGCGAGTGAATCCGGGCTGTAGCAGCTGGGCTAGCAGGACTCTAGAAAATCTGGGTTATAGCAGGCTAACAAGACTCCGGTAGACACCGCGTGACATTTCTCTGAAGGGACAGACACAGGAATGAAGAAGGACACATGTCGGCCGGCCTAAGTGTTCCGGAGCAGTAGCAAGCTACCATGGCTCAGTGGAAGCACTAGGAGACATTTCCCGGTAAGAGAGGCTACCAAGGATAAACAACTAGGTTGTTTGATCCCACACATACCACGCATTTCAATAACATACACACAATATGCTCGATATGTGCAGATACAACATGGCATCACAACATGACTCTACGACTCAAGTATTTTATTCAATAGGCTCTGAGGAGCGAGATATTACAACCATGGGTCTCATGAGTCAACATTCAGAGCATACAAGTCAAAGCACACGCAGAAGCTTAACATGTCTGAGTACAGACAACTATAAATGAAAAAGGCTGAGAAGCCTAACTATCTACCAGATCATGCTGAGGGCACAAGATTGTAGCTGAGGTAACAAGCTAAACATCGAAGTCCACGCGAAACTACTAGTGAGACGGAAGTCTCTCTGCAAAAACATAAAATAGGCAAACGTGAGTACAAATGTACCCAGCAAGACTTACATCAGATCTAACTACATATGCATCATTATCAATAAAGGGGATGGTGGGGTTTAACTGCAGCAAGCCAGCTTTGACCCAGTGGCTATCCTGTACTACGATTGCAAGTAACTCTTTTGAGGTGGCGCACACGAGTCCACATATTCACCATATCAATACACCACTATGGATCCGCTCTCGTCTCCCTACGAGAACGCCATCCATAGCACTCACACTTATCTTGTGCATTTTAGAGTACCCACTTTCACTTGTCTATGAACTATACAGGCAACCCAGAAGTCCTTTATCGCGGACACGGCTACTCGAATAGATGTTGTTAACCCTGCAGGGGTGTACTTCTTCACACACGCTCTCACCACTTATCGCCGTTTACACGACATGTACTCGGCAACCTTCAAGCGGATGCCCAGTGAGGGTGTCGGCCACGACCTAACTAACCACACAAGTCTCTCGTCTAGGTTTATCGCCTATTCGGGTTCCATCCGCAAGAAGATCCGGCCGGGGTGTCGCTCACGGGCCCAAACAATGTGTACAGGGTTCCCAAGCCCACCATCCGGGTGCCACTTGGTACACAGACCCCTTGTGCCTAGTCCGTCCCAAGCCCACATGCATGGGTGCCACTTGGTAGACTACTAACACTACCTACAAACACCAGAAAATAGTTGCAACTCCTAGACAGAGATCAAGTTGATTAATAAGTCGAGAGGGGCCGAGTTACCGGAACCCAATGTGTGCTAGTAGCTTTTCATGGATCACAAACACAGAAGTTAGTTCCTGAGGACGGCTGCAATGAGACAACCCACCATGTACTCCTACATGGCCTCTCATCACTACCTTTACCAAATCGTGTTCACACACTTAGCTCTCAACAGTAGGACATGTTCACCACATTCCAATTCATCCCCGATGAATCAGACCTGACACAACTCTAAGCAATAGCAGGCATGACAAACAAGCATGAATAAGTAGGCACATCAGGGCTCAAACAACTCCTACTCATGCTAGTGGGTTTCATCTATTTACTGTGGCAATGACAGGTCATGCAGAGGAAAGGGGTTCAACTACCGCAGCATGTAACAGTTGAATCGCTGTTGTCCTAATGCAATAAAAGAGAGCAGGAGCGAGAGAGTGGGATTGTATCGAAACAAACAAGGGGGTTTTGCTTGCCTGGCATTTCTGAAGATGATATAACTCTTCATCATTGTCATCGAACTCATCGTCGAAACCACATCTACTGAGCAGAGACAATTATCGGCAAACAAGGAAGGACACAATCAATGCGAGGCAACAATATGATGCATGATCATGACATGGCAAAATGCTGTCATTTGAGCTAATGCAACTAGCAACAGATTAAATGGAGTAGGTTTGAATCCAAGATTCAAATTCAAACTCCATATGTGGATATTCAAATGCCATTTATATGATTTGTCCTAAACAGTAGCCATAAGTTGTTCTAACATGCATGAAAATCGTACCAATGGATAGATTGTACTTTTCTGATCATTTTTCATATATAGATTGTTTTATTTGGAGTAATGGTTGAATTTCTATGAATTTTAGAAGTTTGGGGCATTTTCTAGAATTTCCCGGTTTAATAAAAATGCCAGAAAAGCATTATGACGTCAGCACTACGTCATGCTGACATCAGCAGGTCAACATGGTCAGCCACGGTCAAACCTGATGCGTGGGACCCATATGTCAGCTGCACAGTGGCTAAACCAATTAACTAAACCTAAACTAAAACTGCCCAGGTTTAATTAGCATGCGGGGCCCACTATTAGTGGTACGGGACGGTGATTAGTGGCTAGCTAAGCCAGCCACGTCAGTACAGCCGGGAAGAGGCCGTCGGCGACCTTCTGACGCGGCGGAGACACGCGGAATCACGCTGTGGCATCGGCTGGACCTGCCGAGGGCATGTTCGAGGAGCTCCTGCTCGCCCGCATCCAGAGGAGGCGGAGTTGGGCGTGGTTCCGGCGATGAGCTTTGGCGGCGGCCGGAGTTCGGGCGTGCTCGAAGACGACGTTAGAAAGCACAGCAGGGGCGCAGAGGGGTGCTAGGGCCTCCTGGGGGTGCACTGAGCACGATGACACGCTCAGTTGCGGCTGTAGGTGACGGTGGCCACGGCGGCGACATGGCCGGTGGAGCCAAGCTCCCGGCCGTGATAGCCAACGGGGTTAGGGGGCAGCTCGAGTGACATGGCTAGGGGGAGAAGGAAGAGGAGCTCACGGGGAGTGCAGGGTGGCCTCGGCGTGCTCGGGGAAGCACCGGAGCGAGCGCAGTGGCGAGGGAGATCTCCAGCGGCAGGCGACGAAGATGATGAAGATGGCGATGATGCAGGGCCTCCGGCGAGGCGCGGCTCAGTGTGGAGGAAGAGGGGACGAGGCGAAGCTCATGGGCACGTCGGAGAAGCGAGGGGGAGGCGGTGGCTGTGGCAGCAGCAAGCGGCGGCGACGAGCTCCGCTCGGTGGGGGAGAGAGGGAGCCAGAGGAGGGGGAGAAGGCACGGGAGAGAGTGATAGGCCTGGGGGTGCGTGGCGCTGCGAGAGACGTCCAGGGGGAGGAGGAGGCAGCCAGGCAGGGAGGAGGTGGCCGACGTGTGGCCATGCGTGCCAGGCACGCGCCCCTGCCTACTGGCGCGACGAGGAAGGCGATAGGGAGCGATGCGGTGGTGGGCTGAGCCGGCCAGCTGCAGTGCTGGGCCGGTTGGTGGCGCCAGGTAAGTTGGCCCAGGTGGTTCACTCTCTCTCTTTTTGTTTCAGTTTTTCTATTTTTTTACTCTGTTTTGAATTAGTAAAAATACTAATTCATTTTTAAAACTTCTGAAACAAATTGTGGACACTATTTGGATTAATCCAAAAGCTCACAAATGATTCCAGAATATTTGGATTATTTAATATATTTATAAAATTCAAATGCCCCAATTCAAATACATTAAGCTTTAATTCAAAAATCTAGGAATGACCTAGAAATATGTTCATTATTTTTGGCAGAGGTTTTCACCTTTATTAGAAACCATGAACATTTTCAAAGGGCATTTTGGGTCATTGAAGATTATTTTAGGTTGAACCTAGTTGATTTGATCTGGTGCTAGGGTTTGAACGATCCTCATTTCAGGTTTCTGAGATATTTAAACATGATGCACCCATGAAGGGCTAGCCTAGTGCATACCAGAACTAGGGATGTGACACCCCAACACCTAAAACCCAAAGTGATTGAGCATCACTGAAGAGATTGTTGTTGTGTGGAACCTATGCTTGTTACCTTTGAAGACTGTGCATCTTCCATATGGTTAGGCATCAAGGTCTAGAGCACCCAAGAGGAATTGTGGATCGCCGGTTGACCTAGTCTGTGAAGGTTTGGAAGTCACCTTGAAGACTTACCACGAGTGATTGGGCGAGGTCTGTGTCACATTAGCTCAAGGAGAATACGGTAAGGACTATGTGTCCTTTGGTTTAAATACCAAGTCGCTCCAACCAGACATACAACTATGACAGCAGTTGGAACTGATCTACCAAATCATTGTCTTCACCGAGCTATTGGTTCTATTTCCTCAACCCTTTCATTTCCTCGCTCATGTGTTGATGAAATTGATCATTACTGGTTGAAGACTTTGACTAAAGACTTTCTCAATTTCCTCAACCCTATTTCTTCAGTCACCTTGTCTCCTGCATGCTTCTCTTGTTTACATGCTACCTATGCTATGTGTATGTTCCATTTCATCATGATGACTATGCTACTATCTTGTTTTTTTGAAAATGTATACTGTAAGGCAACAGCCTCACAGTGCTTTATTGCATAGGACTATGGAGTTACAAAAATACAATATACAAGAAGACATAGAAGAAAATAAACTTACAAGGGGTCTATGAGAGAGAAGCTATCCAGGAGACTAAGCTGTCCCTATATTTACATTTGATTCTATGAGCTAAAAGGGAAATACCATGTATGAAATTCCTCCTCCAAGAAATGAAGGAAGGTCTCTCATTTCTAAATATTTTCCCATTCCTTTGTGTCCAGATATTCCAGGTAGCAGTAAAAACTACCTCAATGAAGAAAGGATGACCAAAATCCCTCCTAGCAGCAAGAGCCATCTCATATGTGTTCTGGTTAGGTTGGGCAATCCAAGAGATCCCAAGGTAATTCCAAACCCTTTGGCTGAAGTTGCAAGCAAAAAAGAGATGAGCACGGTCTTCATGTGAAGCACAGAGACAAAGAACACATGTGTCATCCTGGATGATCCAGTGCCTGCGTTGCATCATATCCCTAGTATTCAAATGGTCCATCAAAAGAAGCCATCCAAACACTTTAAACTTGAGCGTACAAGCACACTTCCAAATCCATTTGAAAATGGGGTCAACCACCAGGTGGGAGAAGCAAGACTCATAGTATATTTTTGATTTAAACTCCCCAGTTTTAGATGGCCACTTCCAAATATCCTTACTCTCCCCGTTCAAACTGACCGAAGACAGCAAATCTTGAAGCTGAATTAGTTCAGTATAAGCCTCATGTGATAGTGGCAGATGGAATTTTTCTGAGATCTCTGGATGCTCCATAAACTCACTGACTGTGACCGTGTCATCAATAACAAACGAATCCAGCCTAGGGAAATGCTCTCACAAAAGTACCACATTATTACCCAGCTGCCGACGATCAAGCCAAAAAACCACCGTGTTGCCAGCATGCACTTGTGGGACAACTAATTTGCAGAATTTTTTGTACAAGCTCATGACATCCCGCCACCAAAATGATCCACAGCTCTGAGTGACCTGCGGCGGCGAAGTAGCATAATAGGTGTCCCAGATCAATGTGACCCAAGGAACGTCAAACCTGTTAAAAAACTTGAAAAGATGCTTGAGCAACAAAGCTTCATTTTGAATTACCAAATTAAGCACACCCAAACAACCACACTTCTTGGGTCGGCAAACCAGATCCCATGCAGCCAAAGATTGACGAGCATTGCCAGTGTTGCCTCTCCACAGGCATTGACGCATGATTCTCTCAATCTGCTGCAAAATGCCCTTGGGGAGAGATAGCATACACAAGAAATAAATTGGCATGGAGCAAAGAACTGACTGAAGTAGTTGCAGACGACTTCCTTGATTCAGCAGACAGGAAGAAGCAGATAAGCGGCGTTCAATATGATCAACATGAGGCAGTAGATCATAAATGGTTGGCCTCGAAGTACCCATGGGTAACCCTAGATATGTGAATGGCATAGAGCCCACATCACAACCTAGTAAATTGGCGACCCGAGCGCCCTCCTCATCACTCATATTGATTGGAATAAGAGATGATTTACTGAAGTTGACACATAAACCAGTTGAAGCTGCAAATGTGTTAAGCATGTCCTTGAAGGCGATCAGCTGGTCATCAATCGCAGGCAAAATAATGAGGGTGTCATTCGCATATTGAACGATTGGGTAGTCATTGGATTTTGTTGGTATTGGAAGGGACAGAATGTTTTTCGAGCACATCTCATTGACCACTGACTGAAGAAGATCCACAGCAATCACAAATAATAATGGAGACAGAGGGTCTCCTTGGCACACTCCGGATCTGCAGACAAAATGATTACCTGGCACTCCATTTAAGAGGACAGAAGAAGAACCCGTGGATAAAATGCTATCAATCCAGCCAGTCCAACGAGCATCAAAACCCTTGCATTGTAAGATTCTGATGATGGCTTCATGCTCAATTGTATCGAATGCCTTCGTGAAATCAAGCTTAAGGAGGATGATGGGGCGTTTAGAAGCTTTACATTGGTGAATGTATTCAAAGCACCAGGCCAGACAATCCTGGATAGATTGACAACGTAGAAAACCATATTGGTTGCGATGAATACATCTTAGGATCACTTTTTGAAGCCGATTGGCGAGCAGCTTAGTCAAAAACTTTAAGCACGTGTTGGTCAAGGATATGGGCCGAAAGTCACCAACCACTTCAGGGCTTAGCTTCTTGGGGACAAGGGTGATTAATGAAGTATTAAGACATTCCAAATTGCACCTCCCCTCATAAAACTCCTTGACAGGCTGCATAAAATCCTCGTTGAGAATAGACCAGCACTTCTTTAAGAAAAGACCTATAAAGCCGTCGGGGCCCGGGGCACGGTCATACGGCATGTTCTTAATTACAGCCTCAACCTCAGAATCCGTGAACGGCAAAGATAAATCCTCCAGACCATCAACTTTCTGAATTAAATTTGGCAAATCAAAACCCATTTGGATTCCTTTTGCATGGCCCATACGCTGGTTAAAATCAGATCAAAACATGCCCGCCAACAATTGGTGATCAGAAACCACCTCACCTGCCGAATTCTTAATAGAAGAAATTGTATTCCTTCGGTACCTTTCTGTGGCCATAGCGTGAAAGAATTTAGAATTTTCCTCCCCCACCTTAATGCTTCTGATTGTACAACGTTGCTTCCAATAAATGTACTGCCAATGTAAAATATCCTGCAAATGCAACTTAACTATTCGCCTAAAATTGAATTCAGGCCAACTTAACGGTCGGGTCTCTTCCATCTCATCAAAAAAGAGAATGACTTTGTTGCAATCTGTAATTAGCGCCTTAACTATGGACAGCTTAAAATGCCATTTCTTTAGGGCATATCTGAGCGCTTTGAACTTGGAAGATATTGTTAAAACAGCCGTTGATTTACGCACCGACCTTCCCCAAAACTGAGCAACACACTCATTAAAGCCAAGTAAATCAGCCCAATAATTTTCAAAACGAAAAACTTTAGCTTTAGGAATGACCGTGGCAATTGTGACCACACAAGGAACATGATCAGAGGCCGATCGCACAAGAAGCAGAACTAAAGTGTTGGGATGATTCGAAGTCCAAGCAACCGAAGTGAAAAACCAGTCAATTTGTTCAAGGAGGGGTTCAGTTTGCATATTAGACCAAGTAAATTGCCTTCCCTTAATTGGCAGCTCAACAAGACCCAAGTGACCGATGATCTCATTAAATAGAAAGATATCATTGACATTACCACCAGGCAGGTTACGGTTTTCAAGCGACCACATAAAGTTAAAATCACCCAAAAGAAGCCAATTGTCATCACAATTAATGTCTAGGTTATATAACCACTGCATGAACTCATCACGGGATGAACCCTGACATGGACCATAAACAGTCACAAGTGTCCAAACTTCAGATGTATGTTTGGAGTGGAATTCCACAATGGTACCAAAAGGTTCAGCCTCAATTAAAGTGCCCTAAAAAAGGAAGAATTCCAAATAACAACCATACCAGCTGATGCACACACCGATGGCACATAAGCAAAATTATCAAAACGTCGTGGACAGAACTTCCTAATGAACCTATGATCAATGTGCATACACTTAGTTTCTTGAAGGCAAACCACAGAACAACCACTTTCATCAATTTTCTGCTTAACAGCAAGCTGTCGTGCTTCAGAATTAAGGCCTCGCACGTTCCAACACAGCACCTTCCAGTCTTTAAACCTAGTCTGATTCATTACAAACCATAATAAGATGCAACAAAAGTAGATCACGCAATGATCTACAGAGACCAGCTAAGCATAGCTAAAAGACAGAGTTCGAAACATAAAGACATAAATAAAGATAGATGACGTTTAAGGTGGTACGCCATGGACCAGAAAGCTGCCATCTGCAATCAATCATCAGAACTCGTGCTGCTGGTAGATGGAGCAGGATTAGCTACAAGCTTATTCGCGGATATCTTCTCCGGAGCGATGCGCAGACGAGCCCCAATACACTGGAGGTCAGCAATGGCAGTTGGTGGTGGCACTGTGGAAGCTCCTTCAGACTGAGCCGATTTGGTCTTGCACTTCTTCAGAGTATGAGGCGACATGTTCTGAATTTTCGATTTGCTGGTGCCACTGCTTGGCACATTACGATAGCCATCACGTAGAGCACTGAGTCGTGCACTGCGACGAACCTCAGTGTCCACCAAAACTGCAGCCTTCAGCTTGCGATCACGTTTCAGAGTCACCTTTAGGGCAGTAGTGAACTCGAAAGATTCAGTTATAGGTTCTGAAATATCCTCAAAACAGAGAGCCCGTGCCACTGGCCTTTTAGCTGGAGATAGACGAGTGCTTACGGTGGAAGAAGCAGGCACAGGTGGCAGAACAAAGCTAAGATCATATCCATTGCAGCAAATGTCCCAAGACTTGGTAGCAAGCAAGAGGGACCCAAATCCAGACTTGAACATGAACTTAGGAATTTCAGTAAAGGTCAGAGATGGCATCAACTTCTCAAATGAGCGCTGCCACTGTATGTCAGGAGGCAGGACAGGTCCAAAGACAGTGAGCACCTGTCCAATATGTAGAGGAGGCTGCATTGGAGCCCCAGGTTGCTGAAATATCACCATATCATTCACTGGTTGATTATTAACTGAGTCATCTGAAACTTGCAGGACGATCGACTCTTGCGACTGATCCACAACAACATGGTTTTCATCCACAAGTTCCTGTTGCACAGCATGCAGCTCATCATGTGGGGCATCCTGGTGGTGTGGCGCATGATCGTGCTCCGGTGGTGGTAACTCATCCCAACCAATCTCAGGAAATTCAGGCATAACCCAGTTATGGTTATGAAATTGCAAATCTCCAGGGAGTGGATGTGGGTTGCCATTGAAGGGCATAGGATCCTCATCAGCTGGCAAAAAATATCAGCAAAGTCTGCAGAGAAGATGTATATCGGAGCAGACCAAGAAATGCGAGAACCCCCAAAGTCAGCAAACTCCCGATACACAACATCCCGTGGCACTAAGGTAGTTGCAGGAAAAGAAACGTACGCCAGAGTACGAACAAGCAGAGGATCATCCTGGTGCCAGTGATGAAAACGGCCAAAAGTGCTGATTGCATGTAACGCCCCGGATCCGAGGCGCCAGGTGTCCGCCAGTTATTCGCCGTCGTTGCCATGTCATTTGCTTGCGTGTTGCACTTTGCCATGTCATCATTTGCATTTTATCATGTCATCATGTGCATTTCATTTTGCATACGTGTTCGTCTCATGCATCCGAGCCTTTTCCCCGTTGTCCGTTTTGCAATCCGGCACTCCTATGTCTTCCGGCGTCCCCTTCTTCTCTCTGTTGTGTGCGGGTATTAAACTTTCTCGGAATGGTCGAGGTTTGCCAGCGACCTTGGTATAGCACCGTGAACCGCTGTCAAGTTTCGTGCCATTTGGAGGTCGTTTGATACTCCAACGGTTAACCGGGGAACCGTAAAGCCCTCTTTTGTTTCCAGCCCAACACCCCTTCCAAATTGGCCCAAAACCCACCAAACTCCTCTCCATGCTCTCGGTCGTTCGATCACGATCGCGTGGCCGAAAACCGTTCCTCATTTGGACTCTCCTAGCTCCCTCTATGCCTATATATACACCCCCCATTTCAAATCTCTGATGATTTCGCCCCTAACCCTAAAATTCCCCCTCCGCCGGACGTGTCCGTCCGCGCGGACACGTCCACCGGACGCGTCACCCGACGAATCGGGCGCGACACGTCGCCCGCCGCCGCCGGAGCTGTGGCATCGCGCCACGTGGCCGCTGTCCGTCCCTCGCGCGCTGCCGCCTGAAACCCATCCGGGGCCCGCGCCCCGCCGCCGCCGCCCGCTGCAAGGCCGCGCCAAACCGCCGCCCGTCGCCGCCAGCTTCTCTGCCACACAGCCGGGCCGCCCGCCAGCGATTGCCGCCGCCTCTCCTCGCGCCCGGCATGAGGCGCCGCCGCCTCGCGAGAACCGCCGCCACAGATTGCCGCCGTCTCCGCCGCCCCTCCCCTTCGCCGGCCGAGTTCGTCGCCGGCTCAGCCTCCCGCGCCTCAGATCGGCCAGGGTGGCGAGCCGCCACCCGCCACCGGATCGAGAGGGGAAGAGCGGATCCGCCCTCCCGGGCTTCCCCAGCCTGCCTACCTCGCGGAGCAGTCCAACAGCTCGCGGAGTTACCTCGGTTCCCGTGCCCGTTGATCCTACCTCGAGGTCTATTTCCACTAAGTCATTATTCTGCAATAATTTCATGACATTTTCATAGCATCACATCTCCGCACCTGTGGCTCCGTTTTGGGCGTATAATATTTCAAATTGTTCGTCTCAAAGAGTACATCATTTCATTCCATTGAATCATTTGCATTTGAGCTCATCTTGATGCCCGAAATGCTGTTGGAAGATGGCTTCAGATCGTTAGTTTCAGAATCTTATCAGCTCGAGCTCTTTTGTCATTTTTGCCATGATTAATGTGTGCACCCTATGAACTTGAGTCCTACATGTGAGTTGAACATTGCCATGCCATCTTTCCAGGGGTGTTTGTCATGTATTTTTGTGAGTTATGTGTTGACTAGAACAAGCATGCAAAGTAGGGATGATGATGTTGCTGATTTCAGGAACTTAGTGTTTTCACTAAGTCTTGTCCTGCTGTTATTTTTATGCCATATGTTCATGTTGTTACAGAGAGATCTATGCCCTTTTTGAGCATGATCAGTAAGGGTGTTTTGAACATATGGATGTGCTCTATCCGTCCATGCCTTTGTTGGCATTTATGGAGTAGTCTAGCATGTCATTTTCGTGCTCTACTTTTGCTTGAAAATGTTTCCTGGCAGATTGTTTGCATGAGATTCAATTTTCACGAGGTCGTTGTAGTTGATCCGTGTATGCTATGACCTTGATCTTGCCATGCTTAGCTTCATAATCATGCGTTCTTACTGTTGGTTGCCTTGCCATGCCATGTATTGCTCTGTAGTGAGTGCATCGAGCTCACGAACATGCCTACTCGTTGACTGTTTTTGCCATGCCCAGTTTTTCTGCTAAGTCTGAAATCTGTAATAAAACTTTCTATGTTTACATGGGTGCCATCATTTCTTAAGGTCCTTTTTGGCTTATGGTCAGTAAGGGACTATTGATGTATGCTTTGAGTAGAATCATGTCATGCCTTGTTTTGCTATTATAAGTTCCTGTAGCATGTTGTTTGCTTGCTCTAAACATGCCTTCTGATGTTAATTCTGGCATGTTAGTAATTTCACTAAGTCTGTGAACCTGATATTTTTAGCACTTTCACCATGCTTGTTTGAACATGTTATGATGTGATTTAGCCGTAGCTCAGTGTTCCTCTTTTGTTAAGCATCTCCTGTAGTTCGCTGCCATATGCTTTGCTTTTATGTTGGGGTGATGTAGCATAGTTTCTTGTTGCGTGCTAAGTAGCATCGGGCTGTTAAGCAGATTTGCGTCATTCTTGTTTTGCTCTTCATTTGCAAACCGTGCATCCGATTCGGTGATCTTTATATCGATTTCACCGAAATCATCCCATCTTTCAGCAGCATACTTGGTTTGCCAAGTTGATGCCGGTTCATAATTTTCCTTCCGAGCATACATATGCATTGCATATCACGCCTCGCATCGCATGTCATGTTTTGCATCATATTGCTTGTGCATTGTTCCTTGTTTGATTGTGGTTCCGTTGCTTGTGTTCTTGCTTTGGGTAGAGCCGGGAGACGAGTACGTGAACGAGGAACCTGTTGAGAACGCCTACGAGGATCAAGCCTTCGACTACTCTGAGAACCTTGCAGGCAAGATGATCATACCCTCGAAATCACTACTATCTTTGCTATGCTAGTTTGCTCGCTCTTTTGCTATGCCAATGCTACGATGCCTACCATTTGCTTGTCAGCCTCCCAAATTGCCATGTCAAACCTCTAACCTTTGACACCATTCCTAGCAAACCGTTGAATGGCTATGTTCCCGCTTTGCTCAGCCCCTCTTATAGCGTTGTTAGTTGTAGGTGAAGATGAAGTTTTTTCCTTGTTGGAACATGGAGAAGTCGTTCCTTGTTGGAACATGTTTACTTGTTGGGATATCACAATATCTCTTATATTATTAATGCATCTATATATTTGGTAAAGGGTGGAAGGCTCGGCCTTATGCCTGGTGTTTTGTTCCACTCTTGCCGCCCTAGTTTCCGTCATACCGGTGTTATGTTCCCGGATTTTGCGTTCCTTACGCGGTCGGGTGATTTATGGGACCCCCCTGACAGTTCGCTTTGAATAAAACTTGTCCAGCAAGGCCCAACATTGCCTTTTACCATTTGCCTCACCTAGCCTTTTTTCCCTTGGGTTTCGGAGCCCAAGGGTCATCTTTATTACCCCCCGGGCGGTGCTCGTTGAGTGTTGGTCCAAACCGTCGACCGCCGGTGGCCAGGGCAACTCTGGGCTGGCCTACCGGAAGTTTGGACAATCCGGTGTGCCACGAGAACGAGATATGTGCAGCTCCTATCGATTTGTCGGCACATTCGGGCGGCTTTGCTGGTCTTGTTTTACCATTGTCGAAATGTCTTGATGTACCGGATACCGAGTCGATCGGAGTGTCTCGGGTGAAGGTCTATTCCTTCGATGATCGCGAGAGCTTGTCATGGGCTAAGTTGGGACACCCTGCAGGTATAAACTTTCGAGAGCCGTGCCCGCGGTTATGTGGCGAGATGGGAATTTGTTAACGTCCGGTTGTAGAAAACCTGAAGTTGACCTTAATTAAAATACATCAACCGTGTGTGTTACCGTGATGGTCTCTTTCCGTGGTCCGGAAGTGAACACTGATGTTGGAGTTATGCTTGGCGTGGGTTGCTTGTAGGATCACTTCTTGATCATACTTTTATCGACCGTGCTTTGCCTTCTCTTCTCGCTCTCATTTTCGTATGTTAGCCGCCATATATGCTAGTAAACTGCTGCAGCTCCACCTCATGCCTTTACCTTACCCATAAGCTTAAATAGTCTTGATCTCGGTGCGAGATTGCTGAGTCCTCGTGGCTCACGGATACTTCAAACCAGTTTGCAGTGCCTATGTTTCCGAGCGGTGACGCAACCAAGCTCAAGGAGGAGCTCGATGAAGATCTTGCCCTTTGTGTTGTTTCGTTCTAGTTGATCAAGAGTGGAGCCCAGTTGGGGTCGATCGGGGACCTTTATCGCATTTGGGGTTCTTCTTTTATTTTGGTTCCGTAGTCGGACCTTGATTGTATCTGGATGATGTAATGCTTTATTCATGTAATTGTGTGAAGTGGCGATTGTAAGCCAACTATGTATCTCTTTCCTTATGTATTACATGGGTTGTGTGAAGATTACCTCACTTGCGACATTGCTTTCAATGTGGTTATGCCTCTAAGTCGTGCTTCACACGTGGGAGATATAGCCGCATCGAGGCGTTACAAGTTGGTAATCGAGCCATCCCGACCTTAGGAGCCCCACCGCTTGATCGTTTTTAGTGGCGAGTTGTGTCTAGAAAAATGTTTTGAGTCATTTAGGATTATATATATCGAGAGTTAGAATTCTTTTTACTCCCGGTCCTTCGACCTTCGGTGAGGTATCCCGACGAGAGTTTTGACTCTTCTCTTCTCAAATTTCACTAAAAAAATTTTAGGATCACGCTGGTATCTTGGGATCGTTCGATATTCTTATGACGAGAACATTGTTCTTGGTGCCTCCTGTCATTTAGGGGTTGTGGCGGTGTCCGGGAGTTGAGCTCCGAGGTGTTGTCGTCATAATTTTATCGTTGCAGATTCTCGAATACCGAGTTTAATACCCGACATCGAAAATCTCTTTTATGCAGTTGTTGGTGAGATAACCCCGCTAACCCAGTACTGAGGTGAGTACGGGAGTATTGCCATGACTTGTATAACGGATGCTTTTCGAAGGTTGAGGTAGACGATTTCTGAAGGTTTCTTGGTTATGTGTTGACGGATGGATACAGCTGGATGTAGGGATTGTTAGTTTGGGTGAGGTATATTTCTCCCCTGTATCCCCAACACCAGATTGCATAACTAGAAAGTTTCGGGAGTTTCATAGGTGGGAATTCAAGTAGCTCTTAGGATATCTTTCCGACGGATGTATGATATGAAATTGGGGTTCGACGTCTAGTGGTCCGCCTATTCACGGTTGGTTTTACTGATGGTCTCGTTGTGTCTTAAAGAGTCCTTGGCTATGCCGACTGGGGCGCTTCAGATGTCATGTGCACTGCCTTGTACATGATGGTGCTTGTCTGATCGAGCCCGTGTAGGCCCCACCACGAAAACTTCGGACGAAATCTCTATCATATGTTTGTTTCGGCTTATTCTGCAAGCCAGTCCTTTGTTTTTGTTTTGAGTTGTGGTATTCGAGTTGCTTCAATGCCAAATGTTGATTTCATACCTTTCCGAAATGGTGTTCTCATACTCCGATGTGAATACCAATCCTTCTCGATAATCGAGATTGTCATGTCAATCCTTTTAAACCGGCGTGTTTCTCTTCAAGTGGATCCGATCACTTCAACATCAGCAAGACCAATTATCATTTCTTCTCAACGGTGTTTGTTTCATCCGTCTCCAAGTTGCCTTTGTTCTTTCCCGCCCACCCACCCTTTTTCCTCAAGGACTAAGATTTCTTTACCAAGTATCCATTTATTCATGTGAAGTCTCTTCATTCTTTTCTTTCGATGTTCTTATCCGGTGATCCTCGTGAAGATGCTCACGAGCTTCAAGTCCGGACCTCGATGTTCTCATCTCATTGTTCAGACCTTGAAGATTAATTACCTAAATTTTTTTTTTCTTCCAACCATTTGTGTTTTATTTCAAGGTTTTAAGTTTATCCTCCTTGTTCTTTGCCCCTTTTTGCAACCGGTTTCTTTCAGATCCTTTAGTGTTTTTTCCGAGCTTAATTTCTCAAGTTTTGTAGTAGTGTTTTCATGCCACCCATTTTTTCAAGTTTTCAATCCATTATATTGCCTTCCTTCTTTTTTTCTGTTTTCCTTCAATTATTCCTTTGGTTTTCTTTGTCTTCCATTCTTTTTCCAATTTATCCTTCTTCTTTGGTTTCTACTCTTTCTTTATTTCTTCTTCTTTGTGAATCTTTAATTGTTTTCTTTAATCCTTTACCGGAGTTTTCTTGATGTTTCCAACTTTTTTCATCTTTTCATAATCTTTCTTTGGCTCCAATTTTTCCGACCAAATTCTTTAATATCTCTTTTTCTATTGGCTAACCTTTCTAATTCTTCCTAACCTCTTATATTTTTTTCTTGTCAATTCTCTTTTTTTGTGTTTCATAATTTTCATTTTTCGTTCTTTCCATTTCTAAATTGTTCAATCCATTTAGTATTCTTTTATTTACATATTTTTTCGAAGGAACTTTCTAATTTATTTATTCTTTTCCCAATCATTCTTTTCCTCTAGATAATTTTCGTTGTTCCTTTAAATTCTCAATCGTTTTATCTTTTTCCGATCTAGGCTCTTTTGCGTCATTTCAATTTTTCTTACCTTTTTTTCGGGTTCCTTCAATTTATTTGTTATCATATCATTTTTCTTCCTCCCATTGGCTCCTATTCCTTCTAAGCCTTATATCTTTCTTAACTTTTCCAACGAGAATGTGTTGAATCCATTTTTTTTGGGAAATCAAATTCATTCTTGTTCTAATTTAATCTTTTTCGGAGTTTGTTCGAATTAAATTTCTTTTCCTTTTGGTTACTTTTTTCCGGACCACTTCAATGTTCCAGTATTACTTGGATTACTTTTTTCCACTTTTTCAAGTTCTTTGGTTACCTAAATTTCAACCTCTTCATTGTTCCAAATTTCCTTAAAGCCTTTCTCAAAAAAATCCACTCATTTGCATGGCTCGTTTGTTTTCAAAATCATTTTTCAAAACCCTTTATCTTTTAGTTTTGTTATTACTAAACCCGTTCTTTTTTTGGAGGATGTTTCAGCCTCATTCTTATGGTTCTGGATTTTTCACTCCTCCTTTATAGTCTATACCATTCATTTGTCCGAATAGCCCGCTCCTTACCCAGTATGTTTCCCGGGGGCTTCCTCTTTTTGGTTGGCCATTTTAAATTTCTCCACGTTTTCCCCTTCTTGTGTTTCCAAATTTTCCAATCTTTGTCCGCTTTGACGAGTGGTTTCTCCATTCTTTATCCTGACCTCTTTTCTTCCCATCCTGTCTTTCCCGGGCATTTCGTTCTCCTTTCCTGCATCTTTTCTAAATCTCACCGGTTCTTTTTCGGGCCGCCAAATTTTCCTTTTCTCTTCCGTCTTCGTGCTTATTCCGTTCCCTTCCTCTTGGTTGCAACCGATCCTTTCGCGCCCATCTCGCTCATTTCCATTCATTTCCTTTGCACCTCTGCCATGTTTTCCTTTCTGTCAGCACTTATTTTCCTCTTCTAATCTCACTCCATCGGTTCCTCTTTTCCCGTTGTCCTCCTCAGGTCATTGTCCGGGCCTCTTTGTGGGGTTCTTTCCGGGTTATTCATGCTGCATAGTTTGGTCCTTTCTGCATCTTTTGATTTACTTTCCATCATTTAAAGTTTCCCGCTAGTCCATTTCCCTTTTTCAATCCCACCCTTGGCCCCTCTTTCTTTTGATCCGAATTTTCTGTTGGGATCTTCGTCTTGGTTCAACTTCATTGCTCTTGAACCTTTATCCGGTAGCCCTAATTTTTTTGCCCCCCAAACCCTTCCACCCCAATCTTGGCCACATGCCGTTGCCGGACGTACCTGTCCCCTGCTTTTCCCCCATGTTAAATACCCATTCCAAAATGGGTTTCCCGGCCCCGGACAATTTCCCGCAACGGCCTGCCGTTATACCGCCCTCGATCTGGCCCTCTCGCCGGCCGTCAGCCCCCCTTTGGGCGACATAGGGGCGGCGTCCCCCCCCCGCTGGCCCGCCCGGCCAGGTCGGCGGACCGCTTCCGCTTTCCCTGGCGCAGTTGCGGGATCCCCCCTCACCAGTTGCCGTTCGGCCTTGACCCCTCGGTCCCCAAGCACTCCCATTCGCCAGTTGCCACACCTTTCTCGTTTGGGCTTGTCCGGTGCCAGCCCCCGAGACTCGCCTCCAGAGTCTTCCGATCACTGGCCGAAATCCCGAGTTACTGTTGTTCTATCTTTCTACTCAGTCTAATGTCATTTTGAATTTAATTTTCATGACTTTCCATATTTCTTGGCCCTTTGGCTTATTTCAAATGTCAAACATATTTTCATGATAGTTGACTATTGATGCCAATGGATGCTTGCTGTTGGAACTATGTCAGCCTTGTTTTGTCTTTAAGTTCTTTTGCATTGTTATTTGCCTCTAAGTGTCTATGTTTTTCAGCATTGTTCAGAAGTAAATGATTTTTACCATTTCCATCTTGTTGCAAATGTTAGATTATTTGGTTAGGTCTTGTTTTATTCGCGTTGTTTGCCATATGTTATTTTAGGTTCCTTTGTTTGTGTTTTGATGTTGTGTCATTCTGCCTTTTCTTTGGTATTTCCATGCATTGTTTGCTCATTTCAATCAGATTCAGTTGTTTTGATCCGGTTTCAATCTCCCAAGTGTATACTTGTTTTACCATGGTTGCCTTTGCTTCATTTTTGCCTTGTAGGCATTGATTGCCTTGCTAGTCATGCCCTTTTTGCTAATGTTCTTATGCTTGCTTCTGTTCCTTTTTTTCCTTTTGCTAGTTGTAACGACTAATGCTAGTGAACCTGTAAGCCTTTCATTAATGCTTTGTTGCTTTTAAAAGGCTTCTGATGTTATCCCTTTTAAATTCATGTTTTCATATTTTGCCTTTATTGTTTGAATGTTCTGTTCGGTAATTGCCCTGTTAGCATTCCTATTCGTCAATTTTCTTTATTTGGGTGAAGGATTCGGCTATGTCCTTTGTTCCGATATCGCATCTTTCCGTTTGTTGCCTTGCTTATCTTTTCCGTATAACATCTTAAATATTCGTCCATTTGTTTGGATATATGTTTCCTTGTCTTTTATTTATTCCTTTTGGGTTCCTTTCTTTATCGGATTTTTGCAATTGTAAGTTGGCGCCTCGGTTCTTGCTTTGCGTCTTTGAATTGGGCCTTGTTGGTCGGTCAAGCTTCCTGCAGATTGAACCCGTCTTTCTTCAACTAGTTGCCTTTCCTCGATCTACATCTTCGTTATTTTACCTCTTGACCAACCCGAGAATGGCTTATGTTCCCTTTCCACCTAACCTTATGCTTGTTTTTGTCTGGCCTTTGGTTGTTTTGGGTTGGAATAAGTTTCTTGTTTAAAAATGTTCTTTTGGATTATGTTTAATTTGGATAAATTCCTATTTTGGTCACTATCTTTTAGTGGCCTCCGGTAGTTCCGGATGGTTTCCGGTATTTGCCCTCCTTAGTGGATTTTTGCCCGACGGCCTGAAATTTTTCCAGCCCACAGCTTTTTTGTACTTTTTCCACATGGGTTTCTTGGTAATTTTCCCCCCGGGATGCCGGGATGTGGTATGGCAAGTGGACGGGGAACAAGGCCGTTTGGAAGGTTGCCACGGTATGGAGCTTCGGGTTTTTGGGTTGGACATTGTTCGGTTTGTTACCTCGAGTCATGTTGTGGAATCATCAGGTTCGGGTGAGGTTTTGGATACCGGAGGAGCTTTGTTGGGCAATGGGAACCTTGGTCTCCGGTAGAATTTGTAGGTGGGTTTGATAAACCTTTGAAATTTTACCTGATGTTTCCGTGGTCCTTTCCGGTGATTGGCTATGTTGGGTTGAGAATTTGTTAACGTCCGTTGTAGAAAACCTGAAGTTGACCTTAATTAAAATACATCAACCGTGTGTTTACCGTGATGGTCTCTTTCCGTGGTCCGGAAGTGAACACTGATGTTGGAGTTATGCTTGGCGTAGGTTGCTTGTAGGATCACTTCTTGATCATACTTTTATCGACCGTGCTTTGCCTTCTCTTCTCGCTCTCATTTGCGTATGTTAGCCGCCATATATGCTAGTAAACTGCTGTGTAGCTCCACCTCATGCCTTTACCTTACCCATAAGCTTAAATAGTCTTGATCTCGCGGGTGCGAGATTGCTGAGTCCTCGTGGCTCACGGATACTTCAAACCAGTTTGCGGTGCCTATGTTTCGGCGGTGGCGCAACCAAGCTCAAGGAGGAGCTCGATGAAGATCTTGCCCTTTGTGTTGTTTCGTTCTAGTTGATCAAGAGTGGAGCCCAGTTGGGGTCGATCGGGGACCTTTATCGCATTTGGGGTTCTTCTTTTATTTTGGTTCCGTAGTCGGACCTTGATTGTATCTGGATGATGTAATGCTTTATTCATGTAATTGTGTGAAGTGGCGATTGTAAGCCAACTATGTATCTCTTTCCTTATGTATTACATGGGTTGTGTGAAGATTACCTCACTTGCGACATTGCTTTCAATGCGGTTATGCCTCTAAGTCGTGCTTCGACACGTGGGAGATATAGCCGCATCGAGGCGTTACAAGTTGGTAATCGAGCCATCCCCGACCTTAGGAGCCCCACCGCTTGATCGCTTTTAGTGGCGAGTTGTGTCTAGAAAAATGTTTTGAGTCATTTAGGATTATATATATCGGAGAGTTAGGAATTCTTTTACTCCCGGTCCTTCGACCTTCTGGTGAGGTATCCTGACGTAGAGTTTTGACTCTTCTCTTCTCAAATTTACTAAAAAAAATTAGGATCACGCGGGTATCTTGGGATCGTTCCGATATTCTTATGACGAGAACATTGTTCTTGGTGCCTCCTGTCATTTAGGGGTTGTGGCAGTGTCCCGGGGAGTTGAGCTCCGAGGTGTTGTCGTCATAATTTTATCGTTGCAGTTCGGAATACCGAGTTTAGTATGCGCCGACATCGAAAATCTCTTTTATGCAGTTGTTGGTGAGATAACCCCGCTAACCCAGTACTGAGGTGAGTACGGGAGTATTGCCATGACTTGTATAACGGATGCTTTTCGAAGGTTGAGGTAGACGATTTCTGAAGGTTTCTTGGTTATGTGTTGACGGATGGATACAGCTGGATGTAGGGATTGTTAGTTTGGGTGAGGTATATTTCTCCCCTGTATCCCCAACACCAGATTGCATAACCAGAAAGTTTCGGGAGTTTCATAGGTGGGAATTCAAGTAGCTCTTAGGATATCTTTCCGACGGATGTATGATATGAAATTGGGGTTCGACGTCTAGTGGTACGCCTATTCACGGTTGGTTTTACAGTGGTCACGTTGTGTCTTAAAGAGTCCTTGGCTATGCCGACTCGGGGATGCTTCGTATGTCATGTGCACTGCCTTATACATGATGGTGCTGTACGATCGAGCCCGTGTAGGCCCCACCATGAAAACTTCGGACGAAATCTCTATCATATGTTTGTTCCGGCTTATTCTGCAAGCCAGTCCTTTGTTTTTGTTTTGAGTTGTGGTATTCGAGTTGCTTCAATGCCAAATGTTGATTTCATACCTTTCCGAAATGGTGTTCTCATACTTCGATGTGAATACCAATCCTTCTCGATAATCGAGATTGTCATGTCAATCCTTTTAAACCGGCGTGTTTCTCTTCAAGTGGATCCGATCACTTCAACATCAGCAAGACCAATTATCATTTCTTCTCAACGGTGTTTGTTTCATCCGTCTCCAAGTTGCCTTTGTTCTTTCCCGCCCACCCACCCTTTTTCCTCAAGGACTAAGATTTCTTTACCAAGTATCCATTTATTCATGTGAAGTCTCTTCATTCTTTTCTTTCGATGTTCTTATCCGGTGATCCCTCGTGAAGATGCTCACGAGCTTCAGTTCATCATCCTTCATTTTTTAATTGTCCGTGGATCCATATCAAGCTTTTGATATTCATCCTATCCTTTTCCTTGTTTCAAATGCTTTTTAATACCGGTGCACCTCTTAATCTTTCACTTCTCGTTATTCATTTGTTCTGGAGTACTGAAGATATCTTGGAAGATTTGTGTTTCCATTCTTAATCCGTTCAAGCCATTTCGAGATTGGTATCTCATTCAAGTCATTTAATTTAACCGGTGCAACATCTCTTTTAAATCTTTTCAACGGTGTTCTTTTGAGTTGGCCCTAACCCACAGGTCTTTTCCCAGGATCTTACCTGACTCTTTTGTTTTCCCAGAGCTATCCTAAATTCTTCTCCAAGTTTGACGTAAGAATGAGTTATCATCAGGCAAATGCTTTTCTACAAGATCTTTCAAATTCTTTTCATAGTTGGCTCAACCTCTTCGCTTTTGATTCTTCCGGTGTGCCTCAATAATTCTTGGTGGTGTTTCTCGTTGTCATTCTCATCTTTTGAAGACCGAAGGAGAGTTTATCTCTTAAATCTTGGTCCATTCTCTTGAATATTCATGGTTCTAGCTTGATGCCATCCTCTCATAATTGTTTTCGATTGTGAGAATTCTTTTCTTACCATCCGGAGTATTTCTTGAGTTGTTTCCATTTCTTTCTTCCGAAGGCCATCATGTCATAATTCTTCATTCTCAGCATATAGCTATCGTTCTCTAAATCTTACCGGTGCGTCATTCAAATATCCTCTAATCAGTTCTTGATCTCGTTGTTCTCATGTATCTAGTTTGTCTCAAGCACCTTCGTTCATTTGCTAATTCTTACCGGTGATGCACCCCTACTTCGATCATTTTCAATTCTTACGGTGGTTCGTTCAAGAGTTCTCTTTATTTGTTATCATATCAATTCATTCGTTCTTTCCAAATCCTACTGGTGGCTCCATCAATACCTTCTCAAGTTTACGCCATATCTTTCTTAATCCTTTTTCAACGAGAATAAGTAGTATGCCAAATCCATTGATTGTCATCAATTTAATTGGTGAAGGATAAGCATAACATAATTCTTATTCTTGTTTCATCCAAGTGATTAATTCCTTCTTTCGGAGTTTGTTCATGATGAATAAATTCTCGGTTTCAGTTGTTTCATCTTTTTTTTCCGGAGTTCCAAGCTCTCATCATCACGAAGATCCATCTAAATCGTTGCAAGGCTTCACCTTGTGTTTTCAACTTCTCTTTCTTTCTATCACCCTTTTGTTTACCCGAGTTCTTCATGGAGGCTCTACATGGTGGTTCATCAAGGATTCTTTTCATTCTTCAATTGTTCTTCAAGATTTCTCTCGAAATTAAGACCCGCCAAGCTATACTCAAAATTAAACATGGTGCTCAACACACGTTTTGTTTTGAGAAGCTCAAGTATTCTTCATCTTGCATTTCAAAGTGCAATTCTTCCTAACTTATCTTTTGAGATGGTGTTATGTCACGCTTGACAATTTCCTTCATGTTTCATGATTCTTATTGTTGTCAAGAATGAGGTATGTTAAATCCATCAGTCTCTTCATTGGAGTTATCTTGGATTATATTTCACCTAAAGCTTTCCCTAAGGAGTGTTGCTATTCATGGTGCTTATAAATGACCCAAGTTCTTCATTTGTCCTCCCGGTGAAATAAGTTTCTCGTCTCCTTGTTGATATCAATCCAATCATTTGTTTCCATTGGTGGCGGAAGCTAACCTCATAATTTTGAGATGTTTTCATAAGCCCACCACAAGCTTATTCTTTTAGTTGTTGGTTTTCCAACAACTCCGTTATAACCTTCTTGGAAGGGTGTTTTCCAAGCTCATTTGTGGCTGAAGTTGGCATTTTCTTCTCCATTCTTTTATTCCTATGACCTATCTTCTATTCTTTCTTCCGGAGGCATTACGTTCTGCTCTTTTCACTCATCATGTCGTATGGTGAGGTCATGTTCTTTTCGTGCTTATCCGCTTAGCGGAGTGTTGTGTTCTCATTCAAGTTCTTTTCATCTTATCAAGTTTTCCTTCTTCTTTCAGTCGGAGTGCTGCTCAAATTATATCAATCTTATTCCTTCTCTATCTAGTTTTAACCGGAGTGGTTTCAATATCTATCTTATCACTAAACCTCTTGGTTTTCATCACACTCCTTGTTCCTCTTTTCTAACGGATTGTTTTGCAATCTCGTTCATCTCTGTTATACTCTTTCTTCTAAATTGCTCAACCTCTCAAGGTTCATGGTTTTCACTCTTTTGTCGAAGAAGCAACTTAGTTTTACCTCTTCTCTTCCTCTTCCGTTTTCCCTCCGGTGCCATCCTAGATCTCGGGACGAGATCCTCTCGTAGTGGTGGAGTGTTGTAACGCCCCGGATCCGAGGCGCCAGGTGTCCGCCAGTTATTCGCCGTCGTTGCCATGTCATTTGCTTGTGTGTTGCACTTTGCCATGTCATCATTTGCATTTTATCATGTCATCATGTGCATTTCATTTTGCATACGTGTTCGCCTCATGCATCCGAGCCTTTTCCCGTTGTGCATTTTGCAATCCGGCACTCCTATGTCTTCCTGCGTCCCCTTCTTCTCTCTGTTGTGTGCGGGTATTAAACTTTCTCGGAATGGTGCGAGGTTTGCCAAGCGGCCTTGGTATAGCACCGTGAACCGCTGTCAAGTTTCGTGCCATTTGGAGGTCGTTTGATACTCCAACGGTTAACCGGGAACCGTAAAGCCCTCTTTGTTTCCAGCCCAACACCCTTCCAAATTGGCCCAAAACCCACCAAACTCCTCTCCATGCTCTCGGTCGTTCGATCACGATCGCGTGGCAAAAACCGCTCCTCATTTGGACTCTCCTAGCTCCTCTATGCCTATATATACACCCCCATTTCAAATCCCGATGATTTCGCCCTAACCTAAAATTCCCCTCCTCCGCGCGGGACGTGTCCGTCCGCGGACAAATCCACCGGACGCGTCGCCTCGACGAATCGGGCGCGACACGTCGGCCCCGCCGCCCGGAGCAGTGGCATCGCGCCACGTGGCCCGCTGCCGTTCCTCGCGCCATGCCCGCCTGAGCCCATCCGGGGCCATGCGGCCCACCCACACACCGCCGCCGCCCGCTTCGCAGCTGCCGCCCTTGCACCCGCCGCCCGTCGCCGCCCCGCCGCCGCCATGCCCGCCGGGCCGCCGCCCTTATGCTTTCTGCCGCCGCCTCCTCGCGCCCGGCCATGAGCGCCGCCGCCTCCATGAGAACCGCCGCCGCACAGCAGATTGCCACCGTCTCGCCGCCCATCCCCCTTCGCCGGCCGGAGTTCGTCGCCCGCCAGCCCAAGCGCCCAGCGCCTCGAGATCGGCAGGGGTGGCCGGAGCCGCCACCCGCCACCGGATCCAGAGGGGAAGAGCGGATCCGCCTCCCCGGCTTCCCTGGCCTGCCTACCTCGCCGGAGCAGTCCAACAGCTCGCGGAGTTACCTCGGTTCTCGTGCCCGTTGATCCTACCTCGAGGTCTATTTCCACCAAGTCATTATTCTGCAATAATTTCGTGACATTTTCATAGCATCACATCTCCGCACCTGTGGCTCCGTTTTGGGCGTATAATATGTCAAATTGTTCGCCTCAAAGAGTACATCATTTCATTCCATTGAATCATTTGCATTTGAGCTCATCTTGATGCCCGAAATGCTGTTGGAATATGGCTTCAGATCGTTAGTTTCAGAATCTTATCAGCTCGAGCTCTTTTGTCATTTTTGCCATGATTAATGTGTGCACCCTATGAACTTGAGTCCTACATATGAGTTGAACATTGCCATGCCATCTTTCCAGGGGTGTTTACCATGTATTTTTGTGAGTTATGTGTTGACTAGAACAAGCATGCAAAGTAGGGATGATGATGTTGCTGATTTCAGGAACTTAGTGTTTTCACCAAGTCTTGTCCTGCTGTTATTTTTATGCCATATGTTCATGTTGTTACAGAGATCTATGCCCTTTTTGAGCATGATCAGTAAGGGTGTTTTGAACATATGGATGTGCTCTATCCATCCATGCCTTTGTTGGCATTTATGGAGTAGTCTAGCATGTCATTTTCGTGCTCTACTTTTGCTTGAAAATGTTTCCTGGCAGATTGTTTGCATGAGATTCAATTTTCACGAGGTCGTTGTAGTTGATCCGTGTATGCTATGACCTTGATCTTGCCATGCTTAGCTTCATAATCATGCCTTCTTACTGTTGGTTGCCTTGCCATGCCATGTATTGCTCTGTAGTGAGTGCATCGACCTCACGAACATGCCTACTCGTTGACTGTTTTTGCCATGCCCAGTTTTTCTGCTAAGTCTGAAATCTGTAATAAAACTTGCTATGTTTACATGGGTGCCATCATTTCTTAAGGTCCTTTTTGGCTTATGGTCAGTAAGGGACTATTGATGTATGCTTTGAGTAGAATCATGTCATGCCTTGTTTTGCTATTATAAGTTCCTGTAGCATGTTGTTTGCTTGCTCTAAACATGCCTTCCGATGTTAATTCCTGCATGTTAGTAATTTCACTAAGTCTGTGAACCTGATATTTTAGCACTTTCACCATGCTTGTTTGAACATGTTATGATGTGATTTAGCCGTAGCTCAGTGTTCCTCTTTTGTTAAGCATCTCCTGTAGTTCGCTGCCATATGCTTTGCTTTTATGTTGGGGTGCTGTAGCATAGTTTCTTGTTGCGTGCTAAGTAGCATCGGGCTGTTAAACGCAGATTTGCGTCATTCTTGTTTTGCTCGTCATTTGCAAACCGTGCATCCGATTCCGGTGATCTTTATATCGATTTCACCCGAAATCATCCCATCTTTCCAGCGGCATACTTGGTTTGCCAAGTTGATGCCGGGTTCATCATTTTCCTTCCGGAGCATACATATGCATTGCATATCACGTCTCGCATCGCATGTCATGTTTTGCATCATATTGCTTGTGCATTGTTCCTTGTTTGATTGTGGTTCCGTTGCTTGTGTTCTTGCTTTGGGTAGAGCCGGGAGACGAGTACGTGAACGAGGAACCTGTTGAGAACGCCTACGAGGATCAAGCCTTCGACTACTCTGAGAACCTTGCAGGCAAGATGATCATACCCTCGAAATCACTACTATCTTTGCTATGCTAGTTTGCTCGCTCTTTTGCTATGCCAATGCTACGATGCCTACCATTTGCTTGTCAGCCTCCCAAATTGCCATGTCAAACCTCTAACCTTTGACACCATTCCTAGCAAACCGTTGAATGGCTATGTTCCCGCTTTGCTCAGCCCCTCTTATAGCGTTGTTAGTTGCAGGTGAAGATGAAGTTTGTTCCTTGTTGGAACATGGAGAAGTCGTTCCTTGTTGGAACATGTTTACTTGTTGGGATATCAAAATATCTCTTATATTATTAATGCATCTATATATTTGGTAAAGGGTGGAAGGCTCGGCCTTATGCAGTGTTTTGTTCCACTCTTGCCGCCTCTAGTTTCCGTCATACCGTGTTATGTTCCCGGATTTTGTGTTCCTTACGCGGTCGGGTGATTTATGGGACCCCCGACAGTTCGCTTTGAATAAAACTTGTCCAGCAAGGCCCAACATTGCCTTTTACCATTTGCCCCACCTAGCCTTTTTTTTCCCTTGGGTTTCGGAGCCCAAGGGTCATCTTTATTACCCCCGGGCGGTGCTCGTTGAGTGTTGGTCCAAACCGTCGACCGCCGGTGGCCACCGGGGCAACTCGGGCTGGCCTACCGAAGTTTGGACAATCCGGTGTGCCACGAGAACGAGATATGTGCAGCTCCTATCGATTTGTCGGCACATTCGGGCAGCTTTGCTGGTCTTGTTTTACCATTGTCGAAATGTCTTGATGTACCGGATACCGAGTCTGATCGGAGTGTCTCGGGTGAAGGTCTATTCCTTCGATGATCGCGAGAGCTTGTCATGGGCTAAGTTGGGACACCCCTGCAGGGTATAAACTTTCGAGAGCCGTGCCCGCGGTTATGTGGCAGATGGGAATTTGTTAACGTCCGGTTGTAGAAAACCTGAAGTTGACCTTAATTAAAATACATCAACCGTGTGTGTTACCGTGATGGTCTCTTTCCGGCGGAGTCCGGGAAGTGAACACGGTGTTGGAGTTATGCTTGGCGTAGGTTGCTGTAGGATCACTTCTTGATCATACTTTTATCGACCGTGCTTTGCCTTCTCTTCTCGCTCTCATTTGCGTATGTTAGCCGCCATATATGCTAGTCGCTTGCTGCAGCTCCACCTCATGCCTTTACCTTACCCATAAGCTTAAATAGTCTTGATCTCGCGGGTGCAAGATTGCTTGAGTCCTCGTGGCTCACGGATACTTCAAACCAGTTTGCGGTGCCTATGTTTCCGAAGGTGGCGCAACCAAGCTCAAGGAGGAGCTCGATGAAGATCTTGCCCTTTGTGTTGTTTCGTTCTAGTTGATCGATAGTGGAGCCCAGTTGGGGTCGATCGGGACCTTTATCGATTTGGGGTTCTTCTTTTATTTTGGTTCCGTAGTCGGACCTTGATTGTATCTGGATGATGTAATGCTTTATTCATGTAATTGTGTGAAGTGGCGATTGTAAGCCAACTATGTATCTCTTTCCTTATGTATTACATGGGTTGTGTGAAGATTACCTCACTTGCGACATTGCTTTCAATGCGGTTATGCCTCTAAGTCGTGCTTCGACACGGGAGATATAGCCGCATCGAGGCGCTACAAGTTGGTAATCGAGCCATCCCGACCTTAGGAGCCCCACCGCTTGATCGTTTTTAGTGGCGAGTTGTGTCTAGAAAAATGTTTTGAGTCATTTAGGATTATATATATCGGAGAGTTAGGAATTCTTTTTACTCCCGGTCCTTCGACCTTCCGGTGAGGTATCTGACGTAGAGTTTTGACTCTTCTCTTCTCAAATTTCACTAAAAAAAAATTTTAGGATCACGCGGGTATCTTGGGATCGTTCCGATATTCTTATGACGAGAACATTGTTCTTGGTGCCTCCTGTCATTTAGGGGTTGTGGCAGTGTCCCGGGGAGTTGAGCTCCGAGGTGTTGTCGTCATAATTTTATCGTTGCAGCTCGAATACCTGAGTTTGATACGCCGACATCGAAAATCTCTTTTATGCAGTTGTTGGTGAGATAGCCCGCTAACCCAATCTTGAGGTGAGTACGGAGTATTGCCATGACTTGTATAACGGATGCTTTTCGAAGGTCGAGGTAGACGATTTCTGAAGGTTTCTTGGTTATGTGTTGACGGATGGATACAGCTGGATGTAGGGATTGTTAGTTTGGGTGAGGTATATTGCTCCCCTATATCCCCAACACCAGATTGCATAACCAGAAAGTTTCGGGAGTTTCATAGGTGGGAATTCAAGTAGCTCTTAGGATATCTTTCCGACGGATGTATGATATGAAATTGGGGTTCGACGTCTAGTGGTCCGCCTATTCACGGTTGGTTTTACTGATGGTCTCGTTGTGTCTTAAAGAGTCCTTGGCTATGCCGACTCGGGGCGCTTCGTATGTCATGTGCCTTGCCTTGTACATGATGGTGCTGTCTGATCGAGCCCGTGTAGGCCCCACCACGAACACTTCGGACGAAATCTCTATCATATGTTTGTTCCGGCTTATTCTGCAAGCCAGTCCTTTGTTTTTGTTTTGAGTTGTGGTATTCGAGTTGCTTCAATGCCAAATGTTGATTTCATACCTTTCCGAAATGGTGTTCTCATACTCCGATGTGAATACCAATCCTTCTCGATAATCGAGATTGTCATGTCAATCCTTTTAGACCGGCGTGTTTCTCTTCAAGTGGATCCGATCACTTCAACATCAGCAAGACCAATTATCATTTCTTCTCAACGGTGTTTGTTTCATCCGTCTCCAAGTTGCCTTTGTTCTTTCCCGCCCACCCACCCTTTTTCCTCAAGGACTAAGATTTCTTTACCAAGTATCCATTTATTCATGTGAAGTCTCTTCATTCTTTTCTTTCGATGTTCTTATCCGGTGATCCCTCGTGAAGATGCTCACGAGCTTCAAGTTCATCATCCTTCATTTTTTTTAATTGTCCGGTGGATCCATATCAAGCTTTTGATATTCATCCTATCCTTTTCCTTGTTTCAAATGCTTTTTAATACCGGTGCACCTCTTAATCTTTCACTTCTCGTTATTCATTTGTTCTGGAGTACTGAAGATATCTTGGAAGATTTGTGTTTCCATTCTTAATCCGTTCAAGCCATTTCGAGATTGGTATCTCATTCAAGTCATTTAATTTAACCGGTGCAACATCTCTTTTAAATCTTTTCAACGGTGTTCTTTTGAGTGGGCCCTAACCCACAGGTCTTTTCCTGTGATCTTACGACTCTTCTGTTTTCCCAGAGCTATCCTAAATTCTTCTCCAAGTTTGACGTAAGAATGAGTTATCATCAGGCAAATGCTTTTCTACAAGATCTTTCAAATTCTTTTCATAGTTGGCTCAACCTCTTCGCTTTTGATTCTTCCGGTGTGCCTCAATAATTCTTGGTGGTGTTTCTCGTTGTCATTCTCATCTTTTGAAGACCGAAGGAGAGTTTATCTCTTAAATCTTGGTCCATTCTCTTGAATATTCATGGTTCTAGCTTGATGCCATCCTCTCATAATTGTTTTCGATTGTGAGAATTCTTTTCTTACCATCCGGAGTATTTCTTGAGTTGTTTCCATTTCTTTCTTCCGAAGGCCATCATGTCATAATTCTTCATTCTCAGCATATAGCTATCGTTCTCTAAATCTTACCGGTGCGTCATTCAAATATCCTCTAATCAGTTCTTGATCTCGTTGTTCTCATGTATCTAGTTTGTCTCAAGCACCTTCGTTCATTTGCTAATTCTTACCGGTGATGCACCCCTACTTCGATCATTTTCAATTCTTACGGTGGTTCGTTCAAGAGTTCTCTTTATTTGTTATCATATCAATTCATTCGTTCTTTCCAAATCCTACTGGTGGCTCCATCAATACCTTCTCAAGTTTACGCCATATCTTTCTTAATCCTTTTTCAACGAGAATAAGTAGTATGCCAAATCCGTTGATTGTCATCAATTTAATTGGTGAAGGATAAGCATAACATAATTCTTATTCTTGTTTCATCCAAGTGATTAATTCCTTCTTTCGGAGTTTGTTCATGATGAATAAATTCTCGGTTTCAGTTGTTTCATCTTTTTTTTCCGGAGTTCCAAGCTCTCATCATCACGAAGATCCATCTAAATCGTTGCAAGGCTTCACCTTGTGTTTTCAACTTCTCTTTCTTTCTATCACCCTTTTGTTTACCGGAGTTCTTCATGGAGGCTCTACATGGTGGTTCATCAAGGATTCTTTTCATTCTTCAATTGTTCTTCAAGATTTCTCTCGAAATTAAGACCCGCCAAGCTATACTCAAAATTAAACATGGTGCTCAACACATGTTTTGTTTTGAGAAGCTCAAGTATTCTTCATCTTGCATTCCAAAGTGCAATTCTTTCTAACTTATCTTTTGAGATGGTGTTATGTCACGCTTGACAATTTCCTTCATGTTTCATGATTCTTATTGTTGTCAAGAATGAGGTATGTTAAATCCATCAGTCTCTTCATTGGAGTTATCTTGGATTATATTTCACCTAAAGCTTTCCCTAAGGAGTGTTGCTATTCATGGTGCTTATAAATGACCCAAGTTCTTCATTTGTCCTCCCGGTGAAATAAGTTTCTCGTCTCCTTGTTGATATCAATCCAATCATTTGTTTCCATTGGTGGCGGAAGCTAACCTCATAATTTTGAGATGTTTTCATAAGCCCACCACAAGCTTATTCTTTTCGTTGTTGGTTTTCCAACAACTCCGTTATAACCTTCTTGGAAGGGTGTTTTCCAAGCTCATTTGTGGCTGAAGTTGGCATTTTCTTCTCCATTCTTTTATTCCTATGACCTATCTTCTATTCTTTCTTCCGGAGGCATTACGTTCTGCTCTTTTCACTCATCATGTCGTATGGTGAGGTCATGTTCTTTTCGTGCTTATCCGTTTAGCCGGAGTGTTGTGTTCTCATTCAAGTTCTTTTCATCTTATCAAGTTTTCCTTCTTCTTTCAGTCGGAGTGCTGCTCAAATTATATCAATCTTATTCCTTCTCTATCTAGTTTTAACCGGAGTGGTTTCAATATCTATCTTATCACTAAACCTCTTGGTTTTCATCATACTCCTTGTTCCTCTTTTCTAACGGATTGTTTTGCAATCTCGTTCATCTCTGTTATACTCTTTCTTCTAAATTGCTCAACCTCTCAAGGTTCATGGTTTTCACTCTTTTGTCGAAGAAGCAACTTAGTTTTACCTCTTCTCTTCCTCTTCCGCTTTCCTCCGTGCCATCCTAGATCTCGGGACGAGATCCTCTCGTAGTGGTGGAGTGTTGTAACGCCCGAGATCCGAGGCGCCAGGTGTCCGCCAGTTATTCGCCGTCGTTGCCATGTCATTTGCTTGCGTGTTGCACTTTGCCATGTCATCATTTGCATTTTATCATGTCATCATGTGCATTTCATTTTGCATACGTGTTCGTCTCATGCATCCGAGCCTTTTCCCCGTTGTCTGTTTTGCAATCCGGCACTCCTATGTCTTCCGGCGTCCCCTTCTTCTCCCCTGTTGTGTGCGGGTATTAAACTTTCTCGGAATGGTCCGAGGTTTGCCAAGCGGCCTTGGTATAGCACCGGTAGACCGCCTGTCAAGTTTCGTGCCATTTGGAGGTCGTTTGATACTCCAACGGTTAACCGGGGAACCGTAAAGCCCTCTTTTGTTTCCAGCCCAACACCCCTTCCAAATTGGCCCAAAACCCACCAAACTCCTCTCCATGCTCTCGGTCGTTCGATCACGATCGCGTGGCCGAAAACCGTTCCTCATTTGGACTCTCCTAGCTCCCTCTATGCCTATATATACACCCCCCATTTCAAATCCGGATGATTTCGCCCCTAACCCTAAAATTCCCCCCTCCGCCGCCGGACGTGTCCGTCCGCGCCGGACACGTCCACCGGACGCGTCACCCCGACGAATCGGGGCGCGACACGTCAGCCCGCCGCCCGGAGCTGGATGGCATCGCGCCACGTGGCCGCTGCCGTCCTCCGCGCGCGCCGCCTGAGCCCATCCGGGGCCCGCATGGGCTCAGCAGCACGCCGCCCGCCGCCACTGCTGCTGCTGCTGCCCGACCAAACCCGCCCGCCGTGCGCCGCCGCCGCCGCCACATGCGCCGCTGCACCATGCCGCAGATTTGCCGCCGCCTCCTCGCGCCCGGCATGAGCGCCGCCGCCTCCATGGAACCGCGCCGCCAGCAGATTGCCGCCGTCTCCGCCGCCCCACTCCCTTTCGCACGGCCGGAGTTCGTCGCCGGCCAGCCCCGCGCCCCCGCGCCTCCAGATCAGCCCGGGGTGGCCGGAGCCGCCACCCGCCACCGGATCCAGAGGGGGAAGAGCCGGATCCGCCCTCCCCCGGGCTTCCCCTGGCCTGCCTACCTCGCCGGAGCAGTCCAACAGCTCGCCGGAGTTACCTCGGTTCTCGTGCCCGTTGATCCTACCTCGAGGTCTATTTCCACTAAGTCATTATTCTGCAATAATTTCGTGACATTTTCATAGCATCACATCTCCGCACCTGTGGCTCCGTTTTGGGCGTATAATATGTCAAATTGTTCGCCTCGAAGAGTACATCATTTCATTCCATTGAATCATTTGCATTTGAGCTCATCTTGATGCCCGAAATGCTGTTGGAATATGGCTTCAGATCGTTAGTTTCAGAATCTTATCAGCTCGAGCTCTTTTGTCATTTTTGCCATGATTAATGTGTGCACCCTATGAACTTGAGTCCTACATATGAGTTGAACATTGCCATGCCATCTTTCCAGGGGTGTTTACCATGTATTTTTCTGAGTTATGTGTTGACTAGAACAAGCATGCAAAGTAGGGATGATGATGTTGCTGATTTCAGGAACTTAGTGTTTTCACTAAGTCTTGTCCTGCTGTTATTTTTATGCCATATGTTCATGTTGTTACAGAGAGATCTATGCCCTTTTTGAGCATGATCAGTAAGGGTGTTTTGAACATATGGATGTGCTCTATCCATCCATGCCTTTGTTGGCATTTATGGAGTAGTCTAGCATGTCATTTTCGTGCTCTACTTTTGCTTGAAAATGTTTCCTGGCAGATTGTTTGCATGAGATTCAATTTTCACGAGGTCGTTGTAGTTGATCCGTGTATGCTATGACCTTGATCTTGCCATGCTTAGCTTCATAATCATGCCTTCTTACTGTTGGTTGCCTTGCCATGCCATGTATTGCTCTGTAGTGAGTGCATCGACCTCACGAACATGCCTACTCGTTGACTGTTTTTGCCATGCCCAGTTTTTCTGCTAAGTCTGAAATCTGTAATAAAACTTGCTATGTTTACATGGGTGCCATCATTTCTTAAGGTCCTTTTTGGCTTATGGTCAGTAAGGGACTATTGATGTATGCTTTGAGTAGAATCATGTCATGCCTTGTTTTGCTATTATAAGTTCCTGTAGCATGTTGTTTGCTTGCTCTAAACATGCCTTCCTGATGTTAATTCCTGGCATGTTAGTAATTTCACTAAGTCTGTGAACCTGATATTTTTAGCACTTTCACCATGCTTGTTTGAACATGTTATGATGTGATTTAGCCGTAGCTCAGTGTTCCTCTTTTGTTAAGCATCTCCTGTAGTTCGCTGCCATATGCTTTGCTTTTATGTTGGGGTGCTGTAGCATAGTTTCTTGTTGCGTGCTAAGTAGCATCGGGCTGTTAAACGCAGATTTGCGTCATTCTTGTTTTGCTCGTCATTTGCAAACCGTGCATCCGATTCCGGTGATCTTTATATCGATTTCACCCGAAATCATCCCATCTTTCCAGCGGCATACTTGGTTTGCCAAGTTGATGCCGGGTTCATCATTTTCCTTCCGGAGCATACATATGCATTGCATATCACGTCTCGCATCGCATGTCATGTTTTGCATCATATTGCTTGTGCATTGTTCCTTGTTTGATTGTGGTTCCGTTGCTTGTGTTCTTGCTTTGGGTAGAGCCGGGAGACGAGTACGTGAACGAGGAACCTGTTGAGAACGCCTACGAGGATCAAGCCTTCGACTACTCTAAGAACCTTGCAGGCAAGATGATCATACCCTCGAAATCACTACTATCTTTGCTATGCTAGTTTGCTCGCTCTTTTGCTATGCCAATGCTACGATGCCTACCATTTGCTTGTCAGCCTCCTAAATTGCCATGTCAAACCTCTAACCTTTGACACCATTCCTAGCAAACCGTTGAATGGCTATGTTCCCGCTTTGCTCAGCCCCTCTTATAGCGTTGTTAGTTGCAGGTGAAGATGAAGTTTGTTCCTTGTTGGAACATGGAGAAGTCGTTCCTTGTTGGAATATGTTTACTTGTTGGGATATCACAATATCTCTTATATTATTAATGCATCTATATATTTGGTAAAGGGTGGAAGGCTCGGCCTTATGCCTGGTGTTTTGTTCCACTCTTGCCGCCCTAGTTTCCGTCATACCGGTGTTATGTTCCCGGATTTTATGCTCCTTACGGTCGGTGATTTATGGGACCCCCCTGACAGTTCGCTTTGAATAAAACTTGTCCAGCAAGGCCCAACATTGCCTTTTACCATTTGCCTCACCTAGCCTTTTTTTCCCTTGGGTTTCCGGAGCCCAAGGGTCATCTTTATTTACCCCCCCGGGCCAGTGCTCGTTGTGAGTGTTGGTCCAAACCGTCGACCACGGTGGCCACCGTGGCAACTCTGGCTGGCCTACCGGAAGTTTGGACAATCCGTGTGCCCGAGAACGAGATATGTGCAGCTCCTATCGGATTTGTTGGCACATTCGGGCGGCTTTGCTGGTCTTGTTTTACCATTGTCGAAATGTCTTGATGTACCGGATACCGAGTCGATCGGAGTGTCTCGGGTGAAGGTCTATTCGCCGATGATCGCGAGAGCTTGTCATGGGCTAAGTTGGGACACCCTGCAGGTATAAACTTTCGAGAGCCGTGCCTGCGCGTTATGTGGCAGAGGGAATTTGTTAACGTCCGGTTGTAGAAAACCTGAAGTTGACCTTAATTAAAATACATCAACCGTGTGTGTTACCGTGATGGTCTCTTTCCGGCGGAGTCCGGGAAGTGAACACGGTGTTGGAGTTATGCTTGGCCTAGGTTGCTGTAGGATCACTTCTTGATCATACTTTTATCGACCGTGCTTTGCCTTCTCTTCTTGCTCTCATTTGCGTATGTTAGCCGCCATATATGCTAGTCGCTTGCTGCAGCTCCACCTCATGCCTTTACCTTACCCATAAGCTTAAATAGTCTTGATCTCGCGGGTGCGAGATTGCTGAGTCCTCGTGGCTCACCAGATACTTCCAAACCAGTTTGCAGGTGCCTATGTTTCCGAAAGGTGACGAACTAAGCTCAAGGAGGAGCTCGATGAAGATCTTGCCCTTTGTGTTGTTTCGTTCTAGTTGATCAAGAGTGGAGCCCAGTTGGGGTCGATCGGGGACCTTTATCGATTTGGGGTTCTTCTTTTATTTTGGTTCCGTAGTCGGACCTTGATTGTATCTGGATGATGTAATGCTTTATTCATGTAATTGTGTGAAGTGGCGATTGTAAGCCAACTATGTATCTCTTTCCCTTATGTATTACATGGGTTGTGTGAAGATTACCTCACTTGCGACATTGCTTTCAATGCGGTTATGCCTCTAAGTCGTGCTTCGACACGTGGGAGATATAGCCGCATCGAGGGCGTTACATTGCATATGCAATAAACTGCGTGCGCCTATAATCTAGGGGTATTCCAACAATCATTACCCAGCCCCGACAAAAACCTTGGATAGCTCTGTAGTTAATACCCTCATCGTGTGGCACAAATCGCATGAATCTATCATTGCCAAGATCGAACGGAGGATGATCTACAAGAGCTTGCCTAGCAAACGGGCTATTGAAGCGAAAAAGGCCAACTCCTTGAATCCAAGGTTGAGCATCAAGAACGGCGCGGCCAAGGTTGTTAACAACAAAATCACTGACCATATTTCTGAAGATGAGAACTTCTTCAGGCAGAGGCGCAGGTTCGACGATGGCAATGGCGTAGTCTTCATGCTGATGATCAGGAGCCACAGCTGGAGAGTAGAAGGTGCACGGGAGCCGCCGCGGACCACCATCGATGATCTCGAAACCCTGCGGGACGAACAGCGTGGGGTCAAGAGCAAAGGTGGCCATTGCTAGATGTGGTGCAAGAGCTGTTGGAGGGGAAGGAGCCGCGGGGAATAATGGTGGTGGCAAGCTGGGTTGTGGTGGTGATGGAGCTGGTGGTGGCGTGATGGGCAGCGGTGTTGAGGTAGGTGGTGGCGGTGTGATGGGCGGTGGCTCTGTGGGCAATGGCGGAAGCAATGAGGTGGCAGGCGTGATAGGACTGGGCAAAGACCCCAGAGGGGAAATCGAGGCACCGGGCGAGTATATCTCCGCTGACCATCCCGGAGAAATAGAATTGGCTCGTGGGACCCACTTGTAAGTTGGGGAAGGCGCAGAGCCGGAGCATCCCTTGGCTCTATGGCCCAATCTAAAGCATCGACGGCAACGGACCTTCTTGGTGCACAAGCTGGTGGTGCAGCATAGATAAAAAAATCTGTCACTTCCAAACGTTGAACACAATATTACCAATAATATCATTGAACCTAGCAGAACCCCCAGGAGAGTCCAAAATATGTTGAGGATAATTTCCAACCGAAGCAACCGCATTATCCAAGATCGCCACTGATGGTTGGGGAGAAGAATGGGCCTTAGAAACCGAACAGGTGGCCAGTGCACCATGTTGGGCCGGTGATCCATGTTGGGCCAGAGGTTCCGGTGCAACGCAACCAGATGGCACGTCATTCTGCGTAACCTGCAACTCATTGCCTAAACAGATTGGTGCAGTTCCGGAAATGACGGCAGTATTCTTGGCAGGGACGTTGATCATTCCGAAAGAGATGGGTGGCGTCGCCACCGTCCATTGGAGATTGCTCACCGGCGGCGAAGGCAAGATCACCTTCTCACTAGGATTTAGTTCATAGCCGGCCTCAGAAATCGTGTCAACACAGAGCTAAGTAGCTGGGTACTTATAACCCTTACAAGCAGGATACTGCTGGAACATGGCAAAGGAAATTTTCTTCCTTGTCAAAGAACCCGATCTAAGAAAAGACTTTGGTGGTGGTTTATGCATAGCGATCAAACCCAAAGTAGCGCGCTGGAGGGACTAACCAGAATCCACTCAGCGTCACATTCCTTTCTCCAGATCACTAACTCACGTTTCCAATTTGGACCACCATTCCCCCAAAGATGAAAATAACATTTGAAATGCGGGCATGCGTACGATCTCAACTGGAGAATGCAAAGGCCAACTTGCTTGCAGGAAACAATGAAAGAAAATACCTTGCCCTTGATGAGTTGAACCGACGAATCAATGGCCGATCTACCAATCGCTGATTCCAATGCAGCCGCCACAGAATCCTCATTAAGACGGAAAACATGTCGGCTAAAAGACACAACCATAATGAAATGGCTTGTGTCATCCAAGGGATGAACAGATCTTCCACAAGAAATGAAAACCTTATCAGCAAAGAAGGAGCCCGCCGGGAAATCCAAATCCAACGTTGATCCACCAGAGGTACCCATGGGAGATGGGTATAGACGTGTAGATCTTAGCACGCCGGAGAAGATGAGTGGAGGAGATCCACAAATCACGGGCTAGAAGTGTAGATCGCCAGAAAACCTAGGCCGTGGGTGGGGAGGGTGGGTGGGTGGGTGGAGAGCCATCCTTCCTTTTTTATGCTACTATCTTGCTATGCGTGCACCTAAGTACTTATTTCGTTGCTTGTATTTCGTCACTTAGCAAATTCCTCAAGTAGTAATTCCTCAATGACAAATTTGTAAAAATCGCCTATTCACCCCCCTCTAGTTGATATAACGCACTTCCAAAGACCAAACATGTTAGTCAGCTAGTGGTCGACCTCCGCCAAACCATCTATAGCCTGTGGGCTTACAATATATAGCTTAATCCGAATAAATGTGTCTTCGGAGTTCCGTGGGCAAGCTGCTCAGATTTATTGTATCCCATAGAGGAATAGAGGCAAACCCAACTAAAATCCGAGCCCTCTCCCAGCTAGCGGTCCCTACGGAGCTGAAGCACGTCCAAAAACTAGTCGGCTGCGTGGCAGCCTTGAGCCGCTTTTTCCCGCCTTGGGTAAAAGGCCCTACCACTCTACATGCTGCTTAAACGGACCAAAAACTTTGAGTGGACCGACGAAGCAACGAATGGATTGGAAGAAATTAAAACATTGTTGGCTGGAAATCCCATCTTAGCAGCGCCCAACACAGGTGATCCAATGTTGTTATACATCTCGGCCACAAATCAGGTGGTCAAAGCAGTTCTCATCATCCAATAAGAGGCAGGGGTCACAAGCTTTGGGTGCAAAAGCTGGTCTACTACGTATCGGAGGTGCTCATCCCATGCAAAGCTAGGTATCTGCATTACCAAAAGATCGCCTATGCAATTTTCATGGCATCTCAAAAGCTCTGCCACTACTTTCAAGAGTGTTCGGTCATAGTGGCATCCGAAGTACCATTGAATGACATAATTAACAACAGGGACGCCACAAGCCGCATAGCCAAATGGGCTATTGAGCTTGTCCGTTTTGAAATTATAGACCGACCACGTCGAGCTATTAAATCTCAGGTGTTGGCAGATTTTGTCGCTGAATGGACAAAAGTTGAGCTCCCTAGGGAATACAACACGTACTCACATTGGACGATGTACATGGACAGCTCCAAAATGCTTGCCGGACTAGGGGCTGGAGTGATTCTCACATGCCCCACCGACGATAATATCCGGTACGTACTACTCTTGAAATAGGCTTTCGCCCGTTTTTAGAAATAAAGCAACAGTCCATACAATCCAAGTTCGAACAACACCCAATAGATAACGGCTGGGCCCACAGCACAATCAAGCCCAATAAAGCATAAAAGAAATATAAAAAAGAGCCGCCTAGTGGCAGCCACGAAGCGGCACTACGGGGACGATAGTCGACGCGCCAAAGCCAAAAGCGCATCGATCATTAGGCCAAGTCGATCGCGATCACGCTGCCTTGAGAGCGGGTGCTAGTGCTGCAAGAAAGCAAGGAATTTGAAGGAGTCAGATGCCTTCTTCGGGAAAACCTTCTCAATCACCATCTTATTCCTAGTCGTCCAAAGAGTCCACGACATCGCCACAAAAATAAGCCAAAATAGGCGGCGATGCCATGACGGCTGTAAAGCCCTAAGCTGGAGAAAGTTTGTGAGATTTAGGGCCTCCCAGTCAGGCCCCAACGCCTCGTGGACGTATGTCCAAAGTACCCTTGCTGTCATACACGAGAAGAGGATATGGGTCCCGGTCTCAGGTACCATACAGAGAGGGCATAGACCATCACCAGGTCCGTGCCGCTTAAGTACCTCCGTCCCTGAGGGGAGACGATCCCATAGAAGTTGCCAAACAAAAATCTTAATCTTTAAAGGAACGGGGGCTTTCCATAGAGGGGGAAGTCAGGGAGTAGTTGGAGGCAGGCAAAGGGCTCATGTACACCGATTTCAACAATGCAGCTGAATACGAGGCTCTGTTGCATGGACTTCGGATGGCAGTATCAATGGGTGTACAATGGCTCGAGGTGCAGGGAGACTCTAATCTCACCATCTCTCAAGTCAATAATGAATCCGATGCAAAAGACCCAAAAATGATAGCATATCAAAATGTCGTCCTCAAAACATCCACCTGGTTTGAGGGGTTGGGATTCCATCATGTCTCTTGAGAAAGCAATCAAGTTGTCGATGTCCTTGTCCACATGGGCGCTAAGCGCGACACTGTCCCTCAGAACACCTTTTTGGAGTGGATCTTTAAGCCATCCGTAACGTGGTAGGAGGGTGGCAAGGATGCGGACGCCAATGGTCCAGACAAGATCATACCTCCTATCATCAAACCAGATGAAGAAATTATTGGAGGCTCGGCACTCGAAGAAACGTCTTTAACCCACGAAGTCATGGCAGTAATAGCGCCATGGATCGAGCCCTTCCTCACTTATATTCTCCACCAAGAGCTCCCCAAGGACCAGGCCAAGGCAAGATTCATAATTTGGTGATCTAAGGCCTATAAGGTCCACGAGGGTGAACTGTACAAGAAAAGCACTACTGGGGTCCTCCAAAGATGCATATCCAAAGAGGAGGGGTGGTAGCTCTTGGTCGAGATACATGCGGGCATGGGCAGTCATCACGCAACAGCTGGGGTCCTGGTAAGGAAGGCCTTTCGAGCCGGATTCTTTTGGCCCATAGCTCGCGTAGACGCCCACACACTCGTCCAACATTGCGTTGGATGCCAGCTCTTTGCAAGTCAAAGTCACATGCCCCCACTACTCTTCGGACAATACCGATCACCTGGCCTTTCACGGTCTGGGGGCTGGACATGGTCAGATCACTTAAAGGGGGGACCAAGAAAAAGAAGTATTTAGTGGTTATGGTTGACAAATTCACTAAATGGATTGAGGCGAAACCAGTAACTTCAGCCAAGTCCGGACCGGTCATCGACTTTATATCCGACGTGGTCCACCATTATGGTGTCCCCCACAGTATAATAACGGACAACCGATCCAATTTCACAGCCCAGGAAGTAAAGGACGGGTGCGCCAACTTGGGCATTAAGCCTGACTACGCCTTTGTATATCACTCACAGTCTAATGGACAGGTCGAATGGGCCAATGGACTAATCTTGAGCAGCATTAAGCCCCAACTGGTCTGCTCCTTGAAAGAGTCCGACTGCCACTGGGTGGAGGAGCTCGACTCTGTGTTATGGGGCCTACGCACCACTCCTAATCACTCCATGGGATATACACCATTTTTCATGGTGTACGAGGCAGAAGCGGTCCTCCCCAGCTACCTTATCCATGACGCACCTAGAGTGCGCATGTATGAAGAAAATGAGGTCGAGCTAGATCAACAAGATGACTTGGACGCCCTGGAAGAGGAGCACGACATAGCTCGGGGCCGCTCTACCTTTTACCAACAGCAGGCCCGGCACTAGCAGAGTAGGGAAGTTCGGGCGAAGGCATTTAATGTGGGCGAACTCGTCCTACGCCTCCCGAAGAAGCAAAAGAATAAGCTTTCACCCAAATGGGAGGGTCCCTTCATAATTGATCAAGTGCTCATAGGGGGAGTGTATCATCTTCACAACCCAACGGACAATCGCCTCGAACCAAACCCATGGAACGCAGCTCGGCTTCGGCACTTCTACGGCTAGACCGGTGTCATCACCATCCCTAGTCTCTTCTTTTTCACACTCTTTTCTTTATATTTTTTGTTAGTATTTCCTAGGTTGTGTTCGGCTAAGCTGAGCTATGTTAAGTTTTTCTCGACACACATCTCCAAATGTACCACCTGGTCATACCTGGGGGCTTCTTTTATGAAGCCGATAAATACATCTTCGGTGCATTCATTAGTCTCTGTCATGTTTGCACTCTTCGAATATCATTTTAAAGCCACTATATGCATCAATTTGACTTAAGATTTGGCCAAGCTAGATTGCCTCGCTCCTATTCTTAATCCCTACATTCCCGATTATTCGGCTAGGGAGTAAAGGGAGCACCTCTGTGATTGTTACGTCCAGATTACCCGGGTGCATACCTCAAACGGGTGAAGCCGAAAGCTAGCGTTCTTAAGCATATAATTCGCCGGCCACGAGGAAAGTGAAAATAATTGGTGGCCATCACCAACGCCCAGGGTTGCTTTCCCGAAGTAACCATTCCTTGTTCAATATGGGTATTCGGTTAAACGTCTATGGTTAACATGACAACCTGAAGAAAGGAACCCATGGAGGAACTATTTTCTTCAGAAGATGTTTCTTACGTTAAACAGTAATATAACATAACTCCCTAAGCGTGTTTTGTATGTTTGCACCAAATTGCCGGATTGCCTGGTTCTCTGAAGTGATTTCTCAATGATCTCGGGTCACATAGTAAGAAACACTCCCCGGCCAATGGCGGGGGAGGCAGAAGCTGATGGTCGGTTAACAAAATGTTTAAAGCACGGTTTGGAGAATATTTTATGTAAAGTACATGGATACATAGAACCAAACACCTTGTTCTTGGTCGAGATCATCTATTATGGTGTCCAGAGTGCAGTCTTCTTGGGAAGTCAGAGCAACAGGTTGGTCATATAGCAAATATAGTGGCAATTCCTGCCCATCTGGCCCTACCGGCTCAATTCGAGCTAAATGCTCCGGGTTGAGCTTGGTAAAGCAGGTCTTGACCGTCGCCCAAGCCTCCTACGCTCCCTCTCGATAGGCTCATATCTTCCATATCTGAAATGGTGCCGAGCTCCTTTAAATCGGCTAGCCATCTCGGCCATCCCTTCCGGAGCCGCCTCGTTCGGCCATAATGGCTTGAACATGCTTTTCATAGCCTTCCGAGCCCGCTGATGCATGGGGGATAGTTCCTTTAGCAGGTTCCCCCTGAACGAGCTGGCCTCTTCCTCGGGACGCCCGGTAAGGAGAACTAACAAGAGACATGGCATGGTTCTTACATTTGTATAATGCACATAATCAACGTATTCACAAGCTAGATTGCACTCACCAAACATGCCCATTTTCAATCTCTGGTTCTCCTCTTGGGATTTTGCCAGTTGAGTTCTTAAGCATTTAATTTCTTTGGCTTGTTGCTGGTTCTATGCTTTAAGCTTATTCTTTTCCTCATGACTTTGGGTCAGTACACGGCGGCCAGCTTCTTGCTGTGATTCCGCATACCTTTGAGATTCTCTGGTTGCGCCCAGATCCTTTACAGTTGACTTATCGATTCAGCTACTACAGGGCAATCTTTCATTAGCAAAGGTGTTCGAACAATTCTTCATGTGACATAATAAGTCTTTTACTTACCATGTGCTTCCCTGGTAAACTTCTTGACCTCCTCCAGTTCGGCCCTCACAGCTTCCAACTATGTTCGGTTGAGCTCGAGGTCCTTGGACAACTTTTTTGTTTTGTTCCCACACAGCCTGCACCATAAAACAGTCTTATACACATTCAGACCCTTAACTCGGTCGTCCTGCCCAAATTAAGACATGGGGGCTACTGGGTTAGGTTATGTGTTCGGTTATCAAAACCAATGGCTTACCTGATGGTTGGTTGATAGAAGGTTCGCGGCTCTCTCGAGCCCTGCTCGGGCAGCTGCGAGATACGCGTCTACCGAACTAAGAGTGTTGAACTCCTGAACAAGAAAACACAGAACGATGCAGCGACTCCTTCTGTTGTCGGTGATTCATCACACTTTTGACTTCGGAGTTGGTAACTGAGACGTCCTCGGGTCCCCTGGAAGTTGGTCCTCGGCCGTGGTGGCATCGGCCCTAACTGGAGACCTTGGTTTTGAATTACCCACATGCACCTCTTCAACGTCCTCAGATGAAGGTGGTTCTACATATCGCCTGCAGGTCCGAGCAAAGAAAATTATGGGTATTTGTAGTGGTTGTCAAAAGAAAAATGCCGAAAGTGCGGTGAACATATTACCTCTTGACCCCAGGCGCGGTTGATGTAGCTCCCGCTGCCGTCACACTTTTGGATGTCCTATGACCGTTCAGCGCTGATGCGGCCGGTACCGCTCTAGTTGGTGTTCGACGCGTTGTGTGACGGCCCTTGGGGGTAGAAGTCGGTGTGCTAGGGTGGCATGAGATAAGCGTTTTTTCAGGAAGGAACCTTTTTCCCACTTATGACGGAGGAAGGAAGTGTCTCGGGGTGATCGGCCAAAAGGGCCACTTTAGAGCCATCGAGGCTCTCCTGATTGAAGACTCCCTCTTCAAAATCAATTGTTGTTTTCGGGTCATCATGAAACCCAGGATCGTCGACACGAGAATAGCTCTCCAGTTGAGGAGCAGCTCATCATCTTGATCTAGCCCCTCCAGCTCTGCTTGGACAGATTAGATGCTCGAGTAAGAAAGATTACCATATCGTTTGACTATAGAATATAGGGATACTCACTATTTCAATGGGTTTGTAGCTTGAGAAGCCCTCTTTGGGCTCCAATTGAGCAAAGCCTTGCTCTCCTCCCTTGAAGAGGTCGACTAAGACAGCTGCCATTGCCACCTGGTTGGCGGGTTCCATTTGTATGTAACGCGTCGAATTGTTTGCCCCGTCATAACGCCATAGGGGGTGCATCCGTTCTTGAAGAGGTTGGACGCACCGGGCAATGGTTGTGGCCATTACATTGATGATGGTTAGCCCGTTGTGGGAAAACCACCTTACTTGAGCGGCTAGGCGCGATACCTCAACACTTTCCTTTTGGGAAGTACTCTTCGGTCGCTAGTTAAATCGCTTATTCAGAGAAACAAGAGAGAGTTCGGGCAGCCCCCTCCAAGTTGGATCAAAAAGGGGGACGTCCTCTATGTAGAACCACTCCGAGGTCCACTCTTTGGCATCCTTTTTGGGAGTCCCTACCGGATACCCTGTCCCAGCAATACGCCATACTTCGGCTCCGCCGACCTCGTGGATTGCCCCTCCTCGGGTGCGGGGGACAAGGCAGAAAAAATTCCTCCACACTTTGAAGTGTGCCTCACAACCCAGGAACATCTCACAAAGGGCGACGTAGCCTGAGATGTGTAGAATTGATCCCGGGGTAAGATGGTGGAGTTGGATCCCATAAAACTCTAATAAACCCCTCAAAAAGGGATGAATGGGGAAGCCTAAACCCCGTAAGAGAAAAGGCACGAAGCATACCCTTTCTTCCCTGTGCGGGACGGGGAAGTTGTCCGCAAAAACCTCGCCATCAGCGGAAATCAACATAGGGCGGGTGGACGCGAGATCTGATGTAGGTAGGTATCCTTGCATCTCGAGGTTGCTCAACCTCATCTGAGAAACAGAGCAGCTTGCACAATCGCCTGGACGGGGGGCGTGAGGACGTGAGGAGGAGCTTGGGGCACTCGCCATTGTTGAGGGCTTGCTTAGCTCTGGCTTTGTGGTGATTCGGGATCGAGTGCGACAGCTTTCACATTTTTTGGGCTCGTTAAATAGAAATCTCTCCCAGGCCCGTCAGGGGCATTTCTATAAAAGGCTTTCAGGCCATTTATTTCCTCTAATGCACGGAAATTGAGGGCATCATTTATTCTGAATAAAGAAGACGATGCGTCGAACCCCACAGTACTCCATTAACCGAAGTATCGAGGGTGGCCGAGCTATCCTCAGCCGGATATAGGAAATAGGAAGAACTCGCCCATCAGGCCGAAGACTTCAAGAGGCGCGGAGCTAATGGAAATTGACGACCTCGGCGTTGGAGGCAAGTTCAGAGGTTACTGAGGGTGTCCGGAACTAGGGGGTCCTCGGGTTGGAGGCCTATCTCTCACGGGCCGGACTGATGTGCTACCTTTGGTTCATAGGAGGAAGACTAGACAACAGACGATCTCGTGCTCTAGAAGCAAACCTTTGGAGATTTGGTGTTGTTGGGTTCTACGGTAGGGTACGCCGACTGCAAATTAAAATTTTCCTACGCGCAGAACAACAGGAACATGCTACGGAAGATGGATCACAGTTCGTTACCACTAGACGCGCAGTGCCATGCAGCGGAAGAAGAGTTGGGGCAGCGCGTCCTCGTGGATCATCTCCTCCTCGTCTGATCTCCCTCGAACAGTCGGTCGTCCAATCCCACGTACAAGTTCACCGGAGCGGCGCAAGTGCACCGCCTCTAACGGTATCCGCGCGTGCAGGAGGAACACCGTGCGGTGGACTGCTAGGTCCGATCACACAGTCGGCGGCGAGTGGAGGTGGCTATTCGCAACACATGCAAACCCTAGTGACAGCGCGGAAGCGATCAACTGAATAAGTGTGCCGCACCTCCACTATTTATAGGCATCCGTTGCGGGCTCAACACTTGGGCCTTGCACGGACCCTAAAGCCGAAAGTCTACTCGATTGCATTCCAAGTCCAGCTTGGATCACATCCGACCAGTGTCCTCCGAACTGACCTCGTAGGTTCCTTCCCTTAAGCGCGCGACCCCTTAGGCTCAAGTCGGCTTGGTCACAGTTCGGATCACCTCTGACCTGCACGGTTGGTAGCGGCCTCTAGCAAGGCATGCCGACCATCAAACAGACTATGAAGCTGGTTAGGCGAACCTGTACAACGTGTCACACTACTGTTCCCTTTGCCGCACGATATATGTTGTCGGGCTCAAGGCAAGACTGTCATCCTTGTGCTAGCCGGACCTCTTTCTTGTTCCAGTGATACCGACCATAAACTGGATTATCTCATAATCCTTGTCGTATGGCCATGCTTATCCTGGTCGGATCACACGAGGGGCCCAGAGTATATCTCTCCTGATCGGAGGGGCAAATCCCATCTTGCTCGACCATGTCTTGCAGCATGGGACTGGACAAACCCGAAACCTACCTTTGTAACTACCCAGTCACGGAGTAGCGTTTGGTCGGCCCAAAGCAAGTCTGTCACCATCTCGAGTACATGCGCCAGCTCAGGTCTTAGGACATAAAACATATGTTGTACTAGAGACTCACAGATGACATATCGATGTGTCACATAGTTGGGTCTGTCCGACTCGGACCTTATCTCGACTCGGATTCGACTACATCGAATCCGACCAGATCCTTCCGAGTCTATATTATCTGGTTAGCATCCAATGCTCCATGGCTAGTGAGACCAAGCCATCGACCGTGTCATATGCTAGTCTAGTCTGACGTGTGCCCACACGTCACTTGCGACTAGGGACAATCTAGGATGTATCATACAACACAAGATCTCACAGACAAGTCACATAGTTGCCAACAAGTATCATTGATTACATCCGAGGACTATCTTTATTCATAAACACATAGGGCATATCTCCAACAGGTGTGTCCTCCAAGTCCCGCTTGGTATGAGAGGCATGTTTATCCCATGATGATAACCGACATATGTAACCCTAGGTACCCCTGGTGTCTATATAAACCAGAGGGTTTGGTCCGTAGAGGGGAGAACCATCTGTTGGAAATATGCCCTAGAGGCAATAATAAAAGTATTATTATATTTCCTTGTTCATGATAATTGTTCTTTTATTCATGCTATAACTGTATTATCCGGAAATCGTAATACACGTGTGAATACATAGACCACAATATGTCCCTAGTAAGCCTCTAGTTGACTAGCTCGTTGTGATCAACAGATAGTCATGGTTTCCTGGCTATGGACATTGGATGTCGTTGATAACGGGATCACATCATTAGGAGAATGATGTGATGGACAAGACCCAATCCTAAGCATAGCACAAAGATCGTAGTTCGTTTGCTAGAGCTTTTCCAATGTCAAGTATCTCTTCCTTAGACCATGAGATCGTAACTCCGGATACCGTAGGAGTGCTTTGGGTGTATCAAACGTCACAACGTAATCGGGTGACTATAAAGGTGCACTACTGGTATCTCCGAAAGTGTCTGCGGGTTGACACGGATCGAGATGGATTTGTCACTCCGTAAACGGAGAGGTATCTCTGGGCCCACTCGGTAGGACATCATCATAATGTGCACAATGTGACCAAGGGGTTGATCACGGATGATGTGTTACGGAACGAGTAAAGAGACTTGCCGTAACGAGATTGAACAAGGTATCGGTATACCGACGATCGAATCTCGGGCAAGTAAAATACCGCTAGACAAAGGGAATTGTATACGGATCGATTGAGTCCTTGACATCGTGGTTCATCCGATGAGATCATCGTGGAACATGTGGGAGCCAACATGGGTATCCAGATCCCGCTGTTGGTTATTGACCGAGAACGCCTCGCCATGTCTACATGTCTCCCGAACCCGTAGGGTCTACACACTTAAGGTTCGATGACGCTTAGGGTTATAAAGGAAGCTTGTATGTGGTTACCGAATGTTGTTCGAGTCCGGATAAGATCCCGGACGTCACGAGGAGTTCCGGAATGGTCCGGAGGTAAAGATTTATATATGGGAAGTCCTGTTTTGGTCACCGGAAAAGTTTCGGGGTTTATCGGTAACGTACCGGGACCATCGGGAGGGTCCCGGGGGTCCACCAAGTGGGGCCACCTACCCCAGAGGGCTGCGTGGGCCATGTGTGGGAGGGAACCAGCCCCAGGTGGGCTGGTGCGCCCCCCACAAGGGGCCCAAGGCGCAGGGGAGAGTGGGAGGGGGCAAACCCTAGGGCAGATGGGCCCTAAGGCCCATGCTCCCTGCGCCTCCCCTCTCTCCCCTCGCCGCCACCAGATGGGATCTGGGCTGGCCGCACCCTTGGGGTGGAAACCCTAAAGGGGCGCAGCCCCTCTCCCCTATAAATAGTGAGGCATAGGGCTGCCCAAAGCACGACCACGAATACACGTGATTCGGTCTCCGCCTTTGGTTGCAGCCCTCTCCTCTCCCAAGTACTCCTCCTCTCCGTGGTGCTTAGCGGCCCTGCTGGATTGCCACACTCCTCCATCACCACCACGCCGTTGTGCTGCTGCTGGAGGAGTCTTCTCAACCTCTCCTCTCTCCTTGCTGGATCAAGGCGGGGAGACGCCACCGGCTGTACGTGTGTTGAACGCGGAGGTGCCGTCTGTTCGCACTTGATCATCGGTGATTTGAATCACGACGAGTGCGACTCCATCAACCCCATTCACTTGAACGCTTCCGCTTAGCGATCTACAAGGGTATGTAGATGCACTCTCTCTCTCTACTCGTTGCTGGTCTCTCCATAGATAGATCTTGGTGACACGTAGGAAAATTTTTGAATTTCTCGCCACGCCCCAACAAAGGGCATCATGAGCTAGGTCTATTGCGTAGATTCTTTGCACGAGTAGAACACAAAGTAGTTGTGGGCGTTGATGTTGTTCAATATGCTTACCGTTACTAGTCCAATCTTGTTTCGACGGTATTGTGGGATGAAGCGGCCCGGACCGACCTTACACGCATTCTTCGTGAGACAAGTTCCACCGATTGACATGCACTTCGTGCATAAGGTGGCTAGCGGTGCCGCTCTCCCACTTTAGTCGGAACGGATTCGATGAAAAGGGTCCTTATGAAGGGTAAATAGCAAATTGGCATATCACGTTGTGGTGTTGCGTAGGTAAGAAACGTTTTGCTAGAAACCCATAGCAGCCATCAAAACATGCAAACAACAATTAGAGGACGCCTAACTTGTTTTTGCAGGTATGCTATGTGATGTGATATGGCCAAGATGAATGTGATGAATGATATGTGATGTATGAGATTGATCATGTTCTTGTAATAGGATTCACGACTTGCATGTCGATGAGTATGACAACCGGCAGGAGCCATAGGAGTTGTCTTAATTTATTGTATGACCTGCGTGTCATTGAACAACGCCATGTAATTACTTTACTTTATTGCTAACCGGTAGCCATAGTAGTAGAAGTAATAGTTGGCGAAAACTTCATGAAGACACGATGATGGAGATCATGATGATGGAGATCATGGTGTCATGCCGGTGACAAGATGATCATGGAGCCCCGAAGATGGAGATCAATGGAGCTATATGATATTGGCCATATCATGTCACAACTATATAATTGCATGTGATGTTTATTATGTTTATGCATCTTGTTTACTTAGGACGACGGTAGTAAATAAGATGATCCTTACAAAATTTCAAGAAGTGTTCTCCCTAACGTGCACCGTTGCTACAGTTAAGTCGCTTCTAAGCACCACGTGATGATCGGGTGTGATGGATTCTTACGCTCACATACAACAGGTGTAAGACAGTTTTACACAATAAAACACTTAGGGTTAACTTGACGAGCCTAGCATGTACGCACATGGCCTCGAACACGGAGACCGAAAGGTCGAGCATGAGTCGATAGTAGATACGATCAACATGAAGATGTTCACCGATGATGACTAGTCCGTCTCACGTGATGATCGGACACGGCCTAGTTGACTTGGATCATGTAATCACTTAGATGACCGAGGGATGTCTATCTCGAGTGGGAGTTCATAAGATGAACTTAATTATCCCGAACATAGTCAAAAGATCTTTGCAAATTATGTCGAAGCTCGCTTTAGTTCCACTTGTTTAGATATGTTCCTAGAGAAAATATAGTTGAAAGTTGACATGAGTGATTATGCGATACGAGAAAGCTTATGTCCTTAATGCACCGCTCAATGTGCTGAACCCCAAACGTCGTTTGTGGATGTTGCGAACATCGGACATACACATTTTGATAACTACGTGATAGTTCAGATAAACGGTTTAGAATTAAGGCACCAAAGATGTTTTTCGAAACGTCACGGAACATATGAGATGTTTCGAGGGCTGAAATTGAGATTTCAGGCTCGTGCCCACGTCAAGAGGTATGAGACCTCCGACGATTTTCTTAGCCTGCAAACTAAGGGAGAAAAGCTCAATCGTTGAGCTTGTGCTCAGATTGTCTGAGTGCAACAATCACTTGAATCGAGTGGGATTTGATCTTCGAGATGAGATAGTGATGTTTCTCCGAAGTCATTGCCACCAAGCTGCTAGAGCTTCGTGATGAACTATAACATATCAGGGATAGATATGATGATCCTTGAGGTATTCGCGATGTTTGACACCGCGAAAGTAGAAATCAAGAAGAAGCATCAATTGTTGATGGTTGGTGAAACCACTAGTTTCAAGAAGGGCAAGGGCAAGAAGGGATACTTCATGAAACGGCAAATCAGCTGCTGCTCTAATGAAGAAACCCAAGGTTGAACCCAAACCCGAGACTAAGTGCTTCGTAATAAGGGGAACAACCATCGGGCGGAATTACCCTAGATACTTGGTAGATGAGAAGGCTGGAAACGTCGATAGAAGTATATTGGATATACATTATGTTAATGTGTACTTTACTAGTACTCCTAGTAGCACCAGGGTATTAGATACCGGTTCGGTTGCTAAGTGATTAGTAACTCGAAATAAAAGCTACGGTATAAACGGAGACTAGCTAAAGGTGAGCTGACGATATGTGTTGGAAGTGTTTCCAAGGTTGATGTGATCAAGCATCGCATGCTCCCTCTACCATCGAGATTTGGTGTTTGCATTGAGCATAGACATGATTGGATTATGTCTATCGCAATACGGTTATTCATTTAAGGAGAATAATGGTTACTCTATTTATTTGAATAATACCTTCAACGGTCTTGCACCTAAAGGAATGGTTTACTGAATCTCGATCGTAGTGATACACATTTTCATGCCAAAAGATATAAGATAGTAATGATAGTACCACTTACTTGTGGCAATCGCCATGTAAGTCATATTGGTGTAAACGCATGAAGAAGCTCCATGTTGATGGATCTTTGACTCACTCGCTTTTGAAAAGTTTGAGACATGCTAACCATGTCTATTGGTGTATACGCATGAAGAAACTCCATGCAGATGGATCGTTTGATATCACTTGATTTTGAATCACTTGAGATATGCAAATCATACCACATGGGCAAGATGACTAAAAGCCTTGTTTTTCAAAAAATGGAACAAGATAGCAACTTGTTGGAAGTAACACATTTTGATGTGTGCAGTCCAATGAGTGCCGAGGCATGCAAATGAATATCGTTATGTTCTTACTTCACGATGATTCGAGTAGATGTAGAGAATATTTACTTGATGAAACACAAGTCTGAATTATTGAATGGTTCAAGTAATTTCAGAGTGAAGTTGAAGATCATCGTGACAAGAGGATGAAATGTCTATGATATGATCATAGAGATTAGTATCTGAGTTACGAGTTTGGCACACAATTAAGACATTGTGGAAATTGTTTCACAATTAATACCGCCTGGAACACCATAGTTTGATGGTGTGTCCGAACATCAGAGTTGCACCCTATTGGATATGGTGTGTACCATGAAGTCTCTTATTGAATTACCACTATCGTTTATGGGTTAGGCATTAGAGACAACCACATTCACTTTAAATAGGGCACCACGTGATTCCGTTGAGATGACACCGTATGAACTATGGTTTAGAGAAACCTGAGTTGTCGTTTCTTAAAAGTTTGGGGCTGCGACGCTTATGTGAAAAAGTTTCAGGTTGATAAGCTCGAACCCAAAGCGGATAAAATGCATCTTCATAGGACACCCAAAACAGTTGGGTATACCTCCTAATTCAGATCCGAAAGCAATAGGGATTGTTTCTTGAATCGGGTCCTTTCTCGAGGAAAAGTTTGTCTCGAAAAGTTGAGTGGGAGGATGGTGGAGACTTGATATGGTTATTGAACCATCACTACAACTAGTGTGTAGCAGGGCACAGGAAGTTGTTCCTGTGGCACCTACACCAATTGAAGTGGAAGCTTATGATAGTGATCATGAAGCTTCAGATCAAGTCACTACCGTACCTCGTAGGGTGACAAGGATACGTACTGTTTCAGAGTGGTACGGTAATCCTGTCTTGAAGGTCATGTTGCTAGACAACAATGAACCTACGAGCTATGGAGAAGCAATGGTGGGTGCAAATTCCGACAAATGGTTAGAAGCCATGAAATCCGAGATAGGATCCATGTATCATGACAAAGCATGAACTTTGGTGGACTTGCCCGATGATCGGCAAGCCATTGAGATAAATGGATGTTTAAGAAGAAGACGGACGTGGACGGTAAGGTCACCGTCTATGAAGCTCGACTTGTGGCAAAGAGTTTTTCACAAGTTCAAGGAGTTGACTACAATGAGATTTTCTCATTCGTAGCGATGCTTAAGTCCGCGGAATCATGTTAGCATTAGCTGCATTTATGAAATCTGCGATGGGTGTCAAAACGAGTTTCCTTACCGGTTTTAGAAGGAAAGGTTGTATGTGATACAATCCGAAAGTTTTTGTCGATCCTAAGGATGCTAAAAGGTATGCTGGCTCCAATGATCCTTCTAAGGACCGGAGTAAGCATCTCGAGTTGGAATATGTACTTTGATAAGATGATCAAAGATTTTGGGTTTATACAAAAGTTTATGAGAAACTTGTATTTCCAAAGAAGTGAGTGGGAGCACTATAGAATTTCTGATGAGTATATGTTGTTGACATATTGTTGATCCGAAATGATGTAGAATTTCTGGAAAGCATATAGGGTTATTTGAAAAGTGTTTTTCAATGGAAAACCTGGATTAAGCTACTTGAACATTGAGCATCAAGATCTATGAGGATAGATCAAAAACGCTTAATGGTACTTTCAAATGAGCATATACCTTAACATGATCTTGAAGGTGTTCAAGATGGATCAGTCAAAGAAGGAGTTCTTGCCTGACATGTAAGGTATGAAGTTAAGACTTAAAGCTCGACCACAGCAGAAAAGAGAGAAAGGACGAAGGTCGTCCCCTATGTTTCAGACGTAGGCTCTATAGTATGCCATGCTGTGTACCGCACCGGAAGTGTGCCTTGCCATGAGTCACTCATAGGGTACAAGAATGATCCAGGAATGGATCATTGGACAGCGGTCAAAATTGTCCTTGGAGTAAATAAGGACATGTTTCTCGATTATGGAGGTGATAAAGAGTTCGGCGTAAAGGGTTACGTCGATGCAAGCTTTACACCTATCCGGATAGCTCTGAGTAGAGATACCGGATACGTATAATGGAGCAACTTTTAGAATAGCTCCAAGTAGAACAGTCATTTGGAATAGCTCCAAATAGAGCGTGGTAGCTACATCTAGGAGATGACATAGAGATTTGTAAAGCACACACGGATCTGAAAGGTTCAGACCCGTTGACTAAAAACCTCTCTCACAAGCAAAACATGATCAAACCCCAGAACTCATAGAGTCTTAATCACATGATGATGTGAACTAGTTTAATGACACTAGTAAACTCTTTGGATGTTGGTCGCATGGCGATGTGACCTGTCAATGTTAAATCACATGGCGATGTGAACTAGATTATTGACTCTAGTGCAAGTGGGAGACTGTTGGAAATATGCCCTAGAGGCAATAATAAAAGTATTATTATATTTCCTTGTTCATGATAATTGTTCTTTTATTCATGCTATAACTGTATTATCCGGAAATCGTAATACACGTGTGAATACATAGACCACAATATGTCCCTAGTAAGCCTCTAGTTGACTAGCTCGTTGTGATCAACAGATAGTCATGGTTTCTGACTATGGACATTGGATGTCGTTGATAACGGATCACATCATTAGGAGAATGATGTGATGGACAAGACCCAATCCTAAGCATAGCACAAAGATCGTGTAGTTCGTTTGCTAGAGCTTTTCCAATGTCAAGTATCTCTTCCTTAGACCATGAGATCGTGTAACTCCCGGATACCGTAGGAGTGCTTTGGGTGTATCAAACGTCACAACGTGGCGGGGGTGACTATAAAGGTGCACTACAGGTATCTCCGAAAGTGTCTGCTGGGTTGACACGGATCGAGATCGATTTGTCACTCCGTAAACGGAGAGGTATCTCTGGGCCCACTCGGTAGGACATCATCATAATGTGCACAATGTGACCAAGGGGTTGATCACGGGATGATGTGTTACGGAACGAGTAAAGAGACTTGCCGGTAACGAGATTGAACAAGGTATCGGTATACCGATGATCGAATCTCGGGCAAGTAAAATACCGCTAGACAAAGGGAATTGTATACGGGTCGACTGAGTCCTTGACATCGTGGTTCATCCGATGAGATCATCGTGGAACATGTGGGAGCCAACATGGGTATCCAGATCCCGCTGTTGGTTATTGACCGGAGAACGTAGGGTCTACACACTTAAGGTTCGATGACGCTAGGGTTATAAAGGAAGCTTGTATGTGGTTACCGAATGTTGTTCGGAGTCCCGGATGAGATCCCGGACGTCACGAGGAGTTCCGGAATGGTCCGGAGGTAAAGATTTATATATGGGAAGTCCTGTTTTGGTCACCGGAAAAGTTTCGGGGTTTATCGGTAACGTACCGGGACCACCGGGAGGGTCCCGGGGGTCCACCAAGTGGGGCCACCTACCCCAGAGGGCTGCGTGGGCCATGTGTGGAGGAACCAGCCCCTGTGGGCTGGTGCGCCCCACAAGGGGCCCAAGGCGAGGGAGAGTGGGAGGGCAAACCCTAGGGCAGATGGGCCCTAAGGCCCATGCTCCTGCGCCCCCCTCTCTCCCCTCGCCGCCACCAGATGGGATCTGGGCTGGCCGCACCCCTTGGGGTGGGAAACCCTAAAGGGGCGCAGCCCCCTCTCCCCTATAAATAGTGAGGCATAGGGCTGCCCAAAGCACGCACACGTATACACGTGATTCGGTCTCGCCTTTGGTTGCAGCCCTCTCTCTCTCCCAAGTACTCCTCCTCTCCCGTGGTGCTTAGCGAAGCCTCTGCTGGATTGCCACACTCCTCCATCACCACCACGCCGCAGTGCTGCTGCTGGAGGAGTCTTCCTCAACCTCTCCTCTCTCCTTGCCGGATCAAGGCGGGAGACGCCACCGGCTGTACGTGTGTTGAACGCGGAGGTGCCGTCCGCTCGCACTTGATCATCGGTGATTTGAATCACGACGAGTACGACTCCATCAACCCCGTTCACTTGAACGCTTCCGCTTAGCGATCTACAAGGGTATGTAGATGCACTCTCTCTCTACTCGTTGCTGGTCTCTCCATAGATAGATCTTGGTGACACGTAGGAAAATTTTTGAATTTCTGCTACGTTCCCCAACACCATCATCATACCCACCTAGGGTTTAGTTCGTCGGATCTCGTGGTGGACCAACTATGTAATTGTCATACAAACACACCAATACAATCAAGCAGGATATCGGGTTTTACCTCCTCAAGAGGGCCCGAACCTAGGTAAACACTGTCTCTACGCCCCTTGTTACGCATCGATCCAAGATCCACAGCTTGGGACCCACTACCCGAGATCCGCCGATTTTGACACCAACATGTGGCGCGATGATGGGTGATTTCCTGGAGGCGGGCACGGGTGCTCGCCGGGACGGGGGGATGGGCACCCAATCCAGGCTCAAATGCCACTCATTAGGGAGGTGCGCATCTGACCACAACAACGGGGTGTCGGTCTCCTAGTACCGGCGGTAGACTTTGACCTTCACGTATGGCCTGTAGCGTGGCGCGATCGTCGGAGGGGAGATGGAGAAAGACGCCGGCAAGGTGGAGTGGCTAGCCGCACTTCCAGACAAGGCGGACGGCGACCCCACCTCCTGGTCGTGCTTGGTCCTCTTGCTGGGGTGCCACTTCCAGAAGCCCATGATCGGTGGAGAGCGAGGTTGACGGCAGCTAGGGTTTGGTGTCTCCGATAAAGGGGGGCAATGGTGGGGAAGTGGATGGGGACGGGGAAGTGGAAGTGGCAATGGAAGTCCACGGCTTCCCCATAAAGAAGGACGTGGCTGGGGGCCGTCTGGGTGGCTGACTTGCGGGCCCAACCATCCATACACATTGACTAGGGTCGGTGGGAGGTGATTGGACGGTCGACACGCGGGTCCGGGGCAAACGCCGAGACACCGCGTGCCCGTCCGTTCATTGTCCATGTGACTGCAAAGCTCGCTCAACTATGTGCCTGGAATTGGTCGAGCCGGACAAAAAAATGGACACAATTTGAGGATGGGGATGCGCGTTGGGCCGGCTCATCTGTCCGTTTGGGCCCAAACGGACGCGGCCTGACCATTTGGGGGTCTGCGTTGGAGTTGGCCTTAGCACATTCCGCTGGGTTGCCAGGTGGTTATAGCAGCGAACTTTGGTGATGGAGGTCACGGGTCGGTTCCCAGCGGGCGAACTTGTTTTTGCGGATTAAAAACTCTAGATGGGTCGGGCAGCGGGGAGCGCTGCAGACGCCCGTTTGCAAAACACGTTAATGGCGCATGCAGCGCCAAATAGGATTCGCCCGAATTGGAGGGGAACTCCTCCTTGGCTGACCAAGGGGGGAGGAATCCTTCCCCACTTGTGGCGCCCCCTCCCCTCTCCTCCAACGTATATATATTATTGGTTTTGGGCACTTTTGATACACAAGTTTTAGAGTCTACTCTAGTTCTCGACTTCTAGTTGGTCCTAGTTGATCAATTAAAGCTGGACCTAGATCCTTTAATCCTCATAATTAAAAGTTCAGTGTGGTTCTAATCCTCTCCCAGTAATTCTCTGGCGACTATTAGCTCTGGACGGCGAAACGCCGTCGGACCATGAAGATCGTACTCTTGCAACTCGTAAAGTGGTCGTGCTTTCGGCCTTCTGTTCGAGGGACTGTTCGTGAGATCGGTCATCTATAGTTCGAGGAACTCCAAGTATGATCTACACCAACTCATCTTCTTCCGCTGCAACTCAGAGTCAGTAACGATCCGACTCAAACCGTTTGTTGCATATTTTTTTTTGGAGAGAGGAACCGTTTATCGCATCTTCATAGTGTACCTGGGTGATAGTAGGGCGATTTTTGTTTCGTTTTCTACTACGTTTCCCAACACTAACAGCGTTCCATAGTTCCGTGTGTTCACAAAAGGGTAGCAAAAAATTCTTGAACATGGAGTTTCCTCATTTGGGTGCATTTGCACCTAGGGCAAACAATAGGGAAAAAGTTCAAAAAAAGATCAATTGTTTTTGTAGACAAACATTGCTGAATGCTTTACCAAGATGCAAATTTTTGTGGTGAAAAAACATTTGTGAAGGTCTAGGCAAAACAACAAAACGATGTTCCCAAAAGGCCAACTTTTTGAAAGCACTTTGGAATGCTAATTTTGTTTTTCTGTCCAGGCCTCCACAGATGTTTTTTCATAACGAAACTTTGCATGTTAGTAAAACATTCAACAATGTTTATCTAAAAAAATCAGAAACTTTCAAAATGTGAACTTTTTTTTAATAAACTACTGTTCATACCAGGTGCATATGCACCCAGGAGCAGAACAGCACTTCTCAAATTTCTTTGGTTTCTGATTCCCAATCGAGATATAAATCAGACCTATTACTGCAAATAAATAATACTCCAGTGGAATCGACGAGGCACGAATCAAACTAAACTAACAGACCATCAGCCATTGGCATGACGCTCCGATGCAACCAAACTTTCAGCCCACGAAACAGCCGAGCACTGCAACCATTCACCCCTTCCACACGAAGGTTGAAACATACCATCACATTATCCAGCCTCAACATAAGTCTGAATTTCGCCAAGTTTAGAACAACAACAAATTTCATCTGTATATAACAAGGGTATAAAACGAACTAGGGGAACAACGAATAAACCCTAAGAGAATCCAACAGCATCAGATCAAGACCAACAAGGTGGGCTGGCTGCAGAACGAGCCAGCCGCATTCTTTTCAGTATATGTCGACTGGGAGAGAGAAACCTTGTATCTTTGGGTTTCGAGGACCTCTTCCCAGGGCAAGGCGCAACCCTCCTGGCGCATCAGGAGATCGCCGGGCGCAACATGGTGCGCTCAAGACTTTGGCCGCCCATAGGTTATCACCATCACATACTCTCCCCCGGAGGAGCCTACCGACGTCTGCAAATGGCGCGACGGGCCAACCCTCAGCCACCTATCCATCAGGTTGTGCACAGGTTGTATGGGGTTTATTGATTGCCCACAGCAGCTCAGTTCAACCTGTAAACACCAAGATCAGGTACTGTTCAGACAAGCTGTTCTGGACTCAAGAAGAATAGACTTAGATGCATAGCTATATAGCAGCAGTAAAGTGATAAGAAATGCTGGTAAACATCAGGTGAGTTTGAACTTCTACTTCTAAGATGAAACTTCTAAATTTAAGCCAAAATTTATGCTAATTCCACTTTACAATAATGTGTGTTCTTCTACAAATAAAGCTCATAGTTTTGGACAACTCGTAAAACATTAAGCAAAGGGGGGATAACCCAACAACACTGTAAAAGGTAGATGTCTCACCTCAGACTCACTTCCAAGACTGAGCTTCTGCATAATATACCTTTGGATGGATGATGCGGCTATACTTCCATCTCTATCATTAGAAAACGCATTAGCCGCAACCGAAAAAACTGAAAGATGTATAGATGTAACATAACATAAACAACTGCTGATTGCAACAATAAAAATGCAAGTGACCGCACCTACAAGGGGAGAGACTAATCAAACTATGTAAGTTGACTTTTCTATTTTGTTTTATTTTACTTTAATATATGCCAAAAAAGTTAGATGTGTATTTATAGGAGAAATTTTGAAGCTCACTTGACTCCTCAGCCAAGTTACTTGCACATTGTACAAACAGACTAAAGTGATCAGGAGGTGGCAAAGAACAACTTAGCAAGCTTATAAGTTGTGACAACTGCATTACTACAAGACCATAAAGGAACAAGCTTAGATGTGCAGATATGCTTATCTTCAAATCTAAGCCCCTTCCACGTGCGCCTTCTATGAGCTAGACAAAATCCACAATTATGAACTGATCACCAATTTCCACTGGAAGGATACATACTTTGAAACTGAAACTAAATAAAATTTTGCAAATGAATTCATACTTGCATGGTACCATTGCCTAATACCATGGCATAGTATCTCTGGACATAGTTTTCTTCTATCCAAGTTATTAGCATTCTTTCCTTAGTATTTTACAGTTTTCATGCTATTCCATTAGAAACATACCATATAAGCACAATAACCAAGTGCCAAGAGCATCCATCTATAATGTGGGTATAAAGAACTATTGTGAATTTGTGATAGATAAGATCATCTGCAGCAGAGCTGAGGAACATGAGCTTACTTTATTCTCAAATAGTGGGCAGGTATCTGTGGCAAGGGTGGGAGACCTTTCCTGAAAATATTTGAATGACAGAAGATCAAGGGGGAGGTGGGGGACACCTAAGATGATGTTTTCACTGAATTGAAGATAACTGATACTATAATCATGACTTACTGCTCAAACGAGGCAATCAATGAGAACCATACAGGGTTTAGTGCCCTACTATTCTGGGCCTTCTGGCTAGCTGCAGCAACAGAAGTTGCATTCTTCGTCCGGCCAGTCCCTTTCTTTTTAAGCATTACTGGCTGTGGAGCATCTTTCTTGTCATCTTGAAATCTGGTTTTCCGTAGATTCTCCACAGACTTCTCTTTGCTACCATGTTCACTACTAGGAGATCCATTGGGCTGATCTCCCTTGACAGATGGACTTGACCTGAAGGACTTTGTTTTGCTTGCAGCTTCTACAAGACAGTTTAGAGGTTTCCATAGATCTGCCTTGTCCAAGTCCTTATCATCACCTGCTTTATCTTTATTAGAGTTATGACTTGACGTTTCAGCAATTGATGATGCCTGCAAATAATAACGTCAAATCACTGCTACTGATGACATGATGCACAAAATATACGTAGCTCATGCAAAAACACAACAGCAAAGTAAGAAAAAAAATGTTAAAAAGCACATGATTCAGTCAGGATGCTACAGCCGTTTTTTTTGTTACCTTTCTTCTTGTTTGAGGCACTTTGCTCAAGCTGTCCAGCAAGCTTAAATTATCAGGATGCTTATTGGCGCTACCATTATCCCTTTCTACAGGATCAAGGATAGGACCAAGGCCACGTAATGCAGCAGCAGCCTTCCTAGTAACGGCTCTTGTTCGGCGCCCAGTCAAACCCGTTGTTATTCGAGGTGTGTCAACCACCAATGAAGAGATAGACCTCTCTTTCCTTTTAATAGGCAGTGTAACTGGAGATCCTTTAGCATCGATCTTATTTCTTTTCAATGGGAAAATTTTTGACCTCACGTCTTGTTTATTGTGATCGGCCCTAAAATCAAGATATCAGAAATGAATAGAAGAAAAAGCACAAGTTTAGAATGTAAAATAGCATTCACCATAATAAAATTCCCCAATTCAGAAGAGCTACATGATAAAGTCCCGATCCTAGCAGGAAAATGAGGGAAACAGGTACTCAATTTAAAGCCAGTAAATATTACATACTCGGTCTCATAGATCCCTATAAAATTCTATAAAAATATATCTAAAAATGACCTCACAAAAAGAAAATCCAGAAAAATAAACTATGCAGACAGCACTAGTATTTTGGACGAAAAGCAATTCATTACTACAGAAAGAGTTACATTTCGCCAGTATACAGATCAATATAAATGGTTTTCTCCATGAACAAATGCTTGAGAAAAGATCTTGAAACAGAGGTATAATGATAACAAAGTTTTGGTATTAGTAACACTTAAAATGGTGTCAGTTACTGAAAACATAAATGCTGCCAGATATGAAGAACACTGGAGGTCAACTGTGGATACATATATTTATAAGCAATTTTTATATCAAGCTTAGTGGAATATTCTGTTCCACAATGCATTGTCATAGCAGGAACCTTAGACGGAAGTATATTTCTAACATCATGTAAGCTAGTTCACCAAATTGCAGATGTACAGTTCTTTGGAGTGTAACAATCCCAGAAGGATGCTCAGAAAGCTTATATATATTCCAGCTTATTCAGAAAACATGGTAACTCATTTATACTGCAGATTTTCTGATTTTCTACGCTTATACTGCTATTGACTACCTTCAATCTGTAGTTCATTCCAACTATCTGTTTGATGATTTAAGATCAAAATTTAACTCTAACATCTTTTTATACAATGGAAATAGATGCTAACAGTAATCAATCAAGAGAACGTAGCAGTGAAGTAAAAAAACAGAGCAAACATGTATTATGACACTAAAAAACGTAAAAGAACATTTGATAAAGCAAACAATCTAACAGAACAAAAGTTCAACTTCATACAGTGTTTCCCACCCAATAATATAAGATCAGGAGAAGAATACCTAAGCTTCTCAATTGGAGTGCAGCCGAGATCAATTTTACATACTGGACAATGGTCACACTCTTCATCATTAAGCTTCTTATAGATACACTTTCTACAAACTGCATAATGCCAAGAAAAAAGTTCAAAATAGTGAGGACACAAGATGTGTCGATTTCATAGCGTTGGTGCTTCATTAGAAAGGGGTAAAGAAACTGCAGCGTGAAAATTCCTTTCTATAGAAAACACAAAGAATGCTCTGAAGTGTCTGTACATCATGGAAGAAAGTCATGCATGCAAATGAATGAAAACCTGACCATATAGCATAAAATTCCCCAAAACTGTTACAATTACACAAAGGAGGTCGATCGACAAAAAATATCATTAACAATGTTTTTATAACAAAAAATTGGATAGAAGAAACATTGTAATACTCTCTTGTATCCTGCAGATTTAAGCAGAGCAACAAGATGTGCATGTTTTTCTTCAGAAGTTAAAATGGAGATAATATTTGTATCAACCAAATTGAAACTGCTATTTACTTGACATCCACACATGCCAATCTCAAAACAAAAGAAGAAAAATAAAATAAATAAATAAACTAGGAGGAGGTACGCAATATATCAAAACCACCTATCTTTCCTCCCAGTTACCAAAATGCCATTAATAAACTAACTACTGTACTTTTTAGTATCAGATATATATATCAAAATGAGTTGTCTTCCAAGAAGCTTATTTTAGAACAAAGCTACAATTGGCTAGATAAAATGGTGAAGAGATTTTACAACAAGGAGACAGAGCTCAAATGATAGTCACACCCTAACCAAAATCAAGTAAAAGGAAACATTGTAGCAATAGATGTGATTATGTGGTAGATCAGGTTCATGTATCATTTTACTGCAAGGATTAAAAGCTTGAATCATCTGCCCAAGAGATACCAATTTCACTCCTAAAATCTAAACAAAGTGACAATGAAATAATTACAAACACCAGAAACAAATCAAGATTGACAATATCTCAAGGGCACACACGATATGACCAACTACAATTACTGAATTCATGCATGCATAATAATTAGATAGATTGAAAATATTTACACAACGGTGATTCCACATTGGGGACCCCAAAACAATGTGTACTGTTCCACCAATTACAGGCGAACATTGCAAGAACCCCACGTGCAAAACAAAACAATAGACTAAAATCATCATTCCAATCTCTTACAGCATTAGTATAAATCATGAACTCGAGCTAGATGCTACTTCAGACCAGAGCACGGCAAGTTAATATAACATCATGAATAGTAGCAATGGGGAACAAAACAACTATCTAAACAAGATTATACGCACCAAAGCAGTTGACAGATTTGCACAAAGATAACAAATCTACGTAAATCCATCCGTTGAACCGCAGATTGAATCTATAAGCATGGAAGTTACGAAACGAACACGAGGAACGAGCCCCCCAGATTGACGTGCAATCAAGAGGCGCACCCGCGACACGACCATAACGCCAGAACTCGAGGCACGCAAGAACAATGAACAATGCAAGAACCATGTAGGGGATGGCAATACAGCATCCCCGGATCAGGGAATGGCGAGCTCGACGCAACCAAAACCGACGTCGCCGACGGCCGAATCCGGAGCCCCAAGAACGCGTCGAATCGCCGCCGCAATGCTCGACACCGCGGGAATCTTCGTAAAGATTTAAGCCTTCGATGCTACCGGCGGCGGCGCCGTACTAGTTGCAGCGGTGGAGCGGGGTACTCACATGTGTGAAGGCACTCGGAGATGGTGGTGGCGTTGCGGAGCAGGCGGTGGCAGAGCTGGCACGTCATGCAGCGCGCGAGCTGCTCCCGCTTCACCATCACCACCCCGCTCCCCTCCACGGCCACGGGCCGCCGCCGCGGTCGGCCCCGCCCCCTCTTCACTCCCCTCTCCGCCTGCGCCTCCGCCACCTTCACAGCATCCTCCTTCGCCTGCTCCCCGTCAGCCTCCTCCATCACCTCCACCTCAACCACCGCCGCCGCCGCCGCCGCCGCCATCGGTGTGTCCTCCGGCGGGGCCGGCGATGCGGGCCCGCTCTGCATGGCGTGGGGCCCCAGCGCAGCTAGCGCCACATGCTGCGGAGGCGCAAAAGCAGGGACTTTCTACCCGCCGCCTCTCCCCTGAGCGTTGAAATGGGAGGAGAGATCGAAGAAGAGGAGGACGCCGACGAGGTGGAGAAGGGAGTTGAATATGAGAGAGAGAGAGAGAGAGAAATAAGTATTTGCGTATTAATCGAGGGAAGGGGGAAGGAGAAGAAACGGAGGACGGATGGAGAAGGCAGACAGGTTATTGCGTTGGTTTTATATATATTGAAAATTGGTTTTCTATCCTTGCTTTTGTACTATATGTATTGTTTTCATTTGCTTTCCTTATCTTTTGCTGTATAAAACACAATAAGTCTGTATATCCATTTTTTAGGGGGGGTGTATATACATATTTGTGTCGCAATATATATGGTGAGAAAAATGTGATGTGGTAAGGTTACCCAACGTTTCTTCTGATATATGTATGGCTGGATCCAGCACCGTGCTAATAAAAGCAAATATTTTGTATTATTTGTAATACGAAGCTTCCGGAGATGTAACGGACAATAAAAGGCGTACTGTTTCTACTGTTGTCATGAAAAATAGATGGTAGATAGTTGTTGCTTGCTGTCATCGATAACCGCTTTTGCATGAATGTGATTAAATGGGCATATCATGATGATCCTTCGTCGTGACGCGTAAAAATATATAATAAGTATATATATTATTAATGTCGCAATATACGCACGTTAGAAACGTATCTTAGTGTTATAATAAGCATATATATTATTAATGTCGCAATATACGCACGTTAGAAACGTATCTTAGTGTTGAGAGTAACATTGTGATGAGTATTGGGTTCCTTTTCTATGGATACATCCTCATTACTGAGAAAATAGCTTCCTAACTAGTATATGTTCCTACAGTACGCAAAGCATGATAGAAATAGGTACATTGTCGTCGTAGAAAACCTTGATACTTGGCAGCCAAGTTTTTTTTTGTCTCATTGATAGTTGTATGTCTCTGCTCGAATTAAAATTAGTTCATCGTCATGGTGATCAATTCGGTTCTATATGTGTGCAAAAACAAACTAATACGTTGTGTTCTATTAGAGGTAACTAGTTTATATCATATAATAATGGAAACTGAATTCCGTCGCAGAAAAAATAGGCGCAAAAAATGACAATTGAATACCTATGAAGTTGATATTTTGATTTTGTGATTTTATTGTCTTCATCGTATTGTTCTCATTCTTTCTAGTGGTAATGACATCGTAAATACCCATTAATGGTGAGAAAATTGTGTCATACTAAAGTTCATGAACTGAGTTTCTCATACAGGCTGGATCCAGCAAATACCGTATCAATAAACACAAATACTTTGTATCTTTTGTAGCAAAGTTTTTAGAGCCGTAACAGGCAATAAAAGACATCCTACCGTTTCCATTGTTTCCACGGAAAATAGATGGTAGATAGCTATTTCTTTTGTCATCTATAAACGCTTTGCATGGATATGATTAAATGGGCATCTCTTGGAGATCCTTCCCCTTGACGTGTAAAAAAAATAAGCATACAATATTAACATCGCAATATATGCTCAATAAATTCGAACTTTATGCGGAAATTAGTGTTGTGCTAACTATTTTGTGTATTCCTTCTGTTCTCTCTCTGGGTATATCTTGGAAAACTAGATTTCTTTAGTAGCCAGAGCATGATAAAAAAAGGACATCATTGTTGTTTCATTGATAGTCGGTGTCTCTGCTTGGGTCAAAACTAGTTCACCATGTCATGGTGACATTGAGGTTCTATTTGCGTGCAAAACAAACTAATACATCACATTTTATTATGACTAACAAGCTTGTATCGTATAAATATGACCCTTGAATATATATCTTGCTTGTATTATTATTTTATTGTGTTTGTCGTGTTGTCATCATTCTTGTCTAGAGGTAACAAGATGTTTGTCATGCTGGTTTCCTTAGATTTTCTATCCTTTCGTTTGTACTATATAATTTCGATTTGATTTTCCTTTCATGTACGAAAATAAATAAAAATATGTGTATGCATTGGGTTTGTATACATATTTGTGTTGCAATATATATGGTAAATACCTTGGACGATGAGGAAATTGTGACATGGTAATATAACCTAACTTCTTTGTGTATATGCGCATAGTGTGTTGAAAAAAATATTGTGTATATTTGTGTAGCATGAAGTTTCTAGTAACGGTGACGAGCAATAAAAGATGTGTTGTCGTTTCCATGGAAAGTAGATGGTAGATAGCTATTCTTTCCTTCCGTTGGTAAACGCTTTGCATGGATGTGATTAAATGAGCATCTTGTGGGGAACATTTGTTGTGATAGATAACTAATATAATAAGCATCTACATATTACTAATACGCAGTATATACACATTAAAAATGTACCTTAGTGCCAAGAGTAGTGTTCTAATGACTCTTTTTTTTCTTGCTCTATATACATATTGTAAAAATATTTTCTTAACTTATCTATGTTCCTTGAGTAGGAAAAGGATGGGCATTGTCGTGGTATACAACCTTTGGTACTTGGTAGCTGGCTACATTTTATCTCATTGATAGTCGTTGTCTCTACTTGGGTCTAAATTAGTTCACCATGTCAAGGTGATCATCTAAGGTTCTATTTGTGTGAAAAGTAAACTAGTATATATGTTCTATTATGGCTAACAATCTTGTATCATACAGATATGGCCCTTTAATACATATTATGAGTTTATTGTGTTTGTTGTGTTGTCCTTATTCTTGTCTAGTGGTAACAACATGGTTGTTGGGTTGGTTTTACATCACTTCTCTTCTGCTTTTGTTTTGTTTTGATTTCCTTTTTCCATTGTTGTGCCAAAAAGAAACAATGTTTACAAGTATATATATGTACCGCAACATATGCATGGTAAAAACCATCAATACTCATACGACTATGAGATCATGATTTCAACGAGAGATTTTTCGTGTATCACTGCATTTTGTGCGTGCTGAGCTAAAAAGGCAAAATCTTTTGTATTTTCTCTAGTACGAAGTTTCTAGAATGTGTATTGCGCAATTAATAAAAGATGTCGTATTCACTATACAATTGGATTCTTGACACAAAGGTAAGGGGGTTTGTTCAAGTAAGAACAACACTGATCTCTACTGAAGGAAATATGCCCTAGAGGCAATAATAAAGTTATTATTTATTTCCTTATTTCATGATAAATGTTTATTATTCATGCTAGAATTGTATTAACCGGAAACATAATACATGTGTGAATACATAGACAAACATAGTGTCACTAGTATGCCTCTACTTGACTAGCTCGTGAATCAAAGATGGTTAAGTTTCCTAGCCATAGACATGAGTTGTCATTTGATTAACGGGATCACATCATTAGGAGAATGATGTGATTGACATGACCCATTCCGTTAGCCTAGCACTTGATCGTTTAGTATGTTGCTATTGCTTTCTTCATGACTTATACATGTTCCTGTAACTATGAGATTATGCAACTCCCGTTTGCCGGAGGAACACTTTGGGTGCTACCAAATGTCACAACCTAACTGGGTGATTATAAAGGAGTACTACAGGTGTCTCCGAAGGTACATGTTGAGTTGGCGTAATTCGAGATTAGGTTTTGTCACTCCGATTGTCGGAGAGGTATCTCTGGGCCCTCTCGGTAATGCACATCACTATAAGCCTTGCAAGCAATGTAGCTAATGAGTTAGTTACGGAATGATGCATTACGAACGAGTAAAGAGACTTGCGGTAATGAGATTGAACTAGGTATTGGATACCGACGATCAAATCTCGGGCAAGTAACATACCGATGACAAAGGAACAACGTATGTTGTTATGCGGTTTGACCGATAAAGATCTTCGTAGAATATGTAGGAACCAATATGGGCATCCGTGTTCCGCTATTGGTTATAGACCGAGAATAGTTCTAGGTAATGTCTACATAGTTCTCGAACCCGTAGGGTCCGCATGCTTAACGTTACGATGACAGTTTTATTATGAGTTTATAAGTTTTGATGTACCGAAGTTTGTTCGGAGTCCCGGATGTGATCACGGACATGACGAGGAGTCTCGAAATGGTCGAGACATAAAGATTGATATATTGGACGACTATATTCGGACACCGGAAATGTTTCGGACGTTTTCGGAGAAAACCGGAGTGCTGGAGGGTTACTGGAACCCCCCGGGAGAAGTAATGGGCCCTATGGGCCTTAGTGGAGAGAGAGAGGGCCAGCATGGGCCACGTGCCCCCTCCCCCTCTGGTCCGAATTGGACTAGTAGGGGGGGCGGCGCCCCCCTCTTTCCCTCTCCCTCTCCTCTCCCTTTCCCCTCCTAGTAGGAGTAGGAAGAGGAGTCCTACTCCTACTAGGAGGAGGACTCCTCCTCCTGGCGCGCCTCTAGGGCCGCCGGCCTCCCCTTGCTCCTTTATATACGGGGCACCCTAGAACACACAAGTTGATCTACGGATCGTTCCTTAGCCGTGTGCGGTGCCCCCCTCCACCATATTCCACCTCGGTCATATCGTCGCGGAGTTTAGGCGAAGCCCTGCGCCGGTAGAACATCAACATTGTCACCACGCCGTCGTGCTGACGGAACTCATCCCCGACGCTTTGCTGGATCGGAGCCCGGGGATCGTCATCGAGCTGAACGTGTGCTGAACTCGGAGGTGCCGTACGTTCGGTGCTTGGATTGGTCGGATCGTGAAGACGTATGACTACATCAACCGCGTTGTCATAACGCTTCCGTTTACGGTCTACGAGGGTACGTGGACAATACTCTCCCCTCTCGTTGCTATGCCATCACCATGATCTTGCGTGTGCGTAGGAATTTTTTTGAAATTACTACGTTCCCCAACAGTGGCATCCGAGCCTAGGTTTTATGCGTTGATGTTATATGCACGAGTACAACACAAGTGAGTTGTGGGCGATACAAGTCATACTGCTTACCAACATGTCATACTTTGGTTGGCGGTATTGTTGGATGAAGCGGCCCGGACCGACATTACGCCAGACGCTTACGCGAGATCGGTTCTACCGGCGTGCTTTGCACACAGGTGGCTGGCGGGTGTCAGTTTCTCCAACTTTAGTTGAACCGAGTGTGGCTACGCCCGGTCCTTGCGAAGGTTAAAACAACACTAACTTGACGAACTATCGTTGTGGTTTTGATGCGTAGGTAAGAACGGTTCTTGCTAAGCCCGTAGCAGCCACGTAAAACTTGCAACAACAAAGTAGAGGACGTCTAACTTGTTTTTGCAGGGCATGTTGTGATGTGATATGGTCAAGACGTGATGCTATATTTTGTATGAGATGATCATGTTTTGTAACCGAAGTTATCGGCAACTGGCAGGAGCCATATGGTTGTCGCTTTATTGTATGAAATGCAAACACCCTGTAATTGCTTTACTTTATCACTAAGCGGTAGCGATAGTCGTAGAAGCAATAGACGGCGTAAACGACAATGATGCTACGATGGAGATCAAGGTGTCGCACCGGTGATGATGGTGATCATGACAATGCTTCGGAGATGGAGATCACAAGCACAAGATGATGATGGCCATATTATGTCACTTATATTGATTGCATGTGATGTTTATCTTTTATGCATCTTATCTTGCTTTGATTGACGGTAGAATTTTAATATGATCTCTCACTAATTATCAAGAAGTGTTCTCCCTGAGTATGCACCATTGCCAAAGTTCGTCGTGCCCAGACACCACGTGATGATCGGGTGTGGTAAGCTCTACGTCCATCTACAACGGGTGCAAGCCAGTTTTGCACACGCAGAATACTTAGGTTAAACTTGACGAGCCTAGCATATGCAGATATGGCCTCGGAACACGGAGACCGAAAGGTCGAGCGTGAATCATATAGTAGATATGATCAACATAGTGATGTTCACCATTGAAAACTACTCCATCTCATGTGATGATCGGTTATGGTTTAGTTGATATGGATCACGTAATCACTTAGAGGATTAGAGGGATGTCTATCTAAGTGGGAGTTCTGAAGTAATATGATTAATTGAACTTAAATTTATCATGAACTTAGTCCTGGTAGTATTTTGCAAATTATGTTGTAGATCAATAGCTTGCGTTGTTGCTTTCATATGTTTATTTTGATATGTTCCTAGAGAAAATTGTGTTGAAAGATGTTAGTAGCAATGATGCGGATTGGATCCGTGATCTGAGGTTTATCCTCATTGCTGCACAAAAGAATTATGTCCTTGATGCACTGCTAGGTGACAAACCTATTGCAGGGGCAGATGCAGACGTTATAAATGTTTTCCTAGCTCAATATGATGACTACTTGATAGTTTAGTGCACCATGCTTAACGGATTAGAATCGGGACTTCAAAGATGTTTTGAACGTCATGGACCATATGAGATGTTCCAGGAATTGAAGTTAATATTTCAAGCAAATACCCGAGTTGAGAGATATGAAGTCTCCAACAAGTTCTATAGCTAAAAGATGGAGGAGAATCACTCAACTAGTGAGCATGTGCTCAGATTGTCTGGGTACTTCAATCACTTGAATCAAGTGGGAGTTAATCTTCCAGATAAGATAGTGATTGACAGAATTTTCTAGTCACCATCACTAAGTTACTAGAACTTTGTGATGAACTATAGTATGCACGGGATGACAAAAACGATTCCCGAGCTCTTCGTGATGTTGAAATCGATAAAGGTAGAAATCAAGAAAGAGCATCAAGTGTTGATGATTGACAAGACCACTAGTTTCAAGAAAAGGGCAAAGGGAAAGAAAGGGAAACTTCAAGTAGAATGGCAAACAAGTTGTCACTCCCGTGAAGAAGCCCAAAGCTGGACCTAAGCCTGAAACGGAGTGCTTCTACTGCAAAGGAAATGGTCACTAGAAGTGAAACTACTCTAAATATTTGGTGGATAAGAAGGATGGCAAAGTGAACAAGGGTATATTCGATATACAGGTGTTTGATGTGTGCCTTACTAGTGTTTATAGTAGCCCCTGAGTATTTGATACTTGTTCGGTTGCTAAGATTAGTAACTCGAAACAGGAGTTACAGAATAAACAAAGACTAGTTGAAGGAGAAGTGACGATGAGTGTTGGAAGTAGTTCCAAGATTGATATGATCATCATCACACACTCCCTATATTTTCGAGATTGGTGTTAAACCTAAATAAATGTTATTTAGCGTTTGCGTTGAGCATGAATATGATTTGATCATGTTTATTGCGATACGGTTATTCATTTGAAGTTAAAGAATAATTGTTATTCTGTTTACATGAATAAGACCTTCGATGGTTATACACCCAATGAAAATAGTTTGTTGGATCTCGATCGTAGTGATACACATATTCATAATATTGATGCCAAAAGATGCAAAGTTAATAATGATAGTGCAACTTATTTGTGGCACTGCCGTTTAGGTCATATCGGTGTAAAGCGCATGAAGAAACTCCATAAAGATGGATTTTCGGAATCACTTGGTTATGAATCATTTGATGCTTGTGAACCGTGCCTTTTGGGCAAGATGACTAAAACTCCGTTCTTGAACAATGGAACGAAGTTCTTGACTTGTTGGAAATAATACATCTTGATGTATGCGACCAATGAGTATGAAGGCTCGTGGCAAGTATCGTTATTTTCGACCTTCACAAGATGATTTGAGCAGATATGGGTATATCTACTTGATGAAACATAAGTCTGAAATAGTTGAAAGGTTCAAAGAATTTCAGAGTGAAGTGGAAAAATCATCGTAACAAGAAAATAAAGTTTCTACGATCTGATCGCGGACACGAATATTTGAGTTACGAGTTTGGTCTTCAACTAAAACAATCTGGAATAGTTTCACAGCTCACGCCACCTGGAACACCACAACGTTATGGTGTGTCCGAACGTCGTAACCGCACTTTATTGGATATGGTGCGATCTATGATGTCTCTTCTGATTTACCAATATTGCTTTGGGGTTATGCATTAGAGACAATTGCATTCACGTTAAAGGGCACCATCTAAATCCGTTGAGACGACAACATATGAACTGTGGTTTAGCAAGAAACCCAAGTTGTTGTTTCTTAAAGTTTGGGGCTGCGATGCTTGTGTAAAAAAGTTTCATCCTGATAAGCTCAAACCCAAATTGGAGAAGTGCATCTTCATAGAATACCCAAAGGAAACTGTTGGGTACACCTTCTATCACAGATCCGAAGGCAAGATTTTCATTGCTAAAAATGGATCCTTTCTAGAGAAGGAGTTTCTCTCGAAAGAAGTGAGTGGGAGGAAAGTCGAACTTGATGAGATAACTGTATCTACTCCCTTATTGGAAAGTAGTTCATCACAAGAACCGGTTCCTGTGACAACTACACCAATTAGTGAGGAAGCTAATGATATTGATCATGAAACTTCAGATCAAGTTTCTACTAAACCTCGTAGGTCTACCAGAGTAAGATCCACACTAGAGTGGTACGGTAATCCTATTCTGGAAGTCATGTTACTTGACCATGACGAACCTACGAACTATGAGGAAGCGATGATGAGCCCAGATTCCGCAAAATGGCTGGAGGCCATGAAATCTGAGATAGGATCCATGTATGAGAACAAAGTGCGGACTTTGGTGGACTTGCCCGATGATCGGCAAGCCATAGAAAATAAATGGATCTCAAGAGTAAGACGGACGCTGATAGTAGTGTTACTATCTACAAAGCTGGACTTGTCGAAAAAGGTTTTTGACAAAGTTCAAGGTGTTGAATACAATGAGATTTTCTCACTCATATCGATGCTTAAAAGTCTGTCAGAATCATGTTAGCAATTGCCACATTTTATGAAATTTGGCAAATGGATGTCAAAACTACATTCCTTAATGGATTTATTAAATAAGAGTTGTATATGATACAACCAGAAGGTTTTGTCAATCCTAAAGGTGCTAACAAAATGTGCAAGCTCCAGCAATCCATCTATGAACTGGTGCAAGCATCTCGGAGTTGGAATATACGCTTTGATAAGTTGATCAAAGCATATAGTTTTATACAGACTTGTGATGAAGCCTGCATTTACAAGAAAGTGAGTGGGAGCACTACAACATTTCTGATAAGTATATGTGAATGACATATTGTTGATCGGAAATAATGTAGAATTATTCTGCAAAGCATAAAGGAGTGTTTCAAAGGAGTTTTTTCAAAGAAAGACCTCGGCAAAGCTACTTACATATTGAGCATCAAGATCTATTGAGATAGATCAAGACGCTTGATAAGATTTTTCAATGAGTATATACCTTGATAAATTTTTGAAATAGTTCAAAATAGAATAGTCAAAGAAGGAGTTCTTGCCTGTGATGCAAAGGTGTGAAGTTGAGTAAGACCCAAGAACCGACCATGGCAGAAAATAGAAAGAGAATGAAAAGTCATTCCCTATGCCTCAGTCATAGGTTCTATAAATTATGCTATGCTATGTACCAGACCTATTGTATACTCTGCCCTGGTTTGGCAAGGGAGTACAATAGTGATCTAGGAGTAGATCACTGGACATTGGTCAAAATTATCCTTAGTGGAATAAGGATATGTTTCTCGATAATGGAAGTGATAAAAGAGCTCATCGTAAAAGTTATAACGATACAAGATTTTACACCGATCCAGATGACTCTAAGTCTCAATCTGGATACATATTGAAAGTGGGAGCAATTAGCTAGAGTAGCTCCGTGCAGAGCATTGTAGACATAGAATATTTGCAAAATACATGCGGCTCTGAATGTGACAGAACCGTTGACTAAGCTTCTCTCACAAGCAAAACATGATCATACCTTTGTACTCTTTGGGTGTTAATCACATAGCAATGTGAACTAGATTATTGACTCTAGTAAACCCTTTGGGTGTTGGTCACATGAAGATGTGAACTATGGGTGTTAATCATATACAGATATGAATATTGGTATTAAATCACATGGCGATGTGAACTAGATTATTGACTCTAGTGCTAGTGGGAGACTAAAGGAAATATGCCTTAGAGGCAATAATAAAGTTATTATTTATTTCCTCATTTCATGATAAATGTTTATTATTCATGCTAGAATTGTATTAACCGGAAACATAATACATGTGTGAATACATAGACAAACATAGTGTCACTAGTATGCCTCTACTTGACTAGCTCGTGAATCAAAGATGGTTAAGTTTCCTAGCCATAGACATGAGTTGTCATTTGATTAACGGGATCACGTCATTAGGAGAATGATGTGATTGACATGACCCATTCCGTTAGCCTAGCACTTGATCGTTTAGTATGTTGTTATTGCTTTCTTCATGACTTATACATGTTCCTGTAACTATGAGATTATGCAACTCCCATTTGCCGGAGGAACACTTTGGGTTCTACCAAATGTCACAACGTAACTGGGTGATTATAAAGAAGTACTATAGGTGTCTCCGAAGGTACATGTTGAGTTGGCGTATTTCGAGATTAGGTTTTGTCACTCCGATTGTTGGAGAGGTATCTCTGGGCCCTCTCGGTAATGCACATCTCCTTGCAAGCAATGTAGCTAATGAGTTAGTTACGGAATGATGCATTACGTAACGAGTAAAGAGACTTGCCGGTAATGAGATTGAACTAGGTATTGGATACCGACGATCAAATCTCGGGCAAGTAACATACCGATGACAAAGGGAACAACGTATGTTGTTATGCGGTTTGACCGATAAAGATCTTCGTAGAATATGTAGGAACCAATATGGGCATCCAGGTTCCGCTATTGGTTATAGACCGAGAATAGTTCTAGGTAATGTCTACATAGTTCTCGAACCCGTAGGGTCCGCATGCTTAACGTTACGATGACAGTTTTATTATGAGTTTATAAGTTTTGATGTACCGAAGTTTGTTCGGAGTCCCGGATGTGATCACGGACATGACGAGGAGTCTCGAAATGGTCGAGACATAAAGATTGATATATTGGACGACTATATTCGGACACCGGAAATGTTCCGGACGTTTTCGGAGAAAACCGGAGTGCTGGAGGGTTACTGGAACCCCCCGGGAGAAGTAATGGGCCCTATGGGCCTTAGTGGAGAGAGAGAGGGCCAGCATGGGCCACGTGCCCCCTCCCCCTCTGGTCCAAATTGGACTAGTAGGGGGGGCGGCGCCCCCCTCTTTCCCTCTCCCTCTCCCCCTTCCTTTCCCCCTCCTAGTAGGAGTAGGAAAGAGGGAGTCCTACTCCTACTAGGAGGAGGACTCCTCCTCCTGGCGCGCCTCTAGGGCCGGCCGCCTCCCCTTGCTCCTTTATATACGGGGGCACCCTAGAACACACAAGTTGATCTACGGATCGTTCCTTAGCCGTGTGCGTGCCCCTCCACCATATTCCACCTCGGTCATATCGTCGCGGAGTTTAGGTGAAGCCTGCGCCGGTAGAACATCATCATCGTCACCACGCCGTCGTCGTGGAACTCATCCCGACACTTTGCCGGATCGGGCCGGGGATCGTCATCGAGCTGAACGTGTGCTGAACTCGGAAGTGCCATACGTTCGGTGCTTGGACCGGTCGGATCGTGAAGACGTACGACTACATCAACCGCGTTGTCATAACGCTTCCGCTTACGGTCTACGAGGGTACGTGGACAATAATCTTCCCTCTCGTTGCTATGCCATCACCATGATCTTGCGTGTGCGTAGGAATTTTTTTGAAATTACTACGTTCCCCAACATCTACTACGTAACCTTCTTCTTGTAGATGTTGTTGGGCCTCCAAGTGTAGAGGTTTGTAGGACAGTAGCAAATTTCCCTCAAGTGGATGACCTAAGGTTTATCAATCCGTGGGAGGCATAGGATGAAGATGGCCTCTCTCAAACAACCCTGCAACCAAATAACAAAGAGTCTCTTGTGTTCCCAACACACCCAATACAATGGTTAATTGTATAGGTGCACTAGTTCGGCGAAGAGATGGTGATACAAGTGCAATATGGATGGTAGATATAGGTTTTTGTAATCTGAAATTATAAAAACAGCAAGGTAACAAGTGGTAAAAGTGAGTGTAAACGGTATTGCACTGCTTCGAAACAAGGCCTAGGGTTCATACTTTCACTAGTGCAAGTTCTCTCAACAAGGATAACATAATTAGATCATATAACAATCCCTCAACATGCAACAAAGAGTCACGTGTGTGAAAAGGTTGACACACGTGATGAAGTATCATGTCCATGGCGTTCAAAACATCTTTGAAGTCCCGATTCTAAGCCGTAAAGCATGTCGCACTAAACTATCAAGTAGTCATCATATTGAGCTAGCCAAACGTTCATAACGTCTGCATCTGCTCCTGCAATTGTTTTGTCACCTAGCGGTGCATGAAGGACATAATTCTTCTGTGCAGCAATGAGGATAAACCTCAGATCACGGACCTAGTCCGCATCATTGCTACTATCATCTTTCAACTTACTTTTCTCTAGGAATATATCAAAAACATAGGGAAGCTACAATGCGAGCTATTGATCTACAACATAATTTGCAACATACTATCAGGACTAACTTCATGATAAATTAAAGTTCAATTAATCATATTACTTCAGAACTCCCACTTAGATAGACATCCCTCTAGTCATCTAAATGATCACGTGATCCATATCAACTAAACCATGTCCGATCATCACGTGAGATGGAGTAGTTTTCAATGGTGAACATCTCTATGTTGATCATATCTACTATATGATTCACACTCGACCTTCCGGTCTCCAGTGTTTCGAGGCCATATCTGCATATGCTAGGCTCATCAAGTTTAACCTGAGTATTCCGCATGTGCAAAACTGGCTTGCACCCATTGTATTTGAACGTAGAGCTTATCACACCCAATCATCACATGGTGTCTCAGCATGAAGAACATTCGCAACGGTGCATACTCGGGGAGAACACTTATACCTTGAAATTTTAGTAAGGATCATCTTATAATGCTACCGCCGAACTAAGCAAAATAAGAAGCATATAAGATAAACATCACATGCAATCAAAATATGTGACGGTGCTTTCGAGATGGAGATCAAAGGCACAAGATGGTGATGGTCATATCATGTCATGTCTTGACCATATCACATCACAACATGCCCTGCAAAAACAAGTTAGATGTCCTCTACTTTGTTGTTGCAAGTTTTACGTGGGAGCTACGGGCTTCTAGCAAGAATCGTTCTTACCTACGCATCAAAACCACAACGATTTTTTGTCAATTGTGCTGTTTTAACATTCAACAAGGACCGGCCGTAGTCAAATTTGATTCAATTAAAGTTGGATAAACTGACACCCGCCAGCCACCTGTGTGCAAAAGCACGTCGGTAGAACCAGTCTCATGAACGCGGTCATGTAATGTCGGTCCGGGCCGCTTCATCCAACAATACCGCCGAATCAAAGTAAGACGTTGGTGGTAAGCATCGGTGTCAAAACCGGCAGATCTCGGGTAGGGGTCCTGAACTGTGCGTCTAAGGATCAAAGGTAACAAGGAGGCAGGGGACACGATGTTTACCCAGGTTTGGACCCTCTTAATGGAGGTAATACCCTACTTCCTGCTTGATTGACTTTGATGAGTATAGAGGTTACAAGAGTTGATCTACCTCGAGATTGTGATGGCTAAACCTTAGATGTCTAGCCTATATGATTGTGATTGCCCCTATGGACTAAACCCTCTGGTTTATATAGGCACCGGAGGGGACTAGGGGTGTACAAAGTTGGCTTACAAAGGAAGAAAACTATACATCCGGACGCCCAACTTGCCATCCACGCAAAGGAGAGTCCCATCCGAACACGGGAGGAGGCCTTTTGTTCTTGTATCTTCACGGCTCATTAGTCCGGCCTATGTCACATAGACCGGCTCCCCGAGGACCCCATAATCCAGGACTCCCTCAGTAGCCCCCGAACTTGCCTTCAATGACGACGTTGTATCCGGATTCAAGTCTTTGGCTTTTGCAAGGTAAGTTCCCGATTGTGTTTCGTATAGTTCGGCTTTTGCATTAAATATTGTACTCTCCAGCTTCTGCGCCGCCATCGCCCCGGCTTCCACGTGGTAGGTGAATATGAAGGGTCTAAGTATTTTTACAAATAACCCATTGACCATGTAGATAAGGCGCTTATAAAAGAGAGACTGAATCTCAGATTCCATTCCTCATCAGACGAAAATCCTTAGGGCTTGCCACAAGAAACCAGCCAAAGATGGCCAACGCTCCTTGCTCTTCCTCACGTCCTCAAGGCCCTCAAGAAGGCGACTAGGAGAGCTACTCAGTGTCCCACGCTCAATTGGCTAAGATGCAGGTGCAGGGATACCTGTAAGTGCATCTAGTGCCCCTTAGTGATTTTGGTGTATTGAAGACTTATAGGTTAAGGGACTAATGCGTTTGTGAGTGTACACAGGTCTATAAGTCTATGAGGAGTTTGATATTTACAGAGAAAGTCGACCCCTAAAAATGAAGTTCTTCAACTGAAGACTTTGATATTCTGAAGACTTTGAAAGTGAAGAAATTGGTGTGACCTTGAAGACTTGCTATTCACTTGAGGAACATGAAGCGTGAAGACTTTTGTTTTCGTAGTTTCATTTTCTCTTTCTTGAGTCATAGGAAACACCGTACTGTTAAAGGGGGTCAAGGAAATACTAAGGAAAAATTTCCATGTGATGCTCAACTCAAAATCCTACACCTACCAATCCCTTCGAGTGAAGCCATTGGAAATCTCATACAATTCAGTCAAGTTCTTGATGTGAGACGCAGTTCTTACAGTCATTGATGACTTCTTTCGATCGAGGAGTTAGGAATTCGCCAAAGTCGAATTGCCTACACATGAGGAACATGATAGCCCCGAGGAATTTGAGAGTTAAATTTCCGACCGTTCTTTGTCTTCTTGGCCCGCTGTCCCAAAATATCTTATCCACCTAACGGTCATATCATTGAAGGGCATTTATGTCTTATCATGTCGGGCTGCTCCCTAGGCCATAAATAGCCACCCCTACAACCACTAGTTGGTTGGCTGCTCGAGAGAACTTGACACTTGTCATTTGAGAGCAACCCATCCTCCGAGGACTTTGAGCGAAAATCATCAAGTGAGGAAAATCCCAAAACCAAACCCCACAAACCCAAAGTGATTGAGCATCATCAAGAAATTGATCTGCGTGGATCCGATGCTTGTTACCTTTGAAGATGTGCTTCTTCCAGACGGTTAGGCGTCAAGGTCTAGAGCATCCAAGAGGAATTGTGGATCGCCGAGTGACCAAGTCTGTGAAGGTTTGGAAGTCACCTGAAGACTTACCATGAGTGATTGGACGAGGCCTGCTTGGTCTTAGTTCAAGGAGAATATGGTGAGGACTGGGTGTCTGAGTTGCGGCTCGATGATGGGTGTCCGGACTGTGTCCTCAAGTTTAAATACTCAGCCGCTCCAACCAGACGTACAACTGAGACAGCAGTTGGAACTGGTTTACCAAATCATTGTCTTCACCAACTTAACTGGTTCTATTCCCTCAACCCTTTCATTTCCTCATACTGTGTTGAGTGTTGTTCATATCTGTGTTTGAAGACTTTGACTGAAGACTTTCTCAATTTCCTCAGTTCAATTTCTTCAGTCTGTTTGTCTTCATCTTGTGTTATCCTGTGATTACGCTTTCTGTACTCTGTGCTTGTCTTCATTTCATCATGATGACCATGCTTGTATTCTGTTATGTTTACTTCTGAGTACTCATTCCGCTGCAAGTAGTTCTTCGCTAAGGAATTTCCTCACCAGCAAATTTCTCAGTGAAGAATTCATAAAAATCGCCTATTCACCCCCCTCTAGTCGATATAACGCACTTTCAATTGGTATCAGAGCAAGGTACTCCCTTGTTCTATGTGATTTTGGTTTAACCGCCTGGAGTTTTAGTTATGTCGACCGCAGGTATGATCAAGGTCTCGGCTGGGTGTCCTACCTTTGACGGGACGGACTACCCCTACTGGAAGAACAAGATGCGAATGCATCTTGAGGAAATTGACAACGATCTCTGGTGTGTTGTGGAAAATGGTGTTCCCTCTGTCTCACCCTCACTGAAATCTACCGATGTGAAGAGATTCAAGCAACTCGATTCTCAAGCGAAGAATATCATATGTGGCCATCTGAGTAAAGGACAGTATGGAAGAGTGAGTGCTTTGGAAACTGCTAAGCTTATCTGGGATAGGCTGTCCAAAGTGAATGAAGGAGTCTCAACTCAGTGTGACTCTCGAGTTGATGTTCTTCGGAATCTCTTCAACCGCTTCAAAAGACTCGACAATGAAAATGTCCAACAAAACTTTGATCGCCTCACTGACATTTCAAATGAGCTTCATGTTGGGGAACGTTGCAGAAAATTAAAATTTTTTCTACGGTTTCACCAAGATCCATCTATGAGTTCATCTAAGCAACGAGTCAAGGGAGTGAGTTTGCATCTACATACCACTTGTAGATCGCGTGCGGAAGCTTGCAAGGGGATGGTGATGATGGAGTCGTACTCGACGTGATTCAGATCACCGATGTCCAAGTGCTGAACGGACAGCACCTCCGCGTTCAACACACGTACGGGACGGGAGACGTCTCCTCCTTCTTGATCTAGCAAGAGGGAAGGAGAGGTTGATGACGATCCAGCAACATGACGGCGTGGTGGTGGATGCAGCAGAACTCCAGCAGGGCTTCGCCAAGCGACTACGGGAGGAGGACGAGGTGTAGCAGGGGGAGGGAGGCGCCAAGGCAATGGTGCGGCTGCCTCCCCTGCCCCTCCTTATATAGGCCCCGTGGGGCGCCGCCCCGGGAGATTGGATCTCCCAAGGGGGCAGCGGCCAAGGGGGGAGGAGTGCCCCCCAAGGCATGTGGTGCGCCCCCCACCCTAGGGTTTCAACCCTAGGCGCAGGGGGTGGGCCTAGGGGGCGCACCAGCCCACTATGGGCTGGATCCCCTCCCACGTTAGCCCATGGGGCCCTCCGGGATGGGTGGCCCCACCCGGTGGACCCCCGGGACCCTTCCGGTGGTCCCGGTACATTACCAGGAGACCCCAAAACTTTCCCGATGGCCGAAATACCACTTCCTATATATTATTCTTTACCTCCGGACCATTCCGAAACTCCTCGTGACGTCCGGGATCTCATTCGGGACTCCGAACAACATTCGGTATGCTGCATACTCATATTCATACAACCCTAGCGTCACCGAACCTTAAGTGTGCAGACCCTACGGGTTTGGGAGACATGCAGACATGACCGAGACCACTCTCGGGCAATAACCAACAGCAGGATCTGGATACCCATGTTGGCTCCCACATGCTCCTCGATGATTTCATCGGTTGAACCAGGATGTCGAGGATTCGATCAAATCCCGTATACAATTCCCTTTGTCAATCGGTACGTTACTTGCCCGAGACTCGATCGTCGGTATCCCAAAGACTTTGTTC